>CM076580.1:607023811-608235668 GCA_034641835.2 Pinus albicaulis
TCAATTTTCAATGTTGCAGCAGTATTATTCAAGGAATCTTGTAGTGTTAAAGCTGCCATGGCTTTGTTGGTGAGAGTGGAATAAACCATTTCCCCTGTTTGCCTATGAAGCTCTATCTGATCCAAGGGATGGATATCCTTTGCCAACACTTCAAAATTTGTTCTGATGTAATCTGTTGCTGAAGTTGGCTTTGGCACTTTAGCTTTGAAGTGGCTCATTTGCATTTTACCTTGTGAAAGATCAAATGCTGACATCAACCTTTGCTGATTGTGAGGAGCCATCTTCATATACTGATCATAGACCCTCATTTTTAATGGTTCATTCCTTGTTTTGATATCAATGAAGGTTTTCTTTATGTCTCCAGTACCTGTCTTGGGCGGTCTGAAAGAAGATACTTCAGTGCTCAGTTGCTTTTGTATCCCTTTCTGGCTTATATTTGTTTCACTTGCCGTACCTGTTTGCTGACTATCTTCCCTGCCATCATCAAATATTTCATCTATGATCTCTACATCTGGAGGTAGATCAGATTTATGTTTTTTAGCTTGATAGACTTGTGGGGCTCCTTTTGAAGGTGTGGTATCTGGAGCTGACCTCTTTTTCCCTATTTCCACATTCAGTGGAGTTTGCATCTCTGGAGCTTGGATTTGCTTTGCTGATGTTTGAGAAGCTTTAGATTGTTCTGGTGTTTTGGAACTCTGTGATTTTTCTGCCATGACCAGGGTTTCAACGACCTGCACTATAGGTTCTTTTCCTTTTCCTTTAGGCTCTGCTGCTACTGATGGGCTGTCTTCCTGTATAGCTTGTTGTAGAGTAGCTGCTGAAGATGTGCCAATGTATGGTACCTGCATTTGATCATAAGTTTCTAGGTCAAATTTCTTCTCAGCATCTTTCATAAGTTTATTCAATTTGTCAGCTCCACTTTCCTCTTCAACAAGTGTTCCTTTAACCCATTCATCTTGATTTGCATACTGTTCTATGTCAGGAATTCTGTGATGTGCATAAGGAGATGACTTATTTTTTAACCTTCTTTCACAAATGAAACCAAAGGGGTCATAAGGGACCCAACGGAAAGATGTCTGGAATTTTCTCTCTAATATAAGTTCAGCATCTCTTTCAGCTTCCCTAGAATTGCAAATGAAAGGACCTAACTGGCTTTTGATCCTTAACTGTGCTTTCTTCTTTACATTGCAGAAATGGATTACATCTGAGTTGTTCATCTGTCTAAAATATTCCAAAGCAAAAATTCTCATTGGTACATATCTGGGTAACTTGAATGGATGTAATTCACATCCATAAATCCTGATGACTGTGTGGTTTTGGTACAAGTACCAATCCCCAACTTTGTAACTCTTTGACAATTGCAGGGTATTTCTTATCTCAGTACTAAGCCTGGGGGGAGAAACTCCTGTTAACAAGGTTGTAGCAGGATGTACAAACTGATCAATGAATTCTGAATAAGAGTAGGGAGAATCAGAGGACAAATGAATGATGGGGGACCAAAAAATAACAGTCCTGGGATTACCTTTAGCATCAAGTTTCTGAACAGGGAAAGGGAATTTGTCTGAGTGATAGAAAATTATGAGGTGATAGATAACTGAGGAGTACTTGAAAACCTTTTCATCATCTAGCTTTAAAAATTGATCATGGATTTTGTTGGCAATGAAGGAAGCATAGTCATACTTAATCTCAGGAGGCTGCCCAGGGGTAAAGATAGATAGCAAAGCCAGAGTTATCTCGTCAACATACTCACTGGTATTGAATCCTAAGACAAAGGATATTACATTCACAATAAGCCTTCCCAATTGATTGAAAAAACAAAAACCATAGGGGGGAGTCCCTTTTGGCTGATGCTCAGGTAACATGAAGTACTGACACATTGCTTTCAATTTCTCTGGAGTTAACAGTCTGGTTTTCTCAATTAGCCCTTCCATGGAGAGAGGTGCTAATTCTTGTTCTGGCTCAAATTGTAACATAGCATTGATAGCCTGAGGTGTTATAGGGAACAAAACACTTTGATCAGGAGCTAATACAGCTCTTTGCGTGGGATCATAATTTGCATGACAATAATGAATGATTTCAGGGAAAACGTGGACTGTTGGAATGAAATACCTTGGGAGATTGGATTCCCACAACCCTATAAGATCTTGCCCTTTTGAGTATTCGTCTCTGCAGCGACAGAAACTCAAACGGGGACTTTCATCGAAATGCAGGTCTTTTATTTGGAAATCTTCATCTATGAGAGGCAGGTAGTCTAAATCTCAGTGAGGAGCATTCAAAGGAGTGACATTTAGAGCAGTAGGGGCCTCCATTTTGGTTCTTGTGGATTCAAAATGGAGGTTTCAGTTTTTCTTGCAGACCGGACGGGATATCTGACAAAAGAAGAAATTGGGACAAATTGCATGTTTGGGAAGCAAATTCACAGGTTTTAACTCTTCAATGAGGACTCAGAGAGGATTTTTAACCACTTTTTCAGAGAAAAACACAAGAAACCAAGCTTAACGTGCAGTCGGGGTGCGGAATGATAAATACCTGTTTTTTAATGGAAACTGGTTCTTCAACAGGCAATGGACAATGGCAGGAACGTTCTTCAACACGGGCGCAGCGGAATTTCTGAGTAATTTGGTGTATTTGCAGTGAATTTTGAAATTTGCAGCGGGAGCTTAGTCTCTTTCGAAAACCAAAATAACCCAAAAAAACGCGAAAAATGGCTTAAAAACAAGTCAAAAGGGTTTTTGTCGTTTTCGAGGTGATGACGTCATTCGACGTACGGGGTGACGTAAGGGAGTGGGGCCGGCGGTATGTGATAGGCGGTAAGCGGTAAGCCTGCACCGCTTATGGAGGAAGGCGGTAAAAATCGCAATGGCAGCGATTCCACAGGCTGCTTGCCACGTGGAATGCTGAATAGTCAAACCCGCTCATTCCCCGCTGGCTAAAAAACTCACACGCGATGGGCAGCGGGATTGATCGGGACCGTTGATCAACGAAGGAATGATCTGACGGCTGGAGGAAAGGGAAACTTGTGCGGTTTCGAAAGTGGGCCCTTCGGGGTTTAAACAAGTTTTGACATGTAATCTAATCACCCCGGGGAGAAACTAATAGGCGGGAATGGTTGTTAATTAGTCCAAATGACTAATTAACCCCGTGAATTTATAAAATGAATTGCGGCGGGGTTTGGCCATGTGGAATGCCACGTGGAATGCTGAGTATGGTGGCGCAGGATTCCGTCGTAGTTTATTCTTGTTTTTGGTGTTAAACACATATGTTACATGTCTAACGCTTTTCTATATATATTTTATTATACGATGAATAAATTAATATAATTAATTCATCATAGGGGCGGAATGTATATATAAGGTTAGAGTTTTACCAAAGGGCTTTATAAAGCGGGGTATTTAAATGTGCGGGACTATATATACTTTGGTAAAACATTATAATAAGAGGGTTTTGGGGATATTTATTAGAAAAGGAAGTTATATACATAGGAAAAAAGGGATTTCACTAGGGATTTAATATAATAGAGTTAGGTGTTAGCATGAAAAAGGACAAGGAAAATCAAAACATCTTTGTATATCTAAGAAAGTGGAAACTTATGAAGTAAATTGCACATTTTATCTTCAACACTTAAGCTTAGAATAACAAGTTGTCTTGAGGAATTTTATGGAATGTTGCATCAGTTTCCTAAGTAAAATAGGATTTTACTTAGGAAAAGTTAAAAATGGAAGATAATCAATGATGGATTATTTCAAGTGCTTAGGTTTTTTTGATCATTAGGCCGAGGGTCCGGTCCCTCCAGAAGTCAAGGAAATGCCTTGAGCCCCTTTGATCTCAAATTACCTTAGTACTTTTGGGGAAATTAGTAAAACTCTTGAGGGGGAAATGATGAGGGAGGTTAATGAATTTGACTTTGCTTGCTGTGATTTTCCAGTGTATTTCCTGCTTTAGTACTTGTGATGAAAGTAAATGATTAACCAACATGTAGCAGCACCATTCATCATATAACACTTTGTAGCACCATCTACCTACCCTATCTACTTAACACTACCATTTTGTCTTCTTTATTAGGGTGCATTTAGACTTGCAAACCCTTTTCAATCTTTTCTTTTTACATGATGAATCTATCTATTTCTACCCTTATTACATCCAAGGGCTCAGATTAAATTGTTGAGCACCTCTTATTCACTCTACCTAGCTACTTATCTGCCAAGATTAAACTGTTTGGCTAGATATTTATTCTCTAATCTAAAACATGAAATTGAAATATGACTAAGCCAAGTTTAAACAGTTTGACTTATTCATGAATTGTGGCAAAAGTTTCACAAGCTGCACACAATTATTTTATTACAACAGATGAAAAAAGTAGTGGCATTTAGACTTGCACACTTTCCTTGGTCTATTTTTTTGCTTGGGGTTCATTTCTTTCTCTTTTTGACCATTTTTATTCTTTTTACCCTTTGATTTTTCTTTTAGGGTATACCCTCTTTACATTTTTTAAATTTTTTGATTTTTTGGTTTTTCAAGAATATGGAACACCTTTGCTCAAGTAAAAGGTTTGAACATATTCCATAGTTCAATCAAGACAATCATGAAAAATGACACCTATTGGTATAGGAGACTAACACTGGCTCCACTTGGGGATGGCTTTTCCTTGTGGAAAGTCAAGAACAACAGGTCAGATGCCTCAAAATGTCTTCAAACTGAAAGTATGAAATCTTCCTCCTTCTGGTAGCTTTATTTTACATATGATAGTGAAACTTTTGGAACTTAGGGCCTTCACTTCGGGCTTCAATTCCAAGAAGTCACCATCCAATCCAAACTGTAGTAACAAAAATAAAACAAGCAAACAATATATTATGTACAAGTTAGAAACATTTAAACATTCTAGTAAATTGGATCAAAATAATGCTTAAGCATTCGACCATTGACTAGTCCTTCTTCAACTTCTGAATTGTCCAAGTCCTTCAAAAAATAAGTATTGTTTCCCTGCAAGGCATGGATGATATAAGGCCCTTTCCACAAGAAATCAAACTTCCCATGTTTCCCTTTTTCTTCTCTTCTAGAATCCCATCTTAGGACCTTATCTCCTAATTGAAAATCCTCCGCTTTAGTCCTTTTATCAAACATTTTCTTTAGCTTTTCCTGTAAGACTTGTGATCTTTGGTATACCTCTTCTTTGGTTTGTTGCAGGTGGATTGTCTGATTAATTCTTCTTTGAATGTCATTTGGCTCCACTTGAGCCTCTTGAAGTAATTTCATCACAGGGATTCCTAACGATGATGGGAATCTTGCCTCCAAACCATAAACTAACTCATAAGGACTAGTCCCAATGGATTTCTTGGTTGTAAGTCTGTCTGCCCATAATGCATAGGTCAGTTTCTTATGCCAGTTCTTTTTATTGTCCTCCAACAATTTCTTAATGATATTGATCAAACTCTTATTGGAGGATTCTGCTAGTCCATTACCCTGGGGGTAATAGGCTGTTGAATGGCCTAAAGTAATATGATATTTATGGCAGAAACTAATCATTTTCTTTGATTTAAATGCAGCAGCATTGTCTGTTATAATCTTTTCCGGACATCCAAATCTTGAAAGTATGTTGGTTTCAAGAAACCCTATGATTACAGAATCATTGGACTGTCTACATGGGATGGCTTCAATCCATTTGGTGAAATAGTCTGTAGCAGTTAGAATCCATCTATGTTGTCCTGAAGAAGGGGGGTGAATCTCTCCAATAAAATCTAAACCCCATTGTTGAAAGGGTCTTTCTGTGGAAACTGGTTTTAAAGGCAGAGGTAACAATTTTCTTTTACCCTCAAATATCTGACATTTGTGACAGCTTGTTACAAATTTATTTACATCAGAAAATAATGTTGGCCAGTAAAAGCCAGCCCTTAAGATCTTGTCTGCAGTAGATTTCCAGTAGAGATGTCCTCCACAATCCCCCGCATGAAATTCATTAAGCACTTTATCAGCTTCATCTTTTAAGAGACAATTCAATAAAATTCCTTCATGATTCTTCCAAAATAAAGTGCTATCTAAAATACAATATTTCAAAGATGTCATCTTTAAAAATCTTTGCTTAGTTCTGGACAACCCTGGAGGAGATTGCAGGTTTAATAGAACATGAATTATATCAGTATACCAGGGTGAATCTAAGAAAGCTTGACTGATCTGGGGAGTCGCCATCTCCTGCTCGTTATCCAGTTCATTGATATCTAAGGCTTGGCAATTGGTTTATGTCATAAGTTGTGCTAAGCCTTGGCCTTTTATCAGTTTGGTTGGCTTGATCTCAATATCATATTCCAAAATGGTAGCTATCCACTTACCTCGTTTACCTTCAATGCCATCTTGAGTCAAAATATCTTTAACTACTGCATTAGGCACATATGCTATCACATGAGAATATAATATGTAAACTCTGAAATCTTTGATTGCCTTTACCAATGCAAAAGCCTGTTTTTCCATAATATTGTACTTTAGAGGTGCATCCCTCAGTGCTTTACTAAAAAATGCTATTGGCTTTTCACACCCTTGGTCATCTTTTTTGAAGTAAAACAGCTGCAACAGTATGTTCAGAAGCAAATGAAAAAATAATAAAGTCTCTATCAAATTTAGGACTGGTCAAAACTGGTGTCCTTGTTAAAGCCATCTTAATTTCCTCGAATGATTGCTTGGCTTCTACAGTCCAGTCAATGCTTGAATCTTTTTTTAACATGTTAGTTAGTAATCTAAGTAACTCTGCTAGACTAGAAATAAATCTTCTCAAGAAGTTGATTTTTCCTATAAATGCTTGCAATTCTTTTATGTTTCTGGGGTGGGGTATTTGCAAAATTGCTTGAATTCTTTCAGGATCAATCCTAATGCCATCTTTAGAAATGATATGTCCCAAAAGCTTTCCTTCTTCCAAACCAAACAATGACTTTTTAGGGTTTAAAGAAATTCCATATTTTCTGCACTTTATAAATACTTGCCTTAGGTGACCTAAATGTTCTTGATCCGTTTTAGAGAAAACGGTCAAATCATCTAAGTAAATAACCAGAAAATCATGTATCTCTTTAGCAAAAGCAATGTCCATCGCTCTTTGAAAGGTAGCTCCTGCATTCTTCAGTCCAAATGGCATTTTGACATATTTAAACGTACCCCATGGTGTGGTAAATGCTGTTTTATCCTGATCATCAGGATGAACCAGAATCTGGTTGTACCCTAAAAATCCATCCAGTAGTGATATTCTCGAAGATCCCACTACCCTTTGCAGAATGTGATCCATTTTAGGTAGAGGATAGTTGTCCTTTAAAGAAACTTTATTCAAATTCCTTAAATCAACACACAGTCTGATTTCTCCTGTCTTTTTTCTGGTTGGTACTAAGTTAGAAACCCATTCTGAAAATCTGATAGGAGATATAATCCCTGCTTCAAACATTCTTTTGATTTCCTTTTCAATTGAGGGTAATAAAACAGGATTAATTCTCCTAAGCTTTTGTTTAAAAGGTTTCTGGTCTGGTTTTAAAGGTATAGTATGTTGAATGATGGATGTATCATAAGATTTGAGGTCTTCATAACTCCAGGCAAAAACATCCTGGAATTCTTTTAATAGTTCAACATATTTCACCTTTTGTTCTTTTGGGAGAGTTTTGGACAACTTAACAATTTTAGGATGTTCTGGTGTTCCTAAGTTGCATTCCTCCATATCGGCTTTAACAGGTTCCATTTTAGGTCTGAATGGAATATCATTTGAGTCAAATAGATCTTCCAAAGGTGTTAATCCTTTGGGTAATTGATTATCTTTTAAATTGATGATTTCTGTTTCATCTATGATCTCATCAAATTCCATTTGTTTCAAATTTTGCATGTCTTTTTCAGTGAATGTGGTTGGATGCAGCATATGAATTGCATTTTCTCTTGAAATTTCCATTTTTTGTTCTTTTTCTTGATCAAATTTATCAACAGTCATGTCTTCATCTATATTACAGTTAGAGAACTCATTCTGAAGTGTCAAAAAACTATTGATTTGATGGTTATTCACAAATACTTGCCAATTCAAAACATTGTCGGGTATTGCAGGCCTGTGTCTTATCTCAGCTGAAAACTGATGATTAGGCTCAAAAGGCAACTTACATGTACTAGCAAACATTGCTAAACTGTGAGCATGCAAGTTTTGTTTCCTGGGAATCTTGGCAAGTTGGGCTTGTAGAAATGTGTTGAGAATCTCTACAACCGTCTCTCGGTATTGTTTCAGTCTCATGTCCTTTGTTGCACATTCTCCTTTAATCTGTTGGATAATTAGTTCAGAGTCGCCTATGATTGATACCCTAATGCCTCCTAACTTCTTGACATGTTTAAGCCCCAATAAAAGAGCTTCATACTCCGCCATGTTGTTAGTGCATTTGAAATTTAACCTATAAGCATGACCCTCTGCATGATTGTTCTCTACATTGTGTAACCAAATTCCAGCTCCTGCACCTAGTCTGTTTACTGAGCCATCAAACTCTAAATGCCATAGAATTTCATGTTCGTAATCTTCATCAATTGTTTTAATAGATTTTCTGACAAGAGCTAGTTGTTTAGTTGTTTCAGGTTTTTCTTGGTTATCTGGTGTTTCTTTGTTTTCAGATATTTCTTCAATTTTGACAGTGGTTTTGTTTATGATTTTATTTTCAGGAGCTCCTATTTCAGTAGGAAGATCTGACTCAGCATTGTATAAAATAAAAGAATCCATGTCAGAATGTACAGAATAAACAGGGAAGTTTTCAGGCTTCTCATGGCTACTCACTAAGTACTTCATCAAAGTTTCTCTATATAATCTTTTAGGCCGACCAAATACTGAAATAGTTGCATAAGACATGTCTAATTGAATAGATCCTCCAAGTTTAGCACCCCAAGACCTAGACAATAACATACCATATTTGGGTGGGATATCAGCAACTACTATGTCCATTAAAACAGACTTAGCAGGGTATTGGACCAAAGTGACACACAGATCTTTAATTAAACCTAAACATTTTACCTGACTGGAATCAAATGAAAACAAATCTTTGTATGGTCTATTAATATCTAGATTCAATCTTTCCATTACTGCTTTTGGCATCAAATTGTGAGATGCTCCAGAATCAAGCATTGCATTATGGAGTATCTTGTCGTGAATATTCAGGCTTACATAAAATGGAGGAGTTCCTCCACTTTCTGGTTTGCCATTAACCTCAGGGCCAAAAAGAAGTTTGGGTTGATCATCAAGAATATTTACTGAATCATCCAATCCAGTAATGTTAATGTTTAAAGACTTGGAAATCTGATTCTTATAGACATCATGTTTAGCCAATTCTGATAAAGGAACATCTATCTTGAGTTTGCCTATTTCAGCTTCTAGATTAAAGGGTTTTTCTGTTTGAGCTTTAGTGTTTTGCACAGTTGGATTTTCTCGGTTTACTGGATCTTCAATGTTTTTCTCTTTTTCATGAATGAAGTTTTGCTTTGAAGATGTTTCAGAACTAACTTCTACTGTTTCTTCTACAGTTCCTACTTGAGGAGATGTATTGGATTGCTGTTTGTCAATTGGTTGGTTGCCAGAGACATCTTCAATTATTGGATTTGAAAAACGAGGAGTTATCCTAGGCAAAATTTGTATTTGGGGAATGTTTTGTTTTCCTTTGACATTTTGTTTTGTGGTTTTCTGTTTATTTTTCTCTGGTACATCTATCCGTCTACTTCTCAAGTTGTACTGCTTATGAACCTCGTAGATTGCTGTGTCATAGCCTTCTTTGAAATCAAAAGTCTCACCTGAATGAGTGTGGAATGTTTCAAGGATATGATTCTCTTGATCATCCCGAGATAGGAAGATTTCTGATTCATCTTTGTCCTCATTGACATTGTTTATTTCTACATCTTCTGTAGGTCCTTCTGAGGTCGAACCTTCAACAAAGTTTTCTTGGAAAGGTGGTATAATGTTTTGATCAGGGACATTCTTTCCAATATTTTGGTTCAGATTCCTCCTAAAGTTTGGGTTTCTTGCAACATTCTGGTTATCAGTAGCAGACTTTCTTTCAATGGTTTCCACTCTATCACCTAATCTTTCCATACCTTTAATGATTACATCCAGCTTCTTTTCAAAAGCTGAAGGTTCTTCCTTCATAGGCATTCTTCTCTCTGCCCTTTCTCTGGCTCGTTTTTCTATCAGATTTGCTTCTACGCTCACCACTATGCTCTGCATTTCCTCTAGTGTTTGCGGAGCTCTTTCCCTAAGAGAATAAGCTATTTCAGAGTCAAAACCGTCTGGGAATTTGACCAACACGTTATTAGGTGGGGGTCTTAGATTCAGAGGAACTGCATGATATGATTCATTAAATCTTATGATGTAATCTGGTACGGTTTCATTTGGTCTTCTTCTCAATTTTTCAAATTCTGATAGGATCTGGAGAGGATCTTTCTTTTTCTCCCATCTGTTCAAAAATGCCCTATACAAAGCTTCTAGGTCAGCAATACTGTTCGGGGTGAGAGCCCTAAACCAAGTTCTAACTTCTCCAGTAAGACTTTGTACCAAAATTCTCATACGGATATCATCAGTATCAATCTCATAAAACTCAAAGTAATCTGTCATCCTTTTGGTGTGTTGTTGAGCTGTGTAGGTACCTGATCCGTCAAAAGGTGTGATCTTACTTTGGTAGTCTGGTGGTAAAGCTGGAGGGTTGGATGGTAATATTAAAGGGGCATATCGATTGGCCATTGGCAGATAAATTGGAGTAACAAGAGTAGCCGGTCTAGTAGGAGGAGATGGAGGTCTGACAGGTGTTTGAAAAGTGGCTGAGTTCGGAGATGCTTCAGTTATTACAGAAATGTTTGAGCTTTCTTCAAAGGCTTGCTCAGATTGAATGGAGTTATGAAATTCTCTGTCAAGATGATGCGGAACAAATCTATATTGCAATTCTTCAATGAACCAAGGATCTGGAATCAACCTAGATAATTCAGTCTCAGAAAAATTTACAAACAAAGATGTTTCAAATCTCGTGTCAAAAGGAACGTCATCAATATAAATAATTTTCACAGGACAAGATGCAGATCTAGAGAGTGGTCTAGAACTACCTGTACTTTCCTGACTTCCTCTTTCAGAACTTTCTTGACTTCCTTGTCTTCTAAGAATCCTAGGGATCAGATTTGGATTTTCAAAAATTGGTGGTGGATTTGGGTCAGGGTTTGACCTAGTGTGTCGAATCCTTTCTAAAGCCAGTTTTCTTAGAATATGTGTTTTTGAATTTTGGGTTTTACTTGAAAAATAAATACAACTTCTACAAATTCTTTAAGAAATAATGATATGTGATTAAGATTTCCTCAAAGATCTGTTTAAACTAGAGAATCTGATTGAAAAATTTGAAACTAAGATTCAACTTATAAGCTAAATCAGAGATAGACTGAAACAGCATTTATTTACTTTTGCAATTGCATAGCAAAAGCAATTTCAAAGGCTTCCTGGCTGATTTTCAGACTCTGTCTGTAGATTATAAATCAAACAATAGTATCAATAAATTGATTCAGTTCCCCAGCGGAGTCGCCACTATGTTATCACTCAGGTTTTCCTAGAAGTTGTGTAAGAGGAAAGTATACCCGAGGTAACCACAAACCAATCTTTTAGATGCAGAATCTAGCCAATCTGCATCCAGAGAGGGCTCTCTCTTGATGATTTATCTTTGTTTTTTGAATGATTTTAGGCTAGTTATAGATGCAAAGTTTGTTTTGGGAAAATGGTGGAATCCACAAACTAAGGGCAAGGTTGATGGCTTTCAGTCCATTGGGCTATGGAGTCTAAGGATGGCTTTACTGGATTTCTTTTCTGAACACAAGATGGTATTACAGGGCAAGATAGCTAGACAGAGAACAATCCTTAAAATTTAAAGTGGATGGATGGTCTCGAAGAGATGAAAGGCAACTAAGAATCTTTCACCATATTCAAGAGGAGGAAAAGAAATGATTACAAGCAAAGAGCAATGAAGGATTCTTTGTTACAGTAATCAACAATATTGAATCAGCAAAACATGAGCAATTAAGAATTCATGCTTATAACTAATCCATAAGAAAACATCGAGAATAATCACATTTGAAAACAGAGTACAATTAAGCAAATTCTGTTTCAATCCTTTATGTAAACTATTCAGAAACGGATATGATGATAGCATAAAATAATATAAAATTTAAACACAAGGGTTGGAAAACTTATTGAACTGAAGTCCAACACATGAATCCTGCAACAAGTCCAGTGCTTCAAAACGTCATCCAGTAAGCCACAAGTAAATTTGTCCAAAAGCTTTTTATTTCGAAAACCTCAATGTTACAGCAGAGTAATAGAATCCACCCTTCAAAACTCTCTTTGAAGGCTTATTTATACAAAAATAATCTTAACAATCTTACTCTATCCTAGCCAATAATTCAGGCTGACTTAAAGCGTATTTACAACAAACAAGAGACACATGGCCTCGAAAATAGAATAATGAGTAACGGCTGATGTGCTGTTCCTTTCTTCATGGACGTGCTAAGGATAAGTGCTCTAAATAGGGCTCTGTGCTGTCCTTTGCGTATTCCTTTGACTTGTTGAATACTTTTTCTTCTCACAGATACTCTTTAATCTTTCATCTGATACTCTTTCATCTGCATTTCTGTTTTTTACCATTTACTCAATAGTAAAGATAAACTTTTATCCTGACAACATTTTTTACAAAATTTCCAGCATTTCCTTCCACCACTGATCATCTGGTATCATTGTTCTTCTTAGCTTCCTTAAAGTTTCATCGGCTTCAGTAAGTTTATAAAAAGTGGGCTCGTTCGGAAATAGATACTTTAACTCATGTTCCAGATGAAACAGATTTCTCACTTTTTCATAAATACTCTTCCCAGTTGGTACTGTAGGTTCTGATGAGCTAGTAGACCCTATACTAGTAGAACTTATAGCTGTATGTTTAGCATGAGCTTTGATTCTTTTCTCATAAGTTTCCAAGTCTACTATTTGATCCTCTGTGAGCATGGGACTTGGCAAATCACTGTCCAGCAGAGCTTGAAATTTTTCTCTGAAAACGTTGATGTCGACCAAAATATCATTACACTTTCTTTCTAGATTTTGCATGAAAGTTCTCTTTGTAAAAATTCTCTTTGCTTCCAAAACTACACCTGTTCTGTCATCAATTCCTAGTAATGCTAGCTGTTGTTTTGTTCTGAAATTCAAAAACTGAATGAGCTGCTGGGCTAGCTCTGGATTGCCTCTTAATTCATGTCTCGTTTTGTTTATTTCCTCTTGGGCTATCTTGACTAACTCATTCTGCTCAAAAATAGCTTGAATGGAAGGCCAAATATCTCTTATTAAATTGATGATGTTGTCCCAAAGAATATCATTTATTTCATTCAGAGGCTTTTCCAGTGTAAGATCTTTTTGCAAAGCCTCAACCAATTTTTCCAACCTTTTTATTTCTCCGAGGTTGTCAGCAACTGTCTTTTTGGATGTGTCATATTTTCCCTCCAATTTTGTTAATTGTAATTTTGCTTCTTGGAGTTCTGTGACCTTTAGCTGCAAACTCTCCATCTGTTTAATCAAATCCTCAGAATCCAAATTAGAAATATTCACCTGAGATGATTGTTCCTGTTGTCCTGTAGTACCTGCTGCTGAAGCCTGTTTGAGAATTTCCTGTTCCTGCAATGCCTTTTCCAGCTCCTTCTCGGTTTCATTTAGTCGCTCCGTCAAGTTTAAGAGCAACTCCATCATTTCTTCTTGTGAATTTCCTTTTATTATTTCCTGTGTCTGGGGGTGCCTTGAGGCTGGTATTTTCAACTGTTTTCTCAGTGCAGCTATATCATCCTCTTTCTTTTTTATCAGTGCCTCAATACCTTTAGTGTCTTTGGGATTGTGACCCAAACCAATAATGATCTCTTCTAGAGACTTTATTCTATTGTCTTTGGCCTGTGAGGAGGCCCTTTCAATATTTAATGTTGCAGTAGTATTATTCAAGGAATCTTGTAGTGTTAAAGCTGCCATGGCTTTGTTGGTGAGAGTGGAATAAACCATTTCCCCTGTTTGCCTATGAAGCTCTATCTGATCCAAGGGATGGATATCCTTTGCTAACACTTCAAAGTTGGTTCTGATGTAATCTGTTGCTGAAGTTGGCTTTGGCACTTTAGCTTTGAAGTGGCTCATTTGCATTTTACCTTGTGAAAGATGAAATGCTGACATCAACCTTTGCTGATTGTGAGGAGCCATCTTCATATACTGATCATAGACCTTCATTTTTAATGGTTCATTCCTTGTTTTGATATCAACGAAGGTTTTCTTTATGTCTCCAGTACCTGTCTTGGGCGGTCTGAAAGAAGATACTTCAGTGCTCAGTTGCTTTTGTATCCCTTTCTGGCTTATATTTGTTTCACTTGCTACCTGTTTGCTGACTATCTTCCCTGCCATCATCAAATATTTCATCTATGATCTCTACATCTGGAGGTAGATCAGATTTATGTTTTTTAGCTTGATAGACTTGTGGGGCTCCTTTTGAAGGTGTGGTATCTGGAGCTGACCTCTTTTTCCCTATTTCCACATTCAGTGGAGTTTGCATCTTTGGAGCTTGGATTTGCTTTGCTGGTGTTTGAGAAGCTTTAGATTGTTCTGGTGTTTTGGAACTCTGTGATTTTTCTGCCATGACCAGGGTTTCAATGACCTGAACTATAGGTTCTTTTCCTTTACCTTTAGGCTCTGCTGCTACTGATGGGCTGTCTTTCTGTATAGCTTGTTGTAGAGTGGCTGTTGAAGATGTGCCAATATAGGGTACCTGCATTTGATCATATGTTTCTAGGTCAAATTTCTTCTCAGCATCTTTCATAAGTTTATTCAATTTGTCAGCTCCACTTCCCTCTTCAACAAGTGTTCCTTTAACCCATTCATCTTGATTTGCATACTGTTCTATGTCAGGAATTATGTGATGTATATAAGGAGATGACTTATTTTTTAACCTTCTTTCACAAATGAAACCAAAGGGATCATAAGGGACCCAACGGAAAGATGTCTGGAATTTTCTCTCTAATATAAGTTCTGCATCTCTCTCAGCTTCTCTAGAATTGCAAATGAAAGGACCTAATTGGCTTTTGATCCTTAACTGTGCTTTCTTCTTTACATTGCAGAAATGGATTACATCTGAGTTATTCATCTGTCTAAAGTATTCCAAAGCAAAAATTCTCATTGGTACATATCGGGGTAACTTGAATGGATGTAATTCACATCCATAAATCCTGATGACTGTATGGTTTTGGTACAAGTACCAATCCCCAACTTTGTAACTCTTTGACAATTGCAGGGTCTTTCTTATCTCAGTACTAAGCCTGGGGGGAGAAACTCATGTTAACAAGGTTGTAGCAGGATGTACAAACTGATCAATGAATTCTGAATAAGAGTAGGGAGAATCAGAGGACAAATGAATGATGGGGGACCAAAAAATAATAGACCTGGGATTACCTTTAGCATCAAGTTTCTGAACAGGGAAAGGGAATTTGTCCGAGTGATAGAAAATTATGAGGTGATAGATAACTGAGGAGTACTTGAAAACCTTTTCATCATCTAGCCTTAAAAATTGATCATGGATTTTGTTGGCAATGAAGGAAGCATAGTCATACTTAATCTCAGGAGGCTGTCCATGGGTAAAGATAGATAGCAAAGCCAGAGTTATCTCGTCAACATACTCACTGGTATTGAATCCTAAGACAAAGGATATTACATTCACAATAAGCCTTCCCAATTGATTGAAAAAGAAAAAACCATAGGGGGGAGTCCCTTTTGGCTGATGCTCAGGTAACATGAAGTACTGACACATTGCTTTCAATTTCTCTGGAGTTAACAGTCTGGTTTTCTCAATTAGCCCTTCCATGGATAGAGGTGCTAATTCTTGTTCTGGCTCAAATTGTAACATAGCATTGATAGCCCGAGGTGTTATAGGGAACAAAACACTTTGATCAGGAGCTAATACAGCTCTTTGTATGGGATCATAATTTGCATGACAATAATGAATGATTTCAGGGAAATCGTGAACTGTAGGAATGAAATACCTTGGGAGATTGGATTCCCACAACCCTATAAGATCTTGCCCCTTTGAGTATTCGTCTCTGCAGCGACAGAAACTCAAACGGGGACTTTCATCGAAATGCAGGTCTTTTATTTGGAAATCTTCATCTATGAGAGGCAAGTAGTCTAAATCTCGGTGAGGAGCATTCAAAGGAGTGACATTTAGAGCAGTAGGGAACTCCATTTTGGTTCTTGTGGATTCAAAATGGAGGTTTCAGTTTTTCTTGCAGACCGGATGGGATATCTGACAAAAGAAGAAATTGGGACAAATTGCAGGTTTGGGAAGCAAATTCACAGGTTTTAACTCTTCAATGAGGACTCAGAGAGGATTTTTAACCACTTTTTCAGAAAAAAACACAAGAAACCAAGCTTAACTTGCAGTCGGGGTGCGGAATGATAAATACCTGTTTTTTAATGAAAACTGGTTCTTCAACAGGTAATGGACAATGGCAGGAACGTTCTTCAACACGGGCGCAGCGGAATTTCTGAGTAATTTGGTGTATTTGCAGTGAATTTTGAAATTTGCAGCGGGAGCTCAGTCTCTTTCGAAAACCAAAATAACTGAAAAAAACGCGAAAAATGGCTTAAAACAAGTCAAAAAGGGTTTTTGTCGTTTTCGAGGTGATGACGTCATTCGACGTACGGGGTGACGTAAGGGAGTGGGGCCGGCGGTATTCGATAAGCGGTAAGCGGTGAGCCCGCACCGCTTATGGAGGAAGGCGGTACAAATCGCAATGGCAGCGATTCCACAGGATGCTTGCCACGTGGAATGCTGAATAGTCAAACCCGCCCACTCCCCGCTGGCTAAAAAACTCACACGCGATGGGCAGCGGGATTGATCGGGACCGTTGATCAACGGAGGAATGATCTGACGGCTGGAGGAAAGGGAAACTTGTGCGGTTTTGAAAGTGGGCCCGTCGGGGTTTAAACAAGTTTTGACATGTAATCTAATCACCCCGGGGAGAAGCTAATAGGCGGGAATGGTTGTTAATTAGTCCAAATGACTAATTAACCCCGTGATTTTATGAAATGGATTGCGGTGGAGTTTGGCCATATGGGATGCCACGTGGAATGCTGAGTATGGTGGCGCAGGATTCCGTCGGAGTTTATTCTTGTTTTTGGTGTTAAACACATATGTTACGTGTCTAACGCTTTTCTATATATATTTTATTATACGATGAATAAATTAATATAATTAATTCATCATAGGGGAGGAATGTATATATAAGGTTAGAGTTTTACCAAAGGGCTTTATAAAGCGGGGTATTTATTTTAAATGTGCGGGACTATATATACTTTGGTAAAACATTATAATAAGAGGGTTTTGGGGATATTTATTAGAAAAGGGAGTTATATACATAGGAAAAAGGGATTTCACTAGGGATTTAATATAATAGAGTTAGGTGTTAATATGAAAAAAGGACAAGGAAAATCAAAACACCTTTGTACATCTAAGAAAGTGAAAACTTATGAAGTAAATTGCACATTTTTGTCTTCAACACTTAAACTTAGAATAACAAGTTGTTTTGAGGAATTTTATGGAATGTTGCATCAGTTTCCTAAGTAAAATAGGATTTTACTTAGGAAAAGTTAAAATGGAAGATAATCAATGATGGATTATTTCAAGTGCTTAGGTCTTTTGATCATTAGGCCGAGGGTCCGGTCCCTCCAGAAGTCAAGGAAATGCCTTGAGCCCCTTTGATCTCAAATTACCTTAGTAATTTTGGGGAAATTAGTAAAACTCTTGAGGGGGAAAAATGATGAGGGAGGTTAATGAATTTGACTTTGCTTGCTGTGATTTTCCAGTGTATTTCCTGCTTTAGTACTTGTGATGAAAGTAAATGATTAACTAACATGTAGCAGCACCATTCATCAGATAACACTTTGTAGCACCATCTACCTACCCTATCTACTTAACACTACCATTTTGTCTTCTTTATTAGGGTGCATTTAGACTTGCAAACCCTTTTCAATCTTTTCTTTTTTACATGATAAATCTATCTATTTCTACCCTTATTACATCCAAGGGCTCAGATTAAACTGTTGAGCACCTTTATTCACTCTACCTAGCTACTTATCTGCCAAGATTAAACTGTTTGGCTAGATATTTATTCTCTAATCTAAAACATGAAATTGAAATATGACTAAGCCAAGTTTAAACAGTTTGACTTATTCATGAATTGTGGCAAAAGTTTCACAAGCTGCACACAATTATTTTATTACAATAGATGAAAAAAGTAGTGGCATTTAGACTTGCACACTTTCCTTGGTCTATTTTTGCTTGGGTTCATTTCTTTCTTTTGACCATTTTTATCTTTTACCTTTGATTTTTCTTTTAGGGTATACCCTCTTTACATTTTTTTAAATTTTTTGATTTTTTGGTTTTTCAAGAATATGGAACACCTTTGCTCAAGTAAGAAGGTTTGAACATATTCCACACTTCCATCAAGACAATCATGAAAGATGAAACCTATTGATATAGGAGGCTAACAGTTGGTTTAGTTAATTCGAGTTGAGGGTCTAACTTGAGTCATGTAGAGTGGCTCATACAAAATGGGAGCCCTCGTTGAGTTTATTTTGAGTAGTAATTAAATAATTCAGTTTATCTGATTTAAAGTCAATTTAACTAGCTCCAACTGTTGGAGGAACTAGTAAGAGTGATCCGGATTTATGCAGGAATGCAATATAATACACATATTACCATAAATATAAAAATTTAGCGGAAATAAAACTTCATTTCATTAATATCAAAGAACTAAAATTTGTTTATAGACAGAATGGAAATAAAATAGCTAGGGCACTAGTAGCTACAGGCCTCAAAACTATAAACTCTAAACTCTATGTTACATTGAGGCTCAAAGGCCTATATATTATTGAGAAATAATGGAAAAACCTAAACATCCAAAAACCTAACCCTAGGGGATGAAATGCTAGAATATGGGCCCTGTCGGGGTAAATTGGTACATCAATTTCCTGGGGTTGTAACTTTGGTATACTATCTCCATTTGACGCACATGATACATTATTAGAAAGATCTATCCGAGGACTAAAATTGCTAACAAAAAATGTTAAGTAAAGAATGAACTCATATTTTCCAGAGGTTTGATGCCCAAAAAACATTATTTAGGGCCTCAAATGACTTCGGAAGTTCAGGACCTGATAAATTGCTAAAAATAGTTAACTATGCTATAGTTAAGAAAAATGAAAAACTAAAAGAAACAATGGTGGGGCTCCAAGTGGAATAGGTGGGTGGCCACCAATATCCACCTGGATCATTCCTCCCCTCTAGGAAGCAATGGTCCCCATTGCATTGAGTTCCTCCATGATATGAGGAAAATTCTGTTGAACTTGGTCCTTGGTGAACCACTTGCCTTGGTGCGAGATTTGGCCAGCTTTGAAAACCCGATACAGTTGGATCTTCTGCTGACGAGTGTTATTGATTTGCATGTCCATGACACAATCTGTGGTGGCTTGTTCCATGTAGTTTGGGTTTAACTCTGTTGGTGTGAGTTGTTCTACAATGTCAAAGGTGTCGAATAGAGGTGGGAAATAGGGCGGAAGGCAGTCTACATTGAATACTAGGTGCAGACCAAGGAATGGTGGAATATTGAGCTTGAAGGAATTGTTACCTACAACCTTGGTGATGATGTATGACTCATATCGGAGTGGGAAAAGCTTGCAGTGGGGTCCAGTGAGGCGCTCCTTTTGCAAATGTAGCCACACTTTGTCACCCACCTAGAAGTGGTGTGGCACCTAATGTTGATCATTTTTTTGCTTGTACTTAGCATTGGCTCTGTCTAATATATCATGAACCTACTGGTGGATGTGCTGAATGTGCTCAATGAATTTGTTCGCTTTGTTAACTTCAGACTGGACATGAGTCAAATCGTCCTGAGTAGCCACAAATGGCATGGATATGTCAATGACACATAGTGGTTGAACCCCAGGCCCACCTGAAAAGGGCTGTGGCTGGTTGAGCCATGGAGAGCTTGATTATAAATATGTTATAAATAGGCAAGGCTCTCATCCCATGTGTGTGGATGATTTGAATTGTACATGTGTAGAATGTGTACAATCATCTGGTTGACGACCTCTATTTTTCCATCAGTTTGGGGGTGGAAAGTTGTGGACTTGGTGAACTTGGTGTCTAGAATTGACTAGAGACTGGACCAAAATGTGCTGAGGAACATGCTATCTCGATCTGATATGATAGACTATGGGATCCCAAAGTGCACCCACACTCGTTCAAAGAAGAGTTTAGCTGTGGTTGCTACTGTGATATTCTTCTTGCAGGCCGACATACTATTCATCTACGAGAATCTGTCGACGACCATGAAAACACAGTCGTTTCCATGCTTAGTAGAAGGAACGCTCGACATGTAATCCATGGAGATGGATTCCCAAGGTCGACTAGGGGTAGGTAGCAGAGTATAGAGGCCTTGCTTCTTGATAGCCAGCTTAGCAATGGAGCAAGCATTGCAGGATCTGATGTACTTCCAAACAATCTGTCGAAGGTTCGGCCAATAGAAATACTTTTACAGTACTGCCACTATTTTCTTGACCCTGAAATGCATAATGACTCAACTGTAGTATGCTTCCCAAATAATCTTGGCACACTAGCTTGAAGGAACACAAAGGTGCCCTAGGTGACATAACAGTGCATCCCAGAGGTGAAAATTTGGAACTTTCATACGCTCCAAGAGTGTCTTGTATGTGTGGCTGAATTCCAGATCTCTCTTGTAGAGAAGCAACTAATCAAAAGTCTCGTGCCCACAAGAGTTGAGAATTACGGTGGTTAGCACCATGATCAATGGTCGGCTGGGGCAGTCTGCAACATTATTGGTGCTGCCCTTATTATACTTGATGTTCAAATGAAATTGTTGCAGATATGTGGACCACTTCTGATGGCGATCGTTTTGCAACTTCCATTGTGTTTGTATGAACTGCAGGGGTCGATGGTCTGTGTGGATGACCATTTCCTTCCCCAAAATGTAATGCTTCCATTGGCGACACACCTGCACACTAGAATACATTTCTTTGTCATAAGTCGGATATTTGTAGAATGTGTTGGACATTGTATCACTGTGATATGCCACTGGATGCCCCTGTTGAGTAAGAATTTCCCCAATAGCATAGTTAGAGGCATCTGTCTCAATCTAAAATGGTTGTTGCAAGTCTGGTAATGTGAGCACTGGGGTAGAGAAGAGGGGATGTTTCAATTCTATGAAAGCCTTCTGTTGAGATTCTAACCAAAAGTATTTTTCTTTCGCTACTCCCTTGGTGACTTGGGTCAAGGGCCAAGTGATATGAGAGAATCCCAACATGAACTTGCGGTAGAAATTAGCAAGACCCAGAAAGATGCGAAGCTCTGTTAGAGTGGTTGGGGCCAACCAATCCCGAATTAATTAGATCTTGGTTGGATCCACATGCACCCCTGTTCATCAATAACTTATCCCAGATATTGAATCTGGGTCATGCCAAAAGTTCACTTCTCCAAATTGGCACACAACTTGTGTTGCTGCAGTGTTTGGAGGACCTGTCGGATGTGGTGGAGGTGCTCTTCCCAAGTCCGGCTGAAGATCAAGATTTCATCCAAGTATACTGCTACAAATGAGTTGGTGAATGGCCGCAATATGTCATCCATCATCCTCATGAAGGTCGCGGGAGCATTCGTCAACCCGAAAGGCATGACCAACCATTCGAAAAGGCCCTCCTTGGATTTGAAGGCAGTGTTCCACACATCAGAGGGTTCGATAGGTACTTTGTGATACCTAGAATTCAAGTTGAGCTTGCTGAAGTATTTCACCCCTTTAAGTTGATCCAAAAGGTCATCAATCTGTGGGATCGAGTACCTATTCGAGACAGTGATATTGTTCAATGCCTGATATTCAATATGGAGTCTCCAAGCCCCATCCTTATTCTGCACCAACATGATCAAGCTCCCACAGGGTGATGAAATTGGCCGGATGTGACCTTTCTGCAATAGCTCCTGAACCTGCCTCTTGATTTCATCAGTGTCCAGAATAGAGTGCTGATAGATCGGTCCATTAGGCAGTGGCGCACCACGGGTCAGATTGATGGGGTGATTGACTTGAAACCTAGAGGCACCCCTGTGGGTGAGGTGAAGATGTCCCCGTACTCCTCCACGACCTTGCTCATTTGTTTTTGTCGTGAAAAGGAGCCCTGTCTAGAGGTCGTGGCCATAGTCTTCTTATTTCCATAGTGGCAGATCATCAGAAAAAAAAAATTCCTGGTTTTGGAAATGAGCTGAATGCATTGTTTTGCAATAACCAAAGAGATAGTTGTAGGTGGTGGTACCTCTGGCATCCTGTACAAATTATTTCCCAAAGTAACAATAACAGTGTGAGGCCGAGACTCATACACAGCATGTTGCTTCCACAAGTATGGTTGTCCTAATAATACATCACAAACATCAAGAGGAGTAATGTCACATAATACCTCATCTGTGAAGGGCTTGATGTTGTAGGGAAGTCGACACTACTGGCTGACGCAGAGATCCCATCCTTGGTGAAGCCACCCGATGGTGTACGAATGTGGGTGTGCTGTGGTCAGCAAGCTCAAACACTTCATGACCTCTACTGAAATGAGGTTCTTTTGGCTCCCACTGTCGACAATGAATTGTATCGGGGAACCCTTTACCCACATTTGAGAGTGGAAGAGATGCTCCTCCTCCTTTGGATCTTATGATTCCTCCTTCTGGATATTTGTAGTGGAAACGGTGGCGTTGGGCTCCGCATCAATAATCTACTTCCCCTTGTCATTAACCTTGTCAGGTTCTGATTCAGAGTCGGAGCATGCATCCAATTCAGAAGCCCTCATCTTGGCCACCGGTGTCTACTTGGCCCGACACTCACTTGTGTTGTGAATGGAGCTCTTATGGAACTCACACCACTTTCCCGTGTCCTTCTTCGGCATCGTGGGGTTTTTATTTTCTTGCGGCTTCGGTAGGTTATCTTGGGCTGCCATGCCTTGGCTTTGTCCTTTGTTCTACAGTTTGGGGGTACCTTTCCCTTGCTTTTGATTCACAGATCTAGTCTCGCTTCTTCTGTTTGAATTTATGCTCAATCTTGGCAACATACCCGTATGTTGTACCAAGTGAGGATATGTAAAGGAACTCCATTTCCTACTGAATGTATCTATGCAGAAAACTGTAGTACTTCAAAACAAAATATTTCTCCGAACCTTTGATACCCAACTTTGTGCACAGATTATGGAATAGATTCGTCAGCTCATACACATCTTGATCCCTGTGCTATCGCAACGTAGTCCATTGTATGTACTTGTCCTCATAGCTCCCCATGGGATAATATTGTTCCTTTATGGCGTCTAGAAGATAATTCCAAGTGGGTATGACTGAGAAAAGACAGGGTTCCCCCTCATCCTTTTTCTCATAGTAGGTTACCCACTAGTCCTTGACATGGGGGGTAGCTTTGAGGAGTGCAAAAATAATATTCTCCCAGTCAGAAAAGTCATGAACTGAGAAATATGCTTCTAATATATTCAACCATCTATCTACGACATCTGCATCTATTTGGCCCTCAAATATGGGAATGTCAAAGTTTACTTGTACCTTAAAAGGAGTTGTGCCTCCAGAGTGGCTATTGGATGCAGATGCGCCGCTAATGGGCAATCATTGAAGGATATGGGCAAAGTTATCCATCATCACGTTCCTTTGTTTTTTGAGGGCCTCCTCGAGCAATATTTTGATAGGATCTCCTGCTCCCTCATATTTCTTTTCATCCCCCATGGGAAGCCGTCGGGGTTTGCGAGGCTGATCTTGCAAAGGTTCAACCAGATCAAGCCCTAACTCATACCTCGACCTCGTTGGGGACATGCAAAGGAGGATCAAGAAAGAGCAGACCTCTTTGATACCACTGATCCAATTTATGCAAGAATGCAAAAAAATACACATATAACCATAATATAAAAATGTAGCGGAAATAACACTTCATTTCATTAATATCAAAGAACTAAAATTTGTTTACAGACATAATGGAAATAAACTAGCTGGGGCACTGGTAGCTTATCTATGAGAAGAGATGTGGTGGGTACAGGCTTCTAAAATCTATGTTACAATGAGGCTCAAAGGCCTATATATTATTGAGAAACAACGGAAAACCATAAATATCTAAAAACCTAACCCTAGGGGATGAAACACCAGAATATGGGCCCCGTCGGGGTAAATTGGTACATCAATTTCCTGGGGTTGTAACTTTGGCATACTATCTCTATTTGACACATATGATACATCATTAGAAAGATCTATTTGAGGACTAAAAAAGCTGACCACAAATGTCAAGTCTAGAATAGACTCATTTTCATAAGAGGTTTGACGCCCAAAACGTCGTTTAGTGCCTCAAAATGGCTCCAGAAGTTCAGGACCTGAAAAACTGCTAAAAATAGTAAAACGTGCTATAATTAAGGAAACTAAAAAAACGAAAGAAACAATGGTGGGGCCCCAAGTGGAATAGGTGGGTGGCCACCAATATCCACCTAGATAAAAGAGGTATAGTATTTAGTTATGGATTCTATGATTAATCACTTAATTGATGATTCAACCATAAATAAATCATTTATGTCAGAATTGAGAGTTACCCAGTTGAGATTGGAGTTCAAGGTAAATGTACTATCATTTTTATAATCATCCAAATTGTATAGGTGGCACATGCATTCAGAGGAAGGCTTTAGATTAATTGCGTATTTGTGGATGGGAATTTACCTAATTAATAGGGGCTAATTACCCAAGGAAACAACGCAAGGAAATAGTGATATGGGCAAGCAAAAAATTGGTTAAGTATTGACCTAGGCTTGTCTAGGAATCCGTGAGACAAATAGAGATAATGCAAAGGTTTCTTTGGTTTGAGAAAAAACATTATAATATTCTCATATTTTCTGACTAATGCAATATAAAGATAGCAGGGTTTTTAGCCGAGGCTTTCCCCAGGATATCATTGTGTAATGTGTCATTGAATTTATTTCTTTTTTTATTCTTTGTGATTTCACGATCGTAATTGGTTTCCATAATTGGTAGAGTAGATTAAATTATATTGTTTTAGCATATTTCAATTATCAGTTTGAATCTACGTGGATTTTATACGTGATATCAGAGCTGAAATCACTTTAGAAAAGAAGAATAAAAGTTTGTACTTGTAGGAGGAACAAGTTTTGTAGATTTCTTCTCCAGATTTAGCGACAAGATCATGATGGCGTTGTATGGTCTGAGGCTCGAGTATGTCCTTAAGGGTAGCTCGAATTACATTGACTGGAGATACCAGAAGAAAGTAGTCTTGGAGGATCACCACTGATTGAAGGAGTTCATTAACAAGGACATCCAAAAACCAGCTGCAGCTGATGCAAAGGCCCTAAAAGAGTCGAAGAAGTGCATAGAAAAGGTCAGAAGGATTCTATTGGAAGGAGTTCAAGATCATATCTCTTGAACCTCCATGTAAAGGAAACTCCATATGCAATGTGGAAGGCCTTTTTTTTTTCAAAGAAATAGTGGCCACAGGCGAATGGCACTAAAGGACAAGCTCAAGAAAATAAAGATGGAGAAGGGCAACACAATACCAAAGTACTTGACTAAGTTTACCCGATGTTGGGATGAACTTGGAATTTTTGGTGTTGCAATTTTCGAAGATGATATAGTGAGACTAACACTTCTAGGCCTTCCCAAGAGATGTCATAAATACCAGGATTCAATAAATGGGAGAGAAAAGACACCAGATTAGAAGCGTTTGTGGTCTGACTTGGTGCAAGAAGAGATTCAACGAAACACTAGAGATGGATCCTCATAAAAGCATGATGATGAGTATAATTGTGCCTTGGATGGAAAGGAAAAGAAATGGAAAGGTAAGTCATCCAATTCCAAATCATATTTTGGTCAGAAAGGAAAGGAGAAGGACTTGTTGATGATTAAATTTTGTCACTATCACAAGCTGGGACACTATGCCACGAAGTGTCTACACAAAAAGGCCGACAAGAAGTCCCTAGGAGGAGCTGTAGGTGAAGCACTTGCTTCAAAATTTGAGTCAGATTTTACCCTCATTTCATGCATGGTGTCATCAGTGATGGGTAGTGTGTGGTACCTGGATAGTGGAGTTTCATTCCATATGACTGACAACAAAGAGTTATTCAGTGAAATGGAGGAGAAGGACCTCCAGATGCACATCGATATGAGAGACGATAGAAGGTATGACACGATTGACGCTAATATTTTTAGTTTTCATAGGGAGTATGGTTCTCGTCTCACATTGAAAGATGAAATTTATGTTCCAAGGTTGAAGAAGAATTTAGTTTCAGCTGCTATGTTGGAATACCATGGCTACAATGTGGTGTTTAGAAAAGGAAAGACATTCCTTTGTCACATAGCCACAGTACAAGTGAATAATATTGGGTTCGGGTAAAGAACCTCTACAAATTGGATGTAGAAGATTGTGCTGCTTTGAACATGAAAGCAGAGAAGGTGCTGAGCCGAGCCATTTATGAGTTATGGCATAGAAGATTGGGCCATCTACACCACAAAGCTTTGAATATCATGCATCATATTTCTACAAGAATTACGAAGGGTGAACTTGAGAAATGTGATACATGCAAAGAGTGTACATTGGAGAAGTACACCAAAGCCACCTTTCATGATAAGGAAAATCAAGCACAAGTGATCCTTGAAAGAGTTCACTCAGATGTGTATGGATTGTTCTTGATAGTATCCACATCCAAGAACAAGTATTATGTGATTTTTGTATATGATTTTTCACACAAGTGTTGGATATTATTCATGCAAAATAAATACTAGGCGTTCTAAAAATTTTGTGAGTTCAAAGAACATGTTGAAAAATACACAGGCGGGAAAGTGAATCTTCTCAAGAGTGATAATGTTGGAGTATGTGTGTCGAATGAATTCAAGAAATTCTATGCATTAGAAGGAATTTGACAAGAGTTAATAGCACCCCATAACCCACAACATAATGGGTTGCAAAAAGTAATAACATAAGCATTCTGGGAGCTGCATGCGTGATGTTACATGATTAGGGCCTACCGTTGCACTTGTGGGTGGAAGCATGCAACATAGTTGTGTATGTGTAGAACAAAAGTCCTCATTGGATCCTCAGGATGAGTACACCAGAATAATCCTTTTCTGGTAAGAAGCCAGATGTGCTGCACTTTAGAATATTTGGTTCATCAGTTTAATGTCATGTTTCCAAGGATGCATGGAGAAAGCTAGAGCTAAAAATTGAGTTGGGAATATTTGTGGGGTACACTGATACACCTCACAACTATCAGGTGTACCTTCCATCTCACATGATGACATTGGTTCATAGAGATGTGAAATTAGATGAAATCAAGGCCATGTGAATTTCCCTTGAGAGGGAGATTTCGTTGCATGAAGATGAGGATATTTTAGCTCTAAAAGAAGAACCTCAAGATGTGGAGCAGAGAGTGGAAGCACCCACTCATGCAAAGACATACAGAGATGGAAAGAAGCACACCAAAGAGGTTGACAGGTTGATGCACGATGCTAGAGAGAATTTGGGGGCACCCACATCACAACACAGGTAGAGAAGGTCCCCAAATCAGTACACTGGTTACATGTCTCTTATGAGAAAGAGTGTAGAGACAGAGACATCCTCATTTGAGGAAGCAATGTAAAAAATAGTATGGGTTGATTCAATGATAGATGAGTATGATTCCATTATTAGGAACAACGCATGGGAAGGTGTCCCAAGACCAAAGTTCAAGTTAGTTGTATGATCGAGGTGGATCTATAAGGTGAAGCAAGCAACAGATAGGAGTGTCGAGAAACATAAGGCCATATTTGTGGCTAAGGTGTTCTCTCAGGTGGAGGGAATATATTAAAAGGATACCTTTTCTCCAGTAGCAAGGTACTATTTAATCAAATCTATTCTTTCACTTTCAACGTAGATGGGATGGAAGATACATCAGACAGATGTAAAGACAACTTTAATCAACTGAGTGATTGATGAATAGGTGTACAAAGAGAAACTAGAAGGATTTGAGACCTTTGACAGAGAGTCACATGTGTGAAGATTGAAGCGAGTGTTGTATGGAATAAAAAAACGCCCCATGATTCGTACACCAATATCGAAAAATATTTCACTGGGTTGGGCTTCACCAAAAGTGAAGTAGATGCAAACCTTTACCATATTGTGGTTGAAGGTAAATTATTGATTATAGTATTATATGTCAATGAATTAATAATAACAGGTGATGAGAAGCTGATAAATCTTGCAAAGAAAATTTGGAAAGAGAATTCAAGATGAAATACATGGGGATCTTTCATTAATTTCTTGGTTTGGAAATTTGGCAAAGAGATGGGGAACTATTTGCCTCTCAGGGCAAGTATGCCAACGAGATACTGAAGAAGTTTCACATGTAGAGAAGCAAACCCACAGAGACTCCTCTAGTAGGGAATTGGGGGTAAGAAGATGATACTTCAGGTGAAGTGGTATAAGCTACCATTTATAGGTATCATGTTGGTTCACTTATGTACTTGGTAAACACACGACCAAACATATGTTATGTGGTTAACCAACCTAGTCAAGAAATGGTTGAGTCAACCAAGCTCTATTGGAAGGCAACCAAAAATGTGTTGAGATACCTCAGAGGCACCACTCAGTTTGGTATTTGGTACAAATAGACAAAGGGAGTGAAGCTACAAGGCTTCATAAATGCAAATTTGGCAGGGAGTCCATCTGAAAGGAAGATCACACCAGAAAATAAATTCAGTATTGGGTCAACAACAGTTTCTTGGTACAACACGAAGAAAAGATCAGTTGCACTCAGTTCAATAGAAGAAAAGTACATGGCTTCTAGTCAAGCAACTTGTGAGGCTATCCAGATGAGGAAGATTATTGTTGGGTTATTTGGTCAACAAATGGATCCTACGGTGATTTACTATGACAACTAGAGTTGCATCGAACTCTCAGTTAATTCATTTTTTCATGATAGTTCCAAGCATATCGACATCCGATACCACCATCTCAGAGATTGGGTGCGAAGGCAGATCATGATGCTAGAGTACATTCCTACAGAGGAACATGATGCAAACATCTTGATGAAGGCACTATCAAGAGGAAAGTTTGAATTCCAAAGAAAAAATATTGGGGTACCTGATAATCCATTTCTTGTTGAGAGGGACTGTTGAAAATGGAACCAAGGAATATTCTAACTTAATTTTCCCTTGAATTAAATTAGAATAAAATTATAATTCCACATCACATGAAAACTTGTACGATTTAACTAAGTTACTTTAACTTATTTGGTTCGGTTAATTGGAGTTTAGGGTCTAATTTGAGTCACATAGAGTGGATCCTAAAAAATAGGAGCCCTGGTTGAGATTACTTTGAGTTGTAATTAATTAATTCAGTTTATCTGAGTTAAATTCAGTTTAACTAGTTCCATATGTTGGAGGAACTAGTGAAAGGTCTAGTAGTGAGTTATGCACTCTATGATCAATCAGTTAACTAATGATTCAACCATAAATAAGTCATACATTTCAGAATTGAAAGTTACCCAGTTGAGATTGGATTTCAAGGGCAATGTACTATCAGTTGTATAATCATCCAAATTGTACAAGTGGTGCATGCAGTAAGAGGAAGGCCTTATATGAATTGCATATTTATGGATGAGAATTTCCCTAAGTAATAGGGGATAATTACCCAAGGAAACAACGCAAGAAAATAGGGCTATGGTCCGGCATAAAATTGGTTAAGTATTGACCTAGGCTTGTCTAGGAATAAGTGAGATAGATAGAGATAGTACATAGGTTTCTTTGGTTTGATAAAAAGAATTGTAATCTTCTCATGTTTTATGACTAATGCAATATACAAATAGTGGGGTTTTTAGCCGATGCTTTCCCCATGAAATCATTGTGTAATGAGTGATTTAAATTATTTATTTTTTATGCTCTGTAATTTCACGATCGTAATTGGTTTCTGCAAGTGGTAGAGTAGATTCAAGTCTATTGTTTTAACATATTACAATATGAGTAGTTTAAATCTATGTGTATTTTCTACAAAATCATGAAAAGTACAACATATCACACAATACAACATGAAGGACCTATTTGAAGGAGGATATGATATGTCATACATTCTTATGCCTTTCCATAGGAGTTGCATCTCATCAATAAAAGGCACAAGATAAACATCCATGTTTTTAACTTGATCTTTTCCTGGAACAATGAGAGTCAACATAAGGTGATCCTTTCTAACACTCATCCATGGGGGAATATTGTATACTATCAGTCTGACTAGACAAACACTATAATTTGAGCTCATGAATGAGAATGGGAACAATCCATCAATTGCAAGACCAAACTTGATACTACGTGGTTCATCTTTGAATTTTTTTGGCCATTTTTCCTCTATGTTTTTCAATTCTTTGGATTTGGTTGGAATTCACATGAATCCATATTTACTCCTATTCTTTGCATGTCATTCCATCAATTGTGCAATATACTTGCAACAAAACTTTCGTTGAAGTCTAGGTATAATTGGCATGTGACGTAAAACCTTCTTTGGAACTATAGGACCTTGTACATTTGTATGATATCTCTTCTCTTTTCATATATGGAATTCTACCTTGTATTTATATTCATCTCTGTATAAAATTCAATCATTTTTACATGAACTAATTTTCTTATATTCAATCCCCAACTCAACCAATAATTGACACGCCTCTTTGCAAGTTGATGGCAACACATTCCCTTCAAGAAATATTTTAGTTTTTAGTGCCTTGTAAGATTTCCAAATATTAGATCAATTGAGTGTTTGACTTATGATGAACATGTTGATATGTTAATATTATATATTATGAATATTCATATACAATATATGCTTTTAAAATCTTCCTAAAGAAACATTAAAGAAGTTGATGAATGTTTACGAATTACATAAACCAATTGACAATGCATTGTAAGAAATAGATTTCAACTCACTTCAATGGGGTGGTGAATCCTTTGTCTGAACAACCAAATAGTGAGTTGATTTCTAATAATATTAATGTGCATGCCAATTTTTAGGTTCTACTTGCACCTGATTTGAACACAGGTTTATTTTCTTCTTGCTTGCTAGAGTCTTTCAACAGGTTGTTGTCATCAACATTACATTGGTGGTAATTACCCATGTTGTCATCGTTACTTTCAACCTTATGATAATTATTTTCATAATTGTTTCCATCCCCAAAGAAAACTATAAGCATATAATTCAATCCTTCTTCATGTATTGCATTTTCACTGTCATGCTCATCACCATTAAGGCTGCTAGGTGGTATCATATTACAATCATAAATGTATGTGAATCTCATCATTTTTTCAAATTTCTCAGGTGGTAGAGTTCTCTTTAAATAAGCTCTTTTCACCTTGGTATGGTTTAAAGGATGGTTTGGATCATCCCGTCCAAATATTAATAGCCTAGTTGGATCAGCTTGGGTATTAGTAGTCCTTCTTTCATCATCATATTCAACCTATTGAAAAAAATAAATATTATTTAATGTTTGACAAGAATTGGATAAATTATAAATGTATCAATTTCAAAGAAATATAATCAAATATTGCTTAAAAAATCCCATCTCATGTCCTATAGTCTTGACCAACCTCTTCTTCAGTGGAAATATTTGTTGTGTCTGAAGTATCCATTGTCATATCCTCTTCCACCCACTGTGTTCTTTGTGATTTAACAATTTTAGGTCCATGCCCATGTACATGTTTTTTTTCTTTTTCTTTTGATAGTTGAATGCTTATGCTGTGCACTTGTTCCAATATACATATGAAATATCAACCAAATGCATAAATTTATTTCAAGGTTGGATAATGCACTATAAATTCAAATAATACTATGAAAAAATATGGATGTATCAAAAAATTATTCCTAATTTAAGTCAAAATTTTATAATTACTTGATTTCCGATGACATCTGTTGTGTCCTATTTAATATGACACGATCTATTGCCATGGCCTCGTCTTTCCCCTATAATACATAATATAGTCAATGATGTTTAGTACGCCAATTATATTATTTCAACCAATATGATATCCAACAAAAAACCTCACTTTACTCATATATTTGACATATTTATATCAAATTTTAGATTTTAAAAAAATCAAAAACATATTTTATATAAATTTATCTCGTCTATGTTGTAGCATTTTTGAATTAATAAACACCATCCTCCTTTGGTTGAGGTTTCTTTGTATTCTTACCTTTATTTTATCTACAGATTTTGTATCCGATTTTATGGCCACCCACTTTCCTGTCATTGATTTAGTAGGTCTGCATTGTCCACGTCTTTTGTCCATGGCCTCCTCTAGATCATGCATGTAATACACAACAATGACATTAGTCACATAACATCTATGCACTTCGTTGTTGTTACATCCAATTTGATAAACACACAATCAATTTAAGCTCAATGGTTTTCACTGCAACTTTCTAACTAAAATGCCCTTATTTCAATACCCATTTTGTTAATTTCTATTCCCAATATGGTGACATGAAAAAACTCTTATAAATATTAGATGAGGATTATGAAATCTAATGAACTATTTTTTATTTTTTTTTCATATTTTCATTTAACTTAATTCAAAACCTTAATCCCTAATTTTAAACAACCAAATATCTGCATTTTTGTATATTTAAATTAAAAAAAATCCTTTGACCCTATATATTATTTTCAAATTTTGATTTTTAAGTCTTTTAAATGAACTCAATATATAATATAATATTAGTATAAGTTAACTTGTGGATGATATATATTTTCAATGCCACCATCCACCCTATAAAGGAGTAAAGAGTGAGCGTTGGGATTGAAAATGTTTGTGTCACATGTATACATAATCACTAAGAAAGACAACCTTTAAAGGTGAAAATGTGTGTATGTGACCATACCTAGTGGATTGGTACATTATGGATCATTGGATATTAAAATTAAATTAGAAATTTTGAAATCACACCAAATTCAATAGTGGGCTAGGAAAATATGACATAAAAGACCCTTCATTTTAGGGTCAAAATACCATTTATAGGGATTTACATCAACCAAAATTTCAGCTTATCCCATGTACCTATTCACATTGCACATACAAAATTTTTATTCAACTAGCATAACCACATTAAAAAATGTGGTTGATAAACACCGATAGGTGTATATTAAGCAAATTTATTAATATTTATATCAACCAAATTTATTAAAAATAATAATACTAATACTAATAATAATAATAATAATTATTATTATAATTATCTAATAATAATTATAATCATCCCATGTGCCTATGCACATTGCACATCTAATATTGATATTTAACTAAACCTCATAAAAAATGACAATAACATGGAAGCTTCCCACATCGACATTGCAAAGTGCAAAGATGACAATGAATACAAATTAGACGAAAAAAAAAAATCCGCCAATCAATAATTGGCGCTCACAATGGATAAAGATAATGTGTATCCTGACTATTCAACCAAAACAATGTAGTGCATTCACCATATTTCCATTATGATACTCACCAATTGCAAATCAAGGGAGATTTGAAGTTCTATGCAGATTTTGAGCAGACCATGGTTGGAGAAATGCGTTGAGGCTATGAAATCAAATAACCAATCGTTTGTATCTTTGTTGATGGTGGGTGTGATTCGGCCCCTAGTAGTCACAAAATCAATTTGTGCATATCATTTACCCCCTACCAGAGACAAAAATCAAACCATTTTTCATCCATTTTGCACTATTTCCATTTAAAACAGTAAGAGAGAAGGGAGAAAATCATAGGGAGAAAATAGAAGGGATTTTCCATAGTGTGGAGGAAAACAATTTCCCTAGGACACCAAAAAATGTCAAGCATTAGAGGAGGGAAATGACCAAAGGGATCTGATTCTTGCGAGAATGAGGTATTTCATACTCAATTTATAGATTTTCACATGTTTCCAATGTTGGTTTGAATTGTATTTTTTAGTTTTTAGTTCCTAAATTATAAAATAAGAAATTTGGTTTATTTTTTATTTGTAGTTTTAGAATAATTTTTTTATCGAACATATATAGGGACATGACAGTGAGAAAATGAAAGAGGTAATGGCTTCTATATTGGGGGTAGAAGCAGTGAATAAAATAGAAGGTATGGACGTGTCCATGCTTTCCAAATACGTGGAATAACGTACTTAAGGCACTGAAATAGACTAACCAAAGCATCCTTACCAAAGGGAATTTATTGATTCCCCATCACCTCCTGGATCAAGAAAAATATCTAGGGAAAAATAAATCACAATAACCTCTAATAATGTGGAAGAAGGAACAAATATGTCCAATATCCCACCCAATCCTGGGATACAAATTACTTCCACCACCAGTACAGGTACTTATGCATCTTTCATTGGTAAATATGAAAACAAGGTAGAATATGATGTTGTCTCTAGGGAAATCAGAATGACAGATGTTGGGAAAGTGTTCAATAGTAGGTTGAAGGAATCATGCCTTCAATGCTTCCAAGAGCATCTACATCTTCCATTATTGATGATACCCATGCAACTTAAAAATACAATCATCCATGACGTATTGTTGTCCACGTAAATCCTCTCCGTGGATGGGGACGATACCTCTAGCCATAGAGTGGGTCTAGAAATAAACAAGACAAACAAGCATCTAATTTCCTAGATTAAATTCAATCGAAAACAAACAATAAGGATACCTACCTTAAACTTGTGCGGATTTCTTGTGCCCTTGGAGTGCATCTAATTATCTTTCTCTCCAAATCATGATCCTTGCTCATTTTTACGATCAATACCTGTGGCAAGAGACATAAGACACTACAAAACGAGATAGAACAAATAATACTTACATTGAATTAAATATATCTAATAGATCAAGGAATATTATAATTTTCATCATAATAATAAATGAAAATGGAAAGCAAAAACCAGTTGTATTATATTAATGATTAGAAAGGGTAGTTACAACCTGTGCCTTGATGTCGAAGCTCTCCTTCGATGGGTCCGAATCGGGGCACGTCTCCAAAGCACTCTTTTCCAACTCAACACGAGAAGGCTAAGGGTATCAACTCTCTCCTTCTATGCCTATGACAATCTTCAAACCTTTCTTTTCTATTCTTCTCTTCTATTCTATTCTAACCAGTAGAGGCATTGGAAGGTGATCAATTTATAGTGATGGGGTAGGGGACATGGATCCAATTATGATGGGAGAAAGGATTATATCCTTGTTTGGTTAATATTTTGTAGGAACAAGAGGCCCAAAGGAGAAAGCTCAGCCATATCCTGATCAACAAACATCCAACTCTCTACCCTCAAAGCTTCTAGGCCATGAAGCTTCATTTCCATTTTTAAAAATATTCCATAAGTAGATCGACATGGCTATGGGATTCACATCAGCGCTGATCAACGCTAGTCACATGCTAAATATTTTCCATAAGATTTGGTGAGACATTGAAGGGTCACACTGCTCCAAAAAAGTGGTTTTTCAGGGAGCTATTCCAGGAATGATTAAAAGAAAGATTGATCTTTAGACTGTAAGGGATCCAAAGGCATGTTTTCATGATATAAAAATTACACAAGGATCATTGTAGGGGTTCTCGAAGATTATGGAACAGGGAGTACAGGGAAATTGACAAAATGTTGTATAACAAATGCCCCTTAAAGCATGAAGGCATAATGATAGTGAGGGGTGAAATGGTTTACGAGTACATGCCAGGACCAAGACACTGTCGTCAGAAAACCTGCGAATCAAGTACATATATATAACTGAAATCTCTAATATAAATACATGAGTATAATGCATGGACATAGCCATACGTAAAAGAGATCATGTAATAAGATCCATGGTATGGACAAAGCCATCCAGTAATAAGAAGGATCGCAAATATGGACTCAGGTATGGTCGCAGCCATCCATAAAAAAAGTCATGTATACAACCATGAATAACTCATATTGCCTCGCAACCTGGAATTTATAGGAAAAAATCGAGGGTCTTGCACTCCATCATGACCCAATCAATTACAAATTCAGGCATGTGAATGAGTGAGCTAAACTCGAATATGAAAGAAAATCACCTAATTACTAGTCAATGTTGCAAACTATTAACATGCGTGAGAGAGACCACCAATAATGAAAATGGTCCTCAAGGTATTAGCAGTACAATCCACTAGATGTGAATAAGGAACTGAAGTTGAATGCTCATGAAATTAACTGATCGAAGGACAATTATGTGAACTTGTCGTCGAATGCGAACAACCTGCCATTAGGGCATGCAGGCTCTAAGGTACTAAAAGGAGTATCTAGATCAACTTCTTGGATAATGAGATGAAGTCGACATGAAGCGATCCATCAAAGGAGGGCCATGATGTATCCCACATAATTGACAAAAGATAAAGGAAACAGGATGGTTGTGAATCAAGACTGAACAAAGAATCAGGTAATGGAAAAAATGCAGAAGAAACTGCTCTTGAACATATCGGTGACACGACTCCGATGTATGGAAGTATTTGACTCAAGTAGGATTAGAGGTCATGTTGAAAATATTGGTAATCAAATGAGAGGCAAACATATTTCCCAAACCCATGGAGGAAAAGTGACAAATGTATGATATTCCCAACCCGACACGAACTGTAGATAAGTGTCATGTTCAAGAGTGACATACTGCCGACACAACTGATAAATACTTCCATTCCCCCCCCCCCCCCCCCCCCACCATTTCTAGTGAGTACCCCGATTATTTTTTAATACAAGGTTGAAGGGAATAGCATATGCTTTTCATTTAAGTTTTTCCTTTGGACAAATCCATCCTCTTACATTTTATGAGCCCTATGAAGGAGGAAATCGGTATCGTCATGGTGATGATTCCAATGTCGTTAAATTTTAACGAGTCTGACAAAGGTGAAACTCAACACCTTTTCATGTTTAGAGAGTTTGAAAAGTGATTGAAAATAAAAATCCATAGGTCCCTTTTTGTAGATAGTCCCTTGAATCCAAAAACGTAGAAAACAAAGTTCGAGAGAACCTCTTAGTCATTATTGACTAAGGTATTCCTTTTTCGTAAATAGTTTATCCTAGCCAGAAAAAGGGGTAAACATATATTGGGTAAACGACGTTTTGTTTACTTTAACAAGTTCAAAAAAAAAATACTTGACAATATTTTTATGTTTCAAGAGTTAGAAAAGAGCTTAAAGGTGACTCCTCCTGGAGGAACGAGTGGTATAAAGGATAACAACTAGTTCTGGTTATGGTGGAATTGCTCAGAACAAGTAAATTTCAAGAGGTTGGCTAACAAGACCACTTATTCCAGAAGTTCCTCAGGAATGGGTAAAACAACCAAGTGAAGGCGTATGATTGGACAAACAGAAGGTGACGATGGAATGAGAAAACGAAGGTTAATCTGGAAAAAAAGGTTGATAAAATAGGAATCACAAGAGGTAAATTGTGAACTGTTTCATTCTTACACAAGATTTAAAACATGCAAAAATATGCTTGGAATTGGTTTCATTTTTACACAAGCTTGAAACAAATATAAACTATGCTTGAAACCGGTTTCATTTTTACACAAGCTTGAAAAAGAGACAAACTATGTTTGAGATAAGTTTGCATGCCCCTAGCATGGTGACTCAATTCGAGGTACATGCCCCCTAGCTTCATTTCAGCCACCTAAGTATATTGCTAGTTACTAACAGGTGGATCGAATGAAGGTTCATTTACGAGATCAAGTGAAATAATTGATTGGGATTTTACGAGATCTAATCAAAGACTCAAATTGAAGGGGAACTTGTTTCATTTTTTAATGAGCTTGACACAGTAAAAGAAATATTCTCACAGGGGTCTATTTAATTTAATAACAAGGTTGAGATAGTAAAATAACTATCCTCATGACACCTTGTTTCATGTTTTAAATAGCTTGACACAAGAAAGGGAACTCTTCTTTGAAGAACTTGTTTCATTTTTTAAGGAGCTTGACACAAGAAAAGGAACTATGCTCCGAAGAGCTTGTTTCATTTTTTAAGGAGCTTGACACAAGAAAAAGAATTATGCTCTGAAGGCCTGGGTCTTGACTCATAAGAAGTCATGGCTTCCAAGAGGTTCTCATTTGATCGAAGAACAACACTCTGGAAATCGGGGTCCAATACCCCTCGTACATGGTACACTACATCACTGACTAAACCATGAATGGATGTGAGCATGGAACATGTTGCTACGTAATTAAATTGGGGCGGGAAAAATACCACTGACGTGTAAGGACCATTAAGGGATGATGGTATACTAGGTGTCACATTAGGACCAATGAATTAAAGTTGATTAATGGTCACAATTCGATCTTCATGTGGAAAAAATATCGCATGAAATAGAGAAGAGACAAGAACTCCCATGACATAAGTATATTCACACCCCAGGAGTAAGTTAAAATCCAAGGGTCCTTGGAAAACCATCACGTCTATATAGAAAATCTTTCCTCCAAAGTAATAGGCAACCTCGGAAGTATCCATAATGGTTGAATGGTTCCTCTGTTAAAAGCCAACAGATTCTGGGTAACAGGCACAAGTTGCGGGGAACTGAAAGATTTCCAAGTAGTCTACGAAAGAATATTAACAAATTCACCTTCATTTATTATTGTGCTAGGTACGACCACATTATAGGCTTGTACCGTGATCTCAAAAGGCACACAAGAAGGAAGATGATATCCCGTCAATCGAATCCAATCAAAAGAGGTGATCAAACTACTTGGAGGGGGTGCCATAGAAATGGGAGGACGATCCCCTTGTGTTATGGGAACAGGAGGATCACCCTCCTGGATTGCAGGAGTGGAAGGATCTCCCTGGGAATCTGAAGAAATAAAGATAATTTGAGTGGTATGAGATACACACTCTAAGTGAGAGGCCTGATGAACTGTAGGTGGAATCAGATCGACCTTTTTTTAAACCAGTGGTTGGTTGGGAGTGGACTCATTAAATTTACTTTCGGAGAGAGTGGAATTTACCATAGATGAATCTCGATAAATCACTTGATAAACTAGTGTGAAAACTTTTGGTAACCAAGTGGAAGACAGGACTCAGAAGCCATAAGGGTATCCAACACTTTGGAGGCTTCATCTACATAAGGAAAAAGGTGAACAGGATGATTCCCGTCACATAACCTAGAGGGGAATTTTACCTTACTCTATTTATTATGAATCTTATTATCACTAGTTGAGGGTTCATCACCAGCATGACATCTAGAGATTGATGGCGAAGGGTGATTTGGGCCAGTGGACCACACTTATAACACCTTGGGAATACCAAGACAATCTCTAAGAAGGTGGTCACCCTCACATAGCTTGCAAGGGAGTTTGAATTTGTGGGATAAAGTGGAAGGTTTTTCAACATCAGTCACATTGGTAGAAATGGCTGCTGGTTTTCCCCCTTTCTTATTGTCCTTCTTATTCTTATTCTTCTTCTTAGCCACCTGGTTACTAGAGTCCAAACTTTCACTAGGATAAGAAGAAGAAAGGGTTGAACAGATAGAAAAAGAAAAGGCGAGGGGTCAACCTTAAGATCAACATGGCCTTAACATTGTTCAGGTGGAGGAGAACTTGGTTGAGAAGAAGCTTGGACATTCAAAACCATGGGGGTCAAAAATAACCAAACTGGCAAAAAAATGGTTAATCCTGTGAGGGACAACGTTGCCATATAGGGAACAACAACATTTCCAAAAGAAGGAACAGGACTAGGATTCCCATCTGAGGGGATTCCTTGGTTGGTAAACTCAGGAACTGTTTCCATAAATCCCAACCTAAGCTTTGCTAAGGAGAAGAGCACGGGTAAAATGATATTGTGGACAATAAATTTTAGAAATTAAACAAAAAATAAACCAAAAAGGAGTAATATAGGCAAGAGGGTTTACCAAGTATCCGTTAACTGTAGAATACCTCCTCGCAAACCAAGAATTATGGGAAGGCAATCTCCCTGAATGTTGTGTTTGGTGTATCACGTTTTTGAGGTGGAAAACTAGGTTACTAGTGGCTAAAGGATAGAAACCTAGTGGGGTCTCCCGTTATATACTCGATGGTACGAGGAGCACAAGTCAGTGTTGGTGCTATCTAATGTGTAACTTCTCAGTGAGAGCATCTCCATATACTTATCATATGTGACGCAAGTGCTATATACTTCCATACGTGGGACGAGATTTCACTCCCAGGATGCAACACGTGCTGTTAGCGATAACTGCCAGGTTTATAGACATCGGAACACGTCTCTAGAATAGACCTCTAAATGTTTTGCATTAAGTTCCAAATGCTCCTTAGGTTAATTGAGGTTATTTTTAAGTTGATTTTGATTAAAGTTAAATTTCAAGGCTCAAAAATATTGTCACCTGAATACCTATAATGCAACTAACATGAAAAAATGATTCTTTCAATTCGATGAATACTATCTAGTTTAGGGAAGAGTTTCAAGTAGGGATGTAGCAAAAAATAATGCATAAAATGAAGTTGTTCCTAACTATATTACTTTCACTATCCCAATTTAATTCAAAACATTCAAATATGCAAACTATGTAATGTAATCTATGCAAAGCTCTTTTTTGAAAACTATGCAATTGTAATCTATGCACAATTTCCTTTTCTTTTGATGAATTGGAATGCACTCAATGCACTTTTAGCTTTCAATCATTAAACAATGTAATCTAAGTTCAATGATAAATCTCAAAAATGACTTCTCAATGCAACTTATCTAATGCACTTTCGATGAAATGCAAACTTTGAGATGAAAACTAAATGAACACAAAATTATTTTTCTTTGTATGAACAAGATGCAAAAAGACACAAAACAAAATAATGCAATATCTTGTTTTGATTATTTACAAATGAACTTATCCAATGCTATACAAATTAAACAATTGAAGCACGGAAGAGATATTTTGAATCACTTGTTCAAAACAAACATTCTCCGCTTTTCACACTAATCGACACACAAAGAAATATCCCTTCAGTAAAAAACAAGCAACGTGATCTATGTTTGCCATGGAAAAGATATCCTAATGCACAAAATGGACACTTGAAAACTCCAATCACAAAAATAAATCGAAGAAAAAAATACAACCAAATGAACAGTTTGGAAATAGACGACAAAACTGACTCAACAACAAGTCAGGAATTCAGTGAATCATGCAACCATTCAAAAGAAACAAAGCATCTAGAAACCGTAGGATGATGATGATGCACAATTCGAAAGAAAAATACCAAAAATGAACTAATTGAGACAATCAAATCACTGAATAGAAGAGAACACAAGAAATTCAAATAGAGAAGGAAGCCTAGAAGGGTAGGACACATTGGAAACCAATGAAAGGAAACCATAAAAGCATTTACACAGAAATCGACATGCCTGTGAGGCTGCACCTTTCACTAGAAAGGGATAAGCGCTTCTATTTTAAAACATCTAGCACTGATCAACTCTTCTTTCAGGGAATTAATAATGTCGATAAAGGAAAATGAATAAAAACAAAAGTTTTTGATTAAATAAAGCCAGGCTTATCACTTCAGAAAGAATATTGATGACTGTAATTAATCACAAAAGCCAGAAACAAAGGAAAGATAGTCATTTGATGAAAGTGGACGAAAAATAAAAAAAAACTCAAAGAGTTGAAGGAGACTAGAAAAAGGAACTCCCCAGTGGAGTCACCAATTTTTTGTCCAAGTAATTCCTCTTTGTGGATAGAGATGATCCCTCTAGCCCTAGAGTAGGTCTAGAAACAAACAAGCCAAACAAGTATCTACATTCCTATATTACATTCAACCGAAAAAAAAATGATAGGGGTACCTACCTTAAACTTGTGTCGATTACTTGTTCCATTGGAGTGCATCCACTTATCTTTCGCTCTAGATCATGTTCCTTGCTCCTTTTTACAATCAATACCTATGGAAAGAGACAAAATATATTATGAAACGATATAGAACAAATAATAATTATATTGAATGAAATCTATCTAACATATCAAGAAATATTAGAATTTTCATCATAATAACAAACAAAAATGGAAACAAAAATCTAGTTGTATTATATTAATGACCAGAAAGGGGAGTTACAACCTGTGCCTTGATGTCAAAGCTCTCCTTCGATAGGCCTGAATCCGGGCACATCCCCAAAGCACTCTTTTCCAACTCAACGCGAGAAGGCTAAGGGTCTCAACTCTCTCCTTCTATGCCTATGATAATCTTCAAACCTTTCTTTGCTATTCTTCTATTCTATTATGTTCCAACCAGCAGAGCAATTAGAAGGTGATCAATTTATATTGATGGAGGAGGGGACATGGATCCACTTATGATGGGAGAAAGGCTTATATCTTTGGGTGGCTCCTCTTTTGTAGCCAACGGAGGAAGCTCAGCCATATCCTAATAAAAAAACATCCATCTCTCTGCCCTCGAAGCTTCTAGGCCATGAAGCTTTGTTTCCACTTTTAAAAATCTTCTAGAATTAGATCAGTGTGGCTATGGGGTTCACACCCGCACCAATCAATGATAGTCATAGGCTAATGATTTTCCATAAGCATTTTCGAGACACTAAAGGGTCACGCTGCTCCAAAAAAGTGGGTTTTTAGGGAGCTATTCCAGTAATTATTAAAAGAGAGATTGATCTTCAGAATATAAGGGATCCAAAGGAATGTTTTCATGATAGAAAAAATACACAAGGATCACTGTAGGGGTTTTCCAAGGTTTGGGAACAAGGAGTACAAGGACAGTGAAAAAATTATGTATAACACTTGCAGACTAAATTTGGGACATGTTGGTTAGTAAATAAAGTGAAGAAACAAATGACTCAAAACTGCAAGATATTTCGTTGCAACAAAATGAGAAAGTTAAAACAAATTCCTCTCAAGCTAAGGACCAAAATAAGGCCAATTGACGTAGGCATGAAAGTATGGACAGAGCTCGTGAAAGCATATGATAGAGAAAATTCATGGAGGAAGTTTGACGAGGAGGGAATACCAGTGTTTAAATTTGGTCATAATATTATTTCAAATTAATTAAATGATTTTTAAATTTTATTGGTGCATAATTAAATTGAATTAGTGTATGTTTCAGGACAATTCCTCAAATTCCAGACTTTCCAAATATTGTGCCACACATCACAGTGGCCAAACCGGTTTATAAGCCATAGTATGAAAATTTTTAAGTATTTTTAATATATGAAATTATATATTTTTTTAATTTTGTATAAAAAGTAAATGATTGGATATTAATTACTTTAACTTGTCCACCTGCCATGTTTTGACATGAGAAACATTATGGCCATTATCCATCACAATTGGAATTCGATATGATACAAGACAAAAAGTGGTTCAATTTTGTTATATGGATAGAGAATAAGGTATCATTAGTTGACTTTCAATAAATTACTTGGATATTGTTATGTTAATATGTCAATTTGCAGTTCTTGTGTTGAGTTGTTTATTTATGTGTAGCTTGAGTTGTTTTGTGCTCCTATTTGTCATAACATCCTTATAAATACCAACCTTTGACTATGATCAAGTACTTAATAAATAAATATCCAATCATGGCGTTATCAAGTCCTTTTCAAAAAAAGATATGCCAAAGAAGGGATGAAAGATCGTGTAATACATACATAGAAAAAAAAACATATTACATGGTATTGATTATAGATGCTTGGGATGAGAGCACATTACATGGGATTTATTTATATGGACCCAAGATACATGTGTTGAGGAGCATGAGATGGCTATATTGGAAAGTAAGAAGCCTTGTGATGAAGAGCACTTGACACTTGCAATCCATGCTTAGAGAGTGCACCACCTAAGGATTGGTCTCTTGACATGTATACCTTGGAGAGAGAGCACTTCACTTGGAGACCTTATCTTGTGCATTAAATTAAATTTCTTGTGTAATTAGTCCACTTTACCAATGTTGGTCTCCCTCACCTACTCTGTATAGAGGGAAGATAATGTCTTTGTCTACACTATGCTAATTATTCCATCTATATAATTGTCATGGAGAGTTATTAGTGCTTGTTTGATGCAATAGAGGAAGACCTAGAGTTTGTGACATAAACCCTAGAGAAGAAATGAAGATGAATTCTAGCACTAGGGATGATATTGATTCTTAACACTTTCCTTAACAATTATTTTCCATATGGTAGGACGAAGGGTATATTGAGGTCTAAAACATTTTTTTTAGTGATATATATATATATATATATATATCGAATGAATTAAGCAGATATGTAGACACAAGGCTATTAAAATAGGAACATTTACCATGTAGGCTTGTGTTGGAGCCTGGTTTGAAAGAAAGGACTTGAAAATATATAGGACACTTCCTTTTCTAGTCATATGGGGAGTATGGTTAGCACATAAATTGGTGATTTTTCAGAACATAATTCTTCCTTCATTCTAGACTACAACACAAGTATGCTCACTATTCCAGCTCTATCAAATCTTATTAATCCTAAAACAATCATATAACTAGGGCAAGTGATGATAGACCTATAGATGCAATGTGAACTATTTTTTGGATAAATTAATGAATAAATTCATCTAGCCTACATATTTGTGATTACAACCTTTAAAATTGTAGTTTTAGTATGTAGAGAAGAACATAAAGAAATTCAAGGTTTAAAGCACATGGATAAATAAAATCCCATGCATTAGATATATAACGAAGAACATGAAATGAAAGAAAATAATATGCAGATACTATAGAGTGCTTCATTAAGGTTTCTTAGATAGAATATGTAATGAAAGAAACCAACAACTTTATTACATAGGTCTCAGAAGAAGAATAACACAAATGAAAAGTTACTAAGAAACACCTCTCTGGCTGCCCACTTTCAAGCTTTGACAAGCAAGATGAAATGGCTGGCTGTTACAACATTAGTTGTTACAACGTCTATTATGGCATATGTTGTTACAACATCTGCTATTACAACATCCAGTGTTACAACATTTTCTTCTCAATCCGTTGTTACCTATGTTTGTGCTTCTAAATTTGTTTTCTTTATCCCCCAAGTGTTGGTGTAGTGTTGGGTGGCAGAAAAACCTCTTTGGTTGACCACATTCAAGCTTTGATAAGTAATATGAAATGAATTTATACCCCCTCAATTGTTACAACATCTATTGTTACAACGTTTTTTGTTAGAACATCCATTTTAATGGTCACTGTTTTAGTAGTTTCAATAGTAACACTTGTTATTGCATAAAAATTATACAAAAGTTTCAACATTTTCAACAGTAATGAGTGCTACAACATCAAATGTTACAAAATTTTCAGCAAATTTAACATTGACATGCTGTTATGGCATTTTTTCTTATAAAATCTAATGTTACAACATCCGTTGTTACAACATTTTCTTCTCAATCCGCTGTTACCTATGTTTGTGCTTCTCGATTTATTTTCTCAATCCCCCATGTTTTAGCTTTGTAGACAATACTCGGTTAAAGAACTGAGCCAAAACATCAATGTGAGGAATTCAAAGGAATTGAAAGAGGAATTGAGAAGAATTTAGAAGGATAAACATTCTCCCTAAACATTTAATCATCTAATAATAGTAGAGACATATGAATGAACCTCTATAGTCAACACAAATATATCCTAGTACAACATAGAAGCAACAATTTAAATAATTCTTGGTAGTAAATTAAATAATTTGTTGAATTTATAACTCAATTGTGAACATAGCTTTATAGAGGGATGTCAGGGATATTGATACTCAATCTAGCCCTTCCCAATGTCCTATACTATTCTCAAATATATGCAAAAATATACTATGAAATTATTAGAAGAACTCATAAGTATAAAATTGATGTCATGAATGAAAACGAGAAGCCTTTGATTATATCCAAGTTGAAATTATTACAACAATATTACAAAAAAATTCTCCAAGTATCAACCCTTTCTTATTAAAAAAAATGTTATATAGACTGCTTTACAAAATATCCTATCTCTTAAGAGATTTATTCAAAGTATTCTTTATCCAAAGCTTTGGATAATTTTTAAATAACTTTTAACCAATTTTGTGAACATCAACATAACAATAAATCAGAAAGGGTTCAGAAAACAAAAAAAATCGTAAAAGTCAAGAAAATATCAATAAAATTGGCAAACATCGACAAAATCAAGATACCATCAAAATATCGATAAAAATAGACAAACATCGGCTTGGCTAAAAAATCATGATTTTGAGATGAAATAGAGATATTATCGAGATGCTTGCAACATTTATTTTAACTAAAAATAGAAATATACTTAGAAAAATGCTCCACGTGAACACGTGATTGATTTTGTAGCAGATGAAAAGGTCATCAACTAACATTTGAAGTAGATTCCGACCACTAATATCTCCCTTGATTCCAACAAAATTTGTCTTGTCCCATGCCTCTCTCTTCAAAAATATTTCATATTTTTCTTCTATTACCATTTGACCATATGAATTCTTAAATGATGGAGGACCTCTCTCTTGCATAATAGAAAATGTTCAATAGATTTTTTTGATTTGCACTAGAAGATTTTCAAACTTTTCCTTTTCTTTAGCATCAAAGTTTTATTCATGATAAATTTTCTAGTCTGAATAACTGATTTTGTTATGTCTTCAATTTATTATCTATACCTTATCTTTAGAGATTTTATTATCTGAATTGATTGTCTAGGTTTATTTCCCAATTATATTTTGACGTCATTAATAGATTATTTATCTCTTTCAATCAAATCCTCCCATTCTACAATAATCTCCATAGATTGCCAAATATCATACACAAATGACACAATTTCTATCAAATTTTGTTTTTTATCATGCTATAAAAATTTAATACTGTTAGAACTGCTCAAATACTATTCTAATTTAAAATTTGATTTTTTCTTTATTTCCTAAACTAAGGAATTGTCTGATTCATTTTTGTTCATCTCAGCTCTGTCCAAATTTTCTTTCAATCTACCAATCTCAACATCCTTTAGTTTAAGAGAAGATACTTACTATAATAGAATTTCCATGGAACCTGTTTCTGTTGTTGGAATTAATACACAGTCAATTTGGGCCTTCTCTTTTAATAACTCTTCCATTATTTTAATAAATTAGAAGGTTCTATTTAATTAGATATGATAATATAATTCCATACTACTTCTCTAATTCCCCAATTTATTATGTTTGGGGATGCTCTGTTGTGGGAAAATTCAAGTGTCTTCTAAGTGCTTAAATATCTTCGTTTTTCTTAAAAACAATATCTTGAGATTCATCCAAAATTTCGGGATCCAAGTCTAATTTAATTACAAGGTATTCTAGTTATTTGATACTAACATCCTTCACTAGAGAAGAATTTTTTTCCATTTTAAGTTCCGCAATAGTATTAGTTAAATAATTCTACAATTTGATACATTTGAAGTAGAGCTAGTGAGAGAGGAATACATCATCTCACCAGTTTGTCTATGCAGATCAATTTGATCTATAGGATGAATCTGTTTAGTATTAAATGATAAAACATAAGTCTTATAATCTCCAACACCTCTAGGAGCAGAAACATTAGGTTCAATAAATGCTAACTTAAATTCAACTTTTTCAGTATCAAGAGATGAAATAAAACTATTTTTAATGGATGAAGTTTGCTTCCAAAACTTGGTATAAGTTATTGCCTTCAAAGCCTCATTCTTTTCCTTCATTTCCAAAAAAATAGAAAATATGTTTTGGTTAGAACAAAAATAAGGATAATATTGTTTTGTCCTTGGATCCAATTCTTGAATTCTTCAAACAGGCTCACCTAAAACAATAGTAGCAGGTGAAGAAATTCCGGATGAGACAATTTCTGATACTGCTCCCTCCATATTTTTTGTCTTATTTCTATTGTATACTCTGGACTATTCCATTTCTGACTCTAATAAGCTTTAATATGTCCTCTTAAGTTATTTTTATTTCATTGGAGGTGTAACCAAAAATTTCTATCCTACACACTACTCCACAGTTTGTTCTTCAGCCACTTCCTACAAAGTGTTTTCCTCCTAGGTGTCCTTATTATCAAACTTCTCTATCTCAAGCTTGGACAGATGAAAATAAGGTGTGTATTTTTGGTGAAATATGATGGGTGAAATTATCCCAATGGGGTCATATGGCGAAGTAACCCCCATTTTAAACTTCATTTGTGCCAATAATTATTTCACCTCTTTGTTTTTTGACCTCTGATTCAGTATAAATGGCCCTACATGTGCCTTCAGTATAAATAAGCATTGTTTCCTTCTAGGTAAAAAATGAATTTGAGCTACATTGAGGCTTTTCTGATCAATTTAAGATAAAAAATAAGCATAGGAAAAAAAACTGGCAACTGATAGGGTGAAAGTTCACACCCATACAATCTAATTTCTATAAAATGTTGGTACAAATACCAATCAACAAGCCTTGTTTGTTCACTAGGTTGCATAATCCTTTCGATTTTAGGTGAAAATTTGGGAGGACTATCACTAATCAATAAATTGTAGCATATGTGAAGAAATTTATTCACAAAATCAGTGAAGGAAAATTCCTTAGAATTCCTTTTGACCTAGGACATCCAATGAATCACAGACCATTCATTCCCTTGAAGATCCTGATTTTATTATTGTATTGGGAATTTTTTTGACTAATAATACAAAAAAAATACATGAGGTCATATTGATATTTAAAAGCTTTCTCAACTCCAAATTTGAAAAACTGGTCATGAATGGCCTCAGATAAAAACTGGTTGAAATTGAATAATATTTGTGGTTTCTTATCTAGAAAAAAAGTTGATATAAAACATAGAACTACTTTATCCACTTTATCATCACTCTAACACCCTAAGATACAACATAAAATGGATATGATTTTTCTTGAAAATTATGGAAAATTTGATGAACAGTAATGTAGATTGTGAGTGCGAATACAAATCCATTTAGGCATGAATAATTCAAAAACAACCACTATTTTTTCAAAAGTTAACTTCTAATATATTTCCAAGAGAATATCACTAGATAATGGGTACAAAGAGTTGGGTAAAGATATAGGGCTTTTAAAATGGAATAAGAAGTTACAGAAAACAAAGGTTTCACCATTTTGAGAAATTATGGTTTTTTAACTAGGTAAGTACCTATCTGCACAACATACTACAAATTCTAAAAAAGGATGAGTTTGAGGAAATATAAACTAGGGTTAAAAGGACTCCCATAAAGAAAAATCATTACTATTATCTTGAAACTTTTCGGAAGCCCAATTCTTCTATTCATTTAGGTCAAACTCTGAGTTTGTATCTTCTATTATGCTTTACCTATCACCAAAGGGAAATTCATCACTTTTTTTTTATACAGATTTATGCAGGAACACAATAAAATAAAAAAATAAACATAAGCATAGATATGCAACAGAAATAAGACTTCATTTAATTAATATCACATAACAGAAATATGCTTACAGACAGAACAAAAATAAACTAGCTAGGACGCTGGTAGCTTATCTCTACGAAGAGATGTGGTGGCTAAATGCCTCTGATTTATGTTAAAATGAGGCTCGAAGGCCTATTTATTGTTGAGAAACAATGGAATACACTAAACATTGAAAAATCTAATCCTAGGAGACGAAACGATGTAATGTTCCAAATTGGGAACAACTAGCAATCCATGGCTGGAAAACGCATTTTCCAGAAATGGAGGCAGCGGGATTTTATACCAAGACCTGGATCAATTAGATAAATACATATAAGACTGAAATCCAAGATTTGGGACCAAAGAAATCCTTCTAGGGTAGTGAGACAAGCCTCCCACACCTAGTTCCCTTCAGAAATTTCCCAAGGAATGGGGTTGCAACAATACATGAGCATACCATGGAAAGATAGTGTTATTTTATGAGCTGTGAGACAAGAAGAAATGAATAGCCAATGAATAATGTTATAGCAGCAAAGATAGTACAAGTTCTTGAGGAAACATCCACTCAAGAAAGGTAATGCAAGCCTCAACAAGACATGTACATGAAAATAGAAGAACACTACTATTTCTGCATAAACCCGGGCTAAGAGGACGCATTTTATAGAATTTAATACTCCATATTACATAATAAATGAAATATATGACAATATATAGCTCAAATACATTAGGTGAGCAAAGCTCTAACCCTTATAATACATCAATCCTCTAAAGGATTGGCTGAAATACACAAAATGGCAAAAATGCTGGAGTTGCTGGGTAGCTGCAGCAACTCAAATTTGGAACTCAAAAGAGAAGGCTGAAGATTATGAGAAATCTAAATTAGACCTTCTCCAATGGATCTCCAAAGTGGAAGGTTGATCCTTACACTTGAGATCACACCCTCCAAACAATCTGCAAACCCTCATTGCAGATACTTCATGAAAATAACGCAGTCACTAAGAGTGACTGCACAGTGAGTGGAATAGAACACTATGGCCAAGTACCAAGATCTGAAAATCAGCTCCCAAGCTTCCAATCTGATCTCCCAAGGAAAGGAAAGACTCTCTCCTTGAAAAACAAGGGATGGAAGAGGTGTTGTGGAGTCTCCACTGCAACACCTTACAACACAGAGTTATGCTACTGCAACAATAATGCTATCCTAGAGGAGGATGCTTTGGCCTTGAGCCAAGAAATGTGGAGAATGAAGAACCAACCTTCAAGAGGCCTCTCAAGAAGGTGAGGAAATCCTAAACAGGAATTTCCCGACAATTCTTGCTAAACAACAAAGAATGCACTATGTCTGAATAAACATGAAATTAATAATCATAAGCATGAATAACAATGGTTGCCTTGCCCTCCTTTTAAACACATGAGAGCTCCCTCTCCATGGGCCCCAATCTATTAGGGTTTCCTAGTTCAAGGAATATTCCCTACTCTATCTCTGCGCTGTCCCATGTAGTGCTTTCCACCTCATACCCCGCACTGTTTGACTTGGTCAAACTTAACCAAGCCTCTTTGCAAATGTCCCCTTTCACACATGAGGGTGTGAAATATAGTTCCAAGGCTGATCCCCTTTCATACTAGAGGTATTTTATTCATTTTTTTATTATCTTTGGGCCTCCTTACCCAATTATTCAAATTATAAGGGAAATTATCAAAATCTAATGTTCCAATTTATGGAAGGAAAAATTAGGAACATTACAGTCCTCCCCTCCCAAATGTTGCGTGTCCTCAAGAAACTACAAGGATGGAACTGGAATGTCTCCACTCAAGGCATGGAGTTAGAAATGTGATGAGGAAAATCTTCCCCATGTGGATCCTCCATCCCCAAGTAATCATCCAAACAAAATGAGCCACCTCCCAACAAGGCAACTCCTGGAAATCTCCTTCCACCTCAATCTTCGAAAATGAAGGTGGGATGAAAATCTGATCATGGTAAGAATTGTAGCCTACCCCATGGTGTCCTTCTCTCCACTTATGATAAGTGTAGAGTATGTGATGATCTTGGGCTGCAAAATTATTGGCCTCAAATGGAAAAGTGAAGAACAATCCTCCAAAGAGTTCTCCTCCAACAATGAAGAACAAGCTGGCCCAAAATGTTTCATCCATGATGAATATGACAAGATAATTATAGAGTACCCCAATGAGAATTTTTCTGCAAGTTTTACATGATAATTCATGATACAAACAATCACTCAGAAGGATACAACACAGTCTCACCCACTGCAACATCAGAAAGTAGCATGGCAAGTGATGTACAAAATCCCTCACATCTACTAATGGATAGTAAATGGCTGAATGTGTCAATAATACATGATCTAATACTTTCCCATGATTATACAATGGATGAATATCAATCTCATGGCCCACAAAAGAGAACAAACATGTGGTTTTGGTGGCCATATCTCCTCCCATGCTCCCATTAGAACATGTAGTGTAGAAAATGTGGGAGTTTTTCCCCCTCAAGGACACATCCAACTCATGTGTGAACCTCCCAATCATGCTTATTATACAAATATGATCTATATCAGAAAATGAAGTCATGATCAGCAATAAAATGAAGAAAATGTTGAAGGTTTCATGTGGTGCAAGAGGGTACCAACAACTTTCCCAATAATGAAAACGCAGTTTTCTAAATTGCTACTTTAGAAAAGTACATGGCAAGTTGTTTTGTGTTACATGGATAATTATGTATGTCATGATATCTACTGATAAATAGTAAATGGATGAGTATATCAATTGATCATACATGAAAGAAAACACTTGCCCAAGGCCATATAAAAGATGGCTATCTCCATCATAAAAATTGGCCCAATTTTGTCCATGGAGCCCAATGAAAAACTTGCCCTCTTGTGGAGCAATGCACTGAATACGAATGGTAAGAGCATAAAAATGTTGTGTTAGATAATCCAAGGATGTAAAAACAATATTCTTACCATATGTTGAGAGCAAGATGAAGCATGTGTATATAAATGATCCCTCCGTAATGGTATGGCACATTCCCAGGAAGAGAATTGACCCATATGTTGCATAAAGATCACCCTCCTCATACTTGGAAATCCAAGTCAAGAAGATCATAGCAAGTGAGGTCATACCAATGTAATAGATGTCTCCATCCACTACTCCATCAATCTCTTCTCTTCTTTGTCCTCCAAGTGCATCAAGTATGAAGTGATCCTGGGGAAACTCCATCAATAACCCCAAGAGCTCAAATGACAGTGTTGTTGGCCTCTGCAAATAATCTCTGGCCAACTCATAGCTCCATTCTTTGACATGCTCCTTGTCAAAGATATCTCCCATAATGCTGCAATACATAAGAAGTTCCTCCCAAGGTGGAAGTACCTCTCTATCATCAAAATCCAAGGATATGATGCCATCTCCTCCTCCTGTAACATCATGAAAAGTGTGAGAGAAAATCTGCTCTTGCTCTCCCAATAACAAGCAAAGCAACAAAATATTTTGCTGCCTCTCCATACTTCCATCATACAAATCATGTGATGAAAACACAATGAATGATATGAGTATCACATCAATGCCATGCATCCATACTCTATGCTACCCAATGATGCAAGTATCCTGTCATATTTCCTCCATCTTCCTACTCTTAGGAAGAGTGCTTTCCAAGTGATGGCCAAACTCTTTTAAGAGCAACCAGTGCAGCCAAGCCTCCTGCTGCCTGGTATCATATATTTTCAAGTAGCCTTCTAGCTCCTTGCTCATCAACCACTTCCACTCAATCACTTGTGGATGATTTCTCCTTCTCTTCATCTTGGTACTCCTCCCATGAGGGCTACCATTCTCCCAAATCAAATTCCTGTCTTTGCACTTCATGGGATTTTGAAATGAAATATTCTCAAGGATCAATGAGACCCTATCAAGACCCAAATAGGTGGCAGGAAAAAACCTCCCATCATGATGTGTATGGCTCAAGGAATTTCCAACACAAGCATGAGAGATGTTATCCATCCTAAGATGTCCTCCATCTTCTATTTGCTCTTGTGAGAAAGGAAGAAAGTCTTTGCACTCCATGGTCTGTTGAAGTGCACCTCTGATGAGATCTCTCCTTGATAACTCCATCTCATCAATATTATTCCAAAACCAATGAGGTCTTGTATATGAAAGTAGAATTTCCTCTTTGAGCTGAGAGGAGCTTATTGAGAAAGTGCCATCTTGAAAGGAGAAAGGGTTTCTCACTTCAAGATGTCTACTATCATCCTTCAAGGCTTCAAACCCCAACCTCCAATGTGAAATACAATCCAACAATGGCTTTTAAGAATGATGGTTTACTCCCTTTAATATTTCCATTTTGCACAACGTAGTGCAACCAGGCTGCTCTATGGTAGTAGTGTGATTTGACCCCTGGTCATTCAAAAGAAAATCTCCACAATTTTCAAAATTAGTTGCTGCAACAATAGATTTTGGAAATTTTTTCATACCTTGATGTGCATTTGGAACTTCTTGTAGGATTGGAAGAGTTCCCTCCTCCAAAGTGTTGGTTGCTCCAACTGTTGATGCATGTGGCTGCTCCTCTATGAGTGTGACAACGTTATCACAAGTCTCCTCAAGTGGTGGTGTGATCTTCTTTTCCTTTCCCCTTTCACCATCAAAGGTTTTGATTAACCCTTAGATGAATTCTATAGAGTTTTCACCCTTGCATGGCTCAAGTAGCTGCTCCACCAATCTTAGGCTTCACCCTCCAAATGCAGTGCTGAGATTTCAACAGCTTCTTTCCCTGCTACAGGATGTAGTAGGAAAAATACCTCCAACTCTCTCACCCAAGTTCTTGCAGCAGATGACCCATCAAAGGTAGACAACAGAAATCTATTGCCTCTGATTCCTCTTCTGCTACAGGGTCTCTTCTCTTCCTTTAGCTGGATGAAATGAGGAAAATCTAGAGTCTCCTTGAAGGCTCTAGGTTGAGATCTATACTCAACAAGGTAATCACTTAGAATCTGATAATCCAAGTGTCTTCCATGCTTAATGTCTTCTTCTTGATGAGAATAGGAAGTGCATGATCCTTCCTCTTCTTCTTCAATCTTCTTGACCTCCTCAGACAGGTTCTCTATGGATCTAAATAATGATGAGAGAAATCTCCTCTTCTTCAACATTCTAATATTCTTGGGTTTAGACTCAAAGGCTGAGCCAAGAAAATTTCTTTGATACCACTGTAATGTTCCAAATCGGGAACAGCTAGCAATCCATGGCTGGAAAACGCATTTTCCAGAAATGGATGTAGCAGGATTTGATACCAAGACATGGATCCATTAGATCAATACATCTAAGACTGAAATCCAAGAGTTGGGACCAAAGAATTCCTTCTAGGGTAGTGAGACAAGCCTCCCACACCTAGTTCCCTTCAGAAATTTCCCAAGGAATGGGGCTGCAACAATACATGAGCATACCATGGAAAGACAACATTATTTTATGAGCTGTGAGACAAGAAGAAATGAATAGCCAATGAATAATGTTATAGCAGCAAATATAGTACAAGTTCTTGAGGAAACATCCACTCAAGAAAGGCAATGCAAGCCTCAACAAGACATGTACATGAAAATAGAAGAACACTTCTATTTCTGCATAAACCCAGGCTAAGAGGACGCAGTTTATAGAAGGTATTGCTCCCTATTACATAATAATTGAAAGATATGACAAGATGTAGCTCAAATACATTAGGGGAGAAAAGCTCTAACCCTTAGAAGCAATAATACATCAATCGTCCAAAGGTTTGGCTGAAATACACAAAATGGAAAAAATGTCGGAGTTGCTGGGTAGCTGCAGCAACTCAAATATGGAACTCAATAGAGAAGGCTGAAGATGCCGAGAAATATAAGTTAGACCTTCTCCAATGGATCTCCAAAGTGGAAGGTTGATCCTTACACTTGAGATCACACCCTCCAAACAATCTGCAAACCCTCACTGCAGATACTTCATGAAAATAACGCAGCCACTAAGAGGGACTGCGCAGTGAGTGGAATAGAACACTATGGCCAAGTGCCAAGATCTACAAATCAGCTTCCAATCTTCCAATCTGATCTCCCAAGGAAAGGAAAGACTCTCTCCTTGAAAAACAAGGGAGGGAAGAGGTGTTGTGGAGTCTCCACTGCAACACCCTACAACATAGAGTTATGCTGCTGCAGCAATAACGCTGTCCTAGAGGAGGATGCTTTGGCCTTGAGCCAAGAAATGTGGATAATGAATAACCAACCTTCAAGAGGCCTCTCAATAAGGTGAGGAAATCCTAAACAGTAATTCCTCGACAATTCTTGCTAAACAGCAAAGAATGCACAATGTCTGAATAGACATGAAACGAATAATCATAAGCATGAATAACAATGGCTACCTTGCCCTCCTTTTAAACACATGAGAGCTCCCTCTCCATAGGCCCCACTCTATTAGGGTTTCCTCCTTCAAGGAATATTCCCTCCTCTATCTCTGCGCTATCCCATGTAGTGCTTTCCACCTCATACCCTGCGCTGTTTGACTTGGTCAAACTTAACCAAGCCTCTTTGCAAATGTCCCCTTTCACACATGAGGGTGTGAAATATAGTTCCAAGGTCGATCCCCTTTCATACTAGAGGGATTTTATTCATGTTTTTATTATCTTTAGGCCTCCTTACCCAATTATTCAACTTATAAGGGAAATTATTAAAATCTAATGTTCTAATTTATGGAAGGAAAATTTAGGAACATTACAGTCCTCCCCTCCCAAATGTTGCTTGTCCTCAAGCAACTAAAAGGATAGAACTATAAAGTCTCCACTCAAGGCATGGAGTTATAAATGTGATGAGGAACATCTTCCCCATGTGGATCCTCCATCCCCAAGCGATCATCCAAACAAAATGAGCCACCTCCCAACAAGGCAACTCCTAGAAATATTCTTCCACCTCAAGCTTCGTAAATGAAGGTGGGCTGAAAATTTGATCATGGTAAGAATCGTAGCCTTCCCCATGCTGTCCTTCTCTCCACTTATGATAATTTTAGAGTATGTGATGATCCTGGGTTGCAAAAGTATTGCCCTCAAATGGAAAAGTGAAGAACAATCCTCCAAAGAGTTCTCCTCCAACAATGAAGAACAAGCTGGCCTAAAATGTTTCATCCATGATGAATAGGACAAGATCATCATAGAGTACCCCAATGAGAAGTTTGCTGCAAGTTTTACATGATAATGCATGATACAAACAATAGCTCAGAAGGATACAACACAGTCTCACCTACTGCAACATCAGAAAGTAGCATGGCAAGTGATGTACAAAATCCCTCACATCTACTAATGGATAGTAAATGGCTGAATGTGTCAATAATACATGATCCAATACTTGCCCATGAGTATACAATGGATGAATATCAATCTCATGGCCCACAAAAGGGAACAAACATGTGGTTGTGGTGGCCATATCTCCTACCATGCTCCCATTAGAACATGTAGTACATAAAATGTGGGAGTTTTCCATTAGGGGAATTTTGAGGTCTAAAATGGGCCTCCTAAGGAAATTATAAAATAATAGTGGAAAAAATCAAATAAGATTTGATGACATCATCAAATTTTAAAGGGAAAAATGAAAAAACTACTTTTTCAACTCATATTTTCAACTTATCTCCCAAAGTTTTTACTCAAATTTCAAGCGGGAGTACTCGTTGGATGCGAAATTTAATTCCTCATCCAAGGAGTACCCATGTTGCACACTTTCGATGGGTCCTACTACATTGTCGAGAAATATAAAAAATGATCACAATCATGTTTTTATGTATTTCTCATTTTTTGTGTAGCAGAGTCCAACAAAAGTATGTAACATGGGTACCCTTTGGATGAGGAATTAAATTTTTCATCCCAATTATATTCCCACCAAAAATTTTAGCAAAAATTTTAAAGTTGAAAACAGTTAAAGTAGTTTTATTATTTTATTATTTTTTAATATTTTTAACCTTTTATTTAAAAAATGGTAAATCATCCCCCATGGTTGACATCATCATCTTGAATCCTATTGGTTGTTATAAAGTTTATTTTTGTTGTACATTTTTCTTAGGAGGCCCATTTTAGACCTCAAAATTCCCTTAATGCTCCCCTCAAGGACACATCCAACTCATGTGTGAACCTCCCAATCATGCTTCTTATACAAATATGATCTATATCAGAAAATGAAGTCATGATAAACAATAAAATGAAGAAAATTCTGAAGGTTTCATGTGGTGCAATAGGGTACCAACAACTTTCCCAATAATGACAGCGTAGTTTTCCAAACTGCTGCTTCAGAAAATTACATGGCAAGTTGTTTTGTGTTACATGGATAATTATGTATGTCATGATATCTACTGATAAATAGTAAATGGATGATTATATCAACTGATCATACATGAAAGAAAACACTTGCCCAAGGCCATATAAAATATGGTTGTCTCCATCATACAAATTGGCCCAATTTTTTCCATGGAGCCCAATGAAAAACTTGCCCTCTTGTGGAGCAATGCACTGAATATGAATGGTAAGAGCATCAAAATGTTGTGTTATATAATCCATGGATGTAAAAAAAATATTCTTGCCATATGTTGAGAGCAAGATGATGCATGTATATATGAATGGTCCCTTCGTAATGGTATGGCACATTCCTAGGAAGAGAATTGACCCATATGTTGCATAAAGATCACCCTCCTCATACTTGGAAATCCAAGTCAAGAAGATCATAGCAAGTGAGGTCATACCAATGTAATAGATGTCTCCATCCACTACTCCATCAATCTCTTCTCCTCTTTTTCCTCCAAGTGCATCAAGTATGAAGTGATCCTGGGGAAACTCCATCAATAACCCCAAGAGCTCAAATGACAGCGATGTTGGCCTCTACAAATAATCTCTGGCCAACTCATAGCTCCATTCTTTGACATGCTCCTTGTCAAATATATCTCCCATAATGCTGCAATAAATAATAAGTTCCTCCAAAGGTGGAAGTACCTCTCTATCATCAAAAGCCAAGGAGATGATGCCATCTCCTCCTCCTGCAACATCATGCAAAGTGTGAGAGAAAATTTGCTCTTGCTCTCCCAAGAACAAGAAAAGAAAAAAAATATTTTGCTGCCTCTCCATACTTCCATCATAAAAATCATGTGATGAAAACACAATGAATGATATGAGTATCACATCAACACCATGCATCCATACTCTATGCTGCCCAATGATGCAAGTATCCTGCCATCTTTCCTCCATCTTCCTACTCTTAGGAAGAGTGCTTTCCAAGTGATGGAAAAAGTCTTTCAAGAGCAACCAACGCAGCCAAGCCTCCTGCTGCCTGGTATCATATACTCGCAAGTAGCCTCCCAGCTCCTTACTCATCAACTACATCCACTCAATCACTTGTGGATGCTTTCTCCTTCTCTTCATCTTGGTACTCCTCCCATGAGAGCTACCATTCTCCCAAATCAAATTCCTGTCTTTGCACTTCATGGGATTTTGAAATGGAATCTTCTCAAGGATAAATGAGACCATATCAAGACCCAAATAGGTGGTAGGCAAAAAGCTCCCATCATGATGTTTATGGCTCAAGAAATTTCCAACACAAGCATGAGAGATTTTATCCATCCTAAGATGTCCTCCATCTTCTATCTACTCTTGTGAGAAAGGAAGAAAGTCTTTTCACTCCATGGTGGGTTGAAGTGCACCTCTAATGAGATCTCTCCTTGATACCTCCCTCTCATCAATAGTCTTCCAAAACCAATGAGGTCTTGGATCTGAAAGTAGAAGTTCCTCTTTGAGCTGAGAGGAGCTTATTGAGAAAGTGTCATCTTGAAAGGAGAAAGGGTTTCTCACTTCAAGATGTCTACTATCATCTTTCAAGGCTTCAAACCCCAACCTCCAATGTGATATACAATCCAACAATGGATCTTGAGAATGATGGTTTTCTCCCTTGAATATTTCCATATTGCACAACGCAGTGCAACCAAGCTGCTCTATGGTAGTAGTGTGATTTGACCCCTAGTCATTCAAAAGCAAATCTCCACAATTTTCAAAAGTAGTTGCTACAACAATAGATTGTGGAAATATTTTCATACCTTGATGTGCATTTGGGACTTCTTGTAGGGCTGCAAGAGTTCCCTCCTCCAAAGTGTTGGCTGCTCCAACTGTTGATGCATGTGGCTACTCCTCTATGAGTGTGACAGTGTTATCACAAGTCTCCTCAAGTGGTGGTGTGATCTTCTCTTCCTTTTCCCTTTCACAATCAAAGGTTTTGATTAACCCTTGGATGAAATATGCAAAGTTTTTCACCCTTGCATGGCTTAAGTATCTGCTCCGCCAATCATAGGCTTCACCCTCCGAATGCAGCACTGAGATTTCAACATATTCTTTCCCTGCTACATGATGTAGTAGGAAAAATGCCTCCAACTCTCTCACCCAAGTTCTTGTAGTAGATGTCCCATCAAAAGTAGACAACAGAAATCTATTGCCTCTGATTCCTCTTCTGCTACAGGGTGTCTTCTCTTCCTTTAGCTGGATGAAATGAGGAAAATCTAGAGTCTCCTTGAAGGCTCTAGGTTGAGATCTATACTCAACAAGGTAATCACTTAGAATCTGATAATCCAAGTGTCTTCCATGCTCAATGTCTTCTTCTTGATGAGAATAGGAATTGCATGGTCTTCATCTTCTTCTTCAATCTTCTTGACCTCCACGGAGAGGTTCTCTCTAGATTTGAATAATGATGAGAGAAATCTCATCTTATTCAACATTATAATCTTCTTGGGCTTAGACTCATAGGTTGAGCCAAGAAAGTTTCTTTGATACCACTATAATGTTCCAAATCGAGAATAACTAGCAATCCATGGCTGGAAAACACATTTTCCAGAAATCGAGGTAGCATTTGATACCAAGACCTGGATCCCTTAGATCAATACATATAAGACTGAAATCCAAGAGTTGGGACCAAATAAATCCTTCTAGGGTAGTGAGACAAGCCTCCCACACCTAGTTCCCTTCAGAAATTGCCCAAGGAGCGAGGTTGCAACAATACATGAGCATACCATGGAAAGATAGCATTATTTTATGAGCTGTGAGACAAGAAGAAATGAATATCCAATGAATAATGTTATAGCAGCAAATATAGTACAAGTTCCCGAGGAAACATCCACTCAAGAAAGGCAATGCAAGCCTCAACAAGACATGTACATGAAAATAGAAAAACACTGCTATTTCTACATAGACCCAGGCTAAGAGGATGTAGTTTATAGAAGGTACTGCTCCCTATTACATAATAAATAAAATATATGACAATATATAGCTCAACTACATTAGGGGAGCAAAGCTCTAACCCTTAGAAGCAATAATACATCAATCCTGCAAAGGATTGGCTGAAATACACAAAATGGAAAAAATGTCGGTGTTGCTGGGTAGTTGCAGCAACACAAATATGGAACTCAATAAAGAAGGTTGAAGATGATGAGCAATCTGAAGTAGACATTCTCCAATGGATCTCCAAAGTGGAAGGTTGATCCTTACACTTGAGATCACACCCTCCAAACAATCTGCAAACCCTCACTACAAATACTTCATGAAAATAATGCAGTCACTAAGACGGCTGCATAGTGAGTAGAATAGAACACTATGGACAAGTGCCAAGATCTGAATATCAGCTCCCAAGCTTCCAATATAATCTCCCAAGGAAAGGAAAGACTCTCTCCTTGAAAAAAAATAGATGGAAGAGGTGTTGTGGAGTCTCCACTACAACACCCTACAACACAGAGTTATGCTGCTGCAGCAATAACGCTGTCCTGGAGGAGGATGATTTGGCCTTGAGCCAAGAAATGTGGAGAATGAAGAACCAACCTTCAAGAGGCCTCTCAAGAAGGTGAGGAAATCCTAAACATGAATTCCCCGGCAATTCTTGCTAAACAACAAAGAATGCACAATGTCTGAATAGACATGAAATGAATAATCATAAGCATGAATAACAATGGCTGCCTTGCCCTCCTTTTAAACACATGAGATCTCCCTCTCCATGGGCCCCACTCTATTAGGGTTTCCTCCTTTAAGAGATATTACCTCCTCTATCTCTGTGCTGTCACATGTAGTGCTTTCCACCTCATACCCTGCGATGTTTGACTTGGTCAAACTTAATGAAGCCTCTTTGCAAATGTCCCCTTTCACACATGAGGGTGTGAAATCTAGTTCCAAGGCTAATCCCCTTTCATACTAGAGGGATTTTATTCATGTTTTTATTATATTTGGGCCTCCTTACCCAATTATTCAACTTATAAGGGAAATTATCAAAATCTAATGTTCCAACTTATTGAAGGAAAAATTAGGAACATTACAAACGACAAATTATGGGCCCTGTTGGGGTAAATTTGTACATCAATTTCCTGGCGTCGTAACTTTGGGAAAAGATATTCATTTGACACACATGATACCTCATTAGAAAGATATATCCAAGGAATGAAACTACTGACAAATATAGAGTCAAATAATAATAATAAAACGAAGGTGTTTTTCCCCAAAAAACGTTGTTTAGGGCCTCAAAACGGCTCCATAAGTCCAGGACCTGAAAAACTGCGAAAAGTAGTCAATTGTGCTACAATTAAGGAAAGTGAAAAAATGAAAGACATTTTGGTGGGGGTACAAGTGGAATAGGTGGGTGGCCACCAATATCCACCTTGATCATTCCTCCCCCCTTAGGAAGAAATGGTCCCCATTGCGTTGAGTTCCTCCATGAGATGAGGAAACTTATGTTGAACTTGGTCCCTGGTGAGCCACTTGCCGTGGTGAAGGAGTTAGCCTACTTTGAGAAATCGATATAGTTACTGGTGGATGTTATTGATCTGTGTGTCCATGATCCAATCATTTGTGGTTTGTTCGATGCAGTCTGGGTGTAACTATGTTGGTGTGAGTTGTTCTGCCATGTCAGATGTGTCTAGTAGAGGTGGAAAGTAGGGCCAAAAGCAGTCCACACTGAACACTGGGTGCAAACCAAGGAATGGTGGAATAATGAGCTCAAAGGCATTGTCCCCTACAGCCTTGGTGATGTTATATGACCCATATTGGAGCGGTCAAAGCTTGTGGTGGGGTCCAACAAGGTACTCCTTCTGCAAATGTAGCCACACTTTTTCGCCCACCTGGAAGTTGTGTGGCAGCCGATGCTGATCATGTCACTTCTTGTACTTAGAATTGGCTCTGTCCAATATGTTATGAACTTGTTGGTTGATGTGTTGAATGCACTCAATGAATTTGTTTTCCTTATCAGTTTTAGCCTGGACATGAGCCGAATTGACCTGAGTAGCTGCAAATGGCATGGCTACGTCAATGGGACATAGTGGTTGGAATCCCAAGCCGACCTGAAAGGGGATGTGGCCAGTTGAGCTGTGGAGGGCCCGATTATAGCTTTGTTATACATAGGGAGGCTCTCATCCCATGTGTGTGGATGATTGGAGTTGTACATGTGAAGAATGTGTACAATCATCTTGTTGACGACCTCTATTTGGCCATCAGTTTCAGGATGGAAAGCTTCGGACTTGGTGATCTTGGTGTCCAACATTGACTAGAGGCTGGACCAAAATGTAATAAGGAACCTACTATCCCAATATGAGATGATATACTATGGGATACCAAAGTGTACCCACACTTTTTCAAAGAAGATTTTAGTAATGGCTTATGTTGTGATATTGTTCTTGCAGGCTGCCATAATGGCCATCTTCAAGAATCTGTCGATGACCTTGAAAACATAGTCACTTCCATGCTTAGTAGAAGGAAGGCTCGATATGTAATCCACGGAGATGGATTCCCAAGGTTGACTAGGGGTAGGCAGTGGAGTATAGAGGCCTTTCTTCTTGATGGTCAATTTGGAAATGGCGCATAAAGTGAAGGATCTGGTGTACTTTCTAAAATGTTGTCGAAGGTTCAGAAAATAGAAATACTTTTGCAGTACTGCCACTATTTTTTCAACCCCGAAATGCCCAAAAAATCGACTATAGTGCACTTCTCAAATAATCTTGGCATTCTCACTTGAAGGAACACAAATGTGTCCCAGGTGAAATAACAGTGCATCGTGGAGGTGAAAATTTGGAACTTGGTTACCCTCCAAGGGCGTCTGTATGTGTGGCCAAATTCTTGGTCTCCCTTATAGAGAAGCAGCCAATAGGAAGTCTCGTGCCCACAAGATTTGAGCACGATGGTTAGCTCCATGATTGGTGGTTGGCTAAGGCAATCTGCAACATTATTAGTGCTGCCCTTCTTGTACTTGATGTTTAAATGAAACTGTTGCAGATATGTGGACCACTAATGATGCCTATCATTTTGCAACTTCGCTTGTGTCTGTATGAATTGCAGGGATCGGTGACATGCGTGGATGACTATTTCCTTACCCAAAATGTAATGCTTCCATTGTCGTCTATATTGCACAATGAAATAAATCTCTTTTTCATAAGTGGGATACTTCCAGATTGCGTCAGACAGTCTCTCATTGTGATATGCCACTAGATGTCCCTGTTGAGTAAGAACTTCCCCAATAGCATAGTTAGAGGCATCTATCTTGATTTGAAATGGTTATTGAAAGTATGCTAATGTGAGCACTGGGGTAGAGGAGAGGTGATGTTAAGCCTCTATTAACACCTTTTGTTGAGATTTAGACCAAAGGAATTTTTCTTTCTCTCCTCCCTTGGTTATGTTAAAAGCACACACATGGTGTATGAAGAGATGAACACACACAACAAGAGACTCAACACACAATGAAAGATAAGAGTGAGGCTTTCTCATTTTCCATTATACAAAGATGTACATTTATAGTACAATGGTGTGACTCTTGGTTTCACATTCCAAGGTCACTTGGACTCCATTGTGACTTTTCGCATTCCACACCTACCCATGTAGGATTAGGTGTTCCAACATCCCCCTTTAATCCGAAGGGGTATGTGTGAGTCCAAGAAAAGAGTTGTAATACAAATCTGCAAAGTATACATGGCAGCACTTGGGCTGAATCAACTCTCTGAAATGTTGGAAAAAAGAGGTGGTTTAAGGATGACCACAAACACTAGAACACAAAACTTGTTGCAGTTCCCGGAACTCTTTCAAAACTGGCAAGAAGCTAAAAGCTTCTGCTAGAGGAATTGTCCCTCATAAAAAAGGGAGACCTTCAACCTAAAAGAAGGGGGATCTACTACCTGTGATGGTTTTAGGATTACCAACACCTCTGGAATGCTTGAAGAATTTCCTGGAACTCAACCAAAGTTGGCAAGAAGCTGAAGGCTGCTAAGCTGAAGGCTTCTGCTAGAGGAAGTGTTCCTCATATATGAAAGGGAGACCTTCGACCTAAAAGAAGGGAGGTCTACTACCTTGTGATGGTTTTAGGTTATCCACCAACCAAAGATGATGGTTTAAGGTTATCCACCAACTGGAGGCATGCTCATGGGAATTTGTGTCTCTAGCTACATCTCTGAATCTGGAATGACGAATTGTGGCTCAGGGTCGCTTGAAATGCTGTGTCTCTGGCTACAACTCTGAACATGGAATGAGAGATTGTGGCTCAGGCTCACTTGATTTGTCGTCAAAGCTTGTACATGACCACCATTTTCCCCCTTGTCAGGGACAAGGTGAGATGATGGCGAAAACGCAACTGCAAGTTTTCTCAATATCTGTGAACAAGTTCTGACATGTGTTGTAAACATATTCTTGGCTGCTGATGCCCATTGCCAAGAAGCGATCCATCCAAGATGAATCTTGGTTGTTTCAGGAGGCTTGTTTCTAAAGCATCTATCTGAAGAATGGGTGTGCTGACCACAGTTCTTGCATGGATAAAGATCAAAACAGTGATCTTTCATGTGGCCAACTCGATCACAGTGTTGGCATTTCTCAATCTGTTGTTGTTGTGGAACAGGATTTGGAACAGCTGCAGGTGAACTGTCATAAAGAAATCTGGCACTCTGAAATATGATGGGCTTGGTGTAGTCTGGAATATGAGAGGACACATCCTTGTCATATCCAAGACCAGTTCTATGCTTGTTGTGGAAAATCTCTTCCCAAGGTCTGATGATGGGCTTAGGAAGTGCAGGTTGAACTGCTGCATCTGCATGTACATCTGCTCTTCTACAAGGAACTGAATGTGAATCAACTTCAAATTTATTGACTTGTTGCTGATGGGAGTCCTTCTCAATTTTCTGAACAGAAACAGGTTCAGAATGGTGACTCTTTTGCTGAATTTCGTCTTGGTGAAGCTGAGATTCCAACTGCAAAAACTCAATCTTTTCTTGTGCATTTTGCAAACAACTTTGAATGTTACAAAGAGCATCCTTGCTCATTTTTATCACATCATCAACATTTGAATGAATGAGGCTATTCAACAACACTAATGCCTCATTGATTTTAGCCATTTCAACAATTTAGGCTCAAAAATTGAAAGGGTGTCGGCTTCAACCGAAAATGCACCCGTTTACAATGTGATGCAACAAGAAATACAAATGACTCAAAAGAATTTCCAACTATGGAAATCTCAAAGTACAAAATGTGCTCCTTAAATGATAGAGGGCAATCAACAATTTAACAACTCAAATTCACTGATTCCAACTATGAAATGAAGAGGCAATATAATGTCAGTTCAATACAATATCACTGCAAAATATTTTTATGAATGTGTAGTAAAAACAACTGTGCAAAAGGTCCTTGGGGTAGCTGATTTCTCTTCTTCAAATAGTTGTTTGAAAATGAAGGCAAACTTGTCTTCTCATGTAAAATTATTCAAAAAATCACTCTTATGTCAATGCCACAAATCATACAATGTCCAATCTGAAATTTTCTCTATGTATAGTCCATGTTCTCTTCAATTCTGCTGTTCATTTTCTCGTCTTCAATGTCTTTCCTCTCTCTCTCTGTTGTTTTTTTTTTTTTTAATTAATTAAAAAAATAATTATTTGGGATTAATTAAAATGGGGTTTTAATAATTAAAATGGAGGGGAATTTAATAATGAGAGAAGGGATTTTAAAATATGGGAAGGTAGTGTTAAAAAAGTAAAATTAAAAATTGAATTGGGATGGGTGGTATTAAATGGTAAGAAGAGTGATAGGGGATGTGTTTTTTTTTTTTTTTTTAAATTAAAAATGGAAATGGACAGAATTAAAAAAAAGAGGGAAATTATATGGAGGGTAATATATGGGGGGCGAGAGTATTATATGGAAAGGGAGGTGGAATTAAAAAAATTTAAAAATATAAGAATCGATTTTAAAAAGGCAGGGGCGGTATTGCCATGGAAGAGAGGGAGTATTATGTGTGAGGACGCGTAGGGTGTGTAAGGCCGTGGAGTTGGAGGTGCCACGGTGGAGTGAAGTGAGGCCGCAGGTTGTGTGCGTATAGGGGATAGGAAAGCATGTGAGGATAGGCGACTTGCAGAGTTGAGAGATGCGTGAAGCGAGGGAGATGGGTGCAACGTTGTGGGTTGAGCGTTTAACGCAGAGGAGTAGTGGCGTATTGCAGTGTGATAGATGGAGCATGGACGGGTTGAGTGAATGGCCGGTGGCCTATGAGGGAGGTCTGGAGCATAGGGAGAGGGGGTAACAGGTCTGCGTAAGGGAATGAGATAAGGGATGCGGGGAGGAGGGTTTATTGAACGAGATTTAATAAAATTTAAAATTATAAATGGGAGTGCCGAGAGTGAGGGCTCGGGGAGTGATGAGATCGATGAGTGTAGAGCGTAGAGGCGGGGCCGACAAAGAAGATTTACATGTGAAGATAAGATTTACATGTGAAGATTGGTCCTCATTTTGAAAAACAGCAGTAGAATTTTTCTTCTTCCAAATATAGAGCAGAATTAATTCCAGCAGCAGAAAATGCAGAGATGATGAATTTTTCAGCAGAAAAACTCAGATTTCTTTTCCATTAAACCATAAACTTCTTCTTCAGAAACCCAATTTAAAACACTATTCCAACAACTCTTTAAATTGTAGAATTTAAAATGCAGAAATTGTAGGAAAAATAAGAATGAAAACCTTCAGATGGGCAGTGCTGCTTTTCTTCAAAGCCAATGCCTAAATGCTGCCAATTTCTGAATGCTGCTCCTTCTCCAAAACCACTTTCTGAATGCGGCAAAATGTCTGCTGCAGAAACTCTGATTGCTGCAAAAATGTCAAGAATTTTTGCAGATATGCACAGGCCATAAACACAAATGGCTCACTCAATTTGGAGCAGGGCCAGCAATCGCCCACTCTGATACCATGTTAAAAGCACACACATGGTGTATGAAGAGATGAACACACACAACAAGAGACTCAAGACACAATGAAAGATAAGCGTGAGGCTTTCTCATTTTCCATTATACAAAGATGTACATTTATAGTACAATGGTGTGACTCTTGGTTTCACATTCCAAGGTCACTTGGACTCCATTGTGACTTTTCACATTCCACACCTACCCATGTAGGATTAGGTGTTCCAACAGGTTACTTGACTCAAGGGCCAAGTGATATGAGAGAATCCCAGCACAAACTTGCGGTAGAAATTAGAAAGACCCAGAAAGCTGCGGAGCCCTGTTAGAGTGGTTGGGGTTGGCTAATCCCGAATGAGTTAGATCTGGGTTGGATCCACATGCACCCTGTTAGTCATCAATAATTCTTTGCTTTCTATAGATGAATAAATGTCTATCCCAGATTTCTAGAAACAAAATTCATGAATGTTGTGACTTCTAGAAATCTCACTACCTTCATTATCCTTAGGATAAATTTTTCACTATTTCATTATCCTATCATACAATGGTTAGCCCACCATTCCCAGAAGACCCATCATGGGCTCATGCCACTCATTGTCACTATTTTTTTCCACCTTTGGCCTCAGCCCTCTGTTTTGTTTCGCCTAACTCCTCCATTATCCATCTAGGGTTTTTTAGGGCATTTTTCTTGGTTTCATGACCTCCATGGTTAAAACATAAACAAGGCTTGTATCATGATACTATTACACCTCCTCCTATCCTAAATATACCTTCATAAACACTTCCCATCACTCCTATCCCTCAAACTCATCATTTTTCTACAAAACCTAGCCTATTGCTACAATTTGACACTTTTTGAGACTAGGCCTGTGTTTTTCCCTTTTGGACCCCTTCCCCTCACTCAATTCTTGAAATTACACTTTCCCCTACTCTCTAACATCTATCCCTATTCCCCAAAATTTCCCCAAGAATTTAGACAACCCTTAACCCCTTCATTCCCCTCCCTCTACAAGGCAGTCCTAAATTCCCTACATCAAACACTAATTTCCTCTTCCAATTAAGCTAGGGTTTGCCATGGAAAAGAGGAATATGAGACAAGGATCCACATTATAGGTCATATCAACAAGAATAGAGCCATACCAACTCATAAACATCATGCCTCAATATTTTTCCAAGAACTCATTCCAAGAGTCAAGCCATTTGTCACACCCAGAGCCAGTTTTTCTTCAAACTGTGTTTCTAACCAAACAGAGATAAATTTGACAAAAGTGAGAGAGGTTTTTGTCTATCACAGGCCCAAGAAAAAAATTTCCTTCAGTTTTTACACTGGTATCATGGTTTCGGAACAATGTCAAAAATACAGGTGTCCCAAGAGAATTTCTGCACTGTTGGAGTGACCTTTGGAAAATTAGGTTTTCTCACAGCTGGAGTGCCCAAATGAATTCCTTGATGAGTCAAATGAAAAACAGATTTGAAGATATTTCCAATGAGCTATCATGAACTCAATTTGGATTTGAGGAAGGCATCCAAAAGTGGTCTGCAACATCACTCTGCATTTCTACACCATCATTCAACACTTTTTGACCAGTCTTGGGAAAATCAAATTCTAACAAGGTAAATCTACTTCAATCAGGAAAAAAATTGTATATTTGAAAAGTAGACAAGTTAATATTTCCAACGAGATATCATGGGCCCAATTACGACTCCAGGAAGGCCTCAATATTCCCTCTACAAAATTGTGTTGCACTCCTAGGAGGTGTTGTCGCACTCTTGTGCATTCAGGGTTGCCCAGGAGGACCCGACAGCTTGTGATGCACTCCTGTGCTTTCAGGGCTGCCCAGGAGGACCCGAAAGCCTATGTTGTGTTCCTGTGTAATTGTGCTACGCTCCTGTCTCCTCTCTCAGTGTTTTTTTATATGCGGTGCCGCGCTCTTGTAGCGCCGCATTGCGCGTTTGTCACGTACATGACCACCCACCCATTCAAGGCTGCCGGAAGACCCGAGGCAGCGTACAGAAGGTGCCGCACTGTGCACCTATCACGTGCATGACCACCCGACCGTTTAGCCTACACTCAACTACCCGTTCAACAACTACTGGAAGACCTGACCCTATGTGTAGAGAGTGCCCGCGCTGCGCTCCTGGCGTGCAGTGTGCAGAAGTTGCCCAACCATGTGTAGAAGGCACCTGCTAGTGCATTCAGGAGGTGCCCAGAGCAAACATGACAGCATGTAGCAGGTGACCCACTGTGCTCCTAACCGTTCAGGAGTTGCCCGACAGGGTTTACAAAGCTGCCAGCCACCCAACTCGGTGTGCAGGAGTGCTCATGTTACACTCTTGGACGTGCAGGGTGCAGAGAGTGCCCATGCTACAGTCCTAGGTGTGCATCGTGCAGAAGCTGCCCAATGTCGTGCAGAAGGTGCCCAACTGACCCATGCTATACTCCTATGCAATTTTACTTCAGCTGTGGGAGTTTTAAGAGGTATTTAGGCTGTTTCCATCTTTTTCTATTGCCTAAAGGTAAAAATGATCAAGATGCAAGAAATGATGAAGAGGAAAGTTTTGAAAAACAAAAACAGTGAGTTAGAAGGTGAATAAGAAGACAAGGTTAGGGATAGTAAAGATAACACAGAAGCTGAAGATGATGAGAAAATAGAGACAAATTATGATGATAAAGATGGAGGTGACAACCAAGGAACAAAGGCAGATTCTGATGGTAAAAACAATGTTTATAAAGAGGAAAACAATGTAGAAGAAGGTAGTGACCCCATGGGAAATGAAAATGATGACACCCAAGGAACAAAAGCAGATTTTGATGGTCAAAACAGTGATTTTAGAGACAAAGACAATAAGCATAGCCATGAGAAAGAAAACAAAGAAAATGCAGGGACAGAGGCAGAGTTTGAAGAAGATGACAGTGGGAAAAACAACATGGGAAAGGATGACAATGATGAAGGTAAGGACAGTGATGCTAGCATGGGTGAAAGTGAAAAGACCTCCCAAGAAGTCAGTCAAGAACAAGATGAAGAGCACACAAATGCAAATATCATTGATAAGAAGAAAATCAGTCCTAAGGTTGCCCATGATGAAATCAAACATGCTAAACTTTGATTTTCTCCCTATCACTTATCAAATATGATCAAGGAAAATGTTTGTTGCCTCCAAGAGGCAAGAGAATTTTCCATCTACATCAACTCAACCATTGGAAAAATGGCACAAATGAAGATAAAATAATTGATGGGCACTTATGAGGAGAGTAGTGATGAGGGAGGTCAAACTAGAAGGAGGCGTAGAACTATGGGTCTAGGGAAAGCATTGGCAAAGCAAAGAGAAGAAGAATCAGCCCTTGCGGAACAACTCCCTCTCAATGAAATACTTGAAATGGAGATTGAACATAATAGGGAATCATGGTTTGAAAGGGCTAACATATACCTTGAGGCCAAGCTGGACAAGGCTAATAAATACTTGGAGTTACAAAGAAGAATGACCAAGAATTACGCCCAAAGAAATCAATTTGCAAGGGTCAAATTGAAGAAGCCTCAAGGCAAGCTCCCAGCACCGAAAAAGGAAAAAGACCAAGCTAGGCTTGGAATCTTGGCCCAAGCTTCTCTACAGGTTTCCCAAAACCCACGAGGTACTCATCCACCAAATTTGGGAAAATTTTGACAACTTTTTGTGTTTTGCAAATTTTGAGGCTAGGAGCGCAGCACACCCTGTGCTGCGCTTTTTCCCAAGGCATCTTCAGGAGGAAAGGTTGCATTTTTGGGTTCCTCTTCATCTATGTATCATGCTCAAAAAGTCTCAGCCCAATTGGAGTGGTTTTGGTCCCCCAAAAGGGTCAAAAACACCCATTTTTTCACCTTTCTTCCTGCTTTTCTAGACATGTGCTGCGATCCTAGAAGTCTTGGAATTTTTTCATTTTGGACAAGTTGAAGAGGTCAGATTGAAGAAATAAAGGTAGATCTGGAAATTAGATTTCAAGGGCTTTACAATGAGCCATCACAAAGCCTTTTCCGACATCAGGAATGTCTCAAAATCACTGCTGCAAAACGACATATTTTTCCTGTCTCTATGCTGCGCTCCTGGCATAAATTAAAATTTTGACATAGTGTATTTCGCTCTTGTGGTTGACAAGGCAGAATGTGCATTTAACAAATTTCAAAGGCATGTCAGGCCTCAAAGGTCAATTATTTTTCCACAAATGGCCAAAAAGATATTTATTTTGGATATTTTGTGTCTTGGACCTTGCAAGGCCTCAAGGACAAATTAGGATATTTCTTGTTGGCCAATAGGCTTCTAGATACTCTCTTAGATCTTTCTTCTCATTGCATGATAAATAGAGCATGGAGACTCATTGTAAATGTTGGGCTTTGATGTGTTTAAGAGCATTACATGGTTTTTGGAAGTTGAAGAACAATCTAGTGTTGTGGAGCTTGTGGATGATTTGCCTTGGTTGATAATGATGAAGGCTTGCTTGGAGGATTCCTGAGTTTAGTTAATAGTGAAGTATCTCTCATTTTTTCATGTTTTTCCTTGTTTATAATATGTCCATATTTCTATATTGCAATAGCTCAGAAGAGTATAGGATAATTATTCCATCTTTCTATATTGCAATATCCAAAGAGGTCTTGTTTCGATCTTTCCCTTTGTATATGCTTATCAGTTTACCTCAAAGTTCTTTGTAGTTTAATGAATGATGTTTAGGCATTCCCTCTTCATTTATTAATGCTATTTGTCTCATATATTTTTTCAAATCTTGAAAGTAGAATCATTGAAGTTAGATAAGTTGTCTTACTTCATTTGCTCCACTGGATTGTATATCTTGAATGTGTATTTGTTTAAAAGTATTGTTATTGAGTAAATGGTGTGCCCTACATCATGCCCGGTATCTTTTGCTTATCAGTATTTAATATCTCTCTGTTCATAGGTATTTGACAAAGGATTCTTAACTGCCCTTTTCCCTACCTTGGTTCCCAAACTTAATGTCCATTTCACGTCACACATAAACTTTAAAGATCCATTAACTACACTAGATTTTCCCTGTGATGTACCCCGATTCATTATCGAGATATCAATGAATTAATAGACTCCATAGCCCAATTGATTTGATAACCTCTCACTCCGCCTATCATACTTGATCATCTTACCCCAAACAAAAGAAACAAAAAACCTACACTTAACAACTAGCCTAAAATCAACCATCCAAAGCGAACAAGTTCACATCCTTCGCATAATAGAGAGAGCCCTCTCTGAGTCTAGAAAGGCTAGGTCCTAGGACTCCAAATACTGGTCTGATGTTTCCCTATCATTTGGTTTTCCAATCTACCAAATCACAGGACCCGAACACACCCCCTTCTCATCAATAATGTATACCAGATACTGAACCTGTTTCATCCAAAAATTGCACTTCTCCAAATTGGCACACAACTTGTGTTGCCACAGTGTTGGGAGGACATGTCGGATGTGGTGGAGGTGCTCTTCCCAAGTCTAGCTAAATATTAGGATGCCATCCAAGTAAACTACTGTAAATGAGTTGGTGAATGGTCGTAATATGTCGTCCATCAACCTCATGAAGGTTGCAGGATCATTCTTAAACTCAAAAGGTATGACCATCCATTCAAACATGCCCTCCTTAGATTTGAAGGAAACCTTCCACACATCAGAGGGTTCAATTTGTACCCGGTGATGCTCGAACTTCAAGTCGATATCGTTGAAATATTTCCCTCCCTTGAGTTGGTCTAGAAGGTCATCAATCTGTGGGATCAGATACCTATTATGAACAGTGATCTTGTTCAATGCCTGATTGTCAATACAGAGTCTCCAAGTCCCATCCTTCTTCTGCACCAACATGGTCAAGCTCCCACAGGTCGATGAACTCGGTTGGATGTGACCTTTCTGCAGAAATGCCTGAATCTACCTCTTGATTTCATCGTTCTCTAGAACAGAGCACCGGTAGATTGGTCCATTGGGAAAAAACACACCTGGGGTCAGATCGATGGGGTGCTTGACCTAATAGTCCTGTGGCACCCCTTCGTGTGAGGTGAAGATGTCCCCTTACTTCTCCACAACCTTGTCCATTTCTTGTTGTCATGTTAAGGAGTCTTGTCTAGAGGTCATTTCCACAATATTCTTCTTTCCCTAAGGGCGGGTCATTAGGAAAAAAAATTTCCCGGTTTTGGAAATGGGCTTACTCCATTGTTTTGCAGTAACCAAAGAGATGGTGATAGGCGGTGCTACCTCCAGTATCCTGTACAAATTATTTCCCAAATAAACAATAAAAGTGTGAGGCTAGGAATCATATACATCATCTTGCTTCCAAAAGTATGGTTGGCCTTTATAATACATCACAAACATCAAGAGGGGCAATGTCACATAATACCTCATCTATGAAGGGCTTGATGCTGTAGGGAAGGTGACACTGCTGGCTGACGCAAAGTTCCCATCCTGGGTGAAGCCACCCGATGGTGTATATATGTGGGTGTGTTGTGGTCAGTAAGCCCAAACACTTCATGAACTCTACTGAGAAGAAAGTTATTTTGGCTCCCGCTATCGACAATGAACTACAACGGGGAACCCTTTACCCACATCTAGGAATGGAAGAGGCGCTCCTCCTCCTATGGATCTTACGGTTCCTCCTTCTAGATCTTCATGGTGGAAACAGTGGCATTGGACTCCGCATTAATAATTTTCTTCCCTTTTTCACTCCCCTTATCAGGTTCTGATTCAGAGTCGAAGTATGCATCCAAATAAGAGGCCTTCAGCTTGCCCTCAGTGACTGCTTGGCTCGACACTTACTTCTGTTGTGATTGGAGCTCTTGTGGAACTCGCACAACTTTCCCATGTCCTTCTTTGGCTTCACAATGTTGTTCTTTTCTTGTGGATTTGGTGGGTTATCCTAGGCCACCCCGCCTTGGCTTTGTCCTTTGTTTTTCATTTTGGGGGCACCTTTTCCTTGCTTTTGATTCCCATATCCAAAGTCTCGCTTCTTCTATTTGAACTTCTGCTCAATCTTGGCAGCATACCGGTATGCTGCACCAAATGAGGAGATGTTGAGGAACTCAATTTTATCCTGAATGTATCTATGCAGATAACTGTGGTGCTTCAAAACCAAATGTTTCTCTGAATCTTTGATACCTAATTTTGTGCGCATGGTATGGAACAGATTCATCAGCTCATGCACATCTTGATCCCTTTGCTGCCGCAACGTAGTCCATTGTATGTACTTGTCCTCATAGCTCCCCACGAGATTATATTTTCCTTGATGGCCTCTCCAAAATAATTCCAAGTGGGTGCGACCAAAAATAGAGAGGATTCCCTCTCATCATTTTTATCACAATAGGTTTCCCACTAGTCCTTGACATGGGGGCCAGATTTGAGGAGTGAAAAAGTAATCTTTTATCGGTTGGAAAAGTCATGAATCGATAAATAACCTTCTAATAGATTCAACCATATATCTATGATATATGCATGTATTTCGCCCTCAAATATGTGAATGTAAAAGCTTACTTATAGCTTAAAAGGAGTTGCACCTCTAGAGTGGCTGCTGGATGTAGATGCACCACCGGTGGGCAGTCGTTGAATAATCTGGGCAAAGTTATCCATCATTGTGTTCCTTTGTTTCTCGAGGGCCTCCTCGAGCAATATTTTGATAGGATATCTTGCTACCTCATCTTTATTTTCATCCCCCATGGCTTCCATCGAGGTTTTCGAGGTTGATCTTGCAAAGGTTCAACTAGATCGAACCCTAACTCCTTGTACCTCAACCTTGTTGGGGACAAGCAAAGAAGGTTCGAGAAAGAGAAGACCCCTCCCACTGATCTAGATTTATGAAGGAATGTAATGAAATATAGAAGTATACATAAACGAAGAGATGTAGTAGAAATAAGACTTCATTTCGTTAATATCAGATAACTGAAAAATGCTTACAGACAGAATGGAAATAAACTAGCTAGGGTGTTGGTAACTTATCTCTAAGAAGAGATGTGGCAGCTACAGGCCTCTAAAATATGTTACAAAGAGGCTCAAAGGCCTATTTATTATTGATAAAAAATGGAAAACCCTCAACATCCAAAACCCTAACCCTAGGAGATGAATTGACAAACTATGGGCCCCGTTGGGGTAAATTGGTACATCAATTTCTCGGGGTCGTAACTTTGGAATATGATATCTGTTTGATGCACATGATACCTCATTAGAAATATGTATTCGATTACTACAAATTATGAAAAAAAATATCAATTTAAAGAATACAAATTTCTTGGAGGTGGTTTTCCAAAAAAACATCGCTTAGGGCCTCAAAACGGCTCAAGAAGTTCAAGACCCGAAAAACCGCCAAAAGTAGTAAATTGTGCTACAATTAAGGAAACTGAAAAAATGAAATAAACAATGGTGGGGGTCCACGTGGAATAGGTGTGTCGCCACCAATATCCACCTGGGTAATTTTTGGAGGGTTTTAGACTGAACCTGAGACTCTTTTCCTTTAATTGAGCTCATTTTGAACTATCAACTCTTAGCAAGGAGCATACTTACCTATAAAATGTACCTGCTTTTTATTTATGGGTTATCAATGAGGGATTTATGTAATTCTGCACTTTGATTCTCATTTTATGATTACTGAAGGAAATTTGAGATGGGATAGGAAAATTTTGGAGCGATTAAATTATGAACGAGAGTGACAATGAAGTGGAAGCACAGATATTATTCATGGGAAGCGAATAAATACACATATATTATTCAAAACAATAACGTAATCCTTCTGACATATGTTTGATTAGGGTTTACAATGACAACAATTGGTTTATGTGATGAACAAAGTATGATCTGGTATATCTATAAGTGGTTGTGCATTAATATGATCTGAATTGGTTGCATTGGTTGATTGTTATTCAATGATTGATTTGATGATTTAGTTGGTTTAGTGAATAGGTGATTTTTTTCAGTGTTTGGTTTCAAAATTATTATTTGAGATTGGGCTTAATGATGGAAGTGGGTCCATTATGAAAATATGATGAAAAGTGTCATACAAGTTTGATGATTTGAGTAAGGTGGATCCAATATGAAATATCATGAAATGTAGTCCAGAAAGGTGTTGAGTGTTAGAGTCTTTAGAGAGGGAGTAGAAGATTCATTCCAGTGGTAGATGGTAAAATTGTTCAGGGGGTAGGAGCTCCCTTCTAGTAGGATTTAGTAAATGAGATCAGGGGGTAGGAGATCACTTCCGACAAGAGGTGGTAAACGAGATTAGGGGGTTGTAGCTTCCTTCCAATAGGTGGTTGAGAATGAGAGAAGGTTGTAGCCTTCTTAGATGGGTTCCTACGTACTGGTATGAGTCTACACCAGTACAATATTGTAATATGTTTTCCTTTATAATAAAATAAGAAGACAAATACAACGACAATGGTGGTCTTCTCCCACATTGGGTTTCCACCTAAAAATCCTAGTGTCCTCATGTGTTTCTGTGTTGGTTATGTGTGATGGTTTAATATGTTCTTACTAATCATGGTTACTCTTTAATTAAAGTCTAATGAAGTAATGATACATTGGTTAAAGTTTAGAAAATAATTAAATATATGCAAATTTAGTTAATTGGATATACATTGTTTCCTTTACTAAAGTCGCGTACATAGACATGTTTCATACATAACAATAGCATATGGAAATCAGAATAAGAAATGAAAATTTGGAGTGAGTTTAAAATACTGATTCACCCACCCCCCTCTTAATATTTTCCCAACAATTGGTATTAAAGTAGGTCCCTTAGTTGGATCTTGGTTGCTTAAAGGGAGATCTGTTAAGATGAGTATTCAAGAAGGAGTATTTTCTATCAGCACACCTTTATTTAATGGAACTAACTTTGTCTTTTGGAAATTCATAATGAGATAATACTTGTAGGATCTAGGAGCCAATGTATGGGAAATCATTGAAATTAGATATCAATATCCAACCTCCATTCCCACTGATAATGTAGGAAAGAAACAATATGAAACCAATGCAAAGGCTGTAAATTCCATCTTGGGAATTCTGGACGAGTCTGAGTTCATGAAAGTAATGCAAATGAACATCGCAAAGGAAATGTGGGATAAGTTCATCCAAAGTTATGAAGGTGACACCAAGGTAAAGAGTGTTAAAATTCTATCATTTAGAATACAATATGAGACTCTTAAAATGCATGATGATGAAAGAATTTCTGGATTTCCTTAGAGTAGATGAGGTTATTAATTCTATGAAAAATCTAGGCGACAAAATAAAAGATGCTACTATTGTTGAGAACATTCTGAGATCTCTAACTCTGAAGTTTAATTTTGAAATTCTCTGCTATTGAAGAAATGAAAGATTTGAAAAGTATTGCACATGAAAAACTCCATGGAATATTGAAAAAATTTGAGATGAGGAAATATGGTCCATGAGATATAAGGGAAGGAAATTTCAAAGTCACATATAAAGGGAAAGAGAAGGAAACACCCAAAGATACAAGCTATATATTAGACGAGGAAGAAGTAAACTTCGTGAGAAAGTTGCAAGTAGGAACTAGAAAATTCAAAGGTAATCTTCCCTTTAAATTTTTTTCTTGTGGAAGAGGATGTCACTATGCATCCAAATGAACATATAAATAAAATCATAAATAAAATGGAAAGAATGTTTCCAAAAGGAAGTTTTCTCACAACAAAATATTTTAATCTAATGAAGATAGTCATATCACATTTGATGATATGGAAAATTTAGATTAAGAATATAACAGTTATTATCAGGTACTTATGGCTCTTGAAGATCAGTGAATTAATGAATTAGATGAGACATTTTCATAATATTCGATAAATATCTGGTTGATCCAAAAAATAAGAGGGAAAAAATACCATTTGGAAAACAAAGAGAAAATTTCTCTTCTTTCAAATTTATTTTCACAGCAAGAAATAAAGCTAGAGGGTTAGAAAATGGGTGATAGAGTGAGGCGGGTAACTCAATCCTTGCCCCTAATGGGTTAGCATGAGCCATTCCGATGATGGCTAAGTCGGGTTGTAGCTCGCGCGCATACGTCGTATCTGATTCGAATTGCGCTGCGTTCTTGAAATGTATTAACTACCTGAGCCACGGAAGAAGCTCTTTGACCAATTGCTACATAGAAACAGATTACATTTTTGACTCTTTTGATTAAGAATAGTATCTGAATAAATCACGCCCCCAATCATTGATTGGGAGATTCTACACGAGTTGAGCGAGGCTGGAATCCTCAAGTTGCTTCTTCGCCCCAACTCTTTATTTCTTGCTTGTAGGGATAATCCCATAGATGACTTAATGAAAGCACTGAAAGAGAATGTTAAACTCAGGAATGAAAACAAAGATTAGAAAAAAAAATGAAATAGTATGGTTAAGGAAATAAAGAAGATAAAGATGGAATTAGAAGCAACCAATAGAAGAATGAAAAGCATAAGAAATAACATTCAAGAAAAGGAAAAGCATTTTGAAACATTAGAATTTGAAGTTGTGACCATAAAGGAATAATATGAGAAGACCAAAAAATGTGTAAAGGCATCTAAATATCTAGAGAACATTATCAATGAAAAACACTCTCTTCTAATCAAAACTGGCATTGGATACAATCACATGGATTCACACACACAATGTGATGACAAAAACCAGTATGGTTTTGTTCAAAGGGAAACTAAATAAAGTCACACATTTGAAAGAAAATCTCCTAAATAAAGGTCAAGATAAGTCCCTAGGCACAACAGATGGTTTTATGGATATTGTTTCTCTTGTAACTCATTTGGGAATAAGGTCACTGATTCCAGGTCAAGCATTTGGAATAGAAGCAGGAGATGGGATAAGTTCAACACATAATTAGAAATTGCAAGAAGATTTGGCGGAAGAAGGGACATCAGTAAGAAATGTAGGGAAGATTGACCCTCTTGTAGTCCATTTCTCTTAAAACTTACTTCTCACAGTGACTGCAAAAGTGATGTGAGGTACATGGCCTCATGAAGAACAGATGATGATTTTCAGTTCCATAGGATCAATGCTGTATGATCTCAGGGGGAGCTATGCATATGTACATATTGATGATGGTTCCCCATATTTTTTTGGTTATGAAAGTTCAACATTTTACTATCTATACATGATTTTTGATCTAGAAAGTCACGCATGTTTATTTGAACTGAGGAAACAGTGGGACAGACTCAAGGAGAGTTTCTGATATGCTTCAATAAGTTATTATTTGGCTTTCTAGTTCCGACATTGACTGTTTAATACTTTTTGATGAGGCTCAAAAGTTATTTATAAATGATGTTGGTTTATGATGGGTAATGAGTTGCTACAAAGTGTCATTATTTTTTTATTCTTTGATGATTTTTCTGATTGATGAAGTGGAGATAATAAAATTTGACAGTGAATAGTTGGAACAGGTTCAAGGGTAGCATCTGTTATGCTTCTAAATGGTTCATTGTTGGAATTATGGCCTCTTAAACACTCATTGTTGCATGATGGTGTTTAAGAGCGTGTTGGAATTAATACAAAGATATATGATGCTTGGTTTAAAAATGTTGATGATATGCATGGATTGCATGGAGGATATTTATTACTTGAATTGTACTTAGTGAAGTTGTTGATATTGATAGATGATGATAAGTTGATATGTTGTTGTCATTAGGTCATCATTGATGCATGGGTTGCATATGGTGAAGTTATGGATGATGCTTGTATCTTGCTTAAAGATATGCATATTACATTGGTCGATGATGCTGCTAATCATATTTGTGATGATAGAAGATTTTGTTTTCTTTCACACATGGTGATTATGCATGTATATGCTATCTATATGGTACATATGATATTTTGCTTGAGGATTGTGGCTCTTCGTATGTAGAGCATATTGATATTGATGATATGAGATTAAGGAGACGGGTTACTAACATAGCTTAATTATACAATCTTATGCTATGATTGATTCATGATGACGATTTCATACATATTCCTATCCATATGTCGTAGGATATCAATTATGGATGATTATTTGAGTTGTATTTGATTATGAAGCATTACATACTTGATCACAGGTTGATGATATTGGAGCTACATATATTCTTGATGATGAAGATGTTCATGCAAATATCTAGGTTACTACTATCATAGGATTATGTTGCATATTCCTATATGGTGTATGACATTGGTTGCTGATGACTATCATGATCTTGCTACCTCACTATTGAGGTCTCCAGTTTTGGTTATAAATGTCATATCTGTCTCTTGATGTAAAGGTCATGTAAAGACCCATATAGTATATAATTCTAAAATTCAATCAAATATGGACTATTAGGTTCAAGTCACTTATATATGTAATCCCATTATTTTTGGAAATTGATTTAATGGTGATTCAAATATGTAACCCCACTATGTTGGGCGACTGATGTAAACATGAGTCATTGGTGATAGGAAAGGTAATTTTTGGTCGAGTCATAGGGTCATGTACTTCATTGAATATCTTCCAAAATATTCAACATATGCTCAGGGGGAGCATGGTAAGTATACAATGTTAATATACAACAAATCGGATCTATATTGGTCCTCTCTACAAAAGGGAGAGAGAAGTCTTCATTCAAAATTGGTCAGCCCTTTTCCATTGATGTCAAAGGGGGAGATAATTTTGTTTCTTATCTTGGTATGTTTACAAATGCAATTTTAGGTATTTACAAGTGGTGGTAACCAACACCAAAGTGGTTGTAATCAATTCCAAAGGGGGATATTGTTGGCATTATGGCTAATGTGTTTTCCTTAATGGAAACTATTGGATATAATTGTGAATTATGGATAAAACATGCTTCCCTAGACAAATGAAAATATATAACAACAAATTGAAGACTATACGACTACTTTTCCTAACTCAGAGAAGACATACAGAAAGGATTAGAGGCTTACTTGTAATCCAAGCGCTTCTAAATGGTTCCTTCTGTCGCTTTCGTTGTAGCTTCAAATTCAAGCAGTTTGTAGGCATAATTCTTCATGCAAGAAAGAACACTAAAACATAAGAAGACAGAAATAATACAGATGTCTATTCAAGTTAGTTAGCTAAATCAGTAAATCACAAACAATATACATCAACTAAGATCTTACAATATGGAAAATCAAAGCCAATACAGATGAATATAGGGAAAAGTATGTTGTATTATTTATTGATGATTGAAGGAGAGGTTACAACCCAATGAATGATTTGAAGCGACCCTTCCAGCGATGATCCTTAGCCCCATCATAGTATAAATATCTCCAACAACTGTGACACAAATCTAACTCTCAATTGAAAATCCACCAGCATTTCTCTACTCAAATTCTTCCCTCTCAAACACTCAGATTTGTGCTCAATTTATAGAGGAGGTGAAGGTTTTTTTGCAATCAATTACTTTCCAATAATAGGCAATACATGTTCCAAATCTTGTAGATGTCAAATGGACACTTGGATTCGAAGCTTGATAAATGTGAACTCTTCTAGAGGGCACTAGCCAAGTGGAGATTCCGAAACAATGAGAATTTCGCTCCCAATGTGACCAACACACCTGTGAATGTAGGGAAGTGCTTTGCAGAGCAGCCTTGCATGGGGCTACCTGCATAAGCAATGCACTTAGTCCCCTTAGAGGCAACATTGGTGAGCTCCCATATGATATATAATAAACTTCAAACCTTGGAAACCTTTGCTTGATGAAAGTCATGCTGGATTTGTCTTGTTCTTGCCTTAGGGCATATAGCAAATTGAAATGATAGGGAATGATAGACCCTTATTCATTGGTCCTAGAGATGATTCCCAGTTAACCAAGTCATTAGGAACGATGCCCAAATTGACCTATAAAAATTTCCCCCTAAAGCATGAGGTCAAAATAATAAAAACATTTGATTGAGATGATTTACACTGTGATGGGCTGGAGATGAAGCGGAGTGGTCACTTGTATCAATATTACAATACATTACATCATGATATATCCTCTTTGATCATAATTGCTGAGGGTAGGCATTCCCATGTTCAGCACATAAACAATCTAATAACATGTACATAATTCAGAAAGTCGTTGACATTGGAATTTTGCCCAATGCAGACATGCCTACATATATAGGCCCATGTTCGGATGACAATATGTATGTAAGGTCACCGTATAGATGATGTGTACAACAATCCTAAAATCACAGCTCGGATGGATGAAACTAGATCCGGGGTCTTCTTATCTTGTTCACTCAATCATTTAGGTACAAGTCTTGCCATGCGAATATATGATTTGTTGTCAAACATGGAAAGACATTGTTTGATTACCAGCCAATGATGTGAGCTGTTAACAAATTCGAGAGAACCACCTTTAATGAAAATGGCCTTCAAGGTACTACAGAACATTTTGTAAGGCCTGAATAGATTATTTGATGTCGAATGCCAAAAAAAATATTTCGGTCAAAGGTTCGGAAGCGAGGATCTTGTCGATGTTGTAACAAGCCTCATGGTACTGGAAACTGATGTTTCTAAGTGAACTTCCTGAATATTCATTTGTCGTCGACAGGAAGTCACCTTATTGTGAAATGGGAGTTATTGATTTTAGAGACAAGGGTATGACTTGATATAGCAATTTTCAGGGATGACGGTCATGAGAATAAAGGTTTACGAGTATTGCAGAAGGATGAGTTTATTCACTGGATGACTTCTCTTGAACATATCGACGAAATTGTGATGATTTGGTAGCATTGAACCAAAACCGAAGTGAAGGTATGATGAACCATAGGTGTGAATGAACCGTCAAGATGATTACCCAACCCAAACAGTCACGGACATGGAGTGAAGGAAGTTTCATGTTCAAGAGCGACTTGCTACCATAAAGAAATTTTTCTCACTTTTCCCAAATTTCCCCAGTCATTTGTCGACCAGTACCTCTTCATTTTTTAAAAACCTTGACGATGATAACATTTTCTTGATCTATAATTCAACCCTTCATTCCAGTGGTAGATGGTAAAATTGTTCAGGGGGTAGGAGCTCCCTTCCCGTAGGATTTAGTAAATGAGATCAGGGGGTAAAAGATCACTTCCGACAGGAGGTGGTAAATGAGATTAGGGGGTTGTAGCTTCCTTCCAGTAGGTGTTGGAGAATGAAATAAGGTTGTAGTCTTCACAGATGGGTTCCTACGTACTGGTATGAGTCTACACCAATACAATATTGTAATATGTTTTCCTTTATAATAAAATAAGAAGACAAATACAACAACAATGGTGGTTTTCTCCCACATTGAGTTTCCACCTAAAAATCCTAGTGTCCTCATGTGTTTTTGTGTTGGTTATGTGTGATGGTTTAATATGTTCTTACTACTCATGGTTACTCTTTAATTAAAGTCTAATGAAGTAATGATACACTGGTTAAAGTTGAGAAAATAATTAAATATATGAAAATTTAGTTAACTGGATATACATTGTTTCCTTTACTAAAGTCGCGTACATACACATGTTTCATACATAACAGTAGCGTATGGAAATCAAAATAAGAAATGAAAAGTTGGAGTGAGTTTAAAATACTGATTCACCCACCCCCTTCTTAATATTTTCCCAACAATTGGTATTAAAGTAGGTCCCTCATTTGGATCTTGATTGCTTAAAGGGAGATTTGTTAAGATGAGTAGTCAAGAAGGAGTATTTTCTATCAGGACACCTTTATTTAATGGAACTAACTTTGTCTTTTGGAAATTCATAATGAGATAATACTTGCAGGATCTAGGAGCCAATGTATGGGAAATCATTGAAAGTAGATATCAATATCCAACCTCCATTCCCACTGATAATGTAGGAAATAAACAATATGAAACAAATGTAAAGGCTGTAAATTCCATCTTGGGAATTCTGGACGAGTCTGAGTTCATGAAATTAATGCAAATGAACATCGCAAAGGAAATGTGGGATAAGTTCATCCAAAGTTATGAAGGTGACACCAAGGTAAAGAGTGTTAAAATTCATTCATTTAGAATACAATATGAGACTCTTACAATGCATGATGATGAAAGAATTTCAGGATTTCCTTAGAGTAGATGAGGTTATTAATTCTATGAAAAATCCAGGCGACAAAATAAAAGATGCTACTATTGTTGAGAACATTCTGAGATCTCTAACTCTGAAGTTTAATTTTGAAATTCTCTGCTATTGAAGAAATGAAAGATTTGAAAAGTATTGCACTTGAAAAACTCCATGGAATATTGAAAACATTTGAGATGAGGAAATATGGTCCATGAGATATAAGGGAAGGAAATTTCAAAGTCACATATAAAGGGAAAGAGAAGGAAACACCCAAAGATACAAGCTATATATTAGACGAGGAAGAAGTAAAATTCGTGAGAAAGTTGCAAGTAGGAACTAGAAAATTCAAAGGTAATCTTCCCTTTAAATTTTTTTCTTGTGGAAGAGTATGTCACTATGCATCCAAATGAACATATAAATAAAATCATAAATAAAATGGAAAGAATGTTTCCAAAAGGAATTTTTCTCACAACAAAATATTTTAATCTAATGAAGATAGTCATATCACATTTGATGATATGGAAAATTTAGATTAAGAATATAACAGTTATTATCAGGTACTTATGGCTCTTGAAGATCAGTGAATTAATGAATTAGATGAGATATTTTCATAATATTCGATAAATATCTGGTTGATCCAAAAAATAAGAGGGAAAAAATACCATTTGGAAAACAAAGAGAAAATTTCTCTTCTTTCAAATTTATTTTCACAGTAAGAAATAAAGCCAAAGGGTTAGAAAATGGGTGATAGAGTGAGGCGGGTAACTAAATACTTGCCCCTAATGGGTTAGCATGAGCCATTACGATGATGGCTAAGTCGGGTTGTAGCTCACGCATACATCATATCTGATTCGAATTGCGCTGCGTTCTTGAAATGTATTAACTACCTGAGCCACGGAAGAAGCTCTTTGACCAATTGCTACATAGAAAAAAATTACATTTTGACTCTTTTGATTAAGAATAGTATCTGAATAAAGCACGCTCCCAATCATTGATTGGGAGATTCTACACCAGTTGAGCGAGGCTAGAATCCTCAAGTTGCTTCTTCGTCCCAACTCTTTATTTCTTGCTTGTAGGGATAATACCATAGATGACGTAATGAACGCACTGAAAGAGAATGTTAAACTCAGGAATGAAAACAAATATTAGAAAAAAAAAAGGAAATAGTATGGTTAAGGAAATAAAGAAGATAAATATGGAATTAGAAACAACTAATAGAAGAATGAAAATCATAAGAAATAAAATTCAAGAAAAGGAAAAGCATTGTGAAACATTATAATTTGAAGTTGTGACCACAATGTGATGACAAAAACGAGTATGGTTTTGTTCAAAGGGAAACTAAATCAAGTCACACATTTGAAAGAAAATCTCCTAAATAAACGTCAAGATAAGTCTCTAGGCACAACAGATGGTTTTATGGATATTGTTTCTCTTGTAACTCATTTGGGAATAAGGTCACTGATTCCAGGTCAAGCATTTGGAATAGAACTAGGAGATGGGATAAGTTCAACACATAATTAGAAATTGCAAGAATATTTGGGGGAAGAAGGGACATCAGTAAGAAATGTAGAGAATATTGACCCTATTGTAGTCCATTTCTCTTAAAACTTACTTCTCATAGTGACTGCAAAAGTGATGTGAGGTACATGTCCTCATGAAGAACAGATGATGACTTTCAGTTCCATAGGATCAATGCTATATGATCTCAGGGGGAGCTATGCATATGTATATATTGATGATGATTCCCCATATTTTTTTGGTTATGAAAGTTCAACATTTTACTATCTATACATGATTTTTGATCTAGACAGTCACACATGTTTATTTGAAATGAGGAAACAGTGGGACAGACTGAAGGAGAGTTTCTGATATGCTTCAATAAGTTATTATTTGGCTTTCTAGTTCCGACATTGACTGTTTAATATTTGTTAATGAGGCTCAAAAGTTATTTATAAATGATGTGGGTTTATGATGGGTAATGAGTTGCTACAAAGTGTCATTATTTTTTTATTCTTTGATGATTTTTCTGATTGATGAAGTGGAGATAATAAAATTTGACAGTGAATAGTTGGAACAGGTTCAGGGGTAGCATCTGTTATGCTTATAAATGGTTCATTGTTGGAATTATGGCCTCTTAAACACTCATTGTTGCATGATGGTGTTTAAGAGCGTGTTGGCATTAATACAAAGATATATGATGCTTGGTTTAAAAATGTTGATGATATGCATGGATTGCATGGAGGATCTTTATTACTTGAATTGTACTTAGTGAAGTTGTTGATATTGATAGATGATGATAAGTTGATATGTTGTTGTCATTAGGTCATCATTGATTCATGGGTTGCATATGGTGAAGTTATGGATGATGCTTGTATCTTGCTTAAAGATATGCATATTACATTGGTCGATGATGTTGCTAATCATATTTGTGATGATAGAAGATTTTCTTTTCTTTCACACATGGTGATGATGCATGTATATGCTATCTCTATGGTACATATGATATTTTTCTTGAGGATTGTGGCTCTTCGTATGTAGAGCATATTGATATTGATTATATGAGATTAAGGAGATGGGTTACTAACATAACTTAATTATACAATCTTATGCTATGATTGGTTGATGATGACGATTTCATACATATTCCTATCTATATGTCGTAGGATTTATGGATGATTATTTGAGTTGTATTTGATTATGAAGCATTACATACTTGATCACAGGTTGATGATATTGGAGCTACATATATTCTTGATGATGAAGATGTTCATGCAAATCTCTAGGTTACTACTATCATAGGGTTATGTTGCATATTCCTATATGGTGTATGACATTGGTTGCTGATGACTATCATGATCTTGCTACCTCACTATTGAGGTCTCCAGTTTTGGTTATAAATGTCATATCTGTCTCTTGATGTAAAGGTCATGTAAAGACCCATATAGTAGATAATTCTAAAATTCAATAAAATATGGACTATTAGGTTCAAGTCACTTATATATGTAATCCCATTATTTTTTGAAATTGATTTAATGGTGATTCAAATATGTAACCCCACTATGTTTGGCGACTGATGTAAACATGAGTCATTGGTGATAGGAAAAGTCATTTTTGGTCGAGTCATAGGGTCATGTACTTCATTGACTATCTTCCAAAAAATTCAACATATTCTGAGGGGGAGCATGGTAAGTATACAATGTTCATATACAACAGATCAGATCTATATTGGTCCTCTCTACAAAAGGTAGAGAGAAGTCTTCATTCAAAATTGGTCAGCCCTTTGCCATTGATGTCAAAGGGGGAGATAAGTTTGTTTCTTATCTTGGTATGTTTACAAATGCAATTTTAGGTATTTACAAGTGGTGGTAACCAACACCAAAGTGGTTGTAATCAAGTCCAAAGGGGGATATTGTTGGCATTATGGCTAATGTGTTTTCCTTAATGGAAACTATTGGATATAATTGTGAATTATGGATAAAACATGCTTCCCTAGATAGATGGAAATCTATAACAACAAATTAAAGACTATATGACTAATTTTCCTAACTCAAAGAAGACATACAGAAAGGATTAGAGGCTTACTTGTAATCCAAGCGCTTCTAAATGGCTCCTTCTGTCTCTTTCATTGTAGCTTCAAATTCAAGCAGTTTGTAGGCAGAATGCTTCATGCAAGAAAGAACACTAAAACAGAAGAAGATAGAAATAATATAGATTTCTATTCAAGTTAGTTAGCTAAATAAGTAAAGCACAAACAATATACATCAACTAAGATCTTACAATATGGAAAATCAAAGCCAATACAGATGCATATAGGGAAAAGTATGTTGTATTCTTTATTGATGATAGAAGGAGAGGTTACAACCCAATGAATGATTTGAAGTGACCCTTCCAGTGATGATCCTCAGCCCCATCATAGTATAAATATCTCCAACAACTATGACACAAATCTAAATCTCAATTGAAAATCCACCAGCATTTCTCTACTCAAATTCTTCTCTCTCAAACACTCAGATTTGTGCTCAATTTATAGAGTAGCTGAAGGTTTTTTTGCAATCAATTACTTTCCAATAATAGGCAAGACATGTTCCAAATCTTGTAGATGTCAAATGGACACTTGGATTCGAAGCTTGACAAATGTGAACTCTTCTAGAGGGCACTGGCCAAGTGGAGATTCCGGAACAATGAGAATTTCGCTCCCAATGTGACCAACACACCTATGAATGTCGGGAAGTGCTTTGTAAAGCATCCTTGCATGGGGCTACCTACATAAGCAACACACTTAGTCCCCTTAGAGGCAACGTTGGTGAGCTCCCATATGATATATAATAAACTTCAAACCTTGGAAACCTTTGCTTGATGAAAGTCATGTTGGATTTGTCTTGTTCTTGCCTTAGGGCATGTAGCAAATTGAAATGATAGGGAATGATAGACCCTTAGTCATTGGTCCTGGAGATGATGCCCAGTTAACCAGGTCATTGGGAACGATGCAATAACATGGTTGAAGAAAAAAAATGCAGCTGTGTGTCCTGTGTTGTTGAATGTAGGCATCGCTTCGATTCATTTGGTAAAATAGTCGACTGCGACAATAATATAACCATGCCCCCCAGATGAGGGAGGGTTATAGGTCATGAATTCAATACCCCATTTCATAAATTTTCCAACGAAGAAAACAGGATGCATTGGCCCTGGCGGTTTGCGGATTTTACGATAAAAAATATGGCATGCATGACAACTTTTGACCGCGAGGATGTAGTCTCGAAAAATAGTAGGCCAAAAGTAACCAGCGCGGAGTATCTTCTGCACAGTAGCATATACAGATAAATTTCCACCAGAAGCCCCAACATGACAATCATTTAACACTTTTTTAGCCTCCTCATGAGTGAGGCACCTCCTTAAAATGGTATCGACACCACGACGATAAAGTGTATCGTCGACGACCAGATAATATTTGGCTTGGTATTGAATACGTCCCTGTTTAGAGTGAGAGGTATTAGGTAAAAAAGTTTTGGTTTGGAGATAAATGATGAAATCCCCATACCAAGGATCAGATGATTCGATCAGAAACAGAGACTTGTCTAAAATTGATGGTTCCGACATAGTTTCTGTACTATTAGAGGGAAGGTCACAGAGAAGCTCAGCCAAATTTGAAGACTTCTTTGACTTGGATTTGATGAATTCCAATTCAAATTCCCACAAAATGACGATCCATTTTGATTATTCCCCCCCCCCAGAAATTGACGCGATAAGATGTAATTCATGGGGTTGCAATCCGAAACTATTGCTGTTTTTGGGAGCAGGATATAATGGTGAAATCTTTGGACAGCTTGAACTGCTGCCAAGGAAATATTTTCTACGTATGAGTATTTAACTTCCCTATCATTGAGATTGTGACTCAAATAATAGATCAAATGTTCAATTCTGTGTTCTACTTGGACCAATACCAAAGCAATGGTCATTTCGGCTGCGACGATATATAGGAAATAATTATTTTGATAATTAGGAGGATACATTAATGACGGTCGGACAAGAGTGTCCTTGAAAGAATCAAAAGAATCTTGCACAACTTGGTCCCAATGGAAGGGAACCCCCTTTTTCAAGGGTCAAGTAAATTCTTTAGCCATTTCAGTGTAATTTGGAATGAACCTCATTAGGAAGTTAGTCTTTCCTTGAAGTTTCTGTATCTGAAGTAAGTTTGATGGCGCATGCAAATCTAGAATGGCCTGAACCTTCAAAGGGTCAATTCCCTTATTTTGAGACTATGAATCCAAGAAAATGACTAGAACCAACACAAAATACACATTTATGTGGATTGAGGGGTATTTTGTAGTGTCGGAAGCGTAAGAAAATGGCTCTCAAATGCATCGGGTGATCAGTCTGATTTCATGAATCACTGGTAAATCATCTAGATATGGTTGAACAATGTGCTTGATGTCATTGAAAGCATAATCCATTTCTCTCTGAAATGTTTCCCCAACGTTCTTTAAACCAAACGGAAGTTTCCTATAAGCGAATGTGCCCCAAGGATAGATGAATGTTGTCTTATGTTGATCATCTGGGTGGATATTTATTTGATTGTAGCCGGAAAATACATTCATGAACGAAAAGATCTCGCACCCAGCACAATCGTCAATAATCTAGTCGATAAAGGGAGTAGGATAGTTGTCTTTTGGATAAGCAAGATTGACATCCCGATAATTCACACACACTCTAATTTTTCCTTGTTTTTTCATGATAGGAACGATATTGGAAACCCACTCAATTAGCAGAACAGGATAAATGAAACCAGCACGCAAAAGTTTTTCAACTTCTGCTTTGATGGCAGCAACTTTCTTCGAATGAAAAGGATGAAGCCGTTAACGCACCAGTTTGACATCAGGATACATATTAATAGTGTGTTCAACTATACTAGTATCTATTCCTGGCATTCCTCGTAAGACCAAGAAAATACATCACGAAATTTGTGAAAAAGAGAGCGATATGATTCGAGTTTTGATGGAGAACAAGATACACTGACATGAATATTCTCTACAATGCTAGGTTTGGTCGAAATATCGATAGAATTGGTTTCTTCAATATTTGACAGATTTCGCTCGGAATCGATTGCATTAATGGGAAAAGAATTCGAAAAGAAATTTTTGACGGATGGGTGATATAGTTCACTAAGATTATTTTCTTCATAATTAGGAATATGGGAATGATGATGATAATCTTCCCATGGTTCTCCTTCTGACATCATGGCTTCCAAAATATTCTCATCTGTCAAGAACATTGAGGAAAATGGATCAGATGGAGTACAAAAATCTAAGGAACGATCAACCCAAACACTCGGTGACGTTGATTTCAGATTTGCTACCCAAGCCAGATAGATTGATTGCTATGCCAGATCAATAGGGCTGGGTGGCAGAAAATCATCCAACGTATAAATATCATAATCATTCGTACTCTTCCTTAAGCCAGATAGAGTGGAAGAGATCATGTAGCAGGTCTCTATACTTGCAATTTCTGCCGGTCGCGGGCGGCGGTAATGCAAAGGTTCCCGTAAGAGTGGAATCCTTTAGGAGTCCTACACCAATTTTCTAAAGTTTGAGTTGGGGTATGTGAACGAATGGAACGCTTCCAGTTACCTACGAAGTAAAGGAAAATAAGGATAGTTGATTAATGACTGTAATTGTAACTTTATGTGGAAAGGAAATCATTCTAAAATATGTAGAAACAATAGCAGTCATGGCATATACCCATGGCCTTCTAAGTAAAATATTGTAATCAAGGGGTGCGTCAACAACCTCAACATCAATATTTACTATTCCCCCCCTAGTTCAACATGCAGGTTATTAATAATACCACAAGGTTTATATGTACATCCATCAAATGCCTTCATCGTCATTGATGATTGTGATAAGCGCGGTGAGACAAGTGACTTCCAACATTTTAGAGACATAATGCATGTAGATTCTTCCTCATCAATAATAGTGCGATGAAAAAGCTGATTGAGAACATTTACTTGTATGGAGAATGCCAATTTTGCACATAGCTCGTATGATTAAAGACGACAAGATTAGAATCAGTTGGATCAATTCCACCAATAGTCGACAATAAATCTTGTTTTTGGGAGGGAAAATTTTGTAATACCTCAAGAGTAGACATAAATGTAGGGGATTGAGCCAAATCTTCAACTATATTATAATTTTGTGCAGCTCTTGCTCGAGGATTATATGTCGATTTATGAGTTACTACCTTTGGTGGCTTGATAGTCAATCCAGGAATAGTAGTAGGCGGTACTGATTCTGTAGATGGATTCATTATTGAGGTAGTAGGTTGATCAATGGTCTGAATAACATAATATTTATTTCGCATTGACGCCAAAATATATGTTGAAGGATTTATGACGGATAACATTAACACTTGGGAACTAGGAGTTGGATCCGTAGCAACCACGTTTGTGTCTAGATTTGAAAATGGGTCTGTCAACACAGCTGACACATGGGAAGTATTGATGATTTTTGAGACTTCAGTGTGGTGAGGACAGTCCCTAAAAAAGTGTTCATCATTACAGATTATGCATGGATAACAAGGTTTTCGAGGTCCAGATGGTTGATCAAATGATATTTCCTGCAGGTTAGAATTTTACTTTTTCTTTGATTTCCCCTTTTTCTTACTTCCTGGTTACTTGTCACATTTGCCTTTATCAAATGACATGGAATTAATTTCGGAAGTAGGAGCAGAATCAAATGTAGTAGTGTGGTGTGTGATTGCAGTTCCTATCAGACCATCTCTGGCATGAGAGTCCTTTAATTGAGGAGGAACATTGAAATTAGATCTCGGCGCATTAGGAATTTTTTCACAGAGTGTGCTAGACTGAGTATAAATCAAGTCTAAATATTGGGCACAAGAAAAAACTTGCTCATCTGTGACGATGCCGCCCTTAGCCACATCCTCAATTATAGATGGTAACAAGGACTTAATGAACCATTCAACAAGGAGTTGATCGGGGACAAAGGTCTTAACCATTCGACGATGACGATGCCAATCATGAATATGATCAGAAATATGAGTAGCATTAGTCTGTTGGAAATTGGTCAAGAATTCCATTCCAGTTTCATATCTGATTGGTAACTAGAAATGAGTCAAAAAGACAGTATCTAGGGTTGTGAAATTATCAAAATAAGCTCTAGGTAATTCAATGTACCATTTTGCAGCCAGACCTGTAAGTGTACACTGTAGAAGATGTAGTCGAACAGAATCATCATTCAGGGAATTTGATGAACACCATAAATGATAAGTCATAACATGAGTCGATGGATCTTCTCCAGGGTTTCCATTGAACTTATGAATATACGAGGGTAATTTGTGAGGTATCATCGGCTGCCAAGGAGCATAGTTGATTGGATCATTAGTTAGCCGATTTAAATCTGGTAACTCTAAAGTTGCAACAAAGGGAAACTGTCGATTAAGGTTAGGTTGAGCATAGCCATGGTAAGATGGGATTGCTTGAGCAACATGCCTTTGAGCACCATCATAAGGAATCTGTTGCTGATAACCCAGATAAGGGTTTTTATGCATAGCAAACGCTTGAGGATTCTGTTGACCAAAACCTGGATATGATATTTGTTGAAATGAAATTTGAGGCATTTGCGCCTGTGGTTGCCAAGGGGTCTATCCACCAATTTTATAACCCAAATTAGGATAACTTGGATTCGGTTGATAGGTATAACTCGGTTGCAATTGTGACATCCCATAAAATGGTAGACCAACTTGTGAATAAATAATTCCTGATACAGGGTGTTGTAAATTAATCAAAGGATTTGGAGTCTGTGGACCCAACATTTTATGGTATTGAGTTGAAAGACCCACTTGATAAGGTTGATGTACAACATTTTGATTCTTTAACAGGGGTACAGATGTATTAACAAGTGGTAATGAAGTGGGTGTAACAGGTTGAACCGGTTGATATGATTGTACAACCGTTTATGGTTGGATAGGCAGATTGGGATGCCATTGACAATTCGTTTCACCATTAGATTGACCAAAAAGTGATGGAGTACTGTCATATTGGGTGACCAAAGGTTGGCCCCCAGCATGAGGAGGATAATAAGATGAAAAATATTTCTCTCCAAATGTTGGGAGTCCAGTTGATATGCTACTTGAAGGAATAGACCCAGAAGGATTGGCTTGATATTGCGCTGATGATGTGTATAAGGAATCAAGTCATTTATTACTTACGATAGGATTACCAGTTAAAATACTGGATGATGACATTGGTAAAGTACATGGATTTGAATATGCACCAGAGAAAATTCAAGATAATGATTTGTAACCTGATGGGACCATAGGGCCACCATGAAAATGTGACTCTGGTGAAGTGGTAAACATCGACGGGGTAGCTAGGGCGAGAGCTGACATAATTGGAATAGATGGCCCAACCAAAGATGTTGGTTTAGGAATGGTTACTTAACCAAATTTATACCCTTTTGAATCAATGGGAATTTTAAAAGGAGGAAGATCAACAAAAGTAGATGGTGTCGATTGAGAAAAAGACTCATACAGGTAAAGGTCCTCCCCAAAATGGGTTGGAGTTAAAGGTATATCATCTTGTGGGATTTCTTCAATCACAATTAAACCAGGTGGAAGTATTTTGCCATCAGGCCCAAAGTATATTTCAGGTGGTTGACTGTGTGATATGGGAGATTCAATGGCTACAAAAATTTGTGGGATGACCAAGGTAGGAACAACTTCTGATTGTTCGACTTTAGGATTCAGATGTTCTGGCAAAGAAGAGACATGATCTGGATCAATTTGTGGTTGAACAATGTCGGGTCCAGGAGGTATGGTCTCACTGATTGGATGGATTGTGACCATGGGTAGCTGTGAAGACTCCATTTTGACAACAATAGACAAACCGAGATGTGTAGAAACAACTTGAGCTAAATTTTGTTTATTAGAAAATGATGTTTCACCAGATGTATGGATTGTACTTGATTCGGCAGATTGTGATCGCCTTCGCTTACCAGAAGTAACTTCTGGTGGTAAAGGTATTTTTAATGCAAGTCTACGCGAACGACAGGGGAAAGGATTTTGTTCTTACATGATTACTGATTTATTTTAACCAAAAACAAATAAACAAAATAAAAGGGTAATGCTAGGCAAAAGGGTTTACCAAGAAACTGTGAACTGCATAATACCTCCTGGTGAACCAAGAAGTACGGGTAGGAAATCTCCCTGAATGCTGTGTTTGGTGTATCACAATTTACAAGGTGGGCGACTCGATTCACTATGGATGGATAGACTCGAAGGTACGTGGAGGCCCAAGTCCATATTAGCGCTGTCTGATGCAAAACTGCACAGTGAGAGCACCCCTTTATACTTATCGTACTGTAACACCGTCCGATATACCCGAAAGTACGTGGACAAGCTATGATATACTTACGTACGTGGATTGAGGTATCACACTTGGAATGTATCGCGGACAAGTTAATGACAACTGCTATGTTTTACGACGTCGCAACACGTCTCTAGCCTAGGCCTTCTAAATGTTATCGTTATGGTTCCAATGCTTTGTTAGGTAAATTGAGATTAATTTTATGTTGATCTTGCTTAACAATTTGCCTTTCAAAGGTTCACTGCATTGATGTATTGGAAAATTCCTAAAATGCAACTAAAAATGATAAGCAATCTTTCACTTTCAGTTTTTCAATGAAAACCCTAGCTACTAAAGGAAAAGAGAAAACAATTTGTGAGAAAAAAAATCAGAAAACACAAACTAAATGCAGATTTCCTAATTGTTCCTTTTTGCAAAACACACAAAAATCCTACATGAAAATGCTGATTTTTCTTTTTCAGTTCCTTTAATGTTATAAATGCAGAAAAGAAACTAAGTGCACTAATCAACAAATCAAATGAATTTTACTTTTGAGAAATGAGGAATATAAACAACAATTTCTCTTTTGAAGGAAAAATGAGGAATGAAACAACAATTTCTCCTATTAGGAAACTAAGATTTTACGACAATTTCCTTTTTCAAAAGCAAATGGATCTAATGCGACAGCAAAAATACTTTGAAGTAAACTTGCCAATGATAAAGAAAAATGCTTTAAACAAACATTGAACAAATTTTCTTTCAAAGGAGAAAGGAATATATAGATTCACTAGTCAATATGAGGTTCAAAATTTTCAAAACATAGCGGAAAACAAACTGAATCAACTTGCAAAGACAAATTCAATGGAATTTGGATGGCTTCAGGAGTCAACGCAGTCTCTAAGGGGAGATAGTGCTCTGCAACACAGGCCTGAAAGGGAGACAATGCTATGCAAAGCACTGTGTCCTGTCTAAGAGTGCGTTGGGTGCAGTGTATAAGGAAAAACACTATTGTTTAACACAATTATTTTGCAAATTAATATCTGAAAAAGTTTTATCTTTGTGAATGACAACTACTGGGTGGATAAACAAAGAAAATTAGAGGCTAAGTCACCTAGATCTAAGAGAAATTATTCCCCAGTGGAGTCGCCAATTTGTTGGACAGAATTGTGAATTACGGATAAAACACACTTCCCTAGACAGATGACAGTCTGGAACAATAGATTAAAGACTATATGACTACCTTTCCTAACTCAGAGTATACACACAGAAAGGATTAGAGGCTTACTTGTAATCCAAGTGCTTCTAAATGGCTCCTTCTGTCGCTTCCGTTGTAGCTTCAAATTCAAACGGTTTGTAGGAAAAATGATTCCTGCAAGAAAGAACACTAAAACAACAGAAGATAGCAATAATATAGATGTATATTCAAGTTAGTTAGCTAAATCAGTAAATCATAAACAATATACATCAACTAAGATCTTACAATATGGAAAATCAAATCGAATACATATGCATATAGGGAAAAGTAAGTTGTATTCTTTATTGATGATAGAAGGAGAGGTTACAACCCAATGATTGATTTGAAGTGACCCTTCCAGCAACGATCCTCAGCCCCATCACAGTATAAATCTCTCCAGCAGCTGTTACACAAATCTAACTCTAAATTGGAAATCCACTAGCATTTCTCTACTCAAATTCTTCCCTCTCAAACACTCATATTTGTGCTCAATTTATAGAGGAGCTGAAGGTTGTTTTGCAATCAATGACTTTCCAATAATAGGAAAGACTTGTTCCCAATATTCTAGATGTCAAATGGACACTTGGATTCGAAGCTTGACATATGTGAACTCTTCTAGAGGGCACTGGCCAAGTGGATATTCCAGAACAATGAGAATTTCACTCCCAATGTGACAAACGCACTTGTGAATGTCGAGAAGTGCTTTACAGAGCAGCCTTGCATGGGGCTACCTGCATATGCAATGCACTTAGTCCCCTTAGAGGTAGCGTTGATGAGCTCCCATATGCTATATAATAAACTTCAAACCTTGGAAACCTTTGCTTGATGAAAGTCATGCTTGATTTGTCTTGTTCTTGCCTTAGGGCATGTAACAAATTGAAATGATAAGGAATGATAGACCCTTACTCATTGGTCTTGGATATGGTGCCCAGTTAACCAGGTCATTGGGAATGATGCCCAAATTGACCTATAACAGAAACCTACATGATAAAGATGTAAACATGATGGTTGTGTAGGTGCTACATGTGATATGAACAAAGGAATATCAATGCAGAGACATATGGATGGTAACGATAAAATCTGAGAAAGTATACGCGGGTTCTGTGAACCTTGATGTTTTGTGAGAAGTCTTGGGACAGAAGCTTGGTGCTCAGTTTGGTATTCTTACATATTCATTTATAGCTATTTATAGGTGGTGTTAACTAAACACCAAAGTGGTTTCCATCAAGTCCAAAGGTGGATGTTGTTGACATTATGGCTAATGTGTTGCCCTTTATGGAAACCTACTTGATAAATAGGTCAACATTATGGTTATTCATATGCTAAAGGGTATATGAACAAAGGAATACCAGTTCAGAGACAAATGGATGGTAAAGATAAAGTTTGAGAAAGTATACATGCGTCCTATGAAGCAAGTTCGTGTACATACATAGGTATGATGAAGAAAAGTCGCATACATAATATGCACCATGATGATTTGAATACTAGTGGTATTTACCATGGTATTGGACCATAGTAATGAGTGTGAAAACGATTATTTGATACTATCAAATAATACCAATGACATTACTAAGGGACTGGCCTAAGTTATTGAATAAAGGCTAAATATATATAAGGAGATGGAGATCAAAGTGTTTAGTGTGCAAGTGATGGAGTGTTTATGAAGGATTTTATCTGAAAAATTGTGCACCAAGGAGAAAAGAGAAGACGCAGATCTGAAAGATTTTAATTATGGTGACATATGTGTTTGTTTGATTTATTTATTGAAAATGTATAAAAATGATAGATCGATGGTTGTGATGATGTTGTGATCTGAATAAATTAAGTAATTTTGATAGTAAGGGTTGTGGAGTGTGAAAACTATGTTTATAGTGAAAGTATTCAGATCTTTACATAGGTCTGTCTCAAGTTAGTCGCTTGCATACACAAATATTCTTCTAGGTAGTCACGTATATATCCTGTGAAGTGTTTTTATTTTATCTAGATGTGTACATGGGTGTTAAGAATGGTAAGCACATACATATGCTAATGTGTTTTGTGTAAGTCACATATATACCCTAGGGTTCTCCAGTATGACTTGTTGGTGATATTTGATCTATTATGTTATGCTTGTTACCGTCCGTCGAAGATGTCTCTCTCATGATAATATGTGTTCGACAGTACTGATTGGGTTGAATTGGTTATGGAATGGAATTTTGATTAGTGATGATGCTACTGTGTGGTGATTTGAATTTGGTTGAGTGATTTGTGATGGATTCAATATATGATTAAGTGGTTGTTTCAATAATGCAGTGATTCAGATTCAGCTGTTAGTAAATTGAGATTTGTACCTAGGTCTTATTCATGTGAAGCACATACATACATGAATATTCTTCAAAACAATAGCATATACCTTTTGACATATGTATGCTTAGGGTTTATAGTGACAACAACTAGTTTCTATGATGAACAATGTATGATCTGGTATATCTATAAGTGGTTGTGCAATATTATTATATGAATTGGTTGCATTGGTTGGTTGTTTTTCAGTGATTGATTTGATGATTTAGTTGGTTAAGTGAATAGGTGATTTGATTTAGTGATTGGCTTCAAAAATATTATTTGATATTGGGCTTAATGTTGGAAGTGGGTCCAGTCTGAAAATATGATGAAACATGGCCTACAGGTTTGATTATTTGAGTAAGGTGGATACAATTTGAAATATTATGAAACATGGTCCACAAAGGTGTTGAGGGTTGGAGCCTTCAGAGTGGGAGTCGAAGATTCCTTTCAGTGATAGTTGGTAAAAAAATTTAGTGGGTAGAAGCTCCCTTCTAGTAGGGGATGGTAAACGAGATCAGGGGGTAGGAGCTCCCTTCTAGTAGGGGCTGGTAAACGAGATCAGGGGGTAGGAGCTCCCTTTTGGTAGGAGTGAGTAAACAAGATCAGGGGGTTGTAGCTTCCTTCTAGTAGGTGATGGAGAATGAGAGAAGGCTGTAGCCTTCTGCAGGTGGGTTCCTGTGTACTGGTAAGAGTCTACACTAGTACAAGTTTTTAAGATGCTTTCCTTTATAATAAAATAAGAAGACATAGATGACAACATCAGTGATTTTCTCCTACATTGAGTTTCCACCTAAAAATCCTAGTGTCCTCATGTGTTTCTATGTTTCTTATGTGTGATGGTTTAATCTGTTCTTACTGCCCATGGTTAATGTTTAATTAAAGTCCAATGAATTAATTATGCACTGGTTAAAGTTTAACAGATGATGAAATATATACAAAATTAGTTAACCGGATATACATTGTTTTCCTTTACTAAAGTCACATACATACGTGGGCTGCAGAAATAACAATAGCATATGGAAATCAGAATAAGAAATGAAAATTTAAAGTGAGTTTAAAATAATAATTCACCCCTCTCCCCTCTCAGTATTTTCCTAATAGAAAGTGTTTACCTTGTAGAAGTCGCAATGAACAATCAATTTATAATTTTAGGGCAGACCTGTAGCAGCCATTTAGGACATCCCTGGGTCACCTCTAAGGCACCTTAATTGCCTTCATTCTTAGACTTAAGTCAAGTTATTTCATCATCCCACAAGTCATCGAATTGTTTTGACCTCTAAGACTAAGCCTAGGGTGGAACGATGCCTCTATCTCCTAGATATTCTACATGTGATCTTCAAATACAACCATTTCTCTAGGAAGTGACATAGATCAAGTGAATCACCCTTTCACCACTTCTTGCAACTAGAGAGTCAACACTACAATTTGCAATTGCACTTGTGCCATTATTTCTGATCCTTTTTCTCCACCTGGAGTTGACTCTAGTCTTATTCCCCATAACCATTTCACATTCAACACCTTTACTACATCTAGCTACTCAACATTAAAAGGAAACATTGACCATCCATTCACTTGAGTATGGAAATGTAGTGTATATATAGCACACGATTTTATAAAAGGTTGGATCAAAGAGTCCCTAGATCTCCCTTTTCTTTTGTGTGTGTGTGTATATATATATATATATTTGATTTTTTTTTGAAAGACAGTGAAAAAATAGCTACAACACCATATTTTAAGAAAGAATTATTCAATTAGTTGAAAAGTGGTGATATTACCAGGTTGAATGGATTTGAATGGGTGTTACAACATCAACTATTACAACATTTTCAATAGATTTAACATTGACAACTGTTATGGCATCTATTTTTACATCATCCTCCATAATGGTCTCTATTTCGGTAGTTTCAATAGTAAAAATTATTATAACATCAACTTTTACAACAATTTCAACAATAATGGGTGTTACAACATCACCCGTTACAACATTTTCATCATATTTAACATTCAAAACTGTTATGGAATTTTTTTTTACAACATATACTATTACAACATCTTGTGAAAACCCCACCCATGGTTCTATCATGAAATTCATTGTAATTATTTTATACAAATATGCGAAATTAAGAAAAAGGGACTTAGTCAAAGGGACGTAGATTCCAGAGCTAGAGAGGAGGATTTGTTGCTTGGGAGGTTGAGGTTTTCTTGTGGAGAAAATTTGAAATGTTTGGGAGAAAAATTAAAAGTTGGATGGTGCATGCATTAACGAACTGGTTCTTAAAATTGAATGAATTTCAAGGAAGGTGCCTATGCTCTTGGGGACTTTCACAAGGAAAAGGGATAAGAATCCAAGAGGGGAACTGCGTAGTGCAAGAATATAAGGACGAAGAAATAAATTAGAGACATAGAAAGAAGGCAAGGCATGGTATTCAAATTCATGTTGAATGAGAGAGGAGGCACAATTAGAGCAATAGAAAAAAAGAGAAATATGTTTTGATTAGTAGGTAGTGCAGAACAAGAGAGAAGAGAAGGGGATTGGCTCTCAGTTTCCTAGAAGGCCTGGGTTGAGATGCTAGTATCTGGATACGTGTAATAATTTTGGATTCCTTGGAGGTTTTGGGTTGAGATAGGATCCATGGATCCCTGCAACAATTTGGGGTTCCGTGGAGGATGTAGGTTGAGATAGGATCCTTGTATCCTTGTAACAACTTGGGTCCCTAGTAGATACGGGTTGAGACAGTCTCTAGAGTCCTGTGACAACTTGGGTCCCTGCAGGCTGTGGGTTGGGGTGTAATATATGGAGACCTGTAACAAGTTGGGTCCCATGGAGGCTGAGGGTTGAGATAGCAAGCTATGGAGCCTTGTAAATCTTGGGAAGAGTCTAACCCTACATCAACATCAAAATAAGACTTGATTAAAAGCCTTGGTTATTGCCTTACTGTTACACAAGATATTGGACTCCCTGGAAGGGAGTGAATCACTTTGTATGCACTTGGGGTGAGGAAATATATTATGGACTCCCTATGTTGAGAATATGGCAACATCAACTAGCGGGATTGAGGAAGAGGCTCTCTGAATTACCTGTTTCCGTTGGCATCTGGTGTTTTAATCCCTTAGGAAAGCATCCCCCTCAAAATATGGAATCTGGCTTAGGGGTGAAGACTGTAGGTGTGGCTGCAACTATCTATGGTTGGGTGGATAGCCCTTGTCCCAGACACAGTTTCCATGCAACTTCAAAGATAAGTATTTTTTTGTGTTTCTTAAATATTAATGATCTTATGATGCATTTCTTGTTGAAATGGTTTGGATTCTTTTGGGACTGTAACAACATTGTTAATGTGATGAACATGTCTATGCCTCTCTATGAAAAGATAGATTTATATTTATTATAAATAAATGCATACATAAACACATATGTCACACTTCTGAAATGAACAATGTTGATAAACAAGTTGAACTAGTGTATGCATCTGCAATGGAATGAAGTGTTGTGTTAAATGCTACCTACTGTAGTTCATAACATATACTATGTAGTAGAATGTGTAATGTTGTATATAATAAGATAAATTGGGTCATATTCCTAAACCAAAATCCTGTCTTGGGGTAAATTCTCATTCATATTGATTAAAATATCATATGTAAGTAATACAAAGATGTCATGAAATGCCACAAGCAGTAGAAGGATCCATAAATATCTGGAATTTTTTTTTGGAACATTGGGCACAAAGACCCATTTTATTAACATAAAATAAGTACATAATAGATCACTCTCTTGGAAGGTTTTATACATATACATGGATGTTCCTTCACCAGGATATAATCCCTTGAACCTGTGCAAAAGGTGTTGAGTCAACGTTGGAAGGGTTATCCTCCCTTTTAGTGTAGGAATAGTCAAAACTCATGCAGGTGGGCTTCCCCAACCTTTAATTATAAGAAGTATGGATATATTCTTCTTGCATCAATGTGTAGCTAACTCAAGCCATAAAGTATCTACATATCACCATGGAGATGCTTACAAGCCTTATTTGAATCCTGAAAACTTTGGCATGTGGCAGGAGAGGTGGAGACCTTTCAGGAGTTCACACATAACTAGCGGTAGATAAGGGATGTAGGAACACTTATGACAACATGCGTGGAATTACCTATTTGAGAATGAGGAATGCAAAAGGGAAAATAACACTTTGGAGTTGGATAGATCAAGATTATAAGGGCTAGCACCATAAGGCACCTTAATAAGCCATCGAAGTCAACACTGAGTACGAGCGTTGATTCGAAGGTCTACATGACCTATGAGACAAAGCCATGGTTTAAATAACCATCTAAGGGAAATTATGGCCAGGTCGAGACTTTCTCTTATGACAGTCATAAATATCCCCGTCTGATGCATTGCTTAAGACAGGGGTCAAGATCCATTAGTGGAGCCATGACAAATATTGAAGGCAAGCTCAATGCAACATAGAAGGGAAAGCCTTAAGCTTATAATGAAAATTTGATAAAACCTTGCACCACTCGAAACCTTAGCTGTGGAGACCCTTCATTGGCACAACTTGGTTTTTCCTTTAATGAAATTGGATGAGGAAGTGACGATGTGGCACAAAGCTATAAACTCAGAATATTACCCTAGAGGATTGTGTGACGCAACTATGGGATTGACTGGGATGATGTTAGCAGGGATGAGCTGGATGACGTTCCATTGCAAAATTTATGTGATTGGTTAGAGGTGGACCCTATTGACATGTCAATGATAGGTTGATGTTGTTAGCATAAGATGTTGCATTTGACAAGACCTGATACACACACACACACACACACACACACACACACACACACACATATATATATATATATTATAAGCAAACATGTATCTAGTAAAAACTCTAGTTGTGAGGCCCTTATGACGATTTGGGAAGTCAAGTAGAGTTCAGAGGAAATAAATACATACATACATTTTACCCCATTCCTCTAATAGTAAGACGGGTTGGGTGATGCCACACATCAAATGTTACAAAATTTTCTTCTCAATCTGTTGTTACATATGTTTGTGCTTCTAAATTTTTTTTCTTGATCACCCAAGTGATGGTGTAGTGTTGGGTGGAATAAACACCTCTTTGTCTACCCACTTTCAAGCTTTGAAAATAAAAGAAAAATGAATTTCTACCTCATCAATTGTTACTACATCTGTTGTTACATCATCCATTGTTACTACATATTCTATAACCGTCATTGTTTTAGTATTTTCAATAGTAGTAGTTGTTATATCATCACCTTTTACAACAATTTCAACATTTTCAACAGTAATGGGTGTTATAACATCAACTACTACATCATTTTTAATATATTTAACATTGACATGCTGTTATGGCATATGTTCTTACAACATCTTCTATTACAACATCCGATGTTGCATCATCTACCTCTTAATTTGTTGTTACTTATGTTTGTGCTTCTCAATTTTTTTCTTGATCCCCCAAGTGATGGTGCAATGTTGGGTGGTAGGGACACCTCTTTGGTTGCCCACTTGCAGTATTTGACAAGAAAGATGAAATGGCTTGTTGTTACAACAACCAATCTTACATCATCTATTATGGCATTGTTACAACATCCACTGTTACAACATCTTCTTCTCAATCCACTGTTACCTATGTTTGTGCTTCTCAATTTGTTTTCTTAATCCCCCAAGTGCTAGTGTAGTGTTAGGTGGCGTAAAAACCTCTTTGTCTTCCCAATTTCAATATTTGACAAGAAAGATGAAATGGATTTATACCCCCTCAATTGTTACATCATCTATTGTTGCATCTGTTGTTACAACATATACTATTACAACATCAGCTCTATTGGTCACTGTTTCAGTAGTTTCAATAGTAGAAATTGTTATAGCATCAAATTTTACACCAGTTTCAACATTTTTACAATATTTTCACCAAATTTAACAATGACATGTTGTTATGACATTTTTTGTTACACCATCTACTGTTACAATATCCGTTGTTACAACATTTTCTTCTCAAACCACTTTGACCTACGTTTGTGCTTCTCAATTTTTTTTCTTTACCCCCAAGTGATGGTGTAGTGTTTGGTGGAAAAAACACCTTTTTGGCTGCCCACTTTCAACCTTTGAGAAGCAAGATGAAATGGCTTTTTGTTACAACACCCACTATTACAACATCTTAGTTGTAACTTATTTGAAATTTTATTATTGTATGTGCACTTTTATATGATGTCATGTGATTATTTCTTCATTTAATATGTTGTAATATTTGATATATAATAACAAAGAAATTAATTATTGCATGAAATAAATAATAAATTTTCATTGAATTCTTTTTTTGCATAAAAAGCATCTTCCAAAAGATCTGAATGATCCTCATCACACAGATCTAGATCACGTTGGCTCCGATGTTGAGATGGTAGATGATGCTCATGATGACACATATATAGATGATAATGAGGCCAATGTTGATACAAAATATGATGAAGAAGATGATGATGATGATGCTCACAATGGTAATGATAATCAAGAGGAAGTTTATGGCAGCATCCAGTGAAATTCATGATTATATAGACTACATAATGGATCATTTTTTGATATATTTTTATGATGTCAATTTTCATGGTTTCTATCATATGCATCATTTTCACAACCTTCTATACCATATTATTGAGTTGTATATTTTTGACATTTATCATTTCGACTTATATCATTTGGACATGACATATCATATTAAATTGTATCATTTTGTCTTATATAGTTTATATTTTTATTTATATCATTTGTACATGATTTATAATTTTGACTTATGTCGACTGTTGGACATGCATCATTTTCACATGTTATTTTTTTAAAAAGGAACTAGTATGTTTCTATTAATCAAATTGGAATCTATCCAATTCCATTACATTCAAAAGCATCAAAATTTCTAGAGTCCTCCAAAATTGATCTGACCAGTATCATTGGGTATGAAATAATGTTTTTTCCATATTTACTAGATCATTCTTCTTGTAATTTCTCCAAAATACCACATTAATACTTTTGTACCTACATAACATAATCTACCTAACTATTAACTACCCGGTTCCCTCCACATTGTATAGTTTGAGGTCTTCTCTAGCAACCTTGTACACTTCCTCTTCTTGGAATGGTTTCGTTGATCCTTGTAGCCCCTGGTCCTGCTTAAACTCATGCTAATCGGAAAACACTAGAGGGAGAGCCCTTCCCTCACCAATCACCATATCCTATCCACCGTTGTCATTGAGGTTAAATATTTATTTTAACACTGAAACAACTACATTCTCTACATTGACCTCAAAGTTCTCCACCTTGTAATCCAGATTTTATATCTTGGATATAATTACCTCCACCACCACTTGCACAATTTCAACATCTCCTTTCAGACCTCCAACCTGACTCGTTACTAGGGTGAAATGAGAGCAAGCATAAAAAATTATTTCCCTGTCTTTCTTGGAGATCATCTCCTTGTTTTCCTGCCTTAACTCCAAGTCAATCTCATCTGGGGAGCCACCAACGCCATTACCTAATGAGGAGGCCATGATATATTCATCTCATAAAGAATGTAGGCAGAGCCACTGTGCATGGATTCTGCACAAACATCCTCTTATAGCTATACTTAAATTTAATATTCCCAAATAGGAATAATGCATTGATACACAAACGCAACATTTTTAACACAAAAAATGTACATAAAGATTATGATCAACACATATATAGACAAAATAGGTGAGCCATTTTATTAATATTGGAGAATATTGAGTTACAATAGTGTACAAAAATAAGGTTCTCTAGCCAAAGCAATGGCCTAGAATGACCCTACAAGCCTGCTACAACAAGCACTGCGTAATTGGAGAGCTACTGGAAGCAAATACTGTGTTGTCCCTTCAGCAGATGATGTACATATGGTTGTTGGATGAATAGGGAAATTTAGAACTATGGAAATGTGGAGATCTGATGATTCCAATATTCTATATTTGGGCTCTATGATGGCAACCCAAGATAACCCAGAAAGGAAATTCCAGATCTATGAGATTGGAAATTTATCCTCTTGGGGTTTGATCCCTGGTCTGTTGGGTTATGCAAATCTGAAGGTAGATCTAACAAATATATGGCTGCAATACTTCACAATATTAGATCTAAGCTTGAAGGGTTGATCCCCCCACTATATCCTCAAGCTAGAAGCTCAAGATCTAGCTCCGCAATCCTCCTCTGAAGATTGCAGCTGCTGCTACACAATTTCTCATAAAACCTACACTGTAAAGGAAGGAGGCTCTTTATCCTGCTACAAAATATAGATATGAAGCTCAATACTGATGGAAATAATGCATACAATGTGAAGGAATGGTCCTCCACTAGATCATTAGCTGAAGTGCTAGTAACTTCCCTTCTCCCTTGGATCTACAAGAATGGAATGTGCAATTCCTGATGGAAATTCTGTTGTTGGGAGATGAATAATAGATGGCCTAATGCCTGATATATATTTGAAGCACTAGAAGGATGATCTTTAAGCCCAAGGTGATAGGATAAATCCTTCACTGGTTCCTCAGCTAAAATAATGAAGGACAACCTCCTCCTCTCAAACTGATCTTTAGAAATGTGCATTTTTTGAATATGGATGTTATGCAGAAAGTAGGAAAAATATGGAACCAATGCCTGATGATGAATGTAGCTCAATAGAAAACCTTCCCAGAGTAGGCACACAAGTCCCCCATGGGTAAGGGTGGGATTTCCACTCGGAAACACCCTGTCCTAAACAACATTGTAGACTTAGCTAAATAGCTCAAGCATGCTTGGATTGTCAAATGAAAAATCCAGATCTAAACAGATCACATATAAATAATAATCTAATGCCTTCACCTTCATTATATAGATCATGAGCCTTCCATAGTCTAGGCCCACTCTATAACTGTGTTTTACATGTGGACATAAGTCTCCATGGTTGACTGCATTGTTTCTCCATGTCCTCCATCTTGTTCACATGTGATGATCAACGTCTCCATCATGTGTGAATTAAATGCACTACTTCCTCCATCATGTGCTTGTTATATGCACCCCTTCTCCACTAACTTATCATAATTTCTTTATGATATTACTTTGAATGCATTATGATTTTAGTTGAACTCTTCAAGATCCTCATGATTTTACATTTAAGATCCATGATCTTATTTGACTGTTTCATCCTCCATGATCCATCTCATAAATGGGACATGATATCCATTAATGGAGCTGCTCCACTACTCCATGTTTTAGATCTAGATCTAGAATATCCACATACACACATTAAAAGTGGATTTTATTCATATTTGAGGTTTGTGGGACCCTCCACCCTTTTATTTACTTACTTAATTAAGTTTATTAAGAACTATAATATCCCAAATATCATGTGAAAAATTGGGAATATTAAAGTCCTCCCCGGAAAAATGTTGCTTTTCCTCAAGAAACTGCAAAAGTAGACGCTAGAGCAATCTGTCCCCCTCCAAATGGCATCCACACAAGGAAGGTCTCCCCATTTGCTGCAATGAGTTATGTATGCCCAGCACCAAATTTGCCTCTCTAGAATGTCTAGAATGTCCTCCAACTGAAAAGTTAGATACCCATCCTCATCAATGAATCTCCAAGTGGCAACCATATGACGACCAAATATCTCCTCTACACATGAGATACATAAGATGAAGTGGTTCATTCCCATAGTGGAAAGTCCCAACTCATGAACTATATTTCCAACCCATGCTACATAGAGTAGATTTCATTTATAAATGCTCACATCATTAGCCCTGTTGGCCATGTAGGATCCAAACATCACATCAACATAGTGAAAAATAAGAAGTAGAGACATATGGATGAACATGAACAACGTCAAATCATATTCTCCTAATAGAAAACAATGTAGCAAAGCCTTATGTTGCCATGCTAGATCATCATGAAAACAAACAAGATATCCATACTCTCTCAAAAGAAGCCACCGCAACAATGATTTTTGTTTCCATGCCAAATCTCATTGATATAGATATGAGAGTCATACTCTCTCAATAGAAGCCACCACATCATCATTGTACCAAATGTAGTGGCCATATTTTCTCAAGAGAAGCCACCTTAACAAGGCATATTGCTACCCCATCACATCATCATCATACCATGTACAATGAACATAATCCCCCAACAGAAGCCAATGTTGTAAGGCCTCTTGTTTCCATCCTTCATCAATGTCATGCAATGTATGGGAAGAATTCATTCCATACTCTCCCAATAATAACCATAGCAAAAAGGATTCTTGCTGCCTCCTTACATCATCATGATGCAAGTCATGGAGCAACAATGTAGTAATGGACATTTGAAATGTCTCATCAACATAATACAAACAAGCTCCCTTATGCCACATCATGTGAGATATATACTTTCTTCCAAACCCAAGTGCATACATGAACACGAGATACATCCAAAACAAAAATACATGTAAAGACATGAGACATATCCCAAACAAAAACAAATACAAGGACATAAGATATATCATGTGATGTCAAAACTCTCTCATCAAAAACCAAAGTAACCATGCCTTTTTCTTCTGCATTCTTCTAGTGATGTGCAAGGCATGAATCAGAAAAATATGACCTATTGGGTGGTAACCATACTCGCCCAAGAGAAACCAGTGCAACCATGCTTCTTTCTGCCCTGTATCATATATCTGCAAGTGTTTTGGCAACCCCTTGCTTCATATCCTCAACCATTCATCCCAATGTGGATGCTGGATCTCATTCTACACAATCTTGGTATCCTCCCATTGTAGGACACCAACCTCCTCAAACTGTTGAATAACTTTGCACTCCATGACATTTTGAAGTGCACCTTCAATGAGATCTCTCCATGAGTTTCTCTTTTCATCAATGGCCCTCCAAAACCAATGAGGTTCTGGATCTGCTGTAGGTAGAAGTTTCTCTTTGGGCTGTGTGATGCTCATTAAGAAAGTGTCATCTAGAAAGGAGAAAATATTCCTCATCTCAATATGTCTACCATCTATCATCTTTACCTCCATTGCTTCTTGAGTAAATCTATCTTCATAATGATCCAAGAATAATGGGGCCCTCTCATCATCACTGCTACTAAGTTACAACGCTGTAGATATGCATAGTGATACATATGTTGTCTCATGGCAAGGCACAATGCTGAACTCATAGCCAACCATTGTACACAGGATCATGCTTATCCCATCTTCTAAAACTCTACACTTCAACTCAAAGGGTTGAATGTAGCTCATCAATGATGATCTGGGATAGCTCTTCATCTCCTCTTTGATTAGATCAAGGGTCCTCTGTGCTGTGATATGTTGCTCCTTCAAATCAGCATGTTGTTCTAACCCTTGGCTATGCATTGGCCCTTAGGGAATAGCCCCATAAGTTTCAATAAAAGGTATTGAAACAATATGAGATGAAAGTTCATACATACCTTGGATCAACTGATGTGTGGGAACCTCTTGCAAGACCACAAGATTTCCTCCAACCGGGACAATGATGTTTCCAAATACTCGTAAGGGTGATAACTTCTATTCTCCAAGTGTACCAGCGTTGGAGTCTACCTCCTCTTTCTCATGCATGGGACTCTATGTGTCAAGATCTTAAGACTATCTTGCAAACATGCAAGTCTATCTTTTCCGGGTACCTCTACAGCTGGGGGTGAATGTAGTGACCCCTTGTCTAGAGTGACAAGAATGAAATCCTCCTTTGCTTCCTTGGGGAATGTCTCTTTAGGACATATATTTGGTTTTCTCATATCAAACTTCTTTCTCAATTTGTGAAAGAAATCTGAATATTTAGTCACCTTTTCATGCTCTATGTGACCAAACCACCAATCATTGGCTTCACCTAAAATATGAAGTACTGCAATCTGTATAGCCTCTTCCTCAGCCACAGGATGTAGCATGAAAAATGCATCTAACTCTTTCCTCCAAGCCTGAATAGTGCTTGAGGAAGATCCATCAAATGTAGGAAAATAGAATCTAGTGTGCCTCTTCCTTCTATCGTTGCTATAGGATCTCCTTTCCTCTTTGAGTTTGAAGAATTCTTGGAGAGTCAAATTCTCCTTGAATGCTCTAGAATGTGCCTTGTAATATTCTAGATATAGACTGAGAGTCTCATGGGTCTCAGGTTCTCTTCTTTATTCATTTCTACACCATTCACCTTCTTCAAAGAAAATGTGCATAATAGATCTATGAGGAGATCTATGATTCTCCGGTCTTTTTTCTTGCTGATAAGAAGTATTGGGACCTTCTTCATCCTAAAACCTTCTTGAGGTTTCTCTTTGCCTTTCTTTCTTCATTTCATTGATCTCCTTGGAGAGATCCTTCATATTTCTCAAGAAATATGTAAATAAAATTAATCCCTCCATTATAGTAGATATCTACTATCTTCTTTTCATATGTTGTCAACAATGTCCACAACCTGAGCCAAAGATCATGCTCTGATACCACTGTAATATTCCCAAATAGGAATAATGCATTGATACACAAACACAATATTTGTAACACATAAAATTTACATAAATATTATGATCAACACAGATATAGACAGAATAGGTGAGCCATTTTATTAATATTGGAGAATATTGAGTTACAACAATGTACAAAAATAAGGTACTCTAGCCAAAGAGATGGCCTAGAATGACCCTACAAGCCTGCTACAACAAGCACTACGTAACTGGAGAGCTGCTGGAAGAAAATACTGTGCTGTCCTTTCAACAGATGATGTACATATAACTTATAGTTGAATAGGGAAATGCATATATATGTAAATATAGAGCTCTAATGATGCCAAGATTCTAGATCTGGGCGCTATGATGGCAACCCAAGATAACCCAGAAAGGAAATTCCAAATCTATGAAATTCGAAATTTACCCTCTTGGATTTTGATCCTTGGTTTGCTGGGTTATGTAGATCTAAAGCTAGATTTGACAAATATATGATTGCAATATGTCACAAGATCAGATCTAATCTTGAAGGGTTGATCCCCTCACTAGATCCTCAAGCTAGAATCTCAAGATCTAGCTCCTCAATCCTCTTCTGAATATTGTAGCTGTTGCTACATAACTGCTCATAAAAAGTGCGTTGTAGAGGAAGGAGGCTCTCTAGCCTACTAAAAAATATAGCTATGAAGCTCAAGACTGATGGAAATAATGCATACAATGTGAAGGAGTGGTCCTCCACTAGATCACTAGCTGAAGTGCTAGCAAGTTCCCTTCTCCTTTGGATCTACAAGAATGGACTGTGCAATTCTTGATGGAAATGTTGCTACTGGGAGATGAATAATAGATGCCCTGATGCCTGATATAGATATGAAGCATTGGAAGGCTAATCTTGAAGGCCAAGGTGATAGGATAAAACCTTCACCATTTCCTTAACTGAAATAATGAAGGACAACCTCTTCCTCTCAAACTGATCTTTAGAAATGTGCAATTTCTGAATATGGATATTCTGCATAAAGTAGGAACAATATGGAAACAATGCTTGATGATGAATGTAGCTCAATATAAAACCTTCCCAGAGTAGGCACACAAGACCCCCATGGGTAAGGGTGAGATTTCCGCTCGGAAACACCCTGTGCTAAACAACACTGCAAACTTAGCTAAAAAACTCAAGCATGCTTGGAATGTCAAATGAAAAATCCAGATCTAAACAAATCACACATCAATAATAATCCAAAGCCTTCACCTTCATTATATAGATCATGAGCCTTCCATAGTCTAGGCCCACTCCATAACTACACTGTACATGCGGACATAAGTCTCCATTGTTGACTGTGTTTTTTCTCCAGGTCCTCCATCTTGTTTACATGTGTTGATCAACCTCTCCATCATGTGTGCATTAAATGCACTACTTCCTCCATCATGTGCTCATTATATGCACCCCTTCTCCACTAACTTATCATAATTTCTTTATGATCTTAATTTGAATGCATTTTGATTTTAGTTGACCTCTTCAAGATCCTCATGATTTTACATTTACGATCCATGTTCTTATTTTACCGTTTCATCCTCCATGATCCATCTCATAAATGAGACATGATCTCCATTAATGGAGCTGCTCCACTACTCCATGTTTTAGATCTAGAGCTAGAATATCCACATACACACATTAAAAGTGGATTTTATTCATCTTTGAGGTTTTTGGGTCCCTCCACCCTTTTATTTACTTAATTAATTAAGTTCATTAAGAACTCTAATATTCCAAATATCATGTGAAAATTTGGGAATATTACATTAAACTCGAAATGACAATGAAGGGAGTCCCTTTGAGTTTAATTTTGTTTTCATTAACAATTTCAAATTCATTGCTTCTTGGTCTAATCCATAAACACACACGGTCGAACTGAAATGTTCTTCCTCGACCACAAAAATATCAAATACATTTCTAATCCCACCTGGCCACATGCTTAGCATTAGTCCTCACATAACCATATGTTGGATGAATGACCCGTCATTCCGCTGGAGCGATCACCGATGAGTTGGAGCGATCATCGATGAAATTTTGTGCCGTGAAATGACTACCAAATTTATGCAACCTCAGTCAGTTAGATTATCCTCCTTAATTACCCTTACACATCTCTAGATCCACAAGTTATGAGAAATCATGATATGTGACATATATTTATTATGCCTCCCTCCTCCATCAACTTGCCTTGGACCAAATTGACGCCTTTCTTGGCTTGATTTTCCGTCAAAGTGTTTTTATCTCTCTAGATATGATAGAACTCCGAAATTTCAAATTTATCCATGGTTAATTGGATTCTTTATAGGGTTGGTCTTGTATTTGGGTCTTTTAAATGATTCAATTTGATATATTTTTGAATTGTAATGAGAGAGTCAACAAAGACATATATGATGATGATATTTTCAGTATTGACTCGTCAATTTTTATATGTTGAGAGTGGTTGATGATTTGGATGCATATCTATTACATACAATGATTTTGATTTACTGCTAATGATGGTTGTTGTAAAATTCACTTAAATTATAAATATTTGATTCACTTGTTTTAATTATAGATGATGATCATGTTACAATAATTATCTTGTTATTTTATATATATTGGATGTTGTAGATTCATTTTGATGGATATTTAATAAGTATAATGATGTTGTTAATTTGTATGGATGTATGTCTCCCTAAAAAAATCTCTATAAATGTTATCCTATAAAATATTTCAAATGCATTAATGTGATCTATAATCATATGAATTATTTAAGAGAAATGATATATTTAACTAATTAAATTGAAATAAAACATATTAATTTAATTTTATGCAAAACAATAATCATTTTTTGGAAGCGAACAAAGAAGCAACAATGGAAGCCAAATTGGAAGCAACAATGGGAAGCAAAATTGAAATCCAAATTAGAAGCCAAACTTGACGCATAACCTACTGCTACACCTATTGATAAAATTGGCACTCAATATGATGTCATTTCCTACGATTGGAAGCAAAAAAAAAAAAAAAAAATGGAAGAAAAATTGGAAGCCACTCTAGAAGCAAAAATTGACGCAAAATTTGAAGCCACACTAGAAGCAAAATTGGAAGTAAAATTGGAAGCCACACTAGAAGCAAAACTGTAAGAAAAATTGGAAGCCACACTAGAAGCAAAACTGGAAGCCACACTGGAATCAACACTAGAAGAAAAATTGGAAGTCGGACTAGAAGAAAACCCATAAGAAAAATTGGAAGCCATATTATAAGAAAAATGGGAAGCAAAATTGGAAGCCACACTAGAAGAAAAATTGGAAGAAAAACACAAAGCAAAATTGGACGTTAAACTGAAAGCAAAAACGCGAGAAAAATTGGAAGCAAGTCCTAGTGCTATTTTCGATGCTAAATGGCGCTATTCCAGGTTTTATTTACGACATTATTCCTAGTACTACTTACGGCGTTATTTCCGCCACAACTTCTAGCGTAAATCCTGACAAATTGTGGGTGTTATTTTGGGTGTTTATTATGGCGTTATTTCTGATTTTGTTTTTGGAGAAATTTATGATGCTAATATAAACATACCTGGTCACGCCCATTTTTGCACTGGGAAAGGTCCCCAATTTGTGAACTGAAAAAGACTAAATTCTGGTGCAATTTTAGGCACTATTTCCTTGTTCTGTTGTAGTGGGAGTAACCCTTTGCCATTGATGTCAAAGGGGGAGAGAAATCAAATTAAGAAGATAAAAAGCATGAAGACAAGGGGAGAAACATTATCAATGGGAGTATTTGTGTTTCCATTAATGAAAAATGGAGAGATTGTTGAATGGTCTTGTCGTTGATTCTAACAGCGGTCCTTGAATGCTCTTAATATTCATCTAATTTGCATTGATTGGAATCTCCAATGACAAGGAGCCCTAGGAAGCTCTAGATGACCCTTATTTGTTGAGAAAAATGGATGTAAAGGATATTTTTCTTGATCACGAGGCCATCATAATTGGTTTCTCCTCGTAATATTTATTCTACCGATAGGTGTCATGTCACATGGATCTTCTCGATTGAGGAGATATGGCTTCTTGAAGTATTGCAACCCGATTTATGGTCAAGAAGCCCCAAAAAAATTATTGCAAGAATATTATTGATTGAATGGATAATGGAACTTTAATTAAATTAAATTAAATTAAATCAATGTTGGGCCTATCCTAATTACTTGTGTTTACCAAATGGTCAAGGGAATTTTAGTTAAATTATTTGGAATTAAACTTAGCCACCAAGACAGGTTAGCCTCCAAGAAGAAGTTAATTTTGGCTCAAATATGAAAATTTGAAATTAGTTTCCCTAAAAAATACAGGTCATCCTCCTCCTAAAAACCTTCTCTCCCAATATTAAAAGGGCACATTAGCCTTCCAAAAAGGCAATGAAGTACATTAGACATATCTCTCTGTGATCTTGTGCAACCTGGCATATATGAACTTGGTTAAAGATCTAAATGTTTTTTGGGCTTAATATTATCTCTTGATAACTGGTCTTCATTAGGTTTAATTTCCATTTTTTTTTATGGAGGGTCTTTGTTGAAGGACTCCGTACAATTTTTTTGAGCACAACATAATTTTGGTCACTAAAGGAGACAACCTAAATCCTAATATGGCCCCGTTGACACGACTCTTCATGACACCTAATTGCTACTAAGAATCACCGTGGAATCCTTGAGGATAACCCGAGCTATGACTGAAGTTATTTTTTGATGTCTCTTAGAAGTAATTTCGATCCCGTGACAACTGTAGTGGGCCACAATAGGGCTACACACACAAGAAATTCAACATGGAAACCTTTTAATGATACACATGTTTTAAAATCATGATTACAACGTAATTCAATTGTCCAGTGGAAAGCATGTTAAGACATAACACATTGTATGGCGGGGTCGTGATACATTGATGAAGTGCATGTAACATTTGGATCCTCACTTAGATCAAACACATACATTTTGTAGTGATACAAGTCACAAGAGGAGAGATTTTTTGTGTGTATGATGACTCAATGCATACTCTAGGACTCAAAAAAACAAGCCATATTATGCACTAATGCCAAGACACAATATACATGCACATGGGATGGTAAATAACATCACATAACCAGAGAAAAATGTGAAATATCGTTTGCACTGATGAGGTACATCAATTAGTTCTTGACTTTATTGTTGCATGTGGTTTGTGTATTGACAACCTGTATAATAGAAATTGCACCGAGAAGTGCAAAGGAACGCCAAAAGGTCAAGAAGCCAAGAGCTTTTCTTTCTACTATTCTTTCCTGTTGTTGTCTACAATTTCATCACAACTTATTTGTCTCTTTCTCTCCTCCCTTATGGCTCTCCATTGTGGCTCTGGTTCATTTCGTCACAAATTCGTTGTCTCTGCCTTTCTCTGCATGGACAGTGAGGAGTAATTCAAGCATAAACTCAAAGATATTATGCAAAAAAACAATGAAAGGTGTAAGGATTTGTCCATGATGTGTAAGCGCCAAATATTCTTAAGTTTGGCCCACTCGATTGGTTGTCCTATGGATATTGTAGGGCTATGTCACCAGTGAAAATTCAATGGATATTGGGTGCCTACTTCTTTCTCATTAAACTAAATTAAACATATAATATATACATGTATCAATTTTTTTACTATTACTTCTTACTTTACTATCCATAATGACCATTTCATAATTTGGTTGAATCCTTGATTGGTACAAAATCAACTTAAAAACTCATAATTACTATGGTGAACCTAAAATTGACACTTATCTACCTTATCTACAAAGATTTTTCAATGAACTAAAACAATATACTTAATCATATTTTTCGAACACTCTATAAAATAATATAATTAATCAATTTTTTTTTAACACTATAAAATAATATAATTAATTAAATTTTTTTAACACTCTATATGAGGAGGAGAGGTATTTATGACACAAAATTACCTAACTATAAATTATTATACGACACCATAAAGATCGAACTGAAAATACCATCTCCATAACATTTTGAAGTCAAAATAATTTTTTCCTAGAATAATGAGTCCGGGCATATATAATGATCACTAATTTCAAGAAATATATAACAACTAGAATGATAGGAATTTGCGGGAATGTTTTTTTTTTAGTTTGATGCAATGAATATTTGTATTCCATATCATTAATCAAAGTCAAAATATATGAAATATTACAAAACATGGTAGAAATTAATGAAGGTATACATTTTAAGTTGAGGGAAAATGTTTGAATTTCATTTAACGACCAACCTTGATTGGGAGAAATGATGAGTATTTTATGGAATGGAAGACAACATCATCCATCTTCTTGACTCCACCAACGATAATGGTTTGAAGGTCATAAGATTTATTCCCTAGTGGGGCATCATTTTTCAACGACATATCGACATATCGAGTGTGGTATACGTCGGCCAAGAGTGTGCTTTAATCTCTGTAGAGGTCATTACTTAAATTTACTATGTTTAGCCTTTTATAATGACTTTCAATGCCATGATGGTAAGATCGTGCAACCTTCATAGAGTTGGTTCTACGTGGATTAGGAATATAATTGAGAGAGGGGCTAGTGACACCATTTCGAAGTTGCCTTCAACTGCCACGATTGTTCCTTTTTTTGGGTAGTGCCATGATGGTCACACCATGTAAGTTTCTCCATTGGTGGTTCTATTTATTATCTTCGAAATAAGAAAAAACCAATTGGATCTAGAGCTAGTGTTGCTAGGTAGGGTTGTTGAACATTGGTCCATCCAAGCTTCCATGTGCCAGTTTGTTGTGTTGATTATTTACTGGAAGACGCAGAAAAACATATGCTGCTAGGTATGGTTGATGAACGTCTATTGAAAATGAAAAGGTGTTTGATCGGTCCATACAGGCTTCCATATGCATGCCTATGAATGACCAAATTTTTGTGTGTTATGTTCTTCAATTTTAATTATTAAAAATTGAATTTGTTGCATTACTTACCATTAGCCCTAAAAATATTTGAATGCTTTCTGATGCCTATGATTTGGTCTTTTCTAGTGTGTACTAACATTTTAAATTTCAATATTAAGATAGGATTTGAGTTGTATATGTGTTTACACAATTTGTGAAATTTGTATATTTCGCAATAAGGGACAATAAAATACAAAGCGGGCAATAATCATTGACTGTTTTAGGCCATTGCGATTCTGGAAAAAAAAAGTATTTAATGCTAGAGGTGCTCCTAATGTGAGAACTTCTAGTATGGAGAATACCATAAAATATTTGGCCCTATGTAATGTCCCTTCTTAAATTATTTTGGTACCAGATTCATTTTTATGTTATGGGGGCCAATTTTGGTGATGTCAGGGCAGTGTTGGGTGGTAGGAACACCTCTTTGGCTGCCCACTTTAAAGCTTTGAAAAGAAAGATAAAATGGCATGTTGTTACAACATCCAATGTTACATCATCTATTATCGCATCTATTGTTACAACATATGTTGTTACAACATACGCTATTACAAAATCTATTATTACAACATCTTCATCTCAATCCACTGTTACCTATTTTTGTGCTTCTCAAATTGTTTTCTTGATACCCCATGATCCAGGTGTATATTGGTGGCCACCAACCTATTCCATTTGTACCCTCACCATCGGTTCTTTCTATTTTTCAGTTTCAACACATCTTACTATTTTTAGCAGTTTTTCGAGTCCTGAACTTCTAGAGTCGTTTTGAGGCCCTAAACGATGTTTTTTGGGAAAACTCGGAGCAACATGGGAGGTTCTTTAATGTTTATCACATAACAAGTTCTATTCCTCAGATAGATCTTTATAACGAGGTATTTAGTGCATCAAACGAAGATAATATGCCAAAGTTACGTCCCCAGGAAGTTGATGTACCAATTTACCTAAACGGGGCCCATATTTTTGGCGCTTCATCTCCTAGGGTTATGCTTTTGGATGTTTAGGGTTTTACATTATTTATCAACAATAAATAGGCCTTTGAGCCTCATTATAACACAGTTCAAAGGCCTGTAGCCACCACATCTCTTCCCAGAGATAAGATACCACTGCCCTAGCTAGTTTATTCCATTATTCCTATAAGCATATTTAATTCATTTGATTTTAATTAAATGAAGTTTTATTTTTGCTGCATCTCTGTGTTTATGTCTATTTCTATATTTTATTTCATTCCTACAGAAATCTAGATCAGTGGTATTCGGGCAGTCTGCTCTTTCTCTAATTTTCTTTGAATGTCCCCAACGAGGTAAGGGTATAAGATGTTAGGGATTGATCTGGTTGAACCCTTGCAAGATCAACCTCGCAACCCCTGACGACCTCCCATGGGAGAAGAAAAGAGAGACAAGGAAGAAGGACAACCTATCAAAATATTTCTCGAGGAGGCCCTCGAGAAATAGAGGAACGCGATGATGGATAAATTTTCCCATATCCTTCAACGACTTCCCACCGACGATGCATCTACACCCAAAAACCACTCTGGAGGCACCACTCCTTTCATGGTACAAGTAAACTTTGAAATTCCTGTATTTCAAGGCCAGATAGATGCAGACACTGTAGATAGATGGTTGAATTTGATAGAAGGGTATTTCTTGGTCCATGATTTATCTGATCAAGAAAAAAATATTTTTGCACTCCTCAAAGCTGCCCCCCATGTTAAATACTGGTGGGAAACTATAATATTCATTTTCAGGAATTTATACACCCTGGACAGCGAAAATGCTATATTTAGAAAATTATGCTATAAAATCATGAAACAGGACTTGGATCCTCTTATATATGTTATATATGTCTTCAATACCAAAGGGCATTAGAAAAAAATCATTCTAGCTACATTAAACAGATCTCCCCAGCTCAAGATAGCTAAAAAACACCCCAATCCCATGACTTTCAACTACACAATTTCTAAAGACTGCAATAGCATAATTCCCATGAGGGTTTCTATATAAAATGATGAAATAAGACTGATATTTAGATTATATTAATCATGTAGCAAAGAAATGGAGGTTTAACCTCTTTTACACAAGAAATAAGGCAACCTGGCAAGGGTTTTCGGCATTACACATGTATAAAAGGAAGTACTGCAGAAAATAACGCAGTCTACTGCAAATATGTATTTGAAATAATTGAATATAACATAAAATAGTTGATAAATATAGAAAATGGCCAAAGGCCCTCCTTAATAGACTTCCCAGAGAGAAATAGACACCTCCTCCTCCAATACAAGCACAAAATCAAGGGGTTTAACCCTGCTACTACTGCTCCTGCAAAAAATACGCAGTTACTGGAAGTGACTACATTGTAGATGTTTATGAATAAATGAACTCAAGTCAGATGATGGAAAATTAGCTCAGAACCTTCCCTTTTGATCTCTTAAACAAGTTGATCCAAAGGTGAGGATGGAATTCCTGCATGAGAATTCTTTGCACTAAACAGTGCTGCAACTACAGCTAAATAGCTTAAGCTTGCAAGTAGTCAAAAGACCAAACATAGATGAATACTCAATGCCTTCCTTGATTCTATCCCCTTCTTCTTATCCTTGGTGAGCCTCCTCACCCCGGACCCCACTCATTGATGAGGTGACTCCCTAGAAAAGATTCCTCTTCCAAAACTGTGTTGTCCTTGCTGGTTTCCCTCCTCTTGTAGTAGCACTGTTGAATTGGTCAACTGGATCTATTTCACCTGCATTTCCCCCCTTTCACACCAAGGTGGCTTTATTTTCCCTCCTAATATGATCCCTTTTCACACTGGGATTGTTTTATTGTCCTTTTACTCTTCTACTGCAAAAATGGAGCAATTATAATATTCCAACTAGCAGTGGCTAATTGGGAATATTACAATCCTCCCCACTAAAAATTTTCTTGCCCACAAGCAACAGTAAAGAAGGATGTTGCAAGATCTTCTCTCCCTCCCAAGTGGCATCCTCATCTGGTAGATTCCTCCATCGAATCATATATTCCTTGATAACTCTGTTTCTTAGTTACCGCTCCCTTGTGTCTAAGATTGCTTCTGGTTGAAAAATTAGGTGGCCCTCATCATCAATGGGGGGAGATCCATGTTGGCAACTACATTCCTCCCAATGGCCTTTTTGAGGCAAGACACATGGAAGATATTGTGGATCTTTCTTCCCTTAGGAAGTTCCAGCTCATATGCTACCTTACCAACACACTTGATCACTTTGTATGGCCCATAGAAATGTGGTTTGAGCTTCTCAGCTCCCTTCTCCTTGAGTGTGGATTGTTTATAAGGTTGAATATGCAGATAGACTAGATATCCCACCTCAAAATGTCTCTCTATCTGACCACGGTCTGCATATATCTTCTACTAGTTTTGGGCAGTAGCAATGTTGTCTTTGAGGGCTCTAAGTATGTCCTGATTCTCCTGAATCCATTCCATCACTCTTGGAGCCTTACTTGCCCCAAACATAACATCAGAAAATGAGAGTGCCTCATACCCATATAAGGCCCAGAATGAAGTCATGCCAATAGACATATGGTGAGTAGTGTTGTAACAATACTCTCCCAAGTGGAGCCAACATAGCCAAGCCCTCTGCTACCCTGCAACATAGTTCCTTAAGTAGCCTTCTAGCCACTTTTTCACTATCTCAGTCTGTCCATCGGTTTGTGGGTGATAGCTAGTGCTTGGAGTTAAATCAGTCCCCACTAACTGGAAAATTTATTGCCAAAATCCACCCATGAAGTGACTATCCTGATCACTCACTATGGTCCTTGGGAGACCATGTAGTCTAAATACATCTCTGAAGGAGAGCTCAGCTACCTGTGAACAGTATAATGTGCAGAAATGGAAAATAAATGAGATTAATTTGTTAGTCTATCAACAACTACAAAGATACAATTCTTACCCTGTACTTTCGGTAGGCCGATGATGAAGTCCATAGAGATGCTTTCCCACTTCCCATCCGAAATAGGTAGTGGCTGCAATAACCCAGCAGGGTGGGTGAGATTTCCCTTGTTCTGCTGACAAATTGTGCACCCTTTGACATGTTGGAGCACATCCTCTTTGATACCCTTCTGTGAGAATCTCTCTCTTATGGCCCTATGAGTCTTTGTGAAACCTTGATGCCCTGCAAGTGGGGAATCATGTGATGCTAGTAAGATCTTCCCCTTGAGCTTGGAATTCTTAGCCAAGAAGATCTAGTCCCAGTAATAGATGATCTCATCCATCACCTTATACCTCTCATCCGATACCACATCATCAAGTATCTCACATGCAAATTCATCTTTGGAATACTCAACTAAAATTTGAGCCTTCCAATCTGCATCCATGCCCCTCAAAGACAGCACTATAGGCCTCCTGGATAGAGCATCAGCCACCACATTGCTCTTCCCCTTCACATACTCTATGTCAAAGTCATATGCTTGGAATTTTCTCACCTACTTCTATTGTCTCTCCTGGAGTTGCTTCTATTCAAGGAAGAATCTAAGACTGTTATGGTCATTCTTCACCTTGAACTTATTCCCCACCAAGTATTGCCGGAATTTTTCTAATGCAAGCATGATAGCCAACATTTCTTTATCATATATGGGGTATAACCTTTCATGAGGAAGCAACTTCCTGCTCTTAAAGGCTATAGGATGCCCTCCTTGCATCAAAATTGCTCCAATTCCTTCACCCGATGCATCACATTCTAGAACAAAGGGTTGAGAAAAATTAGGCAAAACCAATACAGGACAACTACTCATTACTTCTTTGAGCTTATCAAAAGCCCTCTACACTGTAGGTGTCCAATGGAAAGCTCCCTTCTTGGTCAAGTTTGTGAGTAGTGTTGCTAGCTGTGAAAAACCTTTCACAAACTTCTGATAATAAGTGCATATGCCCACAAACCCCCAGAGTTCTGTGACATTTCTGGGCTCAGGCCAATCCTTGATAGCCTGGATCTTTTCCTCATGTATCCTCACTCCATCCACTCCTATGATGTGCCCCAAATATAGCATCTTTATGAGGCCAAATTCACATTTGGAGAGCTTGGCATAGAATTTCTGCTCCTTGAGTATATGTAAAACTGTCTTAATATGCTGCAGTTGCTCCTCCCAAGTGCGGCTGTAGATAAGAATATCATCAAAGAAGACCAATACAAGCTTTCTCAAATGACCATGGAAGATGTGGTTGATTCAAGATTGGAAAGTTGTTGGGGCATTGGTCAATCCAAAGGGCATCGCCAAAAACTCAAAATTCCCATAGTTACATCTAAACGCTGTCTTGGGGATATCTTGCTCCCTTACCTTGATTTGATGATACCCAGATCTAAAATCAATCTTGGAGAATTATTTAGATCCCCTCAACTCATCCATTAGTTTATTGATCCTAGGTATAGGGTACCTTTTTTTCATGGTATTCTTGTTCAAGGCTCTATAATCAATGTACATCCTCAATGTGCCATCTTTCTTCTTTACCAAGACCACTGAAGAAGCAAAAGGACTAGTACTAGGCCGGATGTGTCCTAGAGCTAGCATCTCTTAGATGGCCCTCCTAATCTCATCCCTATAAGCCTTGGGGTGCCTATAAGAAGTGGTGATTACTGCTTGGATCCCTTGCTCCAACTCAATAGTGTGTTCAAACCCTCGGTCAGGAGGTCTTCCTGGTGGGATATGTCCAAATACTATAGAATATCAATCCAAAAGAGACTGAACATCTGGATGCACTGGTGAATCCTTGCCCCATACTTCTGATATATGCAGCTCCACTTCCCATTCTACATCTCCTCTGTTTAGATCTGCTTCCATCCTGTGTGCTAAAAAAAATTGAGGGGGGTATGTGTTTATGCCCTTGATCTTCTGATACTGACCACTCTTCCCTTCTATCCATTCCATCTCCAAAGTTTTCCAATTAGTGGTAACTCTCCCAAGAGTGATCAACCACTGGACCCCCAATATGACATTTGTGTCTGGAATATCTACTACAAAGAAGTGATATTTCAAGGTGTAGGTTCCGATGGTAATGGATAGTGCCAGAACATACTAGGCACACTGTAGGGTCATATCTCCTGGGACCAAGACAGAGAATCCCTCAAACTCCTTGATGTGGATCCCTCTCCTTTTTACTAGCTATGCATCAATAAAATTATGAGTTGCTCCACTGTCTATTAGTACAGACACTCTTTGCCCCATAATAGTACCTCTTACCCTCAAGGTCTAATATTTTGGGACCCCTCTTAACCCTGCAATAGCTCCCCTTCTTGGAGCAAAGTCTTCTATGGATGGTACATTGCTAGCCTGTTTCCTTTCCTTGGAGAAGGTCTTAACACAATGTGCCCCTCCTGCAACACATTATTCCTTCAAATCATGAAGAAGGATTGCCTTCTTTGGCCCTGAAGAGGTTTCCTACTGTAGTAATGCTCTTGCCCTGGGCAAGGTGTGTTGTAAGTCTTTGGCTTTCTCCATAGCTTCAAGGAAAGTGGTTGGTTTAGTAGATTTGACCGAACCCTGCAATGGTTCAGCCACCCCATCAATAAACATGCATACCTTCCTGCTCATAGTGAGGTTGGATACCATCACTGAAAGCTGCAAATATTTTAGCAATATATTCTTCAAGATCTCCCTCCTGTTTGAGCTTGGTTAACTTGACAAAATGGGCTTCCGGATCTCTCGGATCAAATCTTTCCACTAACCTTTTGGTGAATACTAAGTATGAAGTGATATGATGATGCCCAAGTGTGGTCAATCCATGAAACCACCATTCATGATCCTCCCCCTCTAAGTGAAATGCAACTATCTTGATGGATTCTATTTTAGAAACCTTGTTGAGCTGAAAGTAAGTGTCCAACTTCTCCACCCAAGCCTTGGTTGTACACTTAGGTGTTCCATCATAAGTGGGTAAGAAGAACCTTCCCATACTGCACTGTAGGTCTGACCCTTGCATAAAATTCTCCTCCTTTTGATGAGGATTAATTCTCCTTCCATCCTTGATCCGGAAAAACTCTTGAAAAATCAAGTGTTTTTTGAATCTTTGAGATTGGGATTCATATTCCTCAAAATACTTTCCTAGGGTTTCCTCCTTAACTTTTCCAGATAGAAATGAAGGCATGGTAGAGTGTTGTGGTGCAGCTGAATGCTCCATGCCATATGAATTGATGTTGCTTGCCTCATGGAAAAACCCTATAGAATCCCCTTTATGCCTCATCTCCTTGAGGTCCCTTGCAATGTTCTATAGGGTCTGAAGTAGGAGTTTCGAAATATCTTCCTCCTCCATGCTGAAGATAGATTATCCCCACAAGCTAAGCCAAGAGCAGAGCTTTGATACCACAAAGGCCCAACAACTACACCAAAATCTCAGACTATTATTGAGGGCGTCATCCCAGGGTGTTAGGGTGGGGTCTTAAGGCCCACCAAATCATCTGAGGACGGGGACCCTCGTGCACTACCCCTCATTACATAGATCCCAGACACGTGGATGTGGGCCCTACCTACACATGGGAAAATATATCCCACCACGCTCCGTGATTCTCGACCTCGAGACATCGGCTCTGATACCACTGTAATATTCCTTTTCAGGAATTGTTGCACTCTGGACAGTGAAAATGATGTATTCAGAAAATTACGCTATAAAATTATGAAATAGGAATTGGATCCTATTATATATGCTGTATATGTATTTAATGTCAAAGGGAATTAGAAACAAATCATTCTAGCTACATTAAACAGATCTCCCCAGCTCAAGATAGCTCAAAAACACCCCAATCCCATGACTTTCAACTACAGAATTTCTGAAGACTGCAATAGCGTAATTCCCATGAGGGTTTCTATAGAAAATGATGAAATAATACTTATCTAGAGATTATATTAATCATGTAGCAAAGAAATTGAGGTTTAACCTCTTTTACACAAGAAATAAGGCAACCCGGCAAGGGTTTCTGGCATTACACATGTATAAAAGGCAGTACTACAGAAAATAATGCAGTCTACTAAAAATATGTATTTTAAATGACTAAATATAACATAAAATAGCTGATAAATATAGAAAATGGCCAAAGGCCCTCCTTAATAGACTTCTCGGAGAGAAATAGACACCTCCTCCTCCAATACAAGCACAAAATCAAGGGTTTTAACCCTGCTACTGCTGCTCCTATAGAAAAGACACAGTTACTGGAAGTGACTATACTGTAGATGTTGATGAATGAATGAAATCAAGTCAGATGATGGAAAATTAGCTCAGAACCTTCCCTTTTGATCTCTTAAACAAGCTGATCCAAAGGTGAGGATGGAATTCCCGCATGAGAATCTTTTGCACTAAACAGTGCTGCAACTATAGCTGAATAGTTGAAGCTTGCAAGTAGTCAAAAGACCAAACATAGATGAATAATCAATGCCTTCCTTGCTGCTATCCCCTTCTTCTTATCATTAGTGAACCTCATCACCCCAGACGCCACTCATTGATGAGGTGACTCCCTAGAAAATATTCCTCTTCCAAAACTGTGTTATCCTTGTTGGTTTCCCTCCTCTTGTAGCAGCGTTGTTGACTTGGTCAACTAGATCTAGTTCACTTGAATTGCCCCCATTTCACACCAAGGTGGCTTTATTTTCCCTTCTAATCTGATCCCTTTTCACACTGGGATTGTTTTATTGTCCTTTTACTCTTCTACTGCAAAAATGGAGCAATTATAATATTCCAACTAGCAGTGGCTAATTGGGAATATTACAGAAACCTACTGTGAGCAAAAGGATGGGAGGGAACCCTCTTTGTTCTCAACCAAACCCACTTGGATTTTTTTCTGAGATGACATCAAGGAATAATACTACCCTGTGAGGAGCTATGAGGTCAAGTACATCCAATGGACCACGCTGTGGCAGCAAAGGGATTAAGATGTGCACGAATTGACAAATATGTTCCATACCTTGCATACAAATTTGGGTATTAAAAATTCAGAGAGAGATTTGGTGCTCAAGTATCGAAGCTATTTTCATGGATACATTTAGGAGGAAATGGATTTCCTCAACATTACCTTGCTTGTCACGACATATCACTGCCACCAATATCGAGCATAAATTTAAGCGGAAGAAGCAAGACTTTGGATCCACGAATATGAAGCTGAGGAAAGGCACCCACGAACCAAAGAATAAGGGGAAAATCCAAAGCAGGGCGACTCGAACAACACCACAAATCCAAAGAAGGACACGGGGAAATGGTGTGAATTTCATAACAACCCCACTCACATCACAAACAAGTGTCGGGCCAAACAATCGTTGGTGGTCGAAATGACACCCGACGGATGCATGTCCCGATCCTAAGTCAAAAACCAGACAAGGGTGATGAAAAAGGGAAGAATATCATTGATGTGGATCCTAGTGCCATTTTTGCCACCACCAAGCTCCGGAGGGAGGATCTCGAGGATCTAGAGGAGGGGGGGGCACCTCTTCCATTCTCGGATGTGGGTGAAGGGTTATCCACTTGCAATTCGTTGTCGATAGCGAAAGCCAAAAGAACCTCATTTCAGTAGAGGTGATGAAGCGGCTCTAGTTATCGACCACAACACACCGACAATCATATACCATTCGGTGGCTTCACCAAGGAAGATATATTCGCGTCGGTTAGCGGTGCGACCTTTTGTACAACATTAAGCCATTCATAGATGAGGTATTGTGTGATGTTTCTCCTTTTGATGTGTCCGATGTATTATTGGGTCAACCATACTTGTGGAAGAAACATGCTATGTATGAGTCTAGGCCTCACACTATTGTTATTACTTTGGGAAATAAATTGTACGGGATACCGGGGGTAGTACCGCCTCCTACCATCTCTTTGACTACTACAAAACAACGCAAAGTAAGATTGTTTCCCAAACCAGAAAGTTTATTTTCATTAACATTCACCCACAAGGAAAGAAGAATATTGTGGCCACAACCTCGAAATAGGGCTCCCATACATGGCAGCGAGCAGATGGACAAAGTCATGGAGGAATACGAGGACATTTTCTCCTCACCCACATAGGTTCCTCTACACGCTGTCAAGTCAATCACTCCATTGATCCGACCCCAAGCATGTCGTCGCTTTCGATGTTTCCATAACTCTTGTGACCACACGAAATAATCCACACATGTACTCTCGGGAGGTTGAAAAAGAAACCAAATTTATTGAACACATCTAACACGTTCGCTAGCGAGTCCATGATATCTTCGACAAATCCAATACCAAGTTCAACAAAATTTGCCTCATCTCATGGAGGAACTCAACGCAATGGAGAACATTCCTTCCCAAGGGGGGTAGGAATAATCTAGGTGGAAATTGGTGCCCACCCACCTATTCAATTTGGAGCCACGCCATCGGTTCCTTTAGTTTTTCGGGTTTCATCACAACTTACTATTTTTTAGCGAGTTTTTCGGGTCTCGAACTTCCGGAGTTGTTTTGAGGCCCTAAACGACATTTTTTTGGGAAAAGCTGGGAGAAACATGAAATTACATTTGATTTTTACCACATCAAAAGTTGCGAGTCCTCGGATAGATGTTTTTTAACGAGGTATTGAGTGCGCAAAAACAAATATCATATGCCAAAGTTACGTCCCGGGGAAGTTGATGTACCAATTTACCCAAACGAGACCCATTGTTTTGGCGCTTCATCTCCTAGGGGTTAGGTTTTTGGATGTTTAGGGTTTCCCATTGTTTCACAATAATAAATAGGCCTTCGAGCCTCATTGTAACATAGTTCATAGGCTTGTAGCTGCCACATCTCTTCTCTAAGATAAGATACCAGTGCCTTAGCTAGTTTATTTCCATTCTGCCTATAAGCATATTTCAATCATTTGATTTTAATGAAATGAAGTTTTATTTCATTGCATATCCGTGTTTATGTCCATATATATATTTTATTGTGTTCCTGCATAAATCCGGATCACCCCAAGTGCTTTGGTGTAGTGTTGGGTGGCGAGAAAAAAACTCTTTGGCTTCCCATTTTCAAGATTTGACAAACAAGATGAAATGAATTTCTACCCCCCTCAATTGTTACATCATCTCTTGTTACATCCATTTTTACAACATCTAATATTAAAACATCAACTCTAATAGTTCTTGTTTTAGTAGTTTCAATAGTAGCGATTGTTATAACATCAAATTTTACATCGGTTTCAACATTTTTTCCAACATTTTCACCATATTTAATAATGACATACCGTTATGAGATTTGTTGTTACAATATCTATTGCTACAACATTTTCTTCTCAATCTGATTTTACCTATGTTTGTGCTTCTCTATTTGTTTTCTTGATCCCCCAAGTGTTGGTGTAGTGTTTGGTGGCAGAAACACCTCTTTGGCTGCCCACTTTCAAGCTTTGAGAAGCAAGATGAAATGGCTTATTGTTACAACACCCGCTATTACAACATCTTAGTTGTAACTTATTTGGAATTTTATTATTGTATGTGCACTTTTATATGATGTAATATGATTATTTTTTTCATTTAATTTGTTGTAATATTAGATATATAACAAATAAATTAATTATTGCATGAAATAAATAATGACTTTTCATTGTAATTTTTTTTTGCGAACACGGATCTTCCAAAAGATTCGAATGATCCTCATCACATAGATCTAGATCACGTTGGCTCGATGTTGAGATGGAAGAAGATTATCATGATGCCACAAGTATAGATGATAACGAGGCCAATGTTGATACAAAATATGATGAAGATGATGATGATGATGATGCTAAAAAATGGTGATGATGATGATGATGATGCTAAAAAAATGTCGATGATGATTAATATGCGATAGTTGGTAGTAACTAGTGACCTTCATGATCATATAGACTACATCATGGATCATTTTTGATATATTGTTATGATGTCAATTTTCATGGTTGCTATCATTCACAACCTTCTATACCATATTATTGAGTTGTATCTTTTTGACATGTATCATTTCGACTTATATCATTTGGACATGACATATCATATTGACTTGTACCTTTTTGTCTTATGTAGTTCATATTTTTTTATTTATATCAATTGTACATGATGTATAATTTTGACTTATGTGGACTTTGTTGAACATGCATCATTTTCACATGTTATTTTTTTTAAAAAGGAACTAGTATGTTTCTATTAATCAAAGCTGGAATCTAGCCGGTTCCATTACATTCAAAAAACATCAAAATTTCTAGAGTTCTCAAAAATTGATCTAACCGAGTATCATTGGGCACGCAATAATGTTTTTCCCAAATTTACTACATCATTCTTCTTGTAATTTCTCGAAAATACCAAATTAATACTTACATAACTACATAACTTAATCTACCCAACTATTACTATGAAATTAAATACCGTGTTCCCTCCACATTGTTTTGTTTGAGTTCTTCCATAGCAGACCTTGTACACTTCGTCTTTCTAGAATGGTTCTGCTCGCACCTTCGACTCCCTACTCTTGATCCAAATACGGCTGATCGAGAAACACCCGAGAGGAGAGCCACTCCCTCACCAATCACCATATCCTATTCGCCACTCGTCATTGAGGTCAAATATTTCTTTTAATGCTGAAAAAACTACATTCTTGACATTGACCTCAATGTTCTCCACCTTGTAATCAAGATTTTATATCTTGAATATAATTAACTCCACTATCACTTGCACAATTTCAAAAAAATAATTTCGGACCTTCCAATTGACTCGTTACTAGGTTGAAATGAGAGAAAGCATTAGAAATTATTTCCTCCTCTATCTTGGAGATCATATCCTTGATTTCATGCTTGAACGCCTAGTTATTCTCATCTAGGGAGGCACCAATGCCATTGCATAACGAGGAGGCCATGCTATATTTAGCTAAGAAAGAATGTATGGAGATCTAATGTGCATGAATTATGCACAACCATCCTCTTATAGATAGAATTAAATTCCAAAATGATAACGAGGGTAGTCCCTTCGAGTTTAATTCTTTTTGCATTAACAATTGCGAATTATTTGCTTCTTGGTCTAAACCATAAACACACTGTTAGAGCCCCTATATTACTATTGTATTCCCTTATTGTTGATAGTGTAGCCCCCTTATTGTTCGAGCGAGATGTTCTTCCTTGACCACAAAAAAATGTTAAATCCTTTTCTAACAATCTCCCACCTGGCCAAATGCTTAGCATTAATCCTCACATTTAACCATATGTTGGATGAATGACCCATCATTCTGTTTGAGTGATCATCGATGAGTTGGAGCAATCATCGATGAAATTTTTGTTGTGAAATGAATACCAAAATTATGCAACCTCATTCGGTCGGATTATATTCCTCCTTAATTACCCTTACACATCTCTAGATCCACGAGTTATGAGAAATCATGGCATGTGACATATATTTATTATGCCTCCCTCCTCCATCAACTCACCTTGGACCAAATTGACGCCTTTGTTGGCTTAATTGTGCTGCCAAAGTGTTTTTTTCTCTTGATATTATAGAACTCCAAAATTTAAAATTTATCCATGATCAGTTGGATTCTTTATAGAGTTGGTCTTGTATTTGGGTCCTTGAAATGATTCAATTTGATACATTTTTAAATTGTAATGAGATAGTCTCCAAAGTCATATATGATGATGATGGTTGATGATTTGGATGCATATTTATTACGTACAATGATTTTGATTTACTACTCATGATGGTTGTTTTCAAATTCAATTAATTTATATATATTCGATTCACTTGTTTTAATTATAGATGATGATAATGTTACAATAATTATCTTGTTATTTTATATATCTTGGATGTTGTAGATTCATTTTGATGGAGATTTTAGAAGTATAATGTTGTTGTTAATTTGTATGGATGTTTGTTTCCCTAAAAAAATCTCTATAAATGTTATCCTATAAAATATTTCAAATGCATTCATATGATCTATAATCATATAAATTATTTAAGAGACATGATATATTTAACTAATTAAATTGAAGTAAAAAAATATTAATTTAATTGTATGCAAAACAATAATCATTTTTTGGAAGAAAACAAAGAAGCAACAAAGGAAGCCAAATTGGAAGCAAAACGAGAAGCAAAAATGGAATCCAAATCATAAACCAAACTTGATGCATATCCTAGCGCTAACTTGTTGATAAACTTGGCACTCAATATGATGTTATTTCCTATGATTGCAAGCTAACAAAAAAAGCAAAAATGGATGAAAAATTGGAAGCCACACTAGAAGAAAAACTTGATGAAAATTGGAAGCCACACTAGAAGAAAAAACTATACGTAAAATTAGAAGGCACACTAGAAGCAATACTGGAAGCAAAATTGGAAGCCACACTAGAAGTAAAACTATATGAAAAAATTGGAAGCCACACTAGAAGCAAAATTAGAAGCCACCTTTGGAAGAAAAAATGAAAGAAAAAAATTGGAAGCCGGACTAGAAGAAAACGGAGAAGAAAAAATTGGAAGCCATACTAGAAGAAAAATGGGAAGCAAAATTGGAAGAAAAATAGAAAGAAAAAATTGGACATTAAAGTGAAAGCCAAATTAGGAGAAAAAATTGGAAGCAAGTCATAGTGCTATTTCCGATGCTAAAAATGGCACTATTCCAAGTGTTGTTTACAAAATTATTCCTAGTACTACTTACAACGTTATTTCCGCCAAAAATTCTAGCTTAAATCCCGATAAATTGTGAGGTGCTATTTTGGGTGTTATTTATGGAGTTATTTTCAATGCTATTTACGATGTTGTTTTTTGGAGAAATTTATGATGCTAATAAAAAACATACCCGGCCATGCTCATTTTTGCATCAGGAATGGTTCCTAATTCATGAACTGAAAAACACTAAATTTTGGTACAACTTTAGGCACTATTTCCTTGTTCCGTTGTAGTGGGAGTAACCATTTTCCATTAATTTCAAAGGGGGAGAGAAATCAAAATAAGAAGATCAAAAGCATGAAGACAAGGGGAGTATTTGTGTTTCCATCAATGAAAAAATATGGAGATTGTGGAATGGTATTGTCATTGATTCTAACATCGGTCCTTGAATGCTCTTAATATTCATCTAGCTTTCATTGATTGGAATCTCCAATGATAAGGAGCCCTAGGAAGCTCTAGATGACTCTGTATTTGTTGAGGAAAATGGATGTAAAGGATAGTTTTCTTGATCACAAGACAATCATAATTTTTTTCTCCTCATAATATTGATTCTAACAATAGGTGGCACATCACGTGGATCTTCTTGATTGAGGAGATATGGATTCTCGAAGTATTGAAACTCGATTTATGGTCAAGAAGCCCCAAATAAATTCTTGCAAAAATCTTATTGATTGAATGGATAATGGAATTTTAATTCCCGAGAAAAATTAAATTAAATCAATGTTGGGCCTATCCTAATTACTTGTGTTTATCAAATGGTTAAGGGAATTTTAATTAAATTATTTGGGATTAAACTTAGCCACCAACACAAGTCGACCTCCAAGAAGAAGTCAATTTTGGCTCAAATATGAAAATTTGAAAATTAAATTTGAAATTAGTTTCCCTAAAAAAATCCAGGTGATACTCCCTCCTAAAGGCCTCTTCTCCCAATATAAGTAAGGCATATTAGCCCTAAAAAAAGGCAATGAAGAAATGTATATTAGACGAGATCTCTCTGCGACCTTGTGCAACTTGGCATATATGAAGGTTGTCAAATATCTAAAGTTTTTTTGGGCTTAATATCTTGATAACTAGTCTTCATTGGGTTTAATTTCCCTTTTTTATTGATGGAGAGTATTTTTTGAAGGGCTCCATACAATTTTTTTTGAGCACAACATAATTCTAGTCACTAACGGAGGCAACTCGAAGCCTAAGTTGGCCTCGTTGACATGACTCTTTATGAAAACTAATCAGCTACGAGAATCGTTGTGGATGTAGAAATTATATAACTAATGTGTTATATATCCAAGATTCTCCTAATCACACACTATTTGACTTCATGCACAATACGAATCTATTCCACCATTGATCATCACATGCGGAAATTAACACAATTGCAATGCACACATGAAACCATAAAAATTCACACACATTAACACAGGTGATTTAACGGGGAAAGCCCGAAGCTAAAAAACCCCAAATATCTATATATAATATATGCCATATAGATCATGTAACAATCCTCATACAAAAGCTGAACATGTCAAGCTCTCGATACAATACAATTGCTACACACTAATCGAGTCCGATCTAGCAAATCCATGCATCGATCTCTGCCACCTACTAGCACGCCTCTCTACGCAATCCCTATTGAAGAATGGCTATGAATGAACTCGAATCCACCTGGATTGCACTGCAGCAATCCTCATTGGCATCTCCATCGAGTTTTGGATGCAATCAATGCATCACTATAGTCACAAGCGATAGTCATCTTGCCCTTTCACCTATCTCTCCACTGGTCTCCACTGAGACTCGTCCATGCACTCGTAGTTAACTGATGTATTCTTCGATTGATTAATGAGTTAATAATTAGTGAACTATTTATTAATTAATTCACGACACTCTCACTAGTGTATCAATCAATTAGACTAGATACAACTAGCTCAACTGTGTCTAACTCGAGTTAAACTGAACACAACTCCACCAACTACCTCAATAACTCCACCAAACTCTTTCACATGAGTTCTACTCGAAGTCTCCATGCACTAGCTTCACTTAACCCTTAGGAATAGCATAATTCCTTTCCGTCGCCTACTATGCACATCTGTGCACTTAACTCGAAGTTCTCCAAGAGAATAAGATAATGTTTATAGTCTAAATATTATTAAGAGCTAATAATATTTGACATATCTATTTTTAGACTGGTAATCTAAAAATAGATTTCACCCAATATGTCTAAAAAATAGAAGTCCATATATTTTTCCAACTTGACCAACCATCCACAAATAGCATCCCTGCAACTCATAGAATATGATCGACATGTCTAAAAATAGACTTTAGCGCCAAAAATAGCTCTGCGGGCCCACTTAGTGAAGGCGACTATTTTCACTAAGCTCATCATCTTGTTGAATCTCAACACTCTCTCTCAACAAGATAGGGATTATTTGCCACCCCGATCCTGTCTCTATGGTATTCGAATTTGCTCCTGGTGAGCACCTTCGTCGAGAATATCAACATCCCGATCCTCCGTAGGAATGTACGATAGTAACATGATCTTCCGCTGCACACAATCTTTGATATGATGGTACCGGATGTCAATATGTTTAGATCTATCATGAAATACTGGATTAACCGAGAGTTTAATGCAACTACGATTATCACAATATATCACGATGAGGCTCTAAGTGTGAACCGAACAACCCAACCAAGATCTTCCTCATCCATATAGCCTCGCATGCAGACCAAACTTGCTACCATGTACTCAAACCTCCGCTAAAATGAGTGCCATGGATCTCTATTTCTGTTGTACCAAGAAACTGTTGTAGACCCAATACCGAAAATCCCTCTAGATGTGCTCTTTCTATCCGTTGGGATCCCCGCCCAATCCGCATTCGTGAAGCCATGCAACTTCACATCATCCGATCGTCTGTACCACAGTCCATATCTCGATGTGCTCTGCGAGATACCTCGTAACATGCTTTCTCGCCTTCCAAAAGAGCTTGGTAGGCTTAACCATAGCTTGTGAAAGCTGGTTAACAACATAGCATATGTCCGATCGTGTATTGACCAAATACATGAGCGAACCAACCAGCTGTTGATAAACAAGTGGTGTCCATTACCTCTCGTCGATGTAGCATCCTCTTTCCTCCAACCACCAGGAAGAGGAGTGTCGATAGGCTTGTAGCCTTACATGTTGGACTTCTCCAAGTATCTCCCGGGCATACTTGCCTTGAGACACAAACAGATCCATCATTCCGCCGCCAAATTTCCAATCCCGGAAATAATGAAGGAGGCCTAAGTCCTTCATCTCAAACTCCTTTGCAAGATTAGCCTTGCATGAGAGTATCAACTGTTCATCACCGGTCATTATCAAATCATCTACATAAAGTACAATGATCAAAAAATTACCCTCAACCACAATCGGGTACGAGTTAGGATCCGCCTCACTCTTGGTAAAACCAAGTCCGGTGAAATAACTATCTATTCGTATGTACCAAGCACGAGGTGCTTGTTTCAACTCATACGGTGCTCTTTTGAGCTTACACACATGCGACTCGCCGCTAAAGATTTCGAAACCTTCAAGTTGCTCTATGTACACCTCCTCCTCAATGACTCCGTTGAGGAACATAGTCTTCACATCCATCCGATGAATGTGCCAACCCATCTCGCACCGAGAGAGCAAGGATGCTCCGTATGGAAGAATACCTTGCAACAGGTGCAAAGGTTTCTTCATAGTTGATCCCCTCAATCTGTGAGAAGCCTCGGGCAACAAATATTGCCTTATACTTCTCGACGCTCCCGTCGAGCGGCTTGCTTCACTTTGTAGATCCATCTCGAACCTACCATTGATTTCCCTTCCCGACCTTGGGACAATCTCCCATACCTGTTGTTTCGACAATCGAATCATACTCTTCCACCATGGAATCTACCCATGTAGGGTCCTCCATAGCTTCCTCGAAAGAGGATGGCTCCATCACGATACACTTGCTCATCGGAGCCATGTATCTAGTAAATCATTCAAGTGATCTGTCTCTGTTTGTCGCTGTGATGTAGTTGCTCTTACATTTTGCGTCGCATCAAGATTTAGTTGCTTAGCTTCCGTAGTGTGCTCCGCCCCTTTGATGTTTGGCGCCGCATGAGTGGTTTCTTCCACTCCATGAACCTCCTTTCATGGCTGATCCACATCCGGAGGCTCATCCTTAGGAACTAATAGCTCCTCATTTGCATGCAAGTGTAGCTCCCTCTGAGCGAACACTTCATGGCTTTCTCCTCATGAAATTTGATATCCTGTCGCACAATAGTCTTCCGACTATCTAGAAAATACACACGATAGTTGTGGGGGTGTTTCTGTAGTACCCCAAAAAATATGCCAACCTTTGCGGTCAGCTCCGAGCTTCTTCCCTAGCATCCTTCGTCACATGAATGTAAATAGGCGAGCCAAAAATCTTCAAATGAGAAATATCAGAGCTTCTTACCAGAAAAATGCCTCTTCGGGTGTACTCATGCCAAGTACTCTATGAGGACAACGGTTTTGCACATAAACCGCAGTGTTGCATGCCTCATCCCACAAGTGCATGGGAAGGCCACCCGATCATGCAACATCGCCCATGCAACACCCACGATCATTCCGTTCTTTCGCTCTGTGACCCCATTTCTTTGTCGGGTTATGAGGCACTATGAGCTCTCTTCGAATTCCTTCTGTGCTACAAAAGTATTTGAATTGGCTAGAGATGAATTCACCACCATTATTGTTCTTAAAAGCCTTCACCCTGCTTCCCCGACTCTTTCTCAACCAGACTCTTTAAACTCACAAAACTTTGAGAATGTCTCGCTCTTCTTCCGCATGGAGAAGATCCATCACTTACGGGAAAATTCATCAACAAATATCACATAATACTTGTAGCTTTGCTATTGAAGCTACCGAGAAAGGTCCACACACGTTTGTGTGAATTCTCTCAAGGATCGTCATGGCGCAACTATCCTTCTCATGAAAGGTGGCTTTCACAAATTTTCCCAAAGTACATCCCTTGCATCGATCCGATCGCACAAGTGTACCTTTGGGAAGCCCGATAGAAATCAGCCTGCAAAATTTTCAAAGCGCCATGGGGAATATGGCCCAATCTCCTATGCCACAATTCGCCCTCATCCCGGCTCACCACTTGTTACACGAGCAATTTTTTCACCATCCACCGCAATCCCCATCCCACACATTGGAGGGCTTATTTTGTGACACTCGTGAGCGGTGAAATGACTCGAAACCACTTTCATGGCATCCCCCTAGACAAGGACATTCATTCCCCCGAAGACAATTCCTTGTGAAAAACCCTAAAAATAGCCTTTTTTTCCTTGGCGCGACTAGTCGGCTTTAGCCCTCGCGCCAATGGGGGAAATCCTCCAAAGAGGGTGCACTATATGGTGCACTATCTCAATTTTGTACCCATGCCGGACTTATTAAGGAGTTTTACGACGGAAGATTGACTGCAACTAATTCTTGAACTAGTCTCTAAATTGAGTTGGGAGGTTTGGCTCCGGGATCTCCATGTAGAGGAAGTGGTTTTTCCACCTCTCATGGAAGCTTCCTTGAGGATAGGGCCAATTCCATGATTATAGGGATCCCAACTCCTCTTCCACCATCTATATAAGCTTGCCATTTTCCTTTTGCAAGCTAGCCTTCAAGAGCCCTCAATAGCCTAGAGAATGCTCGAATGGTTGAGCCTTAGTAGTCTTGGTAGCCTAAATAGAGTTGAATCAATTGTAAGGAGATTATCATCGGACAATTTAAGAGAGAGAGAGACTTGTCCTTGTCCCGATGAGCTTTACCGAGACATACTCCTCTGTCGACCCGCGAAGGAAGATCCAGCGTCGTAGCTTAGGTTGTATCTTTCTTTGTTACGATTAATAATAAGTGACTTCGATTATGGTTCCACTCGGATGTTCATGTTTTACATTATGAGTTGTGTCTTCACCGATCGATACATAATTTCATGTATTAGGTTTTACGCTTGTTTGTTTTTTTGTTCCTTCTTGTACGTGCGGGTGTTCGATCGCATTGAGTGAGAGAATTGTGATCTCGCCAAAGCAAGGGACGGAAGCGTCATCTTCTCCACAAACGACGACATCGTAGGACTTAAGGTAGGCCTCTTATCGCATCTTGGTCTTTTGCAATTAGGAACTTGCGTCTTAGCATGATACGATTGTTGCTAGACCCGATCTGGGCTAGTAGGGATCGCCTGCGTCCGTAGAGGGGATTTACCTCTCCAACACCATCGCTTACGCTTTGCACGCCATTCTGTCTAGCGAGCCATCTACTCGCAATTGATACGGGGTTCTTAACTCGAACCCCTATCCTTTGGGTTTCACCGGGTTTCCCTTCTATCGCGGGAGAAATCCTTTCCCTTGCTAAAGACAACATCATATCCCTTGTCTTCCAACATAGCCACGAGATCAGATTCTTCTTCAATCCTAGAACATGCATGACATCCTTCAATATGAAAGGTTTACCGGACTCCCTCTCAAAGGAAATGGTCCCAATACCCGGTCTTATTGTATCTACCATCATCGCCCATCTCGATGTGCACTCCAAGATCCTTCTCACCCGGATCATTGAACAAATCTTTATCTCCGGTCATATGAAAAGACACACCACTTGTCAAGAAACCACACCGATCCCATCACACTTGAAACCAAGCATGTGATCGGCAAAAAATCCAGCTCAAATTGCGAGACTAAGGCCTCTCCATGCCGCGGATCTAGCGACACTCGCTTATTTTTCTTCTTCCGTGAACAATTAGTGGCGTAATGTCCGTGTTGGTGACAGTGAAAACACTTCACCTTAGACAAGTCTTGCTTCTTGCCTTTCGCACCAAATTGAGAAGTATTTTTCTTTCCCTTCCCTTTCCTTACTTTGGTAGCCAAAGGGATATTTTCTTCATATTCATTCTTCGATGAAGATCCATCCTCAGTACTCCGCCTTATCTCCTCCTACACAAGATTCGACAAAATTCGCTCCCATCCTGGTAGTTTTTTCGACCATTGACGAGTCCTCATAGGAATGCCAATTCTTAGGAAGCCCAAGGACAGCCAAGCTCACCAAGTCCTCTTCATGTACGAGTAACCCCCCACACTTCCTAGCTCATCCCCTGCACTTTGGACAAACTTCGTGAGGTACTTGGGTATACTTTCGCCCTTCTCCATTTTTATTTTCCCGAGCTTGTCTTTAAGCGCCAAATTCCTTTGGTCGATTTTTGCTTTGGAACAAAGTCTGTCAAAGCTTTCCACATCAAGAATGGAGAAGCTTTTACCATGACGGATAGACACTATGTGATCCTTCACACCTTCCAATAGAATCCTTCGACATTTTGCTATCTTCTTTTGCCATGAGTCAAGTGCGACAACATCGCTAGAAGCGAGGTTTTGGAATTTCGCATCTATGAACTCCTTCAACCCATTATCCTCCGAGCACCGCCTCCATCCTATCCTTCCATGAAATATAATTCGAGCTGCCCTCAAGGGCATACTCCAATTGAAATCCGTTGAAAGACATCTCAACTTTGATACCATGAAAAACACTCATGACAAATTCGAATTCCACCAAGACAAAAACTCAACCGCTTCAATAATTGCAATACCGTCCAATGATCAACTTCTACGATACCATGTAGAAATTATATAACTAATGCATTATATATCAAATATTCTCACGATCACACGCTATTTGACTTCATGCACAATACAAAATCTATTCCACCATTGATCATCACATGCGGAAATTAACACAATTGCAATGCACACATGAAACCATAAAAATTCACACACATTAACACGGTGATTTAATGGGGAAAGCCCCAAGCTAAAAACCCAAAATATCTGTATATAATATATGTCATAGATATCATGTAACAATCCTCATAAAAAGCTGAACATTTAAAGCTCTTAGTACAATACAATCACTACACACTAATCGTGTCTTATCTAGCAAATCCATGCACCGATCTATCGCCACCTACTAGCCTACCTCTACTGCACAATCCTCGTTGAAGAATGGCTACGAATGAGCTCGAATCCACACAGCTTGCATCGCACAATCCTCATTGGCATCTCCACCGAGTGTTGGATGCAATCAATGCATCACTATAGTCACAACCGATAGTCATCTTGCCTTTCACCTATCTCTCCACTGGTCTCCACCGAAACCGTCCATGCAATGTAGTTAACCGATGTATTCTTCGATTGATTAATGAGTTAATAATTAGTGAATTATTTATTAATTAATTCACACCACCCTCACTAGTGTATTAATCAGTTAGACTAGATACAACTAGCTCAAGCTGTGTCTATATCGAGTTAAAGCTGAACACAACTCCACCAACTACCTCAATAACTCCACCAAACTCTATCACATGAGTTCTAACTCGAAGTCTCCATGCATTAGCTTCACTTAACCCTCAGGGAATAGCGTAATTCCTTCTATCATCTGTGCCACATCCGTGCACTTAATCGAAGTGCTCCAAGAGAATAAGATAATGTTTATAGTCTAAAGATTATTAAGAGCTAATAATATTCGACATATCTATTTTTAGATTGGCAATCTAAAAATAGATTACGCCGAATATATCTAAAATTATAAGTCCATCTATTTTTCCAACTTGACCAACCATCCACAAATTGCATCCCGCAACTCATAGAATATGATCGACATGTCTAAAAAATAGACATAGTCTAAAAAATAGACTTTGTGCCAAAAAATAGCTCGCGAGGGCACTTAGTGAAGGCGACTCTTTTCACTAAGCTCATCATCTTGTTGAATCTCAACAGTGGAATCCTTGAGGAGAATATGAGCTATGACCGAAGTTATTTTTGGGTGTCTCTTAGAAGTAATTTTGATCTTTGTGACAACCGTAGTGGGCCATAGTAGAGTCTACACACACAATAAATTTGACATGGAAACCTTCCAATGATACACTTGTTTGAAAATCATGATTACAACGTAATTCGAGTTTGTCCAATGGAAAGCATGTTAAGACATAACACATTGTATGGAGGGGTCATGATACATTGGTGAAGTGCGTGTAACATTTGGATCCTCACTCAAATCAAACACATACATTTTTTTAGTGATAAAAGTCACAAGAGGAGAGATTTTTTGTGTGTATGATGATTCAATGCATACTTCGGGACTAAAATAAACAAGCCATATTATGCGATAATGCCGAGACACAATATACATACACATGGGATGGTAAATAACATCATATAACCGAGAGAAACATGTGAAATATCGTACTGCCTTGCTGTGAGGTACATCAATTAGTGCTTGACTTGCTTGTTGCATGTGGTTTGTGTATTGACAACGTCTATACTAGAAATTTCATCGAGAGGTGCAAAGGAACACCGAAAGGTCAAGAATCCAAGAATTTTTTTCTTTCCACTATTCGTGCCTTTTGTTGTCTTCAATTTCATCTCAACTTCGTTTGTCTCTTTCTCTCCTCCCTTATGTCTCTCCATTGTGGCTTTGGTTCATTCCATCACAACTTCATTGTCTTCACCTTTCTATGCATGGAGGTGAGGACGAAGTCAAGTGTAAACTCAAAGATATTATGCAAAAAAATCGAGAGGTGTAAGGATCGGTCCTTGACGTGTAAGTGCTAGACCTTGTTAAGTTTGGCCCACTTTATTGGTTGTTCTAGGGACATTGTAGGGCTATGTCATCGGTGAAAAAATCAATGGATATTGGGTGTTTTCTCCCTTCTCATTAAACTAAATTAAAGATATAATATATACATATATAATTTGTTTTACTATTTCTTCTTAATTTTCCATCCATAATGATCGTTTCATAATTTGGTTGAATCCTTGGCTTGTACACAATCAACGTAAAAAATCATAATTATTATGGTGAACCTAAAATTAACACTTATCTACCTTATCTAGAAAGATGTTTCAATATACTAAAACAATATATTTAATCATATTTTTCTAACATTCTATAAAAATAATATAATTTATTACATTTTTTTAACACTATAAAATACTATAATTAATTATATATATTTTTTAACACTCTATACGGGGAGGAGAGGTATTTCTTACACAAAATTCCCTAACAATATTAGTATATGACACCATAAATATTCGAACTAAAAATACCATCGACATAACATTTTGAAGTCAAAATAAGTTTTTCCTAGACTAATGAGTTTGGGCATCTATAATGATAACTAATTTCAAGAAACATATAACAACTAGAATGACAGGAAATTGTGGGAGAGTCCTAAATCTGCTGCAATGAATATTTGTATTCCATATCATTAACCAAAGTCAAAATATATGAAATATTAGAAAAAATGGTAGAAATTAATGAAGGTATGCATTTTAACCTGAGGGAAAATGTTTGAATTTTGTTCAACGCCCAACCTTGATTATGAGATTTCATTATTGAGTTTCTTGCTTTGAAGAGGTTATGCATAATAAATAATTGGGAGAAATGATGAGAATTTTATGGAATGGAAGAGAACATCATCCATCGTCTTGACTCCGCCAAAGATAATGTATTGTAGGTCATATGATTGATTCCCTGGTGTGGCGTCATTTTTTCAACGCATATCGAAATATCGAGTGTGGTATACATCGGCCAAGAGTGTGCTTTCATCTCTGTAGAGGTCAATGCTTAAATTTACTGTGTTTAGCCTTTTATAATGAATTTCAACACCATGATGGTAAGACCGTGCAACCTTCGCAGAGCTGGTTCTACATGGATTAGGAATATAATTGAGAGAAGGGAAAGTGCCACCATTTGGAAGTTGCCTTCAATTTCCAAAATTGTTCCTTTTTTCAGACAATGCCATGATGGTCACACCATGCAGGGTTCTCCACCGGTGGTTCTATTTCTTCTCTTTGAATTGAAAAAAAACCAATTGGAGCCAGAGCTAGTGTTGCTAGGTAAGTTGTTGAATGTCGATCCATCCAAGATTCCATGCGCCATTATTTACTGGAAAATGCAGAAAAAAATATGCTGCTAGGTAGGGTTGACGAACGTCTATAAAAAATGCAAAGGTGTTTGATCGGTCCATACAAGTTGATAGTCTCCCATTTTGGCTTCTTTTTGATACAAATATTTCATCATTTATCATCTTTCCTCACCACTTTATCACCTTATCCACCTCATTTTTCTTATTTCAGACACATCAGAGGTAGTCAAACTATGTAATTGAATTATTTTTAGTATTTTTGACAAAATTGAGCATTAGAATTAAATTTTGACAGAGCTGGAAAATCTTGTAATGGCTCATTCAAAGTAATGGTTGTGAGACACACGGGCTCAAATATAAGGCATATATGGAAACTATGGGAACCACAGATAGAAGAACACCTATTGGATTAAATCAGATAAACTAGATTAGTGTCGGTCAACACTTTGGTCAATCACGACCAATCGCTTAGAAGATCCCCTAAAAAATGGGCAGTTTTATGATTTTATGGGATTCACCCTTATTTTGTTTAACTAGCTGATGAATTCGACCTTGTAAGGTGGATTAAATATAATTATTAGTTGTTACAACCTTTTTATATTTTCTTGTTATGATTTGTCCTATTTAAACAAGGCTCTCTTAGTTAGAAGCTACCTTGAAGATTGTGGATATTGTTACTTTCTAAAGATAATTGAGGATTGGAAACTTTCTCTCTCATTTTCTTGTGCATCATATGATTTGAATGGATTCTTTCGTAGAGGAGTTGTGTCAAAGCTCATACAGTGCAAAGGTGAAGGGTCCCCATTACGTGCTAAGTGCACTTTATTGTTAAATAGTGTTTATAATTATGAATATGCTAGTTTCAATTATGTATGTTCATTCTTCTTTACCAGTAAATACTTGTATATGTTTTCATTATGAATTTTTTTTATGGCCATGTTTCATTTTGTGAAGATTGATTTATGATTCGGTGACTAGTTTGGATGTGGAAGGATACCAAGGACTTTTAGAGTAGAGCCTCTTCTCCATGATCTAGGATTGGATTAGATCAAGATTCACTTTCTTTTTGTTTTCTAGATTGACTTTATATTCTTTCATATTTACATTTCATCATGCTTTCATAGCTGCTTTCGGGAAATATTATTATATATGGAATGTGGAAGGACACCTGAATCTTAGAGTAAAGCCTCTTCTCCATCTTCTAAAACAGGACTAATTACATCGACCAATCATTTCCATGCTTTCATAGAGTAAATTTGGATGTTTTATTCACATGATTTAATAGGAGTAAATCTAAATTCTTTCTTTACATGCTTTGTTTACTTTCTCTTGAGAATATATGTCTAATTATCCATCATGCATTTCTTTTTTTCCAAATCCTAAATAATGACTTCCTCAACTAACCGGATCTCGAGTCCATATATTTTGGCATGTTTCTAAGTCTACTAGCCCAGTTGATAATTAAATACATGATCTAATTTAGTCCCATAAACTATACTTACGCAAGCTTCCATACGCATGCCCAAGAATGACCGAATTTTTTGTGTGGTATGTTCTTCAACTTGAATTATTCTCTAGCCCTATACTTGACAATTAACAATTGAATTTGTGGCATTACATACCATTAGCCGTAAAAAATATTTGAATGCTTTTTGATGCCTTTGATTTGGTCTTTTCTAGTGTGGACTAACATTTTCAATTCCATGATTAAGATAGGATTTGAGTTGATATGTGTTTCGTAGGTTTGTGACATTTGTATATTTCCCAATAAGAGACAATAAAATACAAAGTGGGCCATAATCATTGGATCTGCTTTAGGCCATTGCGATTGTATGGAGATGCTCTAATGTGATAAATTCTAGTACATCAAATACCATAAAATATTTGGACCTATGTAATGTCCTTCTTAAATTATTTTGGTACCGTATTTATTTTTATGTTATGGGGGCCAATTTTGGTGATGTTTTGTCCATTTGATTTTCATTAGGAGAATTAGGAGTTTGAAGTTAGTTAACATTATTTTATGCTTTATTTTTAGCAATATATGCTAACCACGCATGAAATACACACACCCTTAATAACTGTTCGAAAAAGTATGAGTGGGAACAAAGTATGGAGGAAAAAAAGAAGGAAGAAGGCTCGGGTAAAGGTTATAAAAAGGAAGGAAGCTCACTTCATTGGAATTCTTGGATTATAAATTTTATCTTAGTTGCTCGATCCGTTACCTGGGTCACTTTTTGTTAATCACGAAGTTTTCCAAGAGAACTTGCCCATTTTTCAGACTTCGAGTGCCACCATAAATTGGTTTTTCCATTATCATCTCGAGGGAGTTTCATTGAGTTATCTTCAACATTTGCATTCAATTGTCAAACCATGTGGTATATCGCGGAGGATGCAAAGTGGTGTTTCACGTGAGGCTGTGCCAACTCTTTTACCGGAGGTTGGCCGCTGGGAGAATATTTGGAGGAGAAGGCCCATTATCTTGCTAAGCTAGCTGGGTGAGTTTTGGAGGCGAGCGAGATTGATAGGAAAATTTCAAGAGAAATGTGGCAAAGTCACTTTGGGCCAACATGTGAGGAAATTTGGGCACACATGTGAGATAGTGCCTGCAAACCCATTTCAGCCATTGCTATGCTGCGTGGTAAGAGTGCCGAAGGAGTTATATGCTTCATTATTTCGAGATTTGTGGAGTATTTTTTCTCTGTAATTTTGTAGACAACATGCTTGACTCTGAGGTGCAGAGGGCTGATTGGAGGTCATTTTTGGAGGGTCATGATAAAGACAAACCATTTATGGGGTTTGGTCGGATTAGCTTAAGGAGTTCTAGTAATTTTGGAGAATTTTTCCGAGCACCGGAGGTGCTCTGCAGCCATTCCATTGCAACAACTAGGTGCAGCATTCATGGGGACAACACCAAAGCATCACTAGGCACATTTTTGGTTTATTTTTCTTGCGGGTTTTTGCTTCGTTTGCTAGGAAGGCAAGCCTAGGTGTAGCTTTCTTCATATATGTTGTCCTATTGCCCATTTCCATAATAAAATGGAAACTGAGTTGCTTCCGTGTTTACGAGTTTTTGCGAATATTTATCGCAATGTTTTGAATTTCCATGGTGTAAATATATGATTTTCCGTATTAGCATCGTCCTATTTTATGGAACATTATAGTGTATGATGAGACTAGGAAAGACCTGGGAGGAGGAATCTGTGTTTTCACATGTCGAGAGCCATGCATGGGAAACTGTGACACATCGACGAGCTGATGGATAAAAACCCGCTATGTCGATGTTTTCTCGCGACGTTGGATCGGGAGGATGAGTTGGAGTTGGATTTTGAGGAGCGACTGTGAAGGTGGCCATCAAAGGGAGAGTCCACCACCACGAAATTCTACGGAGGGCCATCCTTTACACCATCGAGGGGAGTCCTTCCATATTTGTGTGGGGTGCACCAATTTTTTACCATGAGAATTAGGAGCATGGTACGTGAGAAATGTGTCTTAGTCTTGGTTCGACAATGGGGCCACCTACAACTTTATCGATGCCCGACGTCTAGAGGAGGGCATTACCAATGCAAATTTAGAGGATTTTAAGTACTAGTTCCTTGGGAGAACGAGGACTATGCGGTGCAATCGATATGTTCCCGATCCGGCGCGGCCATGGGGAGACTGTTCGCTATCGTATCATTTTCTTTGTAGTGGGTGCACCAGAAACCAGTGTGGTTTTGGGTGTCCAATGGTTGTATCCATTGGCGTAGGTTACCGACCAATTGGAGGCAACACGTGATGGAGTTTGTCGGGCCGGATGCAGGGCTAGTAGTTCTTCAAGGTATGCATTTATATCTCGCATAGAAATTTTCATCTCATCGGATGGCGGTGAGAGTTGAGGCATGTGGAAATAATACATGGGAAATAGAGCCGAGGGCTTTAGAGGATGTGCAGGCCCAGGGCTCCACCACCTAACATGTCTGAGCTATGTTGGATAGATATACGAGATTTTTTGAGAATATGCGCATTGGAAAACCACTAGATAGAGGATTCGAGCATACCATAGAGATGTCTCCTGTGTGCGACGACAATTAATACTCGCCTATACAAATCCAAAAACTCTATAAGCATGAGATTGAGCAAGCCATCAAATAGATACCGGAATTGGGCCATAATGAGGCCGAGTTCTAGTACCTTCACGCTTCTCTTTAGTTATGTTGGTGAAGAAGAAGAAACGAGACTATGTGCATGTGTATTGACTATAGGGCGCCTCAACAAGAATACATCGAAGAACCAATATCATATCGTGCATCGATGAGTTAATGTATGAGCTAGGAGGAGCCAAATTCTTTCTCTAAGATAGATTTTTGCTCGGTGATATCATCGAGATCAAGGTGAGGGATGAAGACATCCTAAAAGATAGCCTTCAAATGTCATTATGGAAATTTTGCAGTCCGGTCATGCCTTTTTGGATCGACCCAATGCCCCGACACGTTCCGCCATGCATGAACCATGTGTTCCCGAGGAAATTTGAGGAGCTTTGTATTGGTTTTAATTAGTGGAATATTGATCTCACAATAGGACACTGGGAGGGAGCACACCGCAACACTTAGAGGACATTGTTATCGTGTGCTCGAGGAGAAAGCAATTCTTATGCCAGATGTCCAAGTGTGAATTTGGGATAACGGATATGTTGTAATTGGGACACATTATTGGTGTAGATTGGGTTAAGGTGCATGAGGAAAATATCAAAGTCTTTCAGGAGTTGGCCGCGAGCTCTGAGAATGTGACAACGCTGAGTGTATTTTGGGCATTTTCACTTACTCGCCATGAAGTCTCATCGATGGCTTCTCACGGCCTGGGAAAAACCCCTCAAACATTTGACCAAGAAAGGGTATTTTGCATGGACAAGATGGATCTCAAAGAAAATTTTGTCGCCTCAAGGAGGATGAGTAGTGTTACCACGGTTTTGGCCCTTACAGACTTTCACGCGGTATTTCATCTGGAGTGTGATGCTTTGGGTGAGGGGATCAGAGTCATCTTGTCCCAAGAGGGGCAAACCATTTCTTTCGGGGTGGGAGGTTATTACCACGCATGTCATGTTCTATATATGATAAGGAGATGTTGGAAATTATGGCATGCATTGGATCGAGTTCATGCAATGTTGGTGAGAGAACGAAATCTAGTGAAGACATATCACAATAGTCACTTCGCCATTTGTGGGGCAACAGGCCTCGATGAGCTCATCAAAGATGGGTCACAAGGTGTGAGGCCGTAGATTTTTGTATTGAGGTATGTGTGAGGGAAAAGCACAACATGGTAGCTTCGATGCTATCTAGGAGACCCTGCAGTAGCTTTTTCACCCACAAGAGCATTAGCCATGTCTCGAAGAGCACAATTATTAATTGTAGTACCCAAGGATCATCGAGCCGGCGAGATCTTGGAGGAAAATTCATTCGAGTGGATCGCTTATCGGGTGATGGATGAGATCATCTACTACAAGAGGGCAGCCATATTTTCGGTTTCGGCTGCCCGTGGCCGAGAGAGTGGGTACTTCATGTCGTGGCATCGAGGGTTCGAGAAGACATATATGGATCGAGAGATCTGCTTCATGCGGAAGGGCTCGAGAGATGTGTTGAGATATGTACCAAGAGGTGTGAGGTTTTTTCATAGGAATAAAGTTAATACATCCAACAAGATTATTGCATCACTTTCCCATTCTCGAGGGAAAATAGGAGAGCATTTCTGTGAAAATTTTATCGTGAGGACTTTCAGCGTGGCGGAAGGATTGTGTTGTGTGGTGATCGACAAAAAATAAAAAAATATGCACATTTCTTCTATTCCGAGCTTGGTACTTAGCTTCTTAGGTAGTAGAGAGTTGTTCTTTCGAGTGGTCTTTCGCGTGCATGGGCACTCACTACGACCACAATCGCGTGATGAACCAGCAAATTTGTGATTCTCTGGGAAGGATAGTTTCTTGTGCCAATGGGAACAAGAGTTCACCCACGAGTCCACATACAGGACGACTCGGTCAAAGAGGTGAACAAGTGTTCCTGTGGGGTATCTAAGGAAGCGCATGTTACACGAGAAGCGAGAAGGCATGGATTCATTGGTTGCGCTTAGGAGGAGCATCGCTTGCTACAACACCACACATCATATGTCCATCAATGTGAATCCCTTCCGTGCTTTATATGGTTATGATGCTTTGGTACTTTGCGCCGACATTGTTTTTGGAGACAATTTGTGCCCCAAAGGCCAAATATTGGGTCCAAGAGAGCCAAGACATCCTCAAGGCTCTTAAGGACGTTCTTGTCGAGCGACTCAAAATCCTCAAAGGCTGTATATGTTGATACGAAGCGGGTAGAGAGGCATTTTGAGGAGGGATACTTGGTATTCTCACGATTGCAGCCATAAAAGCAAGTTGGAAATTTGAAAGAAAAGGGCGCAGGAGAAGGCTGCGACCCCTAGTTTAATGGACCATGCGAGGGTGACCACGAGGGCTAGAGAGTGTTGAAGTAGGGTCCGGGTCGTGCACTTTTGGGATAATTTTGTATAAGTTTTGTTGTACGCATGTGCAAAGTGTCAAATGGGCTTTGGGGTGGATCAAAGTCCCCTTAGTCATTGTAATGGGTTTAAAGGGAACATGAGTCTCAAACCACGATTTGAGACCACAGCAGTGGTATGTGCGCATCTGAGATGGTATAGAATATGTAAGGATTGAGTCGAAGTGAGAGAGACAGTGAGAGCTGTCGAGGATGCATGGTTGTTCTTAATGTTTTGATTCTTAAGTCCGGGATTTTTGTTTGGGCAGAAAGGCTCACTGCCTTTGCACGTGTGCGTGTACTTTGTTGGTTGTGTTCTCGAAGTATTGAATGTGCTGAATTTAAATATCACTTAATAAAGAAAGCATTTTTGGTGAACTTGGATTCTTTATATGGTTAAAAAGCGTCTTGATTATCTCAGTATTATCTTTAAGATATGAATACGTCTCCGGAGTTGCATGTTACTTGTTAATGGTTAATCGCTTTCTGTCCGTGGAATATCGAGCTGATGTTAAATGAATAGGACGCGGTTAAAATATATTAGAGTGCTATGTGCAAAAATATATTGTAGTGTGCAACGTGATAATATGTGGAAGGGTTAGATTCGTTGATTGTGCATGCGCGCGTCTCATTATATTATCTCGTCATAAGTCCGATTAGGGCCACTACATCAAAATATTCCCTCGGTGGTGTGAGAAACTCCTTCCAACACGCTTTACGTCGGGTGAGACTTTGATCCGTGGCAAGCGTGTCACTGCGAAAAGCGCGTTTAGTTGGAGGATTTTGTTGCTTTGTGTGATAACTCGGAGCTTGGGTCGGACCCTCGAAGCCCGACGAATAGTTTCGTTGCTCGGTCATGAGGTTCCTAAGTGTTTTGGCGGGGTTTCGCTCTGCAAAAGACAGAGACAACATCAAAACCACTTTGGGACCTCGGTGATCTCAGCTCCTCGGGTCCAGAGAGAGGGATCTCTCTATAAAGGCAAAGATATATATTTCTTTGAGAAGTTCATTTTCAAGGTGTTAGGGCTAGTTATGAGGCACGAGGGCGGTTGTTTTGTTTGCTTTGTTTGTTTCGTTGTTGGGAAACATGAAGGGAAGGTTCAATTCAAGACAAAGGTGTGAAAAGAGAATTTTGAGGCAAAGGAGAGATACTTCGAGGGAACACTCGAGACCATTGCTAATGGATTTCGTAAAAGGTTTTACTTTGTTATTCAAAGTATCCGAGGCTTTCAGACGCTAGCTCATCTAAAAACGAGAGGATCTTTAAAGATGATAGTGTGGTATGAAATGGTGAGGAAAGAAAGGTGAATGACAAGGAAACCTCCAAGGTGACCACTTTAGGAATCGGATCTAGGGACGGGCATGCCTTGCGCACCTATGATCCAACCCCCTAAAAGGCTAACTCTTCGGACAACAAGAAACACTTAAGATTTAAGCATGGCAGATGAAGCCCGAGATCAAAGAAAGGCTTTTGAACTTTCAGTGACTTCGACATTCAACTTAAGGGGAACTTAGAAAGGTCTCGATTGATTGAAAAATACCCTAAAGTAGACAAAAGCAATCAACATTCTAAACACGGTATCCCAATTCCTTCGATTAAAACCTAACAAGAACATATAAGAACGGATTCATAAATTCCATACATCGCTAGCAAACGTTGGTCTTAACTACTACTGCTCGGTTAAGTTATCTTGAGTTAGGTCTCGGATAGCACAATCCGTGAGAAAAACATCAAATATATGAGAGCAGAGCATTAGCACCATGCAAGGAGCGTATCCTACGCCGTGATTTACTCGATTCTTACCGGAAGAAATGAAATGTGTAATGAATTACGGAGAAGGAGAAAACGGAGACAAAGAGGTAGAACACATCACCGCCGCTTTAAATCGTAGGATCCAAATAAATTTGCTTGTCATATTAAAGAGCAACACCATTCATATAAAAAATTGTCCAATAGCTTTCTGATGGTCGATGCGAAATCATCTCTCAGTCCTATTTTTACGACTTTGCTACTGCAAACTATATCTCAAGAGAAACAGACTTTACAATTCACGACTTTATTCGATCGAAAACCTTTACAATGTTTTTTTCATGAGTTTTATAGCTAAAGAGGCGAAGAGGGTAGATAGAACTTTAAATGAAACATTAAAACGAGAGGTAGAAGAAGAGGCTCGAGCGTGCTCGTCTCCAATATCTGTGCATTGATCTTCGCATGCTCTTTGGATGAAAGAGTGGTCGACGGTGACATTAACTTCATGATTGTGTTCTTTGATGTGCTTTTTGGTTTGGTACTACGTAGGCACTACGTGATAACAGGCAGTATAAATGACTTTCAGCTCGCTATGTATTGCATGACAAATGCTTCCGGCGACATTAGGACTTTTTGTCGTGTGGAGATCTTCTGCGGAGCTCGATGTAGAATAAAACAAACAGTGTCGAAACTTGTCCCTTTCACGGGAAAGAACCTTTCCGCCGATGTGAGACATCGATAATATTGTTTCGCGCATTTAGGCCATCATCAAGCCTTTTGTGTTAATCACAAGGTCTTCAATATGGTATACATTCTCCTTTAAACATTGAATTAAGGCTTAAAATCTTCACTAATAGGCTTTAAACCTCCTTTAATTCTTCACCCGATACTCTTTATCGCCTCACTGGATCTGTCTTGTACATGTGAAGGGGATTTTTAATGGCGTAGGAAGTTTTTCACAAAAGAGTTAAAGCCTTCAGGTCCTTCGATGTAATATTATTTCTCATTTAGAAACCTTCCCAAGCATTTCTCTACAATATACGGCTCTTGAAAATGGCATTTTGCACTATTGTTCAACTCTCGCTCGCTGCAGGTCGATGAGACAGAGTGCAATTCAAACCTTTAACACCAGAAAAACCAATAAACTCGTTAAGAAAAATCCATGGGTGTGTGTTTGGGCGCTATGCCTCGGTGAAAAAATGGAGGGCGTAGCGGTGAAAACGATGTGGCCGCAGGTGGAAAAATGGTGAAAATTGGATGCGTAATGGTGGAAGAGAGATGATCCGACGAAGGTTTGGTGGCGAGGAAATGATTTTGGATCGGGTCCGATCGGATCAGGTGGTGGGTGATCGGCGGTCGGGAGATTCACCCGATGAAATGGCTTTAGAGAGTTAGGCATAATGGAAATAAACTTTAATGTAAAACATAAAAGCTTTTAATGTGAAAGCGCATTACAAAGAGAAAACAATGAAAATCGCATGAAATTGGCTTTTGAATAGTGGGACCGAACGATGGCGGAGGAGCCGATTGAATATGGACGTCAGATTCTCGGGAGGAGATCAACGGCGAGATGCTGCCGATGAAACTGCTGTGGGTAGTTGCGATGAAAGAAATAAGCGAGACGAAATGCGCGATAGGATGAGGGCTCTTTGATCTGGAACGTATCAACGGTTGGGATCTTCCGATGGGATTTCGGGAGCGAGGAGTGGGAAGTGGTTTTAAGCCGAAGGAGAGAAACCACTATTTTTCGCCCCAACAAAAGAATGGTTTTGAAATTTTCCCAAAATAATGCGTGCATCGCTCGCCGCCCGAGCATCGTGGCAAAATAAAACCGCCCATGTCGTACAGGTTCAAACCGAATGAAGCCTGAAGGGCGCCTAAAGTTACGTGACCTGGATGTTGGTCGTGGATCTCTGGAGTATGCAGGGCACGCTGATGAGATGGAAGCACGACACTGAGATGCATGGTGGGCAAAGAGTGGCAGGAGGAGCGAAGGCTGGTCAAAGCATGGACTGGATATGTGGCTGCTGGCGATTAAGCAGAATGAGCTACCGAGAATCCGAAGAGGGAAAGGTGAAGGCGCAGGTGCAAGTCAATGGGTGAGGAGCTGAGTGGGAGCCGATGGATCTGGGATCAAATGGCGAGATTTAAAGATGAGGCATAGGCAGGGCTAAAATGGTTGAGCTGGGAGAAAGGGTGGATCGTCACATCGAAATGGGACAGATGGTCGAGGTCCAATTACTGCATCCCGGAGGAGGCGCCAAACTCCCGGTGGGTCATATGCAAGATACTGGCACAGTGGACCAGCCTGGATCGGCGGGAAGATTGACGGTCGCAGGTGGATCGGGGATCACGATTGGGGACACGAGGGCGATGAGAGAGCGAATCCTGTCGGGTCGGTTCTTTGTGGATTCAATGGCACGAGGAGTAGTCGAGGGCTCGGCCACCTGTGGAAAACGAAAGTGGCACATTTAAAAATTTGTGATCGGGTGATTGGGGCGGTGGTGCGATGGTCGTTGGATTGTTTAAATATCAATGGTGGAGATCACAACCTGGGCAACAAAGGAACGCTATGCGCGTGGTGAGATTTCAGTGCGGGCCGTTAGATCACTGCATAGATACGACGACGCAGTATCGCACCGGCTGCCACAGAACAATTCCTCCTCGCAGTGGAACTTTTACGTTTTACGAAAGGAAAAAGTGTTCACGACCCGATCTTCCGATTGCGATTGACGGTGAACGCAATTAGTTTTTCCGTTGGATCTTTAAGGAAGATCAATCGATGGAGACCCCGGCGTAGGTTGATAGACCAAAGAACTTTCATCGACATCGGAAATTTTCCATATAACTTCCAAGAAAATGCACTCACGTCCGATCTTCGTTGCGATAAGCGCCAGAGCACTTAGCACCGGGTCTTGGTGTCGGGCTTTCATGAAGTGGTTGGGGCTTGGATCGATAGGGCTAAAAGCTCATAATGAAAAATAAGTGTTTTTAAGCCTAAAAGATGGTTTTAAGGCTTAGTAGAAAGGGATGCTGTGAGAAAAAGAGTTTTTCCACCAAATGAAGGGATTTCACGTGGTTTACGAAGGGAATTAGATGGTTTAGAAGACTTAGGAAGGGATTTTTGTTAAAGGGGGAAACTTTGAGGAAGAAAAAAGTGTTAAAATGGGGAAATTTGGTGCGGTGGATACAAGGGAGCAAAATGGATGCTCTAGGGCATAATTATTTCACAGTACGAGCGGTGGATTTCTTGATGGAAATAGTAGTGAAGATATTTTCAAAGGAAAAGGACACACAGAGGTAAACGAGAATGAGAGATTTTCGTGAGGAAATGTGTCTCTTGAAGGCCTCGAGTAAAAATATTTAGCCACTGCTTTTCTTGAAAAAAATTATAGGTGGCTAACGGCTGGCTCCACATGGATGGCATCTTCCTAAAAGATGTTAAGAACTTGAGACATATTCTTTGGGGAAGTAGGGCCGTGATGTGCCCGATCTTTGAACCATCCTTCTTTCTTATTTGATTCGAAGTTGTTACAAACATTGATGGATATTAATAAGCGAGTAAAACATTCCCCAAACAATCTACCTACCCATCCTACGGTCCTAACATTTTTCTTCAAGGTGTTGAATTTGCGGACCTTCTTCATCATTTTTTTATTGGCTTGCGTACTAATCTAATTCTACCCTTGTTCCTCCATGAGGCCGATTAAATAGTTGGTATCAAGTAGCTTCTCTACCTACACTAATATATGCTAGGATTAAATTGTCTCAGTAGATTTCTTTTCTCTACATTCTACAATAGAAATTTAAAAATAGTCAAAACTCGGAATGAGACAGGCCTAGTTTGTCGACGGATCCATGGCATAAAGATGCGAGTGCACATGAGTCTGATTGCAAGAGAACTTGGAAAACAAAATTTCTGAGGCTCGAAATTTTGAAACTTTGAAGCATCCTTCTTTTCTTTGTGACTCGAGTTTTGAGCTTGTTAGAGTCACTTTCTTCTTCACTTGACTCACAGTTTTGGGCTTGATGAAGGTGATCCTTCTTTCTTCTTTGTTGGTTCAATTTTGAGCATGTTAGAACTAGATTCTTTGCACTTCGGGGTTCAAGTTTGAGCATGTGCAGACTTTCTCTCTTTCTCTCTTTTTTGAAACATTTCTCTTTTTTCTTGAAAACAAAACAACGCAATGGTATTTATAATGGAAATGGAAGCGTAAGCGGAAATCAACGGTGATAACTTGAGCATCCTGTGACATTGACAAGACCCACAAGCAGTGTGCCATCTGGCTCTTGCATAGAAAAACATTTGGACCAATAGTGGATTGGATGATGTGAGGCACTTGCCTGGCTGTCAAATTTGCCATGCTTTCCTTTGTCTTCTCTCCTAAGTCACCCTTTAGAACCTTAACTCTCCCAATTTTGAAGTCACTGTGACTTTTTTGTTCTTTTATCGAACAACTACTGTATTTTTCTGTACTTTAGAGCTCTGTTAGACTTCTTCTCTTGTCTTGTTGAGAGATGTATTGTTTGATTTATCCTCATACCATGTTATCCTCTTAGTGAATCTCTTGGACTAGTTTAATCACTAGTACCCCTTTTAAGTGATAAAACAGCATGCCTCCTATTCCATAAACAAAGTGATATCGTGACATTAGGTGGATTTCTTTGTGATGGGTCATACTTACAAAGCATGCACTAACTTGTTATGCCATGACTTTTTTGCCTCACTCGCTTGACTTTTTTTTTTTTTTGATAATGGTCCTAGCTCTTGTTTGATGGTCAGTAAAACCCATTACCTTGTGGGTAATAAGTAGTTGAATAATGAGTGCTACACAAATACTGTGACAAAAATCAATCATTTCTTAGATCAAGAAAGCAAAAAATTATTGACGAATTGTCTTTCTAGGAACGTAAATCTTAAAGTGTGGTCTTAAGGGGAATTTAATGATAGCACGAATGTGGCATTCCTAGGTATGAAGCCTCCTATCCATTTAAATGAGAAACAGTACGTAAAAATGTGAGAATGCATTTGTGTTGTGAAAGATGTAGGGTGCTTCTCCCCTAACGAAATCTAGGCCCCACTATTGAAAAGAGGCTTCAACGATTATGGGTTGCTTAATGGTAAAGGAGGAGCTTCCTTTCATCGAAAATCTAGCATATGGCAGGCAATTATCATTTTGTGGATTTCATTGAAGAGTGTGGGCGGTGTGTATCAGGTATTTCGCAGGTGGCTTTCGATTTGAATGGCCTCCTCTCTGCATGGAACTCATGTTTAACTTGTACCTGCTTCAGTTTGACATTTGTGACAAAACCATACGCATTTCTGATGTAGCATTCGTTTAGGTTAATGGCTACTAGTCTTTAATTTCGAAATATGGCCTTAAGTCTGATAATTCAGAGGGCATTCGAGTTTATGAGCACATCGGGATGTGGGAATACGAGAGAGTTTTGAAATTGTTCTGTTACTTGGGTAGGATCAGAAAATCCTTCATGTTCATCAAGGCATCTACCATGTTTATATCAGCAGTGCCGCAGAGTTAGATTGGGCCATTAGTTGACTAAGCTGCACGACCTTTGATCAGTTTGTAGGTTTGATCACACGAGATCATACACTAATATTACAACAATTCATTTTACCCCTCTTTCCATTCGGGTCTTGTGACAAAATGCTTCTTTTACCACTATGTTTGGCACGTAGCGATGATGTGAGAATACAATATATACACTCTAAAGTCATTGAGAGCGCTTCACCCAGCGCCGACTGTTTTACATTATATTTATATTTCCGGTGCATCCTCGAGCTTTGCTAGGCGAAAAGAAAACAATGAGCGTTCACCGCCTACGGATTTTCGTAGTAGGCATAGCCATTGTGCTAGGAGGCAAAAGGAGAATATAAGGAGAGTCTTTTGAAAATACGGCTGATTAAGACGGTGCTCGGGTGGGCGTAAGTTTAATAACTCCAAAACCATTTTTGGCCTCCCAATTCATAACCCCTACATCCTTTCGGTATGTTTTGTCATATCACGAAATTAACAAATTAAGTTGAGAATAAACCTCCTTAAGAAGTTGATTTCTTTGGATAAGAGGCTGTGATTATTTTATGTTTCTCGGGTGACTAATCTGAAGTATTCCCTCAACACTTTTCGGATCTATCTTAATTCCCTTCTGCGATATAATATGGCGAAAGCTTACCTTCTTGTTAAATACGATCTTCTTGGGATTTAGAGATGGTGAGACCTTGTCTACATTTTTCAAAAACTCTTCTCGGATGTTTTTAAGGTGCTCCTCATACGGTCTTGGAATAGTGGCCAAACAGCCATGAATAGATGACAATGAAGTTCCCTATTTCCTCCGAAAAGGCACTGCACATAATATTGCTCATTGGAAGGTTACCTGATGTTCATCGATCCAAAAATTTTAGGGTATGAGAGTGCCCACGAATGTGGTATCTTAGGTGTGATCTTAGGTACTAACACTTGGTTATAAGCTGAAAAACCATCTAACAAGGACATCCTTTTTGAACAGCTGTCTCATGAGATGTATTTCATCTTTAGTGAGGTAATTGTCTTTGGTGAAGCTTTATTCGTTTAGAAATCAATACGGTACGATCTCACTATATTTCCTCACATTCTGAGTTTGAAACTCAATTGAAGAAACCTCCTTTGAGGCACTATGATTCTCATGCATTTTATTATCTTTCTTTTCTAGGCGGTTTTTGAGTTTGATTCTGTACGCTTCGCCTAAGGGTTTTTGGTTTTCTTTCGGTAGGATGTTGTCTTTGAGATAATTTCTATATTGTAGGATTTTAAGTCCTCATAGCTCCGAACAAACACATCAACAAAGTTTCTTTAAACGGAATCAATGTATTTCTTCTTCATGTCTCCCGGCGAGACTTATCCAATTTAATCATCTTAGGCTTGTCCTTAGTGCCTATGTTTCATTCCTCAACAATCGAAATGCGAAAACGTTCTATTGTGAGTTTCTTCGCTACGTCGTTAAAAATAAGGTCCTCCTAAAGGTTCGTTCTCTAGGTATGTTCTTATGTTTGATGTGACACCTCTATTTCCTCTTTTACTGCGTTATTACACTCTTCGGTTTGAGTTCTGAGATTATTTAATTAACATGTTTATTTCTGTGTTGCTGTGGCGGGTCTTTCTTCATCGGGGGGCTCTTCACTCGAGTGAATTTCACTTCGGTTGGGTACGGAATGGCCGAGAAATTAAAACCCCATCACACCAATTAGGAAATCCTCTATACGCCTTCGCCCTCAAATACCACTTAATGTTTTTCATTGTTGTACTTTGCAGTGCATGTTCCTTACGAATGATGATTTGTTTGTCACTAGGTGATTTTATGAAATGAACTGGCTATGCGGAAGGCTAATCGTCGCGATGATATTCGACTCTAGGGATAACACCAATTCATACTCTACAAGGGTTCTCGGTAAATCCGCCGCATCGTTTAACGTGCTCTCAATCAGGTGCTTGATAAATGCTGTTCTTCGTTCTGGCAGCATTGGCTAACTCGAGTCTTCGTGTACGTATCCTTAGGGCTCTGGTTTTCAGCAGTTCGAAGCCTGGGACAGGGCCTCACATGCTACTATGATATTGTTTGTACATTTAGAAATCACGATTTGAAGGCATGAATCTCAGCATAATCACTCTCGGTGTTATGTAACCATACGCTCCTACATTCTTTCTAGTGCTGAAGACCACTTAGAATTCATTCTCACCAAGGGATCGGTTTTAGTTTGTGCGTATTCATTTCCTCCCTAACGTTGGTTTCTTTGTTATGTTGTAATATAGAGTTTGCCTTGTGGTTGTGGAGTGTTTTGTTCTTCGTGATGTGTATGGATTTCAGAGAGATGACTAGTCAGTTGTTTGTAGTCTTGTTCTTGTTCACTCTGAGTTTTTGATTCAGTGCACTGTCCAATGGTTTCTTCTTCTTTTCCCTCTATATCTAGAGTGGCCATTATGTTAAAATCTATGGGCTTGACTCTATTGTTCGCATCTTTGTCTTCTGGCTCTAGCTCGTCTATGGATTCATCATTGCAAAGGATAAAGGAGTCCATATTCATGTGTACAGAGTACAGAGGTGAATTTTCAGGTTTTTCAGGGCTGCTAACCATGAAATTCATTTGTGCCTCTATATACAGTCTCCTAAGTTGGCTGAAGACAGGGATTGTGGCATATGACCCATCCATCTGCATTGTACCTTGCAGCTTGGCTCCCCATGACCTCGACAACAACATGCCATACTTAGGTAGCACATTTGCCACTACTACATCCATAACCATACATTTGGCCGGGATCTGGGTCAAGTTCACACATAGATCTTTGATTAGGCCAAGGCACTTCACTCTGCTAGAGTCAAATGAGTACAAATCCTTATAAGGTTGGGTTATCTCTAGGCCTAAATTCTCCATAACTACCTTAGGCATTAGTTTGTGTGATGCCCCAGAGTCATGCATTACGTTGTGAAGGATCTTGTCATGGATATTGAGGCTGATATAAAAAGGAGGTACTACCCCTTCCTGAAACTTCCCTTCTATCTTTGGACCAAACATAAGGGCTGGTTGATCATCACTTAGATTGACAGTGTCACGATTTTCACCTAGATTTAAAGCTTTCAAAATTTGGCCCTTATATACATCCTGAGTGGCCAGTGCAGAGAGTGGGATAGAAATTTTAATTTTAGCAATCTCACTCTCCAAATTGAAAGGAGATTGACTCTTCATGAGACTCAACTCTGTTTTGTTAGCCACTACTTTAGTGGCAGAATCAGGGTGTTGATTCTCACTATGTATAGTGTTTGTAGCTATTTTATCAGGAAAATTAGTTGCAGTACTAGTGCTACTAGTTTGGTGACTTTGTTTATCAGTATTTTGGCTATATTTCTCTTTGCTCTTGCCAGAACTCTCAACCGCTGATTTGTTACTTTCAGCAGACACCTTAGGATTTTTCTCAAGTCTTTTCTTGATGGTAATCTCAGAGGCTTTTGGTTTGGAATTGTCTAAGATCTTCTTGCTTCTAATTTCATACTGTTCCATGACCTGCATGATGGAATTTTCAAATCCTAGCCTATAATCCTCATATTCTAACCTTTCCTTATCCCAATGTGAGTGTGAGGTCTGATTGTCTTTTGTGGAATAGCTGTGGATTGAGTTGTCTATTTCTACCATGTTTATTGTGGTTCCCTCAGACTCTTCTATTATCCCCTCATCCTCATCAAGGAAGTTCTCTTGAAATGGGGATATGACTTGTTGATCAGAGTCTCTTTGTCTATTTGGGGGATTGTTTCTCCTAAAGTTCTGGTTTTGATTTTGGTTTCTATTCTGATTACTGACAGTGACGACCATTTTCTCCATCATTTTATTTAGCCTTTCCATGTTTTTGGCTAGACTGACATACTTGGGATCGGATGTGGAAGCTGCAGAGTCATCCCTATATGTTACCTTTTTCTCAGACCTTATTCTGGCTCTTTTTTCAATCAGGTTAGCTTCTACACTCACTAATCCTTTTTTCATATCTTCCAATGTGTTGTAATCTCTCTCCCTAAGCTGGTAGGCCATGTCAGCATCAAAGCCTTCAGGATATTTCACTAAATCCATTCCTTGGGGAGGTTTCATGTGTGGAGGAAGAGAGTTGTAAACATTGTTAAACCTTGTAGAATAGTCATGGACACTCTCTCCTACATTTCTTTTGAGATTCTTGTATTCTGCTAAGATTTGGAGAGGGTTGGTCTTGACTTCCCATTTGTTTATGAAGGATTGATATAAAGAGGGAAGATCATGGATACTATTAGGAGGTAGGCCTTTAAACCACTTCTTCACATCTCCTCCTAAAATCTAGGCAAATATTCTCATCTTGACTGTCTCATCATCTATCTCCATATAGTCAAAGGAATCTTCCATCCTATCTACATGGTGTTGAGCTGTGGTAGACTCTTTGCAGTGAAATGTGGGATTTTTGACTGATAATCATTGGGTAAAGGAACTAGAGGCTATGTTAACACCAGAGGTGCATACCAGGCTACCATGATTATGTTTTAAGGGGGTATAGGATTGGCTTGAGCAGCAGGTATGTGGATGAAAGGAAAACTAGGACCAACAACACTCTGTTGAGCTAGTTTAGGGTGATAGAGCCTCAAGTTTTGAATGAAATGAATATCCGACAGTGTAGATGGAAGGGTCTCTCTATCCCTAATATGTTGACCACTATGAGATGGTGAACCGGGAAGCTCGAGGTCTGATAGATCTAAAGCACTGAATGACTTAGTTCTTGGTAAGTTGCTTTGTGAGTCTAAGTCAAAAAGAGTGTGTGATAGAGCTGTAAAGTCTTCTGGTGCGAAATCAACTCTATGGATGGGTCCGATAATAGTTGAATTTCTAGGGGTGGGAGATTTCCTAAGAATGTTCTCACGATTGTCAACTATTGCAGGTGGGTTTGGGTTAGGATAAGCTCTTGTATGAATGGTTCTTGAAGCCAGTATGTTTGTCTACAACCGAAGGATCTAATCCTATATGGTTCTTCTAATATGGCTGATGTTGTAATGAAGGCTGGTCTCCCAGTGGAGTCTTGTGAAAACCAAGATAATCAGCAGGCCTATTGATCACCAGTGGAGTCTTTTAACCATAAAGGAACAATGGAATCGCTAGGTGGAAGGTTTAGGATGTTTCAGGAAGGTTTTACTGTCCACCACAGTGATTAACTGCCAAAATCAGGCTACTATGGTCTTCTTTGAGTTCTTAGAAGTGTTTAAAGGTGTGTTTTACTCAAAGGTCCCCAGTGGAGTCGTCATTATGTTGGGGTTCCTATGTTTTGGCAGGTTTGGCTCTACAAAAAGATAAGACAACATCAAAACCACTTTGGGACCTCAGGATCTAGCCCTCCTGGGTCCAGAGAGGGATCTCTCTATAAAGGCAAAGATATATATGTATTTTAATTTCAGTTTCAAGGTGTTAGGATAGTTATAAGGCACAAGGGTTATTATTTTGTTTGTTTGTTTTTTTGGTTGTTGGGAAACATGAAGGAAGGGTTCAATACAAGATAAAGGGTGAGCAAAGAGGATTTTAGGCAAAGGAGAGATACATCAGGGAACACTCGAGACCATTGGGCAATGGAATCATAAAAGGGTTTACTTGCTATTTAGTATCCAAGGCTTTCAATTGGGCTAGTCATCTAAAACAGAGGACCTTTAAAGATGATAGTGTGGTATGAAATGGTGAGGAAAGAAGGTGAATGACAAGGAAACCTCCAAGGTGACCACTTAGGAATCATATCTAGGGATAGGGCATGCCTTAAACACCTATGATCCAACCCCTAAAAGGCTAACTCTTCAGAAAACAAGAAACACTTAATATTTAAACACAAAGATGAAGCTTGAGATCAGAGAAAGGCTTTGAACTTTCAATGCTTCGACATTCAACTTAAGGGAACTTAGAAATGGTCAATTGATTGAAAAATACCCTAGTGAGACAGAATTGGTATTCTAAACCCCCAGTATCCCAATTCCTTCAATTAAAACCCAACAAGAACATCAAAGAATAGATTCATAAATTCATACATCAGTTAGCAGTGAATAACAGCGACTACACTGGTTAAATTATCTTGAGTTAGTTCTCAGATAGCACAATCAAAATAAAACATCAAAGATAAGGAGAGAAGGAGCATTAGGCTACCATGCAAGGGTATATCCTAAGCCATATTTCTGATTCTTACCAGAGAAATGAAATGTAATGAATTACAGAAGGAAAATAGAGACAAAGGTATAACACATCACCGCTGCTTTAAATCAAGATCCAAAGAAATTTGCTTGTCATATTAAAGAGAAACACCAGTCATATACAACAATGTCCAACAGCTTGATATTCAGTCTGAAATCATCTCCTTAGCCTATTTTACAACTCTGCACACAGAACTATATCTCAAGAGAAACAGCTTACAATTCACAGTTATCCGATCAACATCCTTTACAATGTGTTTTTTCATGATTTTTATAGCTAAATAGAGGCAGAGGAGGTAGATAGAACTTTAAATGAAACATTAAAACATAATTAGAAGAAGAGGGCTCGAGGCCCATTCTTTCTTAATATCTATGCATTGATCTTCAGTACTCCTTGGATGAAAGAGTGGTCTTCGATAGGCTAATATTAACTTCATGGGTATGTTATTTGATGTAATTTTCGGTTATAGTACTCTGTAGTACTCTGGTGATAATAAAAAGGCAGATAAATGACTTTCAGGCCTGCCATACTGCATGACAAATGCTTCTAGCAACATTAGGACTTTCTGTCAGGGTGGAGATCTTCTCCGGAGCTCGATGTAGAATAAAAAATAGTATGGGAACTTGTCCTTTCATAGGAAAGAACCTTCTACTAATGTGAGACACTGATAAGATTATTTTCTATGCTTTAGGCCTCATCAAGCCTTCTGTGTTAATCACAAGGTCTTCAATATGGTACATTCGCCCTTTAAAATTTGAATTAAGGCTTAAAATCTTCACTAACAGGCTTTAAACCTCTTTAATTCTTCACTGATACTCTTTTCCTCTTCATTGATTGTCTCTGTCTGTGGAAAGGGAGTTTTAATGGCACGAGAAGTTTCAAAGAGTTAAACATCGGTCCTTTGATGAAAATATTTCATTTAGAAACCTTCCCAAGCATTTCTTTGCAATATCTGGCTCTGAAAATGGCATTCTGTGCCATTGTTCAACTCTGCCTATGACTGATGAGACAGAGTGCAACTGCAAACCTTTAAAACCTACAAAACCAATAAACTCGTTAATAAAATCCATGGGTGTGGGGGTTGGACGCTGTGGGGGCCTATGAAAAATGGAGGCACAATGGTGAAAACAGTGGCCGTAGGTGGAAAAATGGTGAAAATTGTTGCAGAATGGTGGAGGGATGATCTGGCTTAGGTCTGGTGGCGAAATGATTTTGGATCGTCAAATCAGATCAGGTAGTGGTGATTGATGGTGGAGATTCACTAATGAAATGGCTTTAGAGATTAGGCAGAATGAAATAAACTTTTAATGTAAAACATAAAAGTTTTAATGTGAGCGCATTACAAAGGAAAAAAATGAAAATCACATGAAATCGGCTTTGAATAGTGGGACCGACATGGGCGAAGGGCGATTGAATATGGACTATTAGATCTCAGGAGGATATCAACGGCTGAGATGCTATGATGAAACTTTGTCGTAGTGCGAGGAAAGAAATATGAAAAAAATGCGCGATAGGATGAGGGCCGTTGATCTAGACAGATCAACGGTCAGGATCTACTGATGGGCTTTCGGGAGTGTTGGTGTCCCGTGTTTTGATATTTTGGCAAATCAAAAGACAAGGCAACATCAGAACCAACCTTTAGAGTTACAGGATCTAGTCCTCCTGTTCTCAGAGAGGGATCTCTCAAATGTTTGTTTTGAAAAAATTTATCTTTTGTGCTTATAGTATTGATTTTAGACTAGTTATTAAGTGCAGGTGTTTGTTTGTTTGGTTGGATTGAATTGATACAGAAGAACATGAAAGGTCTAGGAAAGATACATAGAATGGAGAAACATCTGGTTCATTGGGAAATGGAGTCAAGAAAAGGTCATAACAAACTCATCAAAGGATATGGGATATCAGAGGGAAAATCTAACTTGGCCACAGGATCCTTTTGTTTTTGGAATGGGATGAACATTAATGATTTGGAAAGAGAAATTGAATTCTCAACAAAGGGAACATGAAAACATAATTTAAACAATAAAGAGATATTTGATAGACAGGGCTAACCATAAATTCTACAAAAATTCTTTAAGCAAATAATGGCTTCAAGACAACTTTCAAAATGAAATCTAAGATTCGGGGAACACCCTATTTCCTCAAAGATTTTATTCTAAAGGACTTAGAAAACATAAAAGATTTACTAATAATTATAGTCATAGAAGAGGGAACACCTAAAAACATCTATGATCATAGTTATAATGACCTTTAAGCCAACTGTTTAAGTGAGGACAAAGGGCAAGATCAAAACAGACCTCTTTGATTCACTTTGAGCAAAGAACTTCAAAGGGAGACTTCAATAACAATTTTTAAGTGGTAGCAGACAAGCAGGGAGAACCATAAATCATGCTAAAACCAACTGTTCAAACTATTAAGGAAATAAACAAGCATGAAGACTAGAGAGAAAGATTAAAGCCTATAAAATACTTCAACAGAAGAAAACATGAAACAGTGAAGGATGAACAGGTCTAAGGTGCTTCCAAGAGTCATTTATTAGCCTAAAACTTTCTATCCTACTGTAGTAAGAAATTATGGAACATAATGAAAACAAGGGGAAAACATAAGACAGTTCAGAATACTTCACCAACAGCCAAGCTCATGAATCCAATAATAGAGCCTTCTTAGGAACAAGCATGCAACAAAATCATCAAGATCTCCAAGACTTCAATTTATTCTTCAACTTCAACAAACTACGTATTTACTTCAAAGAGTTTTAGTATTACAACTTGTGATCAAACAATAACCAACAACTTCTTATCTTCTACAGAAGTATTTATAGAAGAAAAGGGGAGGTGGAATGAGACAAAATATCTTCTAAGTTCAATTAATACAGCTTACTATCTCTTGGCCTTTGAGGGGCTCGATGGAGAACATTCTGATATTCCTCCTCTATTAATTGGTTACATTAACTTTTCAAGCTCGTTGGGAAATAAATGTTGACTTTTAAGGTTCTGTGCTCTGTTTGGAGTAACTCTGCGGATATTTTTTATTAAACTCCTTTGGCAGAATTAACTTCTTGGCAGCGCTAGAGGCAGATATTTGTTTAATCAATAACTCGGCCTCTGTTTTGAATGGTTTGAGGCAACAGGTGGCTCTTGTAGTAGCTGAGGAATCAATTCGCCCTAATTGCGGCAGTGGAGGTCCTTTCTTCCTTTCAACACTTATGATTTCTCCTGACTGTGTTTAATTCAGGAAATTAAGCTTTTGTTAATTATTTTTAAGCCATAATTCCCTAAATCTGTCTTCAATCTTCATCTCTGCTGCGTTCTATTCTTCAACACTGATACTCTTTTTAAATGAGATTTTGAACCATAGTGTCTTGTAAATGTGTAGAGTCATTCTGGGCCTTTAAAGGTATCAATGCTCATAGAGCATCGACAAATGATGAATAGAGCCTAGTGGATGGTCCTTTTTAGTAGCTCAAAGGCACAGGAAATGTCTTTCCCGGCCCTCAGCTTTCCTTCATTATTTCAATGGAACACCTGCAAAACACAAAGACAAATTAAGAAATCCCACATTTTGGGTTAAACTGCTTCAGAAGGCGGGAGAGGAGCGTAGCCGTTGGATGAAAGCATCCAATAGTGGAGATCTGCAAATAATAGGCAAAAGAAGAGCGGGAGAAGAAATAAAGCGGAGAGATCCTAGACTGTCCGATCTGGACACGTGGACAGTCCAGATTTAATTGGGAAATCGCAATCGGCAGGAGGAGGAAAATAATGCGATGAAGAAACTCCGATGCGATTGCGCTATCGAAAGGCCTGAGGCGATTAAGCGATGGCCGTTGATCTAAGAGCGAGATCAACGGTGGAGAATGAATCGGGGAATCACAATCGGAGGTCGAGAACGAGGGGATGCGATGGAGCGCAGGCCGTCGATCGGTTGTCGATGAACAGAAGAGATGAACCGGGAGCAAACCTTTATAATACATGAAAAAACAAAGGTTTGAAATAAAACAAAGGTTTTTTCAGTTTCGAGGGTAGAAAATGTGCATAAAAATGAATAGGCACCCAACTGCAGGGCCTTTAATTATATGGATGATAATATGCCCGGGGCGTATTTGAAACAAGGGCCAATCGCAATCGGAAATCGGAGACTGGTCTTTCGATTAACTCGCTAAAACATTTGCGATGCGATAAGCACCTTGGGACCTTTAACTCTCGGTCCCGGGGAAAGTCATATGAAACAGAGGCGGGGGGAAAGATTTAACACACGAGACCCAATCGCATCGGAACTTTGATGCGGGTCTTTCAATCTAACCATTGTGTTTTCTCCGATTGCGATTGTGCGATCGACTCTTTTTAATCAACCCATTTAATTTATTTCAACACGTGACTTTAAGTTTTTAAGTTAAAACTTTGGATAAGTGGGTTTTGGGTTTTTACAAAGAAAAATATCGATCGGGAGTGAAGTATATAGGGGTTTAAGCGCCTGAGGTGAGCTTTATGGTTATATGGAAAATAATGTAATCGGGAGCTTTAATCACATAAAAAGCCAATCGCAATCGGAACTTTCGGTCCATGGCACAAGACTTGCGTACTTTGAAAATGTGCAATGTGATTAGCGCTGAAAGGCTTTGGCGTTTGGTTTTAACGCATGGGCATGTGGGGGGAAGTGGTTAGGACTTAGCCCAAGGGGCTTAAGTCTATAGAAAAACTTGTATTTTTTATGAATTTTCAAAGTTTTCAATGGATTTTAGAGGTTTCGGTAAAGCTAAAGAATGAGTCTTTAACCTTGTAAAAGTGTTTTTCATGAGGGGAAGAAGAAGAATCATGAAAACAAAGGGGTTTTTATGGAGAAAAAGGGGAGAAAATGAAGGTAAGTTTGGAGGATGGGGAGGGAAAAAATGATGGTTTTACAGAAGTTTCTTCTCATGAAAACAACAAAATTTCTGAGTATAAAAATGGGAACAACAATGAAGATTTTGGACAGAGGCATGAGGCCTTTAAGGAGTCTTCAAGAGCCAACAATGTTTTAGTGATAAAATTTGTTCCTTGGAGGCTCAAAAAGTCTTAGCCACCTTTTGGTATAACAAATATTATAGGTGGCTAACAGTGGCTCCACTTGGGGATGATGCCTTCTTGAAGGCATCAAGAACTTCAGACTTGCTTTCTCTGGGAGGTTGACTTGTGCCTGATCCATTGGGCTGCCCTTCCTTTGCTAGGATGATCTTCTCTGAAAACATATTAGCAGCTATGAAAACAATGGACCTTCATCAATACAAACTTTCTACCTCCCCAATCCTACTGATCTAACATTTTTTCTTCATCAGAGTGCACTTGGATTGGCAAACGCTTTTCACAACATTTTATTCTTTTGAAAGCAGGAAATTTGATCTATTTCTACTCCTTATTTCTCCATGGACTTAGTTTAAACAGTTGATTCCATAAAATTCTCTGCCTATTCTATCATTTGTTGGGATTAAACTGTCCAACAGATTTTTATTCTCTAAATTCTACAACAGAAATTTAAAAACAGCCAAGTCAAGATTAAGTTGTTTGACTTGTTGTGATCTATGGCACAAAAACAAGCTGCACATAGATTATTATTTGCAGAAAATTAAATAAAAAATTGAAGGCCTAAGATCTGAAAATTTAAGCACTTCCTGCACTCTTTTTACAACTCTTTTTTTACTCTTATGTGAGTTGTTTCTTCCTTGCTCTCTGGTTCAGACTTTGAGCTAATTAGAACCAGATTTTCTTCTTCTTGACTCAGAAAAATAAAACAGATTTGAGTCATCTCTCCTTTGGAAACTTAGGTTCAGATTTTGAACATGTTTGAACCTTTCATTTCTATCCTAATATATCTACTGATAAGCCAAGATTAAACAGTTTGGAAAATCGAATTCACTATCCTATCAGCAGAAAATTTAAAGGCTAATTAGTCAAGATTAGATAGTTTGACTAACTAGAAGTGTGTTTTTTAGTAGTGGCATTTAAGCTTGCACACTTTTAGATTGGTTTCTCTTTTTTGGTATGGGGCTATACCTTTATTGGTTTTACCATTTGCCCTCTTTTCTTTCTTTCTTTGTTTTTGTATTTTTGATTTTTCTAACTTTGAATGCAATGGTTAGACTATGGCATTTACAATGAAAAATAAAATGCTTTTAAACATAAGATTCTTTACAGAAGTAATGCTTGAGCATCCTTCCATTAATAGGACCTCCATACAGATCTTATCCATTCAATTCTCTCAAGAAAAATGCATTATGACCCCTCTCAGCATGATAATATAAGGCCCTTTCCACAAGTTTTCAAACTTACCATGTTTTCCCTTCTCTTCTCTTCTTGAATCCCATTTAAGAACAAAATTTCCTATTTGGAAATTGTTTGCCTTAGTCCTCTTATCAAATAGCTTCTTCATTTTTTCTTGGACTAACTGTGTTCTTCCATAGACTTCCTCTCTGGTCTACTGTAAATGGATTGTTTGGTTGATTCTTCTCTGCATATCATTTTCTTCAATCTGCACTTCTTGAAGGAGTTTCATGACTGGAACTCCGAATGAGGTAGGAAAAACTGCATCCATGCCATAAACCAACTGATAGAGGGACATATTTATTGATTTCTTTGTAGTCAACCTATCAGCCCATAAGGCATGAACCAGCTTACTGTGCCATGATTTCTGATTTTGCTCCAAAATTTTTTTGATTATATTGAGGAGACTCTTGTTGGAGGATTCAGTTAATCCATTTCCTTGGGGATAGTAAGCAGTGGAATGGCCCAAGTTTATGTGGTATTTGTAACAGAAATCAACCATTTTCTTAGATTTAAAAGCAGCAGCATTTTCTGTTATGATTTTTCTGGGACAACCAAATCTGGATAGGATATTTGTTTCAAGGAACTTGATAATGACAGAGTCATTAGCATTTCTGGAGGGTATAGCTTCTATCCACTTGGTAAAGAAGTCAGTGGTTGTGAGGATCCACTTATGCTGAGTTGAGGAGGATGGATGAATTTCCCCAATGAAGTCCAGCCCCCATTGTTGAAAAGGTGCCTCAACTCTGATAGGATGTAAAGGTAAGGGAAGGAGTTTTCTTTTGCCATCAAATATTTGACACTTATGGCAAGACATGACTAGATTTTGAGTGTCTGGGAAAAGGGTAGGCCAATAGTAACCAGTTCTAAGAATTTTGTTGGTTGTGGCCTTCCAGTAGAGGTGAACTCCACATTCCCCATCATGCAATTCATGCATGATATTTCCTACATCGTCTTCAAGTAAACATTTAAGCAAAATTCCAACAACATTTTTCCAATATAGTACTACATCTAAGATACAAAAATTCAAAGCCTTTTGTTTCAAGAATCTAGCTTTAGTTTTAGACAACGAAGGAGGGGTATTTAAATATAAAAGCACATAAATAATGTCAGCATACCAAGGAGAATTTAGAAATGTTTATTCAATAATAGGAGCATCAGATTCTTCTATTTCTTCCAACACATCTACCATATTCATATCTAGTGCTTGGAAGTTAGACTCAGCCATAAGTTTTGCTAATCCTTGCCCTTTAACTAGTTTGGTGGGCCTAATTTCTAAGTCATATTCAAGAATAGTTGCAATCCATTTTCCCCTTTTACCATTAGGGTCTTGACTTAGAATGTCCTTGAAAACAGTATGTGGAACAAAATAAATTATGTGAGAGTGTAAAATATAGACCCTAAAGTCTTTCAATGCTTTTACCAATGCTAAGGCTTGCTTCTCCATGATATTATATTTGAGAGGAGCATCTCTTAAGGCCCTAATAAAGAAAGATATTGGTTGTTCTTGCCCTAAATAATTCTTTTGAAGTAAAACTACAGCTATTGTATGTTCTGATGCAAAAGAAAAGATGTAAAAATCTTTGGTAAAATCTGGACTAATCAGGACCGATGTTTGGGTAAGAGCTTGTTTGACCATTTTGAATGATTGTTTAGCTGGTAAAGTCCATTTTACGTCCACATATTTCTTAAGCATGTTTGTAATGGTTTTTAATAGCTCAGCAAGGTTGGGGATAAACCTCCTAAAAAAATTAATCTTTCCGATGAAAGATTGCAACTCTTTGAGGCTTCTTGGATGGCTAGTTTGCAATATGCCATCTATCCTTGTAGGGTCTATTTTGATTCCCTCTTCCGAAATTATATTTCCAAGAAGTTTACCTTCTTGGAGACCAAAGAGTGTCTTCTTGGGATTCAATGACAAACCAAATTTCCTACATTTCTCAAAAACTTTTCATAAGTGAGTCAAATGTTCTTCATCAGTTTTTGAAAAGACAGTTATGTCATCAAGGTAAATAATTATGAAATAGCCAATATCTTCAGAAAAGGCTATGTACATGGCCCTTTGGAAGGTGGCCCCTACATTCATTAACCCGAAAGGCATTTTGACATACATAAAGGTGCCCCAAGGTGTGGTAAAAGCAGTTTTGATTTGATCACTTGGGAGCACTAACACCTGGTTGTAACCCGAGAACCCATCTAAGAGTGATATCCTTTTTGACCCAAATACCCTCTGAAGTATATGATCCATCTTGGGCAATGGGTAGTTGTCTTTTAGGGATGCTCTGTTTAAGTTTCTGAAGTCGATACAGAGTCTGATCTCCCCTGTCTTTTTCCTAACAGAAACTAAGTTTGATACCCATTCTGAAAATCTAATTGGTACTATAATGCCAACATCATGCATATTTTCAATTTCGGCTCTAACTAAAGGTAATAAAAGTGGGTTTATTCTCCTTAGTTTTTGTTTGAAGGGCTTTTGATTTTCCTTCAGGGGAATCTTGTGCTGAATGATGCTGGTATCGTAAGACTTCAGATCTGTGTATGCCCAGGAAAAAACATCTTTAAACTCCTTAAACAGATCAATGTATCGAGATTTTATGTGAGTTGGAAGAGTGCTGGACAATTTAATCATCTTGGGTTCCGTTAGGGAGCCTATGTTGTGTTCTTCTACATTTGTTTCTACAGGCTCCATTTTTGGTTCGTTGGCTACATCATTAAAGTCTAAAAGGTGTTCCAAAGGTGAGAGACCTCTTGGGATTGAACCGTTCTTACATTCTAAAACTTCCAGGCCTCTTTGGTCGACGTTTTCAATTGACTTTGTTTCAAACGTATTCTCATAATGACTTATATTAGCAGAGTGTGTTATTTCAGCTTCTGGGATTCTTCAATATATGGACAGTTTTGATTATGGCTCGATTCTGATGTAGGTATGGCGAAATCGTTTTCTGACCTCAAGAAATCATCAATGTGTTGGTCAGAATCAAAAACTTGCCAGTGATCTACGTTATCAGGCACTGCAGGCCTATGTTTTACTTTTACACTAAGCTGTTCATTTATCTTAGGTATTTGACAATTATTGGCATTAAAAGCGAGTTCATTTTCTAAACGATTAAATGCTCTAGGAATGAAAACAAGTTCGTATTTTTCAAAGGTTTTCAATAGATCGAGAGCAGCATTCCGATATTCCCTAAGCCTCGGATTTATGGCCGAGTATTCTCCTTTGATTTGTTTTATGATAAGTTCAGAATCTCCTAGGATTGTTACCTTTTGGGCCTGTAATTGTTTGAGCAATTGTAAACCTAGGAGAAGTGCTTCGTACTCAGCAATATTGTTAGTGCACGGGAAATCCGATTTATATGAAAAACTTTGATTTGTATTATGGATCCATACGCCTACACTTGTGCTTGCCTTATTATAGGATCCATCAAATTTTATTTTCCAAATTACGTTTGATTCATTTTCGTTTTCTTGTTGTTGTTGATTGTCGATGTTTTGAAGTTGATTTGAGAGAAAATTTGATTTTTCTGGTGAATCACCGGGGTCTATGTTCTCTTTATCTTGTTGAGTAATTTCATCTTCGTTACATAAGATAAAGCAATCTAAACTTGATCGAGTACAATAGATTGTAGTGTTGTTCGGTTTGTCTAAGTTTCTCACCATGTACTTCATGCGAGATTCCCTGTATAGTCTTCTGTTTTGGTTAAAAACAGGGATGGTGGCATAAGACATGTCCATTTGAAGGCTTCCCTGAAGTTTGGCTCCCCAAGATCTTGATAAGAGCATGCCATACTTAGGGGGAATGTCAGCTACAACTATATCCATAACTAGATTTTTAGCACGGATCTGAGCTAGATTAACACATAAATATTTGATCAAACCCAAAAATTTGACTCGGCTTGAGTCAAAAGAATAAAAATCTTTGTATGGTTTAGTAATCTCCAAGCCTAAGCTCTCCATTACCACCTTGGGCATTAGATTGTGTGAACCTCCTGAGTCTAACATGGTATTGTGTAAAATTTTCTCGTGTATGTTCAAGCTAACATAGAAGGGGGGAACAACCCCTTCTTGATATTCTCCTTCAACTTCAGGACCAAATAACAACTCAGGTTTATCATCTATTAGGTTCAAAGTGTCAGTATTACTTCCTAAGTTCAAAGCTTTCAAAACTTGGTTTTTGTACACCTCTTGGGTTACTAGTTCAGCCAGGGGAATGGTGATTTTTAACTTGGAAATCTCTCCCTCAAGGCTGAAAGGAATAATTGACTTGTTGATATTTACATCTGCCTTTTCAATTAAATTCTTTTCAGCATCTTTGATTTGTTGAACCTTATTTGGACTGGTAATTGGGACAGTTTTGTTAGGACCACTAGCTGAAGTGCTAGGGGTAATTTTTTCAACATTTGGCTGAATATTTTTGTCTTTGTTTAAGTCTGGTTTTTTGGCCAAAATGTTAGTTTTCTCTGCTGTCTTTTTGGGCTGAGTTTCTGTGTTTTTCTTGACAGCGGTATTAGTGTTCTTGTCTTTTATGTTATCTGCATTCCCTTTGCTCCTAAGATCGTATTGTTTATGCACTTCCATAATTTCATTTTCAAAACCCAATCTGTAGTCATCAGAGTCTTCATAGGTGTTTGTATTTTGATCATAAGAGAAGAAACCTTGTTCTTCGTCAGTGAGGAAAACATCATCTCCACTGTCTGATCCAATCAAGTTTACATGATCTTCTTCCATCCTTTCCAACTCCCTATATTCCTCATATTGATCTACATAGTTTTGTTGGAAGGGAGGTCTAATCTGTTGGTCATTCTCGTTCTATTTGTCTTGATTGTTTTCTCTTCCATAATTCTGATTTCTATTTCGAGGAGCAGTTTGATTTTGATTTGCTTGTGCTTTCTTAATTATGCTCATCTCTTTCATCATTTCTTCCAACATCCTCTCCATTTTTGAGCTTGAAGTAGAAGGAGTGGAATCTTCTCTAAAAGGAACTCTCTTCTCAGTTTTCATTCTTGCTCTCTTCTCCATCAAGTTGACTTCCACAGAAAGGGCACCATGTTGCATATCTTCGAGAGTTGCAAAATTTCTTTCTCTCAGCTGATAGGTCATGTCAGAGTCAAACCCTTCAAGAAATTTATTTAAAGCTGAGCCCTGTGGAGGTTTTAGTTCTGGGGAAATTGCATTATACACACTATTGAACCTAGTGTAGTAAGCTTGCACACTTTCTCCAGTGTTTCTATGGAGGTTTTTGTAGTCAGAAAGGACTTGGATAGGGTTTTTCTTTACTTCCCATTTCTTTAGGAACGTTTGATGGAAGCCTTGGAGATCATTAATACTATGGGGGGATAAACCTTTGAGCCATTTTCTTACTTCTCCCCCTAGGCTCTGAGAAAATAACCTAAGATTGACAGAATCATCATCAATTTCATTTCTATCAAAGTAGTCAATCATTTTATCTACATGTTGTGATGCAGTTATAGCATTGTTAGCATCATATAATGGAATTTTGGACTGATAGTCCTATGGAAGATTAACTAATGGTACAGGAAGGACTAGGGGAGCATAACATGCTGCCATGATAGGTGGTGGGGGTGGATTTATAATAGGAACAATGGGCTGAGGTGAAGTGGTTTGAACAGTGGATGAAGGGTGAGCAGAAGTGGATGGACTAGGAATAGACCGCTGAGATGATCTTGGATGAGAGACACCTAAGTTGTGAAGAAAATGTAAGTCAGGAGGTGTTGTTTCTCTGCTACCAAGAGGTTCACTTGTTTCAGGAGATGATAGTGAAGACTCAGAATCTAACTGATCTAAATCACCAAGAGACCTAGTTCTAAATGGATTTACTAAGTCAACTTGAGATTTTTGTAGAGCTGAAAGTTTTTCAGGAACTGAATTAGCTCTCAAGGGTGATCTGAAAACAGTTGATAATTTAATCTTAGGAGACTTCCTAAGAATAATTTCATGGTTTTCAACTATTCCCAGTGGGTTTGGGTCAGGGTAGGCTCTAGTATTAATCTTTCTAGGAGCCACTATGCTATGTTTTTCAGACCCAAATATGACAATTTTTTAAGAGGCTAACTGATCTTTTCAGAAGAAGGAAAATTTTAATCTTATAGCCTTCTAGCTGAGCTTGTATGATGCTATTAAGACTTGGGGTCTTCCCAGTGGAGTCTTAAGGTCTGTTTTTAGGATTGTGGAGTCACCAGGTGGGAATTTTTAGCTCTTTTGGAGGTAAAAAGGTTTTATAGTCCACCACAAAGTTTATTATGAAGCCAAACTGAAAAATTTTGGGTTTTTCTGAGTTAATTTGGTCTTATAGGTTAGGAGAGTGTTCTAAGTTTGATTCAACACTTAGCTAGGGTGTCAAAACGCACAGAGTTTACTCTTATGGCTTGGTAACTGAATTCTTCAAGGTTCGACAAGGCTTTATGAGAATCCTAAGAGTTACTTAGTTTGTCACTGATTCAAAAGGTCCTATCATGATTACCATTGCTTGGTAGTGCTTGAAGAAGGTTATTTATGTTATACTTAGACAGTGAGTGTTTTTCTTTGTAGATTTGACTCAGGGTCCCACTGTGATCGCCATTGTGTTGGTGGCGATGAGGTGGTTGATAATCACTGGATAGTCTTTGAAAATAAGGGATTTCTGGAGTCCTAAGGGGTACTTAGATTGTTACTGACTCAGAATGGTCCCACCGTGATCGCCATTATGTTGGTGGCGATGGGGTGGCTGATAATCACTGGATAGTCTTTGAAAATAAGGGATTTCTGGAGTCCTAAGGGGTATTTAGATTGTTACTGACTCAGAATGGTACCACCGTGATCGCCATTATGTTGGTGTCCCGTGTTTTGATATTTTGGCAAATCAAAAGACAAGGAAACATCAAAACCAACCTTTAGAGTTACAGGATCTAGTCCTCCTGTTCTCAGAGAGGGATCTCTCAAATGTTTGTTTTGCAAAAAATTATCTTGTGTGCTTATAGTATTGATTTTAGACTACTTATTAAGTGCATGTGTTTGTTTGTTTGGTTGGATTGAATTGATACAACAGAACATGAAAGGTCTAGGAAAGATACATAGAATGGAGAAACATCTGGTTCATTGGGAAATGGAGTCAAGAAAAGGTCATAACAAACTCATCAAAGGATATGGGATATCAAAGGGCAAATCTAACTTGGCCACAGGATCCTTTTGTTTTTGGAATGGGATGAACATTAATGATTTGGAAAGAGAAATTGAATTCTCAACAAAGGGAAATTGAAAACATAATTTAAACAATAAAGAGATATTTGATAGACAGGGCTAACCATAAATTCTACAAACATTCTTTAAGCAAATAATGGCTTCAAGACAACTTTCAAAATGAAATCTAAGATTCGGGGAACACCCTATTTCCTCAAAGATTTTATTCTAAAGGACTTAGAAAACATAAAAGATTTACTAATAATTACATTCATAGAAGAGGGAACACCTAAAAACATCTATGATCATAATTATAATGACCTTTAAGCCAACTGTTTAAGTGAGGACAAAGGGCAAGATCAAAATAGAACTCTTTGACTCACTGTGAGCAAAGAAATTCAAAGGGAGACTTCAATAACAATTTTTAAGTGGCAGCAGACAAGAAGGGAGAACCATAAATCATGCTGAAACCAACTGTTCAAACTATTAAGGAAAAAAAACAAGCATGAAGACTAGATAGAAAGATTAAAGCCTCTAAAATACTTCAGCAGAAGAAAAAATTAAATAGTGAAGGATGAACAGGTCTAAGGTGCTTCCAAGAGTCATTTCTTAGCCTAAAACTTTCTATCCTATTGTAGTAAGAAATTGTGGAACATAATGAAAACAAGGGGAAAACATAAGATAGTTCAGAATACTTCACCAACAGCCAAGCTCATGAATCCAATGATAGAGCCTTCTTAGGAACAAGCATGCAACAACATCATCAAGATCTCCAAGACTTCAATTTGTTATTCAACTTCAACAGACTATGTATTTACTTCAAAGAGTTTCAGTATTACAACTTGCGATCAAACAATAACCAACAACTTATTATCTTCTACAGAAGTATTTATAGAAGAAAAGAGGAGGTGGAATGAGACAAAATATCTTCTAAGTTCAATTAATACAGCTTACTGTCTCTCGGCCTTTGAGGGGCTTGATGGAGAACATTCTGATATTCCTCCTGTATTAATTGGTTACATTAACTTTTCAAGCTCGTTGGGAAAGAAATGTTGACTTTTAAGGTTCTATGATCTGTCTGGAGTAACTCTGTGGATATTTTCTATTAAACTCCTTTGGCAGAATTAACTTTTTGGCAGCGCTGGAGGCAGATATTTGTTTAATCAATAACTCGGCCTCTGTTTTGAATGGTTTGAGGCAACAGGTGGCTCTTATAGTAGTTGAGGAATCAATTTGCCCCAATTGCGGCGGTGGAGGTCCTTTCTTCCTGTCAACACTTATGATTTCTCCTGACTATGTTTAATTCAGGAAATTAAGCTTTTGTTAATTATTTTTAAGCCATAATTCCCTAAATCTGTCTTCAATCTTCATCTCTGTTGCGTTTTGTTCTTCAACACTGATACTCTTTTTAAATGAGATTTTGAACCATAGTGTCTTGTCAATGTGTAGAGCCATGCTGGGCCTTTAAGGGTATCAATGCTCATAGAGCATCAACAAATGATGAATAGAGCCTGGCGGACGGTCCTTTTTAGTAGCTCAAAGGCGCAGGAAATGTCTTTCCCGACCCTCGGCTTTCCTTCATTATTTCAATGGAACACCTGCAAAACACAAAGACAAATTAAGAAATCCTGCATTTTGGGTTAAACTGCTTCAGAAGGCGGGAGAGGAGCGTAGCCGTTGGATGAAAGCATCCAACGGTGGAGATCTGCAAATAATAGGCAAAAGAAGAGTGGGAGAAGAAATAAAGCGGAGAGATCCTGGACCATCCGATTTGGACACGTGGACGGTCCAGATTTAATTGGGAAATCGCAATCGGCAGGAGGAGGAAATGAATGCAATGAAGAAAATCTGATGCGATTGCGCTATCGGAAGGCATGAGGCGATTAAGCGATGGTCGTTGATCTAAGACCGAGATAAACGATGGAGAATGAATCAGGGAATCACAATCGGAGGTCGAGAACGAGGGGATGCGATGGAGCGCAGGCCGTTGATCAGCTGTCGATCAACGACAGAGATGAACCGGGAGCAAACCTTTATAATACATGAAAAAACAAAGGTTTGAAATAAAACAAAGGTTTTTTCGGTTTCGGGGGTGGAAAATGTGCATAAAAATGAATAGGCGCCCAACTGCGGGGCCTTTAATAATATGGATGATAATATGCCCGGGGCGTATTTGAAACAAAGGCCAATCGCAATTGGAAATCGGAGACTGGTCTTTCGATTAACTCGCTAAAACATTTGCGATGTGATAAGCGCCTTGGGACCTTTAACTCTCGGTCCCGGGGAAAGTCATATGAAACAGAGGCGGGGGGAAAGCTTTAACACATGAGACCCAATCACATCGAAACTTTGATGCGAGTCTTTCAATCTAACCATTGTGTTTTCTCCGATTGCAATTGCACGATTGACTCTTTTTAATCAACCCATTTAATTTATTTCAACACGTGACTTTAAGTTTTTAAGTTAAAACTTTGGATAAGTGAGTTTTGGGTTTTTACAAAGAAAAATATCGATCGGGAGTGAAGTATATAGGGGTTTAAGCGTCTGAGGCGGGCTTTATGGTTATATGGAAAATAATGTAATTGGGAGCTTTAATCACATAAAAATCCAATCGCAATCGGAACTTTCGGTCCATGGCACAAGACTTACGCACTTTGAAAATGTGTGATGCGATTAGTGCCGAAAGGCTTTGGCATTTAGTTTTAACGCATGGGCATGTGGGGGGAAGTGGTTAGGACTTAGCCCAAGGGGCTTAAGTCTATAGAAAAACTTGTATTTTTTATGAATTTTCAGATTTTTCAATGGATTTTAGAGGTTTCGATAAAGCTAAAGAATGAGTCTTTAACCTTGTAAAAGTGTTTTTAATGAGGGGAAGAAGAAGAATCATGAAAACAAAGGGGTTTTTATGGAGAAAAAGGGGAGAAAATGAAGGTAATTTTGGAGGAGGGGGAGGGAAAAAATGATGGTTTTACAGCAGTTTCTTCTCATGAAAACAACAGAATTTCTGAGTATAAAAAAGGGAACAACAATGAAGATTTTGGACAGAGGCATGAGGCCTTTAAGGAGTCTTCAAGAGCCAACAATTTTTTAGTTATAAAATTTTTTCCTTGGAGGCTCAAAAAGTCTTAGCCACCTTTTGGTATAACAAATATTATAGGTGGCTAACAGGGAGCAGGAGTGGGGAAGTAGTTTTAAGAAGAGAAACCATTGTTTTCATGCAGCAAAAGAATGGTTTTGAAATTTTCCCAAAATAACTCGATATCGCTAGCCGCCCGAGATGTGAGAAAATAAAACCGCCCATATCGCGTGATTTCAAACTGTTAAAGCCCAAACGCCAAAGTTACACGATATGGATGCTGGCCATTGGATCTGGGACTGTGAGATCTGACGGTGCAGGATGGAGCACGATACGGGGAGATGTGCGGTTGGTAAGGTGGGGACAAGTCAAAGGCGGTTTGAATGTGGGCCATCCGATTAGCGGAATGAACAGCTGAGATCTGAAGAGGGAAAGCGAAGGCAGAGGGGAAGGTCAATAGGCAGGAGGAATCCTGGTCGTTGGATCCCCGGGGATCAACGGTGGAGATTTAAAGATGAGGCAGAGGTAGAAAGGGATAAATGGATGAGAAGGAGAAAGGAGGACTGTCGAATTGAATGGGATAGACGGCTGAGATCCAATCGCAATCGGATAAGGCAGGGGCCAAAAATCCGATGGGTTTATGTAGCGATTGCGTGTGGACCATTGGATCAACGGAAGATTGACGGTCACGATTGGATCGAGGATCACCAATCGGGGACACAGGGGCGGTGAGAGAGCGAATCCTGGCCATTGGTTCTTGTGGATTCAATGGCTAGAATTTAATCGGGAGTCAGCCAATCGGGGAAACGAAAGTGGCACATTTAAAAATTTTCCATTGGCGATTGGGGCAGTGGTGTGATGGCCATTGGATTGTTTAAAGATCAATGGTGGAGATCACAATCAGGGGGTAAAAAAGGAATTTTATGGGCACACGGTGAGATTTGCGCGGGCTGTTAGATCTTCACAGATCGACAGTGGGTATTGCACCCGCAGCCAATAGAACAATTCCTCCTCGCATCGGAACTTTTCATTTTACAAAGGAAAAAGTGTTCATGACCCATCTTCCGATTACGATTGACGGTGAATGAAATTAGCGCTGGCCGTTGGATATTTAAGGAGATCAACGGCGGAGACCTCGGCGGAGGCCGATAGACCAAAGAACTCGTCGCATCAGAAATTTTCCATATAACCAAGAAAATGTGCTCACGTCCAATCTTCCAATTGCGATAAGCACTCAAGGGCTTAACGCCTGGTCTTGGCACCGAGTTTCATGGAGGGGAAGTGGTTATGGGCTTAGCCAAAAGGGGCTAAAGCCTATAATGAAAAATAAGTGTTTTTAAGCCAAAAAGATGGTTTTTAAGGCTTAGAGAAGGGTTCCGATAGGGGAAAAAGGGGTTTTTCCACCAAATGAAGGGAATTCACGTGGTTTATGAAGGGGAATTAGATGGTTTAGAAGACTTAGGAAGGGATTTTTGGGGTTAAAGGGGAAACTTTGAGAAGGGAAAAAAGGGTTAAAATGGGGAAATTTGCAGGGATACAAGGGAGCAAATGGAGGCTTTCTGGGCACAATTCTTTCACAGACAGTGAGGATTTCTTGATGGAAACAACAGTGAAGATATTTTCAAAGGAAAAGGGCACACAGAGGCTTCAAGAATGAGATATTTTCAGAGGAAATGTGTCTCTTGAAGGCTCAGAAAAATATTTAGCCACCTGTTTGCTTCACAAAAAATTTATAGGTGGCTAGCAGCTGGGATAGGCTACCACAAACAGTGTAGCAGTCATAGTAACATAATGTGGAATGTTATTGGATGAAGCCATAGGCATTTGGAAAACTATTAGGAATGACTCGATGGTCCAATAGTTGCGAAACGAGCTTCACATCAAAGAGCAGTAGTTCATCAAAATCTAGATGGCGACACCCACATTAGTAGCAACACAAAGACTTTAAAAATTACATGAAGGCAAGGAAATTTAGACAGAAATTGAAGACCTGCGCCACTGTGAGTAGCTATTGGAAACAAGGATGCAACCTTGGGATGAGGAAGCCCTGAAGCTCTCACAGAATCTTGATGGTGCCCTCAAAAGCCTACAAAAAACCCAACAGAGCATCAATTTGGCAGCTGAGGGTCCGACAAAAACAAAATTGGTTGATGAAGCATAGAGTGCTTCTGCACAGAGCATTGAAGTCATCCTCCCACTCTGGAGATTTGTCGAATCACTGAAGATGAAGATGAAGGAAACCACCCTGCAGTGACTCGGGACGAGTCACAAGATTGGGTTGGGGGCCTGTTGGAGTGAGGTCCCCTGGAGTGAATTTTTGGGATAATTTTGTATAAGTTTTGTTGTATGCGTTGCGTGCGAGTAGTCAAAGGGGCTTTGGGGCGGGTCAAAGTCCCTTAGTCATTGTAATGGGTTTAAAGGGAAAACCATAAGTCTCAAACCATGGTTTGAGACCATGGTATATGCGTGTCTATATAGTATAAATATGTAAGGATTGAGTCGAGTAGAGACAATGAAGATATCAAATGTATGGGTTTTGTTAATTTTTTGATCTAAGTATGGGCTTTTGGGTAGAAAGGCTCTTGTTGGCTGTGTGTGCAGAGACCTAAGTCATGGTCATGTGTGACTCTACTAGCTGTGTGCGTAGAAGGATTGAATGTACTAAATTGAAATATCACTTAATAAAGAAGGCATTTTTGGTGAACCTGGATTCTTATATGGTTGATTGTCTTGATTATCTGTATTTTCTTTAAGATGTGAATATGTTATAGGTTGTGTATTTACTTTTGTTAATGGTTAATTTCTTCTGTGTGCGAATATTAGTTGATGTTAAATGAATAGATATGAATAAATTATCCTTAATTACTATGTACAAATATATTGAAGTATTCTATGATAAACCATGGAAGGGTTAGATCTATTGACTGTGCATGCGTGCCTCTGTTATATTATCTGTACTAAGTCTGATTATGGCCACTACATCAAAAGCTTCCTCAAGGTGTGGAAACCTGGTTCCAGCACCCCCCCATACTACCTTGAGTGAGACTTTGATCTGCGCAAGCAGGTCACTACCGAAAGGGCCAGTAGCTGGAGGGTTTTGTTGGTTGTGCGATAACTCTAAACCTAGGTCATGACCCCTCAAGCCAGCATGGAGGTAGCTTATGAGTCATAGCTACAATCGGGAAGCAATATCCATAATATTTTTCATGTTTCATGCCTCAGGAAGGTGTTGGGACAACATATTAAAATAGTTATGGAGTTGCCTCCACTTGATGATGAGGGGAATTTTGTTTTAGAACCGGAAACCATTATGGAGACTAGAGAAAGGAAGCTAAGAATCAGAACAATTAGAAAGTATTTTGTGCATTGGAAGAAATTTCCGGATGAGGATGCCACCTGGGAGGGTGAACACATATTGGACCATCCAACACTGAAGTTTCTTGGGGACAAGCAACATTTGGGAGGGTAGCACTGTAATGTCCCTTCCTAAATTATTTTGGTACCAGATTTATTTTTATGTTATGGGGGCCAATTTTGGTGATGTTAGAGCCCATTTGATTTTCATTAGAATATTTAGGAGTTAGAAGTTAGTTAACATTATGTAATTTTATTTTGTTGGTAATGTATGGGGGCTAACCACACATGAAATATGCACATCCTTAATAACTAGTTCGAAAAGCATGAGTGGGAAAAAAGTATGGAGGAAAAAAGCGAGAAGAAGGTTTGTCTTACCTGGGTTTTTCTCCGCTTGCCAGAAGGCAAGTCCAGGTGCATTTCTTCTATATATTTGTACTATTTCCTATTTCCATAATAAAATGGCTCAACACATTGCATGTTTTAGATTTTTCAGAGTATTTACTACAATATTTTGAATTTCCATGGTGTAAATTTATGATTTTCCGTATTAGCATTGTTTTTCCTATTTTGGAACATTACACGCTAGCTGCATAGAATAGTGTAGATTTTGGTGAATTCGATGTAAAAGTGTTCTGGCATAGCATATGATTTTTAGGTTTTTTTCCTTCTCAAAACTTGGAGATTTGTTTATAAAATGTTCAAACTTTATTTTGTCCTCATTTTGCAGAAATTCGAAGTTTGCTCTAAATTTGTTTTAGGTCACTAAAGATGAAAATGTTGAAATATCCCATGAAAACTATATAATGACATATGATAGTGTAGTTTTTCCTCTATTTTTGTTTCTACATTCATTCAAAGTGTATTTTGTTCAAAATTCTAACAATTCAAAAATAATATGATTAGAGTAGGACAATTCTAGGGATGGTTAGCCGTGTTGGCCTTCAAGCATTTTGCCTATGTTTCTCCAAGTGGAGAAAGAAATAAAGGGTGGAATGTACTCTCAGGAGGAGATGAGAGGCACCTATGAAAGCATCACAATTGCGGGTAGGGACACGTCATACATTGCGCTTGCCTGGTTTTTCTATATTTGTAGCAACACCTGCACGTCAAAGTATCTGTTATAAGGACTATCAGTTTAGTTTTCTTGCAAGAAATGATACAAATTTGTGTAATGATACAGGGGGGTTGGAAGAATCGTCGGGGGCGGGGTTGGAGGAATCGTCATTTTCATTCCAGTTTTTGAAATGGGAGGAGGAGAGGACAATGAATCCCAAGAGCAATGATGGTGACAATATTGATTGAGAGGACCATATCTTGCTCTCCTGGGGATGCTATGACGATAATACTTATTTTTTGAAATCTATGTTGAATAACATAGGACAATTGATGGTGATGAGGAGCAAGAGAATTATGATTGAACTACTGGCCATCCCACCCACTTGGTTCACTCGCATAACACATGTGGCAATGGATAGGTTGAAAGTGGCATAACACAAGTGGGAGTTTTCAATTGGTTGAAGGAGGAAAAATTAGAGTGTTATGATTGGCTAGGGTCAACAATGCCTTCTCACCCCAAGCCCGCAGAGAGAATACCTTTCAGCCTAATTAATGTTGATGTACAAGTATAACATAAATGAATCAAGTATTGGACCTATAACTTAATGGTATGACTAGCATGATATATTGGAACGAATTGTTGCAATAAATAGAATTGGGATTTTCTATATTGTAGCCGTGTTGAGATAATTATTGAAAATAAGTAGTATGCCAATGTTCATATTCTACTAGTGCACAATGTTGCAAATATTGCTAAACAAATATTGTGTATGCAAAACAAAGTATGGTTGAAGCAGTTCTACATTTGAAATTGTTAGTTAAAATATTTGTAAGTTGTTGATGTAATTTCCATGTATTATGTTGTTGAACTAAGGTTCTCATGAATGGATCGTGTACATATTGATTGCATGCAATATTATGTATTACTTGAGTATTATTGTGTGGACTTTAGAAGCCACAAATAAGATCTTGGCCTGTGTAATTTAAAACATGTTTTGAAGGTTGTTGTGTTTTCTATCCCTCATCCTTGCATACCTATGATAAAGAAAAGTCTCATACTATCTTCTGTACTCCAAACTCTCGTTAAGGGTTTTTTTTCTTGAATTATTTGAACAAATATCCTTATCTTTGAAAACACTATCTAAGATACCATAATTGAATGAAGTGGGCTATATTCCAGCCATGTATATGATATCTTAATGTCTCCTGGTCAAAGGTTTTTTGGGCACATGTTGACAAAGAAAAATTCAAATTAGTGACATACATCTTCATGCACATACTCACCATCTTTAGTACACAAGAGAAGTTCTATTGGTTGAACATGGATTGTACATACAAGGTATACATCAATAGCATGAATTATAAATGGGTCACTGATCATTGACATGCATACATTGTTGCACCTCCAATTGTCATAAGCATCAGTACTATCCTTTATATATGTTAGTATAGCTAAATTTACATGAAGTTATATGGTTGAGAAAAGAATTGAACACCTAGGGTTTGGTGCTCTATTAATAATATCTTGAGCTATGTATTGCCAAGGCTTGTTAAATGAATGATTTAGTTGCAAAGCTTACTGAGACAAATAAAATTTTAGCATGTATTTGATGCTTCTAGAGGGACTAAAACAAGAGAACTTATGTTGCAAGTAACATCTAGGGATTGTTGTAATTTTTGATAAGAATTTTATGTATCTTGAGCAAAGGATAACTGAGTATTTTTAAAGCTAGGGTTTGCTATCAAATGCGTGAATTCATGAGCAAGGGTGATGCCAATGTGTACTGTCATTAGGGTTTGCATTGATGACCAATCATTGTTGAAGGACTGTTGCAGGGGTTTCATAGTGAAAAATATTGTCTTGTTTACTTGATCTTATCTTAGAGGATTGAGGAAAATATTAGAGGTTGTTGGCTATGTTTGTATGTAGAGCATGAGTTGCTATATATATTTGTAATAATGTGTTTTGCAGGGATGTCATGCTATATCTATATGTTAGTGATTATGAATGATTGAGAGTTAATAACAAAGGATTATGGGTAGGATCTTGATATAAGTATGGGTTATGAAGCAATTGTGCATTTCAAATGAAGTAATGATTGCAGGATTGAAAGTATATTGATACAGAGATGCTGAGCAGTTTTGAGTAGAAGAAGATTTGATTGTTGAGAAAGTTTTGTATTGTCACCGAGCAGAGGTGGATCTAGTTTGAAAATATATGAAACATGGTCCCCTTGCTAAATAAGGTGGCATGGTGGTGCAAAACAAGATATTGGAGTCTCTTTCAGGTTGAAAACTAAGAACAATTCAGGGTGATAGGGTGGTGTGAGGGTAGATTGGAGTTTGTGTAAGGTGTTGGAGCACCATTTTAGTTGAAGCTGATAAAACCAGGGTGTTGGAGTATCCTTCCAGTTGGAGCTGGTAATATAGTGGGTTGAGTGTCCTTCTAGTTGGAGTTGGTAAATTAGGGCATTGGAACGTACTTTAGGTTGGAGACTATAAACCATGGGGTTGGAGCCTCCTTTATTTGATGCTTAAAATCTTGGAAGTTGGAGCTTCTTATTGATGTAAATTTTGAAGACCTATATTAAGAAGCGTTTGATGGTTTTTCTCCCAGAAGGGTTTCCACCTAAAAATCTCTTGTCTACTATATTGGATGTTGTGCATTGTTGAACGATGGTGTTATTTATTCATATAATGTGATGCTAACTTATGTTTTAACCTAATGCTAATGATAAAAAATGCTCTGTGAAATTAAAATTAACTAATTGAAGTTAAATATTTAGAGTCCCCCCTCTCAATATTTCCAACAAGTGCCTTAAGAATGCACCCATTCAACATTAATCCAAAACTTTTTAAACATTTTAAACTACTACTATTATTATTAATTGTAAAAAGAATTAATATATGAATTAAACATATATACATTTTAAAAATCATGTAACAACATTCTTAACCATGGAAATTCATTTCATTTGATCTTGAATTTTATTAATCTATAAATAGGCTTTGTTACAATACCATGGGCTAATACTCTGGTTTATCAAAACCACATGCCAAAGAAACCATAACTCATTTTAAAGAATATTTTTATATATTTTTTATTTTAGCTTAATTTTATAGCATTTCTTTAATTAAATTGAAAACAAAAAATTAACTACCTTTAAGATGAATCTCAACCCTTATCCTCACTACTAGTAAAAATATTACATGGATATTCCATAGAGGTTAAAGCTCTACCATCTCTTTTTTCTTTTTATTTTTGTGGGGTAAATTCTATTAATCACTAAAACAAAGGTTTACATAGTGAATTATGTAAAGTTAGGTTGATCTTTGAAAAGGAAGATGGACTATAGCCAAAAATATACTCTCCTTACGGAGGAGAGAAGCATTTAAAAACTAAAAGACATTCAAATAACTACACTAACACTAAGTCACTGGCCTAATTGGCCTTGTACAAAAGTAAATGTAAATATGTTATCAAAAAACATAGTCATATCTTCATGAATATGAGGGTTTGGAATCAAAGCCTACCACCGAGATAGGAGAAAATGGGTTAATTGGAGGTATTCTCACATCTAAAGGAATGTCTAGGTGCTACTCCATCTGTTCCATTCACCTGCCAATATCCCCGAGGTGCTTCTGTAGACGATCAAGTGATTGAAGAATGTCCATACAAGATTATTGGAGTTCTTGAATAGAGTTTGACAAAATAAACATTTCAATTTGTAGTATAATTCAATTGTCTGCATGTACTAATTAAAATGGCCTCTAGTATGGAAAATATCATGGATCTAGTCTTCCCACTCAGCTAGAACCTTTTGTGTATGAGAGTGAGCTTATATGAGAAGAGGCCTCCCTCTCTAATCTGTTAATTTCATCCTGTATATGGGAAGGGGTGAGCTCATTGTAGTGAGCAACATAGTCCTCAATTCAATGGTGCAGAAAAGTGTGTCATCAACGAACCTGCACTTAGTAGTAAGCAACCCCATGCCTGACTCTAACCTGTTGATGAGGACTATTGTTCCGAATACCTGGATACCCAAATTCATAGCTTGTTCCATACTTACCGAGAGGAGCTCAACCAAAACATGCCCACCCTAATATGAGACCCTTAGCAACCATGAATAGAATGACACAATGGTTGATCAGAATAAAAACTATGCCAACCCAACACAATGATAGAGAAGATGCTGATTTTCGTGGCCACCACCAAACTTGTCTACATTGAAAATTGGCATGACTAGAATGCCATCGAGCATACAAAAAAGACACAATATCACCAGACCAAGAAAAGAGAGATACAAACTCTTGTACTTGGAAGAGAAGGATTAAACCAATACTGGGGCTACCGACTTTCACCCATCAAGACCACCTAGACCCTAGTTAATTGGAAAAACAATAAAAAGTAGAACAAAAATGACACCACAAATATCCAATTACATGAACACAAAGAATAGAATTACCCAACCTCGCTAGTAGAACATCCCATGCAAAATCAAGAATTAGAATAACCTCTCTAACCACTAAAGATCTTCCCAATTTCCAGCTTCCAGGTGGTGAGTGTCCCACAACAGAAAACCACTAAGCATTGAATCCAAGCAAGATATTAGAACATTCGATATGAAAACTACATTCACAATCACACACAAGAATCCAAAATAATAGAGAGATATCGCCTAACATGGAAGAAGGAAAAACCCATGTTGGAAGCCTAAGTGTTGATAGAAATAGCAACTAACTCTTCTCTTGCACTAAATTCAAGCCATAATGTCCACATATTTCCCAGATAAGACATGAAGTCCCACAACCAACACACTAGTAACTGTGTACTCCAACCGATAGAATCCTCCCATTATTAGGGAAAGCGCCATACTTTCAATGCAAGACATACTACTGAGAAAGGAAAACTTTGTGGTGGCCAAATAACCCATGGCTAGTCTCACTCTCATGTCATGCATCCCCTGTACCTTCACCTGCATTGCAAAACCTTACTGAAGCTTTTGTTGCCCCACCCACTACCACAAATACCTAAAATATCTTCAGATTTATCGCCACCAAAGACATCTTGATCCCCTCCCTCTCCACATGCACTAAGCACTCAAATGGTTCCTTGCGATGTCTCCTCATCAATAACATTTTCATCGAATTAATCATTCAATTTAACTCATTCACACTTGTCGGGGCTCGTTTTAATGTCTCAACTTCACCATCCCCCCCTCTTCCCTCTTTTGTCACTCCATATGGGGATGGTAATTAATTATTAATAATTGCACCTAGAGGCATTCTCCAGCCCAATATGTTTATTTTATGTTATGGTATATGAATATTTAGACTCGGTCAAATTGCCACTAGTTTAAAGAATCAATTTTTTTACAGCCCATATTTTTTCCCACGATATTCTTCTCTAAATGTAGCATATGTAAATACATAAAATTCCAATCAATTTTTCTTTTTTTCAAAGAGATCAAGTTATTTGAAAAAATTAGGCACATAAATAGCCATTCATGATAAGATAAAGATTTTCTTAGGTTTAGGTTATGGCCATACTTTGATTGGAAAATGGGTTTGAAAATATATTTACAGGAAGGATATATAAACTAAGAGATTGGTTTAGGTTATGACCATTTTAGGTTATGGCCATATTTTATTGAAAAAATGGTTTGAAAAAATATTTACATGAAGGATTAGTTGTAGACTAGAGGTAGGAAAAATACTTTTGTAATGTTAATTTTCATGGCATTTTTTCTAAGGCTTTAATACATGAGCATAAAACTGCATTGAATTTCCTCAATATTTGTAGTTTTATTATAGCTGATTGAAGATAAACTAAGATATTCGATTTTGTAGTAAATTTTTTACTATGGGTTGGATTAGTTTAGACTGTGGCCATATTTTATTGGAAAAAGGGTTTGAAAAAGATTAATAGGAAGGATAAGTTATATACTAGAGGTAGGAAAACCACCTTTTAAACAATTTTCATGGTATTTTGTTTGGAACTTTGATGAGTGAGCTTAAAGTTGATATTATTTGAATTTCCTTTGTATTTGTAGTTTCACTATAGTTGATTGAAGAGCATATTTAAAGAGATTAGGTGTGTGAATTGTTCCTCCTAATAAAATAAAGATGTTATGGCCATACTTTTATTGGAAAAAGGGTTTGGAAAAAACATTTACAAGAAGGATAGATAAACTAAGAGATCTCGTTTTAAAATTTTAAAATTGTTTAATATCAGTGAGATTAATTTTAACTTTATAACTTTTTTAGCTATAATTTATATATTTCATTTTTTAACTATTAATTATTAGATTTAAATATAAATAGCAAAAATCAAATCAATAGAGGAGACAACTACTTTGTTTTTTTTAGTAGAAATCAAATCATTGTAATCTTGAAATTGATGGAAAGATTTTTAAGAGGAGAAATATGTTTTTATTTTCAATTCTATTATTTAATTATGAAATTTTTTAAAGATCCCAATGACCTTGTGATTTAAAACTTTAGAAAAATCACATAAATAAACATACGCACACGATGATTCAAAACTCTAACAAAATCACATAAATAAACAAGTGCTGATGGATGCACCACAGTCTTTGCACACACATATATAAGAAAAAGTGAAATACAAATTGTCAAATTTGATACTAATAGGAACATTACCATTTATTTAGTTGTGTTGTATTCTTGTACAAAAACTATCAGTAAGGAAATTGTGTCACCATCGAGGGAATACCTGAACACATAAATTTGCATCTAATACAAGTGGATATTAACAATATATTTTGTTATATAAATTAAATTAAATGGTTGAAAAAAGTATAGATAAATAATTAAAATTATATATATATGTATATATATATATATTAAATTAAATTAAATGGTTGAAAAAAAAAGTAGATAAATATCAAATTATATATATATATATATATATATATATATTTTGAGAGTAAGAAAAATGCTTACATCATATAAAATTTTCCTCATCATATGATCAACATATTCATATCTTCCAATCCCCATTGACCATATAGCATAGTCTTTCCACAACATATATAAAACCTCAATAAACATATATCTACACATTTTGTACTAATCTAACCACCCAAATCAAAATAAAACTAAAAATGCTACCACAAATAACAAGTGCTTGTGGGCTAGATATCCTCCTAAAAGTAGCCATATTACCAAGCCTACACAACTAGGAGGAGAGCAATGTTCCCTATATAGAATAGGGTCTCCTCCCTATATTCTTCATGGTACAAGATACTTAATCTAACAACAACTCCTCTCTTCGATAGGTGATCTACATTTGTATTCATATCTCTAAATAGATGTTGGAAAGTGATCTTATTTAAGTGAGGATGATGCCATTAATCTTGTTTTTCTAGTTTGTAAGGGATGGTGCATCCTAGCTTGGATCACCATTTATCTAGTCAATGGTAGCCTTGGAATCTCCAAAAAAACCTTCAAATATGAGATATTAATCTTGATTTTCTAGTTTGTAAGGGATGGTGCATCCTAGCTGACATCACCATTTATCTAGTCAATGGTAGCCTTGGAATCTCCAAAAGCCTTCAAATATGAAATATCTTTCATCCTAGCAAATTATAATATTCACTTGTATTTGTGAGAGTCCGATAGATGGAGAACCCCTCCACTCCCACAATCAAGATTCACGGAAGCCCCATCAAAAAAGGCTATTGGATAAATCCTTGCATGTCTCTAGAATTGTTTATGTTTGACTCTTATGTTTCCAAGTACTATGCAACCACTTGTGTACAACAAAAATGAAACTACACTGTGCATAAGGAAATCACGTGACCATGAATGGAATAATGAAACACACAAATTTGCATCTAATACAAATGGATATTGACAATATATTTAGTTACATAAATTAGATTAAATGGTTGAAAAAAGTAGATATTCATCTAAATACTTATTTACCATTTGTAAATGTGAGAATGTATAAGTTGAAAAGTGAAAATAGGAAACCAAAAAAACATGTTTCTCTAGATATATCATCCATATAAAAGTTGTGGCATGTTACAAACTACAAACATGAAATGTTTTGAATACAAACACTTTAACAATGAGGAAATTATTCTGCATCCAAAGAAAATAAAAAATTACTTACAAATTAATTAAATAAATGTAAAGAAAAAAAAAATTATTCAAGAGAAAAAAAAAATATTGAAAATTTACATATAAATCAAGAAATGTCATAAATGTTAACAAATACTAATAAAACAAAATCTTCTTTAAAATCATCCTACAAGTTAGTAGCAAATTTCAAAATACATAAAAAGCCTGCAATATTACAAAAATTATTTGTAACAATTAGAAACTATAAAATATAAAATAAAATAACCCAAACTTAGATAAAGAAAATCTGACATTAAAAAAAATGAATTAAAAAACTGAAAATCAAATGAAAAAGTTGGAGAATTAAAAATATTTATAAAATAAATCATAACTAAAATAAAGAAGATCCAAAATTAAAATCATTTATAAATAAAATAAAATTAAATAAGTGAAAAACAGATGAAAAAGTTTAAGAATTAAAATAATTTATTAAATAAATGATGACTAGAATATTATTATGTTAAGAAAAAGTTCACTAAGCAATAATATAAATTAGAATGTAGGCATATTAGAAAACAATGCTGGCCAATAAAGATATAAGGTGAATGTCTGCATAGTTTGAAGATATAGATGTAAGCATAATTCTTTTGAAAAGAGATTTATACAAAATGATTCCAGATTTTCTTTAGAAATGCTTGCAAATACCTAGCACTTTTAAAAATAAAAAATAAAAATATATGTATGGTTTTTAAAATTAAAACTCAACCGTGAAGAAGAATACAAAAAGCAGGGCACTCGAGAAATAAGGAGGACTTGGATCTTTTAGCAAGAATTGGTTAACTACCTCCATGTCAGGACATTTCGCCAAGCACTAAATCCTATCTGTTTGAAACTTTGACCACATCTTGGCAAACTTGAGCAATTCCCGAGCAGAGAGCAAAACTACCAGCACATGAAGGTGGTGTAGAAAATCAGTAACTCTTTTTTTAAGGAAGAAAAAAAATACAAGTCTTTATTCATTAAAAATTTGGAAATTTTATTCATTAAAAATGTGACAGTTTTACATTGAAAAATTGGAAGTTTTATATTAATATGGTTTTATAATCTCTAATAATTGTAAAATTATTAGATGTTATGACTAGTTGAAGAATAATTATACAAACTTGCCAATTGAAAAAGAAAAACAATTAGAATTGAGAATAAAATTAATTCATCAATATTAGTTTTAGAATCAATCATAAAAGCAACTGAGTTAACCTTAGTTGTACATGCAATAACTATGTATAATTAAAGTTAACTGAAGCTAAGTGTGCTTTATATCTTGTTAATGTGCACATGCACCACATGCAAGCACTAGAGTTAACTAACTAAAGTCAATTACACATCACATGTAAGCACTCAAGTTAACTAGCTAAAGACAAGTGCACATTGCATATGCAATATCTAGAATTGAACTAAAGCTAATTAAGACTAACTATGTGCATATATATACAGTACTCGAGTTAACTAACTAAAAGCAAGTGCACAGTATATGCAATTTCTAAAATAATCTAAATACATGTGCACCAACAATAATATCATGAATTTACAAATATCTTTAAAAAAAATCATAAATTCACAAATATCCAAAAAATAAAATAAAAAATAACACAATCTATATCACTTCAACATGCACATGGCTAGAACTGTGTAGAAAATCACATAGGCAGCACAGAAAAGTAAATATATGGTCCGAAACAATTAGGCTGTAGGAAAAGAAAATCAATAACGGCTTATGTCTGTCTCAAATGGTAAGAGAATTAGTTGATTCAGAATCATTTGGACTCCAACTTTTTTCGCTAGATATATCATCCATTTGCCTTTAAGTTAGGATACAGGGCGCTGAGATTTGGGCTCAAATAACGATTAAAGGTATATATGGAATTTCATCTTCGATGAGTTTGTAGACTTCTTCGAGGTTAGCCAATTTTATGGATTCCATTGGATAAATGACATGAAAATAAGAGATTCAAATATGTCTCCAATTAAATATTAACAAATTATTTTTTTGAAATTTTGATTAAAAATATTTTATTTATTTTTAAAATTAAATATTAGAATTTTTATTGTTCAATGTTAATTAGTAATGGTTAATAGATAAATCGAAATTAAAATGGATTGTTAGAGTTAAGTTTGGGCAAGAACTAATAAGAAGCACAATCAAATCACATAAATCAGTCTAGATCCATCTTAATTCCAGATTCATTTTAATTCCAGATCTATCAAGTGTCAAGAGAGATGAAATTTGAAAGCTTGCACCTCTTAAAGAGTACAACCAAATCACATAAATCAACTTAGATCAATCTTAATTTCAGATCTATCAAGTACCGAGAGAAAGTGATAATCTCCCAAGATACAAACTTGTTTTTTAAGTGCAAAAGTTAAGAAAAATTTGTACCTAGAAAAATTTAGTCCCTATCAAAACTTGATAAATCTGAAATCATAATAAATCTAAACTGATTAATTTTAAAAAAAAATTATTTAATAAAAATTAAATCCTTATCCATAATTAATAATTATTAAATTAAAATTTTAAAAACTCTATTTCAAAATAAGCAAACCTACTAACACTGAAAACAAAAAATTTGTAATGGCCTATTCTTACCTAATTAGGTCCATGGAACTGAATATTGTGACACATGTCTCTGTGTTACCAAAAAAGTGATTGGTTCATACCCAATGTTTCCATTTATATTGGCTTTATCATTTTCTTAGAAATGTCAAAGTACATTTGGTCCAGTCTGGATAATTTTAACCTTAAACTTCACACAAATATGAAGTCATATTGGTGCTTTGGGATCCTGAATTGCAGATTCCCAAAATATCCTAGAATATGAGTGATGAAAGAGGTCAAAAATATCCCAGAATCCGAAAGTGAAGAGAGAGGTCAAACATAAAGATGCTCAGTTTGAGGACATGTTCCTTCCACCGTTTCCCAACGCAACTTAAAGTGGCTGACTAGCTACCAACTCTTCCTCTTCCGTTACAAAAGAGTTGGGATAAGATCTGGACTGTGGTGGACACGTATGATTACTTGGTGGGGTTCCATTATCTCGTTGGCAGTGAAACAAACAACTGTGGGATTTCTATTTTCTCGCTTGCAGTGGGATAAACAACTGTCTCTTGCGTGTAGGTTTAACCCAATGCAACATGTATTCCCTACTCTGCCTCAATCACTTATAAAACGCTTGCATTGCACTATTGAACAGCAATACACAATTTCAATTCCCCACATCATGGCTATGGCTACTACAAGGCTGCACCAATCTTTCTTCTCATTACTGAGTCTCCTTATCATATTCCCAAGTGCAGCATTAGCTGCTTGTGCTAGCTGCATCCATCAATCTAATGTCACCTATTACGCTAATTCAGAGGCCATCAATGGTACTGCCATAATTTTTATGATTACAAGCTAAATCTACTGGTAATTTCCACAATTCTCTAACACAACTTTGTTTGCTGTGATTATAATTTTACAGTGGGTGCATGTGGGTTCGGATCATTTGCCAATATGCTCTATGGTGGCAATGTAGGAGCTGCCACCCCTAAAATATACAGAAATGGCGTTGGATGCAGCGCATGCTACCAGGCAAGCTCGACAAACAATTTCCTATGTTTATTATAATGTTCTTCATTTTTTTAACAGTTAATGCCATGTTTTAATTTGCATTTGCATGTGTGGAAGATTGTAGATTTTGGAATATTTAGGAAATCTGATGAATATCGGTGAAGTGAAACTGATAAGCATGATTGAAATTGTACATTTTCAAATATTTTCGACATTTGATGAACATGTTCACTAAACTGATAAATATGATTGAGGATTGTAGAATTTTTTGAATATTTTCATAAATCTGATTATATGGAAAAACTGAAAACAGTTGACTTCCTTTAACTTTGCTAATGCTCATCAGACATTCTAAAATTCACTAAGCTCATCTTCATCAGATTTTCTTAATATTGTAAAATCTATAATCTATTCAAATTGTATGTTTTGTTTTAATTATTATATCAGATTTTAATATGTATAAATTAGTTGATGAATTTGCTGTTAAAATGTCAGATTTTCGAATACTTCAGAAATTCTATGAATATGGGCAAAGTGAAACTGCCCATCAACATGACTGAAGATTGCAGATTCTTGAATATTTAGGAAATCTGAGTAAGATGGACAAAGTGAAACAGTTGATTTTGCTTCACTTTGCTCATGTCTACTTATTTCATGTTCATCATTTTTTCTAAATATTCTAAACACTACAATCTGTAGGTTTCGTTTTAATTATTATATCAGATTTTGATCATGTATAGATTGGTTAAATTTGCAAGTAAGGTCTAAGATTTTCTAATATCTCAAAAATCCCATGAATATGGGTAAAGTGAAACTGACCAACACGATCGAAGATTGCAGATTTTCTAATATTTTGGTATCGAAGATTGCAGATTTTCTAATATTTTGATATCTGATGAATATGGGCAAATGATTGCAGATTTTCTAATATTTTGGTATCGAAGATTGCAGATTTTCTAATATTTTGATAGCCCATATAGGCAAAGTGAAATAATTGAGGAGGATAGATTTTCAAATATTTTGATAACCCATATGGGCAAAGTGAAATAATTGAGGATAGATTTTCAAATATTTCTAAAATCTGATCAACATAATCAAAGTGAAACAGTTGAACATAATCAAGTGAAACAGTTGAAGATGGCAGATTTCTAATATTTCGGAAATATAACTAACATGGGCAAAGTGAAACAGTTGCAGATGACAGATTTTCGAATATTTCGGAAATCCCATGAATATGGGCAAAGTGAAACAGCTGAAAATGACAAATTTTCAAATAATTTGGAAACCTAACGAACATAGGCAAAGTGAAACTGTTGAAGATGGCAGATTTTCAAATATTTTGAAAATCTAACGAAAATATGCAAAGTGAAACAGGGGCAAATTTTCCAATATTTTCGTTTCACTTGGCTCATATTCATAGAATTTTCCAAATATTCTAAAATCTACTTAGCTCGTGTTCATCAAATATTCTAAATATCCAAAAATCTACAATCGACTCAAACGGTCTGTTTTGTTTTAATTACTGTATCAGATTGTGATCATGTATAAATTGGTTGAATTTGCAGGTAAGATGCAAGAACCCCAAGTTATGCACCAAGTCAGGGACAACGATAGTAGTTACAGATCTCACTCAGAACAACCAGACAGATTTCGTGGTAACTCGCAGGGCATTTTTAAGCCTGGCACTCCCACAAAAGGGCCGTCAACTTCTCAGGGAAGGGATTGTAGATATGGATTATAAAAGGTAAATCATTTAATTTAGTGTTCAATTTAGTGTTCTTGTGGTTCACTTTAACGTTTGTAGATTTTGGGAATATTTTAGAATATATTTTGGGTTTGTGTTTATGTGGTATACAGTAGATTTTGAAAATATTTTAGAATATATTTTGTGTTCATATGGTTTATGGCATCGCAGATGGTAGATTTTGAGAATATTTTAGAATATATTTCATGTTTGTGTAATTTATTGAGAATATTTCAAAATAAAATAAAAAGATTAAATCTACTGATCTCTTTTTTAATCATCAAATTCTGAAATTTTTCCAAAATCAACTATTAAAAAAATATTCTCTAAATCTAATTGAAACTAATTTGGTGGGGAATGTAGAATCCTCTGTGCATACAAAGGCCAGAATTTGGAGGTGAAGGTGGATGAAAGTAGCCAGTATCCTTACTATCTTGCTGTCCAATTCTTATACCAGGGAGGCCAGACAGACATAGTCAACGTGGATGTTGCTCAGGTAAATTTAGTGGGTGACATTAATTTCTGAATCCACAGACTCTGTAATTAATATGTAATTTGTTTACAGGTGGGTAGTTTTGATTGGCATTACATGACACGGAACCATGGGGCAGTTTGGGTCATACAGAGCCCACCACGGGGTGGTCTTCAGTTTCGATTTGAGGTTACAAGTGGGTACGATGGGAAATGGTTGTGGGCGAGAAAGTCTGTGCTTCCCTCCGAGTGGAAATCAGGGCAGACCTATGATTCTGGTCTTCAGATCACTGACATTGCTTTGGAAAATTGTCAGCCATGTGGCGACCATCATGATGCAGAATGGACCGACTCACCGTGAATATGCCTTTCACAGACTGAAAAGCAACTGATGCTACACACAGTTCTTTTTTCCACGCGCTTGTATATAGTTTTTTTTTTCGTTTAAACATGCTGAGTTAGTCGTTGATAAACAATGTATATGGTAACATTGGCAAATGCCAAAAATAAACATGTAAAAACCTTCTCTGAAATATGGTATAATTTTTTTTCCACGCGCTTGTATATAGTTTTTTTTCTAGCTTAAACATGGTGAGTTAGTCGTTGATAAACAATGTATATTAATGGTAACATTGGCAAATGCCAAAAATAAATATGTAAACACCTTCTCTCAAATATGGTAGCATTGGCAAAAATAAATATGTGGAGACCACTTTTGAAATACCCTTTGGGCGTTCTTTAGATTTATGTAGCCTGACACAACCAGGTACCATGACTGTTAAAACACTGAACATCACCGGCCCAACAATGCCAAACACATGGCCTTAGTCTAATTTGGCTTTAAGTTTGGTAGGAGAATTATGGAAGTTAAGGTAAGATTTTGATAAAAATTTAACCATCCTTTTGTAAATTCAAATCAGAATTATTAAACTTTAAAATTTGGGTCTTATGAATATTTTATATTCGATAATGATACTGAATTTATTTTTATCATAAAAAAAAATCTCAAACACTCTTACTACCAATTTTCTTTTTTTTTCCTGGCCATCAATACCAAAACTATGTCATAATATCAATTCCATAACATCTACTTGTTTCTTACTTACTTCAGAATCTAAATCTCTGTCATTCATTTGTTTCTATCTCATTCACTTGTTAGCAAAATTATAACGATAAGCTACTTAAATGAGCCATTACTATACATTGTCATGATGCCGTTGTTGTCACTACTATACATTGTCATGATGTCGTTGTTATTTGGACATTACCAACATAGAAAATAAACTCTGTACATTATCATGACGATATGCTTAACTATACACATTATCACCATAGTAATTATAGAGATTTATCGATGATGAGGAGGAGTTAACCAATATTTGTGATTTGAATTTAATTCTTCATTAATGATATGATGAAAAATAAGATTTGAATTTAATTTTTCATTAATGATACCATGATGAAGATGGCAATGTTGAAAGGCAATAATGATAATGATGATGAAGAATGTAGTGACATTAATGATATCATAAAGAACATGATGATTTGAATTTAATTTTTCATTAATGATGTGATGATGAAGATTATAATGTTGAAAAGCAATAATGACAATGATGATGAAGAATATAGTGACGATATTGTTTAAATGCAATTACAAATAATTTACTAATTATTACTGTATCGCGATGTCACACAATCATTCGCATCAACAACATTTAAAGACAATTATATAGAATTTGTGAATTAGTAAATCATTCTTAATCACAATAACATCGGATATAGTGAAAATATATAATTGTGATTTGAATTTAATTTCTCAATGATAATGATGATGAGGAAGAAGAGGAGGAGAATGATGATGATGGTGATGGTGAGGATGGAGGAGGATGATGATGATGATGATGATGGTGAGGATAGGAACTAGGATGAGAACAAGACGATGATGATGGTGACAAAAGAGATTACTCAAAATTATTTAGAATAATGTTTTGAACTCTAGATCCAACCTGTAATATTCTTAACGGAAATATTAAGTGAATAACAGAAACATGCACTATAACAACAACTAGGAATAATATTTTGAACTTTAGATCAAACCTATAATATTCCTAATAGAAATATTAAGTGAATAACATAAACAAACACTATAACAACAACTAGAAAATTCAACACATATGCATGAAATCACAACACAAGACGAAATGCACCAAAACTCTGAGGAATTTTATTTATTTCCGAGAAAATAAAGTACAAATGAGTATGAAAGAGGAACTTGGGCTTGCTAAAACAAGCAAATCCAAACCCAGGTGATGATCAAGCTGCACAAATGTCAAATGAGCTCCCACAAAAAAACGATTCTGTGCTAGCTATAAAATTATCGCCCACTTGTTGTTGTAGGTGAAATGAGATTTTGTCCCTCAAATCTATTCCAAAAATTCTACAAAATTAAATTTAGGCTCTCCACACATCACTCCCAAAAAACTCGAAGTATCTGTTGTGGCCCAAGTGGTGGAAATGGTCACGGCATGAATTGTACCTCCTCCAACAATTTATCTTTGTTAACTGCTAATTCTAGGAATTATTCCCTCTGCTTTACTCGAGAAAATGATGTAGAACAATCCTAGCCTCCTTTTACGGATCCACAAAAACCCAAAAAGGTTTGGGTTGAATCCAATGACCCTTTGGTGACCCCCAATAAGTGTAAAATTCTCAAAAAATGCCCTACAATTTAGATAATCGTCAATTTAAATACTGCTGAATTTGGAGCAAATCTCCCTCCAAGAAATCCTCCTTTACTCCTGCAAATTTTTCCCCTCAATCACCACGCATATCCCAGCTTGAATGCTCCCCAAATTCTGAATCTCTGCAAGTGCACAAAAGCTGCCAGTAAAACCCTGTGCAGACCCTGGAATAGATAAATTCGGTCCTCCAAAATGCAGCACTCCTGACCCTGCAAATTCCCAAGGAAAAACTCGTCCTCCTTATGGATAATTCTTTGCAAATTCTCAGGCCCAAACTCCACTGTCTGCTAGCTTCTCTCAGCCCCTTTGAATTCCTTTCCGTTCCCTAAGAGAAGCACACTCCAGCTGGAAATAGTATGCAATGTAGCTCCTAGAGAAGCCCTGAGATGGACTTCTTCTTACTCCCTTAGGGTGGCACTCAAAGTTCACCGAAGGTAGAGGTGGAATTCCGCTTGGAATTCCTAGTGTTAAACAACATTTTTATTCTTGTGCTAAACAACCTCAAGAGAAGATGAAAGGTGAAATGTAATATTCAAAAGATGATTAGCAAATGAGTCCATCCTCCATTTATAATTTCTCCCCATGCTTCTAGACTCCTTTTTTAATTATTATTTTATTGGTGGGGGCCATTTTCCATTAAGTGACTTTTGCCTCCATTTTAATAAAATAATAATTTGCCGCCAATCTCCAATAAAATAATACTTCCCACTTTTCTCCAAAATAATATTTGTCCCTTTACTCAATATCACCAAAATTATGCAAAATTCTCATGCTCACAAAATTGGGGATATTACAATCCTCCCACGCAATTTTTTTCCTTAAACGATGCCAAAACAAAAGCACCCCCTGCGCTTTTAACGAATCAACACAATCACTGCAAATAACACCGAGGTCCCAAATGTGACATTGATTTAGCCCCAATATCTACATTGTATAATCATGAAGGAATCTCTCAATACCTAGATCTGACATCTACGATCAAGCTTAAACACCTTTCTCCACTTACCATGAATGCGAGTATAAGCTCTAGAAGCCCTGCGCATCATGAATAAGTAGAGCATCATGATAATGTAGGAATCTGTCAAACTCTCCATTAAGGTGCCCTACCAAATTATCCATGGCTTATAATGCACATGAGTATGTTAACCTCTCCGTTGAACTAATGCAACATTAGCAAATTTATCAGCTTAAAATGTTTTAAAGCCTATTAATTTTTTTAAGCTACTGCCAAAGAATACAAGCATGCCTCATCTTTCTGTAATTAATAATTTTTCCCAAATGCTACATCATCATTCAATAGCAACATCATGTAAACCCCACATTAAGGAGGAGTATGCGAGGTAGGATTTAATTTTGGGTCATTGTCGCAACAACTATTCTAGATTTCCATCAAAACATAGGTTGACAAATAGTATGTTGCTGCTAGATCTAAGGATGTAAAGCTTTAGTTCCTCACTCCATAATCACCAATGTGGTTTACTCTCTATAGGTATTTGGCTTGACCTTAAAAAGGTTGACCTGGGGGTAAAAATCAATCTAGAAACCTTTGGCTAATCAACTATAGGTAGAAGGGATTTTATTATGCCAAAATTTCCTAGGCACATACTTCAGCCTAATTGTAAGCATGAATACAAGCAATCGCAAAAGTATAAGCACATGCATCCCCAAAGGGGTATGCCAATGGTAACAAAGTTATCAACAATTGATTTGAATGAGGGTTAGAGAATGATTGGAATGGAACTAATTGAAATATTGAGTTGAAGAGTCAGTTGCCTAAAAAAGTATATAAGATATTCAAACAACGGTAATAACAACATAGAAATTTTCACTTAGAATTATGTACCAACCCCTTACTAGGAAATCATATCAGTACAAACTACCGATCGAATTTGTCATCTATTTTTTCAAATGTTATTTTCAAGAGAAGAATCTATTGTGTGATTCCTTTTCCCATTCCACACTTTCCCATGAAGCAAGCACTACATCGAAAATAAACTACTTCTCAATAAAACCCATTTACTTTGGGTCGATACAAGTTGAAACCCACTGAATTATTATGGTTAAGGCTTTGCCTAGAATATTTTACAAGGAATTAAGAAAAACAATTGATTTCTAGGAGCTAGGACCTAATGGTGTACCCAGATGAATATTATGGAATTAACTTGATAATTTCAATTCCATATTCCCTATATTCTAGAATCTAAATAGTTCCCAAGGGCCAAGACATGCAGAACATATCATTACCAATAACCTTCATATCTTGAAAATCTCACAGGGAAGGCCATATTTCCTAGGGATTTTTCATGTTTCATCCCATTAAGGACTAGGAGGGCATTCTCTTCTAATATGTGCTCCAAGCATATCTCATTCACTACTCCACAACTTAGTAGGGATAAAACTCCTCGTCTATCAAGGCCAAGCCTCACTAACGTGATCCAACAAAGGAGTATTCTTCAAAAATATTTTTTAAGTGGAATGTGAATGTATCTTTGATCTTTGTGAGGTCCTCAATCAAAATTCTCTCTGGATTGTTCATCATATGATTCTTTCTAAATAATTTTTCGTGCTTGAGAAATTCTTCGAGGCTTCATCACCCTTCACCACTATAAATGATACTTGATTCTGACCCCCTTAACTCTATATCCTTCAATGCATTTGAATATACAATCCTCCTTAGTCATATTTTCCTGTAGGTTGACCATGACATTAGGAATATCCTCCTCAAGAAGCATCCACACCTCACTTAATCATGTTATTCCTTTTTGTTATGCCTTATTTTCTATCTAGTAACTATCCTCCCCCATCCATGAAGGAACTTGACCATTATTCAAATAGTTTCCTCCCACCATAGTATATAGTCATCATTGTCTCATGGTCTAGGAACCAGATTGCAGACATTTGTGATCAATGTACATCAGTGTTTAGCGGCAACATATAATACATTCAACTTGAAAGGAAGATACATTGGAAGGTCACTCCACCCACTATGGTGATAAAGTGTTATTTCATCTTTTGGAGAGTAGATCCCATCTAATATAACTTGCACTCTTTCAATATCCCTACATATCAAGCAAAATCAACCTTTGAAATCCATATGTTTTCTTGTCTAGTTCACATAAAATATTAAAAATTTGGATTTACAGCTTGACCAACATCTGTTTACTCCTCCAAAAAGGACGATTTTTTTTTTTCTGCGCTACCTCTCTCCCACTTTACCATATTAAAGTCACTCAAGAGAATCCAATCAACAACTGGTAGTGAATTATCAATCCAATCCAACAACCATATACAATCTATTGCAATAGACACATCATAAATGGAATAAAAGCTATTCACCTACCTGGAAAGCCACACTTATTATTCAAATCCATACCATGAGGTACAAATTTCTAACTTAATTGAGGTGATAATGCAAGAATAGTGTACATAGATAAAAAGTACAAACAAACTTGTTTTTTAAGTGCAAAAGTTAAGAAAAATTTGTACCTAGAAAAATTTAGTCCCTATCAAAACTTGATAAATCTGAAATCATAATAAATCTAAACTGATTAATTTTAAAAAAAAATTATTTAATAAAAATTAAATCCTTATCCATAATTAATAATTATTAAATTAAAATTTTAAAAACTCTATTTCAAAATAAGCAAACCTACTAACACTGAAAACAAAAAATTTGTAATGGCCTATTCTTACCTAATTAGGTCCATGGAACTGAATATTGTGACACATGTCTCTGTGTTACCAAAAAAGTGATTGGTTCATACCCAATGTTTCCATTTATATTGGCTTTATCATTTTCTTAGAAATGTCAAAGTACATTTGGTCCAGTCTGGATAATTTTAACCTTAAACTTCACACAAATATGAAGTCATATTGGTGCTTTGGGATCCTGAATTGCAGATTCCCAAAATATCCTAGAATATGAGTGATGAAAGAGGTCAAAAATATCCCAGAATCCGAAAGTGAAGAGAGAGGTCAAACATAAAGATGCTCAGTTTGAGGACATGTTCCTTCCACCGTTTCCCAACGCAACTTAAAGTGGCTGACTAGCTACCAACTCTTCCTCTTCCGTTACAAAAGAGTTGGGATAAGATCTGGACTGTGGTGGACACGTATGATTACTTGGTGGGGTTCCATTATCTCGTTGGCAGTGAAACAAACAACTGTGGGATTTCTATTTTCTCGCTTGCAGTGGGATAAACAACTGTCTCTTGCGTGTAGGTTTAACCCAATGCAACATGTATTCCCTACTCTGCCTCAATCACTTATAAAACGCTTGCATTGCACTATTGAACAGCAATACACAATTTCAATTCCCCACATCATGGCTATGGCTACTACAAGGCTGCACCAATCTTTCTTCTCATTACTGAGTCTCCTTATCATATTCCCAAGTGCAGCATTAGCTGCTTGTGCTAGCTGCATCCATCAATCTAATGTCACCTATTACGCTAATTCAGAGGCCATCAATGGTACTGCCATAATTTTTATGATTACAAGCTAAATCTACTGGTAATTTCCACAATTCTCTAACACAACTTTGTTTGCTGTGATTATAATTTTACAGTGGGTGCATGTGGGTTCGGATCATTTGCCAATATGCTCTATGGTGGCAATGTAGGAGCTGCCACCCCTAAAATATACAGAAATGGCGTTGGATGCAGCGCATGCTACCAGGCAAGCTCGACAAACAATTTCCTATGTTTATTATAATGTTCTTCATTTTTTTAACAGTTAATGCCATGTTTTAATTTGCATTTGCATGTGTGGAAGATTGTAGATTTTGGAATATTTAGGAAATCTGATGAATATCGGTGAAGTGAAACTGATAAGCATGATTGAAATTGTACATTTTCAAATATTTTCGACATTTGATGAACATGTTCACTAAACTGATAAATATGATTGAGGATTGTAGAATTTTTTGAATATTTTCATAAATCTGATTATATGGAAAAACTGAAAACAGTTGACTTCCTTTAACTTTGCTAATGCTCATCAGACATTCTAAAATTCACTAAGCTCATCTTCATCAGATTTTCTTAATATTGTAAAATCTATAATCTATTCAAATTGTATGTTTTGTTTTAATTATTATATCAGATTTTAATATGTATAAATTAGTTGATGAATTTGCTGTTAAAATGTCAGATTTTCGAATACTTCAGAAATTCTATGAATATGGGCAAAGTGAAACTGCCCATCAACATGACTGAAGATTGCAGATTCTTGAATATTTAGGAAATCTGAGTAAGATGGACAAAGTGAAACAGTTGATTTTGCTTCACTTTGCTCATGTCTACTTATTTCATGTTCATCATTTTTTCTAAATATTCTAAACACTACAATCTGTAGGTTTCGTTTTAATTATTATATCAGATTACTTATTTCATGTTCATCATTTTTTCTAAATATTCTAAACACTACAATCTGTAGGTTTCGTTTTAATTATTATATCAGATTTTGATCATGTATAGATTGGTTAAATTTGCAAGTAAGGTCTAAGATTTTCTAATATCTCAAAAATCCCATGAATATGGGTAAAGTGAAACTGACCAACACGATCGAAGATTGCAGATTTTCTAATATTTTGGTATCGAAGATTGCAGATTTTCTAATATTTTGATATCTGATGAATATGGGCAAATGATTGCAGATTTTCAAATATTTTGATAACCCATATGGGCAAAGTGAAATAATTGAGGATAGATTTTCAAATATTTCTAAAATCTGATCAACATAATCAAAGTGAAACAGTTGAACATAATCAAGTGAAACAGTTGAAGATGGCAGATTTCTAATATTTCGGAAATATAACTAACATGGGCAAAGTGAAACAGTTGCAGATGACAGATTTTCGAATATTTCGGAAATCCCATGAATATGGGCAAAGTGAAACAGCTGAAAATGACAAATTTTCAAATAATTTGGAAACCTAACGAACATAGGCAAAGTGAAACTGTTGAAGATGGCAGATTTTCAAATATTTTGAAAATCTAACGAAAATATGCAAAGTGAAACAGGGGCAAATTTTCCAATATTTTCGTTTCACTTGGCTCATATTCATAGAATTTTCCAAATATTCTAAAATCTACTTAGCTCGTGTTCATCAAATATTCTAAATATCCAAAAATCTACAATCGACTCAAACGGTCTGTTTTGTTTTAATTACTATATCAGATTGTGATCATGTATAAATTGGTTGAATTTGCAGGTAAGATGCAAGAACCCCAAGTTATGCACCAAGTCAGGGACAACGATAGTAGTTACAGATCTCACTCAGAACAACCAGACAGATTTCGTGGTAACTCGCAGGGCATTTTTAAGCCTGGCACTCCCACAAAAGGGCCGTCAACTTCTCAGGGAAGGGATTGTAGATATGGATTATAAAAGGTAAATCATTTAATTTAGTGTTCAATTTAGTGTTCTTGTGGTTCACTTTAACGTTTGTAGATTTTGGGAATATTTTAGAATATATTTTGGGTTTGTGTTTATGTGGTATACAGTAGATTTTGAAAATATTTTAGAATATATTTTGTGTTCATATGGTTTATGGCATCGCAGATGGTAGATTTTGAGAATATTTTAGAATATATTTCATGTTTGTGTAATTTATTGAGAATATTTCAAAATAAAATAAAAAGATTAAATCTACTGATCTCTTTTTTAATCATCAAATTCTGAAATTTTTCCAAAATCAACTATTAAAAAAATATTCTCTAAATCTAATTGAAACTAATTTGGTGGGGAATGTAGAATCCTCTGTGCATACAAAGGCCAGAATTTGGAGGTGAAGGTGGATGAAAGTAGCCAGTATCCTTACTATCTTGCTGTCCAATTCTTATACCAGGGAGGCCAGACAGACATAGTCAACGTGGATGTTGCTCAGGTAAATTTAGTGGGTGACATTAATTTCTGAATCCACAGACTCTGTAATTAATATGTAATTTGTTTACAGGTGGGTAGTTTTGATTGGCATTACATGACACGGAACCATGGGGCAGTTTGGGTCATACAGAGCCCACCACGGGGTGGTCTTCAGTTTCGATTTGAGGTTACAAGTGGGTACGATGGGAAATGGTTGTGGGCGAGAAAGTCTGTGCTTCCCTCCGAGTGGAAATCAGGGCAGACCTATGATTCTGGTCTTCAGATCACTGACATTGCTTTGGAAAATTGTCAGCCATGTGGCGACCATCATGATGCAGAATGGACCGACTCACCGTGAATATGCCTTTCACAGACTGAAAAGCAACTGATGCTACACACAGTTCTTTTTTCCACGCGCTTGTATATAGTTTTTTTTTTCGTTTAAACATGCTGAGTTAGTCGTTGATAAACAATGTATATGGTAACATTGGCAAATGCCAAAAATAAACATGTAAAAACCTTCTCTGAAATATGGTATAATTTTTTTTCCACGCGCTTGTATATAGTTTTTTTTCTAGCTTAAACATGGTGAGTTAGTCGTTGATAAACAATGTATATTAATGGTAACATTGGCAAATGCCAAAAATAAATATGTAAACACCTTCTCTCAAATATGGTAGCATTGGCAAAAATAAATATGTGGAGACCACTTTTGAAATACCCTTTGGGCGTTCTTTAGATTTATGTAGCCTGACACAACCAGGTACCATGACTGTTAAAACACTGAACATCACCGGCCCAACAATGCCAAACACATGGCCTTAGTCTAATTTGGCTTTAAGTTTGGTAGGAGAATTATGGAAGTTAAGGTAAGATTTTGATAAAAATTTAACCATCCTTTTGTAAATTCAAATCAGAATTATTAAACTTTAAAATTTGGGTCTTATGAATATTTTATATTCGATAATGATACTGAATTTATTTTTATCATAAAAAAAAATCTCAAACACTCTTACTACCAATTTTCTTTTTTTTTCCTGGCCATCAATACCAAAACTATGTCATAATATCAATTCCATAACATCTACTTGTTTCTTACTTACTTCAGAATCTAAATCTCTGTCATTCATTTGTTTCTATCTCATTCACTTGTTAGCAAAATTATAACGATAAGCTACTTAAATGAGCCATTACTATACATTGTCATGATGCCGTTGTTGTCACTACTATACATTGTCATGATGTCGTTGTTATTTGGACATTACCAACATAGAAAATAAACTCTGTACATTATCATGACGATATGCTTAACTATACACATTATCACCATAGTAATTATAGAGATTTATCGATGATGAGGAGGAGTTAACCAATATTTGTGATTTGAATTTAATTCTTCATTAATGATATGATGAAAAATAAGATTTGAATTTAATTTTTCATTAATGATACCATGATGAAGATGGCAATGTTGAAAGGCAATAATGATAATGATGATGAAGAATGTAGTGACATTAATGATATCATAAAGAACATGATGATTTGAATTTAATTTTTCATTAATGATGTTGTTGATCATGTCAGCATTCTATTGAAATTTTGATAAGCAACCTTGCTTAAACCTTTCAAACCCCCTCTTTTGCCCTGAGAAATTTGTTTTCTGCTCATCGTTACCTTCTTCCAGCCTCAAAACTGCATAAAAGGGCCGAAATCCCGCATTACATCATATTTATGGCCTAGCACCTTTCGGCGCTAGCCCCTACACCTTTTTCTCCACATGATCGGAAGTCAAAACCGAGTGCTAGTCATGAAGGCGCTTATCATATATATAGAACGGGCACGTTTATAACCATCGATCTGTACAGATCCAACATCATTCCCAAGTCTTCATCGCGCCCACGACCCACTCCGTTCATCGCCCAAATCATCTGTCCGCCGTCCGTTTAAACCACAGATCAACGGCTCACAGTACTCCCGTCCGGTGGTCCCCGTGCCGTGCACTGCGCAAAACCAGCCCAGTTTCTATCGCACCGCCTTTGGGCGGTAGGCGGTATTTTATTTTTCGGAGCGATTCCATACATTGTTCGCCACGTGTCCCCGCGTATGGCTCAAAAAACATCCTCCATTGCGCGTTATCGTTCGTCCGTAGACATGGCGCGATATCCACGAGAGTCGTCCGATTTGGGGCGATCCATCCGACAGTAGTCACTCCACAAAACTGCGCGGAAGATAACCCGAGGAAATCGTACCCCCGACCCACCGTCAGCACTCCACGTCATCCGTTTCCCATTTTCCCGGTATCGCGCCACCTGCCCTCCAGTTTTTCACCATGTGCTCTCTGCCACCCCGGGTCCATAATCGGTTCATTTCTTCATTTTTTCGCATTTTCACGTTCATTTCTCACTGTGTCCGTCGTGCTGCATCACCATTCCACAACGCCTTCCGCTGCACTTTTCACCATCTCTCCACAGTCCCATCACCAGTCCGACAACCATCAATGCATCATTTCTCTCCATGCATAGTTTTCTTAACACGTTTTTGGGTTTTGCAGGGTTACAGCGGCGTAAAACTGCCATGATTTATAGTTTCCATTACTGTAATAGAGAGCACATCAAATGACCATTTTTCAGAGGCTGTAATTATGGAGAAAGGCCTGGGAAGGTATGTCGACGAGACTTCCATTAAAGAAGTAGGGTTAAAATCTGTCAAACCCTCCAGAGTCATTCAAAGCACAGATTGCGCAGATAGAGACATTAATGGAGCAGTAGAGAAATATCAGTGAATGATCGAGGAATGCAACGTTCAGCATTGAAGACCTTAAACCTTAATTCAGGGTGTAGAAAGCAGAGGGCACCATTCGCAGAAGACAATACCCTAAAGTTTTCTTTTCAGCCCCATTTTCTTTCAGGAAAGGACGGAATGTCTATGTGATTTTACTTCTTTGCCGTGTCCCTGAAGAGACTTCCACCCAATGCATTTATTTCAGTAAGCAGGCCACATGGTACAAACAACATTATAGATTCATCAAGCAGTATGGGCATGCACATTTCTGCCACCTTGTCTTAATGAGGAAGATTAAATATTCATCACCTACTCCCTTTTCAGGCTTTCTTTTCTCCTATAAAGCTCCCGATGAACAAAGGATTTAGGGTTCTAGATTTTATCAGAAAATTATGCAGTAATAGAATTTTTGTATGCATTTTGTAAAGGCTCTTATATGAATGTACAGAGCCCGTGGGGTCTCAGTGAGGAGGAGTTCCATCTTTAAAGAGGATTCTAGTCTTTGGCGTCTCACGATGTGTAACTTTCTCTCTTACGTGTTATTTTAATAGATCATTTCATTTCATCCAACCTTCCTGTATCATGTTTCTGGAATGCGAGTGGCTCACATATTTTTGGTATGGATTTATCCTAGTTGATACCCATGCTTGGATTAGTCAAGCGCTTTAAATATGCCTCAGGCATGATATTCTGTTTCACTATTCACTCAACCATACTTCTACTATATTAGTTTCTTTGGGAGGGTGTTTTTAAAACACTATTGTCATGAATGGATTCTTAAATTGGTAAGCCCATTACATGGTGATATTGTGTATCTGGATATCAGCTCAATGACAACTAATATTCTCTCAATATTTCATTCACTGCATACACCTTCTGATAATTTATTTTTGTGAGATATTTCTGAATTGGCCCTCTTTACAGTAAGTTGTCTCTGAATTGTCTATTGCTTTTATATTGGAGTTTTGCATGTTTCCTCTGCAGTATTCCTTTCTCTGTGTCAGTTTCTGAAGGTCTTGGTCCCATTCATATCAATATTCCCTATTTTTAGGGAGATAGCATGAGAGCTTTGTATTGATAACTTCCCCTGTTATACCCTATGCTCCTTGGTATATATAAGATGTCCTAGGCACTGGTCTTTCACAACTCAAGGCTGTCTCTAGGAATGACAACATCTTTTTGGCGCCGTTGCCGGGGAACGAAGTTGAGAAAATTTAAATCCCTGGGCCTCAACAAAACCTAATTCACTCTTCAAGTAGGTGAGTATGGAGAGTTGAGAGTTGTAGATCCCTCACCTTAGCGACTCCACATTTGTTATTAGATAAATTCATTTGCATTCCTGGCTCCTCGTAAGCCACACCTGAGGTCAGATACGTCTCAGCCAAAGACACCTTCAGTGTCTGACCCAGAGAAGATCATACATAGAAGAAATTGGAGAGAAAGAAAATAAGTCTGCACTGAAATCCCTGAATTTTCCATAGAAAACTTTCCATCTTATTCTTCTCAAGTAGCCCAAGGGCTAGTTCCCGACTCCACTGTGGGAGATACCGATTACTATTCATACAGTCCACCCCGAGGAGGTGTCAGAAATAAATATAATTTTCACCCTACTCCTGAGGTCGAAGAGGTCAAAGAAGTCACTGAAGTATCTGCTATTAACAGACCATTATTCCCCTCAACACCTCAAGTTGTTGTCCAGTATATTCCTATTGTTATTCATACTCCACTTCCACCTCCTCCTCCTCCTGTTACTCATCAAACTATTGCACAACCTCCACCCCCTCAAATGGCCAATGTTTCAGGCTTCTTGCTAAATAAATATGCTCCTCTGGCATTTCCTCAAGTATTGAATGATATGCCACAAGAATATCTGAAGATTTTACCCCCATTCAATGGGGAAAATGAGATTGATGCTCAAAAAAATCTTGAGGTCTTCTGTTCTTTTGCAGAGAATTTTAATGTGGAACATTTAGATGTGGTCTTAAGGCTGTTTGTCCAATCTCTTGATGGTGAAGCTCGAAAATGGTTTATAACATTGGCAAACCATTCTATTACCACTTGGGGAATAATGGAAGATACTTTTCTCAGAAAATGGGGAGAGAAGAAGGATCACGGGCATTGTCTTACTGAGTTTAATACACTCAATAAAAGACATAATGAAGGGGTGTCAGAATTTATCAAGAGGTTTAATAAATTGTATTTGAGTCTTCCTGCTGATATGAAACCTCATCAAACTGCTGCTAGATTTGTTTTTGTAGCAGCCTTTGATTCAGAATTTGGTTTCTCTCTCAGAGAAAGAAAGCATGCTACTCTGGATGACGCTCAGACATATGCACTAGAGTTGGAAGCAAACTTTGCCTCCACTGGTAAATCAAAGAGAAAATCTGAACAAGATGCTAGAAGAAGGGGCAAAGAGGAGGTATCTACCTCTAACCAAGACAGAGACTCAGCAAATGACAGAATTGAAGAAATGAGAAAAATGATTAAAAACCTTTCTGGTAAACTGGTTAAGCTTGAATTGGAGGCCAAGAATTCAGCCTCCAAGAATTTCCACAATGCTCCAAACAGAGGATACAATCCTCGGTATAGGAAACCGCCCCTGCAAATATTTCCAAGGGAATCAAAGGAGAAACAAGATCAAGTACCACACCCATTGTACTTGGAAGGTCCAATAGATGATTCTACTGAAGACACTGCCAATGGACTGGAGGATGCAAATCTTGCTTTTTCAAATAGTGATGGAGAAGAATGCCCTTGGCAAGGAAATGATGGAACTGAGTGCTCATTGCAAGAAGAAGAAAAGGCCAGAAACACAGAAGACGTAGAAATTGATCATTATTGTAAACAATTTGCTGATTTCATGCAAGCACAGTTCAATAGAAGATATGATCTCAGATCTTCTAGGAAGAGGACTCGTACTCAAGATCAAGAAGAAGAGCTACCCTAGAAGGAAGCACCTGCTCAGAGGGAGTCTACAATGTAGAAATTCACAGATAAAGGTAAGGGCCCTCTAAACAAACCTTCGTAGTCAAATGATAAAATGCCTTCTTCTTCTTCAAAAGTAGTCATCCCCCCTAATACCAAGTCTGTGTTAAAAGAAGTCAAACCATCAGCTGAAAATACAAAGTTAAAAGAGGTCGTAATAGAGAAGTTCCCCCCTATTTTCAGTTTGCAAAAGGAACTTGAGAAATTCAAAATCCCAGTTCCCTTGACTGAACTATTGAAGCAACCTGCATATCAATCCCAAGTCACCTCTTTTATGATCCCTCCAGAAGTAGCACTCACCCCAGATAGCCTCAACCTTCAAGAAGAAAGACCCATGGTTGTATTTGGCCCACATGTTGAGGAGTTACATGCTTCTACTCCTCCCTTCTATGTGTCTCTAGTGATTCATGACCTGCTATTACATAACTGTATGTTAGATTCTGGAGCTTCCCATAATCTATTGCCTCTGTTAGTCATGGAACAACTAGGATTACAAATCATCCGTCCATACAAAGACCTGTATTCATTTGATTCCAAAAGAGTTAAATGCTTGGGGATGATCAAGGATTTGGTGGTTAATTTGGCCCAAATCCCAGCAAAAAGTGTGGTAATGGACATCGTGGTGGCTGATATCCTAGCGCACTTTGGCATGTTATTGTCAAGGTCCTGGGGGACAAAAATTGGTGGGTCAATTAAGTTGGATTTAACATATGCCACCATCCCAGTTTTCGGTGGCCAGGAGAGGAGGTTGTACAGGAAAACTAGATTTGTTAAGATGGTGACTAAGGCTGACAACTCTGCTAATTCACCAGTCTACAGTAAAGAAGGATATTTCTCATGCTTGATGCTGGAAGAAGATCAAGATTATGCTCATGAACCATCCTTCTGCCATATCAAGACTGAACAACCTTCAGAGAGCCATGAAACAAGAATCTGGACACTTCATTTTGATGGAGAAAGTTCAAGATAAGGTAATGGAGCTGGAATACTATTGATTTCTCCTACAGGGAAATGGATCCCATTGTCCTTCAAGCTAGAATATGAAGCTATGAATAATGTGGCTGAATATGAAGCACTTCTGTTAGGATTGCAGACAGCCAGGAGCATGAATATACAAAGTTTAAAAGTTCTGGGAGATTCAGAACTGGTGGTTATACAAGTCAGGAATTAGTGTCAAACCAAACATCCTCGGCTGAGGGCTTATAGGAATGAAGTTTGGGACATGGTGGAAAATTTATTCTTAGCATTCAATATCTAGTTCATGCCCTGTGAACAGAATAGGATGGCTGATTCCCTTCCTATGGCTGCCAGTACATTCCGTCCACCTCAAAACCCTCTTTTAAGATATGAAATTGAGGTGCGTTATCGACCATAAATTCCAAATAACATCAAGCACTGGCAGGTATCTGAGGATGAAGAACAGATGAATAGATTCCTGGAAACAGTAGGGGAATTCTCAAATATGGAGATTGATGTTGGTGAAGAGGGAGAGACTGAAGATACGTCAGAAAGAAATTGGGAAGAGAAAGTGGCAGGTAATTAAGTGTTGCAGTTAAAGGGAAAAATTATACCTAGAGGGCTGGTGCCTCTAGAAAGATTATTTGATAAGAATGATGTCCCACTGCAGCCAGGCAAAATGGTAGAAGAAAATTAGGTAGAAGACCTGAACCTTGGTACTGAGGCTGACCCCAAAATTGTAAAGTTGTCCAAGAAGATCCTAGGAGAATATAAAAAGCTATATCAGAAATTATTTCAGTCTTACAAAGATGTGTTTGCATGGTCCTATCAGGACCTGTAAACTTTCGATATCGGTATAATGCAGAACAAAATTCCACTAAAAGGAGATGCAAAACCTCACAAGCAGAAGCTCAGACAAATAAACCCCCTGTTGCTTCCCTCTATTGAGAAGGAAATTAAGAAGCTGTTAAAGGCCAAAATAATTGTACCATTGAGGTACTCTGAATGGGTGGCAAACCTAGTCCTTGTCCGAAAGAAGAACAGAGAAATAAGGCTATGTGTAGATTTCCGAAATTTGAACAGAGCATCCTTAAAGGATAATTATCCACTGCCTAATATGGATTACATCCTGCAGAAAGTGGTTGGAGCTTCTAGGATGTCAATGATGGATGGATTCTTTGGTTATAATCAGGTAGCTGTACTTCCAGAAGATCAAAAGAAAACTGCTTTCACTACACCATGGGGTACATTTATGTATGCCAGGATGCCTTTTGGATTGATTAATGCAAGGGCCACTTTTCAGAGGGCCATGGACATTGCTTTTGTTGGGGAGCAAGATAAATTTCTGGTAGTATACCTCGATGATATCACTGTATTTTCAAAGAATGATACTGAGCACATTGAGCATCTACGTAGAACCTTTGAGAAATGCAGAAGGTATGGTCTCTCTCTAAACCCTCAGAAGTCTTTATTTTCATTAGAAGAGGGTAAAATTTTGGGACACATTGTGACTAAAGATGGGGTGAAGATAGATCCTAAGAGGGTAGAGATTATAAATGGAATTTCTCTTCCTAGAAATAAGGAGGAGGTGCAGGTGTTCCTAGGGCATATTAATTTCCTGAGAAGGTTTTTTCCTAACTATGCTGAAATAGTTAGACATATAACCGACATGCTGAAGAAGAATAATGAAGTTAAGTGGTCCCAGGAAGCACGAGAGGCCTTTACCAGAATAAAAAATGCTTTTGTAGAAGCCCCTGTGCTAGCTGGACCAGATTATGATAAACCTTTCATGATATTTTCTTTTGCATCACCTCATACAATAGCAGGAGTTTTATTGTAGAAAAATGAGGAAGGGTACGAGTAGCCCATCGCCTTCTTCAGTCAGGTGCTCCGTGATGCAGAATTGAAGTACAACATGTTAGAAAAGCAAGCATACGCCCTAGAGAAATCCCTCAAAGCATTTCGCATGTATATCTTGCAGTCCCATATCACTGCATTTGTGCCTACAACTGCCGTAAAAGATATTCTTATCCAAGGGGATAGTGAAGGAAAAAGGGGGAAGTGGATTGCCAAAATACAGGAGTATGAATTAGAAATCCGCCCTACTAATATGATCAAAGGACAAGGGCTTGCTAAAATGTTATCTGAATCAAACTATCAAGCTCTGGGTATAAATTTGTCCACAATAGCAAGTGAGGAATCTGAGGAGAAAGAAGAGCGACAGGGAATTGGGGTAGCTACTCCAGAAACACATATAAAGTACCTCACTAGTCGGTGGTACAAAGAGATAGTAGAATATCTCCTCACACTCAGCTGCCCTCCAAGCTGCGATAAAACTAAATACAGAACACTAAGATTGAAATCACAGAAGTACATAGTCGCCAATGGCCAGCTATACTGGCGAGATCCCTCAAGCATCCTACTCCTGTGTCTCACAGAGGATGAGGTAGAGAGTATAATGGCAGATTTTCATGAAGGGATATGTGGGGGTCATTACAGCTGGAGGGCCACCGCTCACAAATTTTTGAAGGTTGGTTTCTATTGGCCCAAGCTTTTTGGAGATTTTTTTGCCCGGGTTAGAGCTTGTGATAAGTGTCAGAAATTTGCTGAAAGACAGAAGTTGGCACCTCTGCCCATGATTCCCATGCACGTGGACGAACCATTCCGACAATGGGGAATTGATTTTATAGGTGAGATACATCCTCCATCGAGTGATTAGCATAATTGGATTTTAACTACCACTGATTATTTCACAAAATGGGTGGAAGCCATACCTGCGAGGAACGCCACAGATACTGTGATAATAAAGTTCATGGAAGAAAACATCATATCCAGGTTTGGCTGCCCTGCCAGAATAGTGACTGATAATGCACAAGCCTTCAAGTCTGCAAAGTTTGTGAGCTTTTTTCAGCAGTACAACATTACACTAAGCCACTCCAAAACCTACTATCCACAAGGAAATGGCTTAGCAGAATCATCCAATAAAACCTTGGTGAGGGCACTGAAGAAAGCTATAAATGAAAATCAGAAAAATTGGGATTCCCAGTTGAAATTCGCTTTGTGGGCCAATATAATTACTAGCAAGAGAGCCACTGGGAAATCCCCATATGAATTAGTATATTGGAGGGCAGCAGTATTCCCTATACAGTTAGCCCTACCAGTAGCCCGATTCATGTAGGAAAGTCAAGAAGAGCCTGATGATATGACCAGGAGAATAAATCAGCTAGTGGAATTGGAAGAAACGTGGAACCAGGTAAGTCAAAGGCTGACAGAGTATCAACAGAAGACGAAGTACCTTTTTGATCGGCATGCTAAGGACAGGAATCTGTAGATTGGTGATTTAGTGCTCAAATGGGATATCCAGAGAGCTGAAAAAGGAAAACATGGTAAATTCGACCCACTCTGGTTCGGCCCCTTCAAAATTGTGAAACAGTGAGGTAACAACACTTTCAAGTTGGAAAATTTACAGGGTGAATTGCTTAACGCCCCTGTAAATGGTCAATTTCTTAAACCCTACTTCCAGTTCTAATTCAGGCAGAGATGGCCTGATGTATCATACTGTATATTAGTTTCCTGTTTTCCCCATTGTTCGAATAATGTGGGTGTCGTGATGAATTATGAAAAAGAAAAAGTAGAAGTGCCAAAGAGCAGAGTTCGCATAGAAGATTATCAGGTGTTCTGCGAAGTTCTTGACACACTAAGGGATGAACGTGCCATCCCCAAGTGGAGCCAATGTTGATCATGTCAGCATTCTATTGAAATTTTGATAAGCAACCTCGCTTAAACCTTTCAAACCCCCTCTTTTTCCCTGAGAAATTCGTTTTATGCTCATCGTTACCTTCTTCCAGCCTCAAAACTACATAAAAGGGCCGAAATCCTGCATTACATCATATTTAAGGCCTAGCACCTTTCGGCCCTAGCCCCTGCACCTTTTTCTCCACATGATCGGAAGTCAAAACTGAGTGCTAGTCATGAAAGCGCTTATCATATATATAGAGCAGGCATGTTTATAACTGTCGATCTGTACAGATCCGACAGAATTCCCAAGTCTTCATCACGCCCATGGCCCACTTCGTTCATCGCCCAAATCACCTATCCGCCATCCGTTTAAACCACAGATCAACGGCTCACAGTACTCCTGCCCGGTGGTTCCCGTGCCGTGCACTGTGCAAAACCAGCCCAGTTTCTATCGCACCGCCTTTAGGCGGTAGGCGGTATTTTATTTTTTGGAGCGATTCCATATGTTGTTCACCGCGTGTCCCCGTGTACTGCTCAAAAACCGCCCTCCATCGCGAGTTATCGTTCATCCGTAGACACGACGCGATATCCACGAGAGCCGTCTGATTTGGGGCGATCCATCCGACGATAGTCGCTCCACGAAACTGCGCATAAGATAACCCGAGGAAATAATACCCCCGGCCCACCGTCAGCACTCCACGTCATCCATTTTCCATTTTCCCGGTATCGCGCCACCTGTCCTCCAGTTTTTTACCATGTGCTCTCTGCCACCCTAGGTCCATAATCGGTTCATTTCTTCATTTTTTCGCATTTTCACGTTCATTTGTCACTGTGTTCGTCGTGCTGCATCACCATTCCGCAACACCTTCCGCTGCACTTTTCACTACCTCTCCACAGTCCCATCACTAGTCTGATGGCCATCAATGCATCCTTTCTCTCCGTGCATAGTTTTCTTAACATGTTTTCGGGTTTTGCAGGGTTACAGCGGCGGAAAACTGCCATGATTTACAGTTTCCATTACTGTAATAGAGAGCACATCAAAGGACCATTTTTCAAAGGCTGTAATTATGGAGAAAGGCCTGGGAAGGTATGTCGATGAGACTTCCATTAAAGAAGTAGGGTTAAAATCTGTCAAACCCTCCAGAGTCATTCAAAGCATAGATTGCGCAGATAGAGACATTAATGGAGCAGTAGAGAAATATCAGTGAATGATCGAGGAATGCAACGTTCAGCATTGAAGACCTTAAACCTTAATTCAGGGTGTAGAAGGCAGAGGGTACCATTCGCAGAAAACAATACCCTAAATTTTTCTTTTCAGCCCCATTTTCTTTCAGGAAAGGACGGAATGTCTATGTGATTTTACTTCTTTGCCGTGTCCCTGAAGAGACTTCCACCCAGTGCATTTATTTTAGTAAGAAGGCCACAGGGTACAAAAAACATTACAGAGTCATCAAGTAGTATGGGCATGCACATTTCCACCACTTTGTCTTAATGAGGCAAATGAAATATTCATCACCTACTCCCTTTTCGGGCTTTCTTTTCTCCTAAAAAGCTCCCGACGAACAGAGGATTTAGGGTTCCAGATTTTATTAGAAAATTATGCAGTAATAGAATTTTTGTATGCATTTTGTAAAGGCTCTTATATGAATGTACAAATCCCATGGGGTCTCAGTGAGGAGGAGTTCCATCTTTAAAGAGGATTCTGGTCTTTGGCGTCTCACAGTGTGTAACTTTCTCTCTTACGTGTTATTTTAATAGATCATTTCATTTCATCCATCTTTCCTGTATCATGTTTCTGGAATGCGAGTGGCTCACTGATTTTTGGTATGGATTTATCCTAGTTGATAGCCATGCTTGGATTAGTCAAGCGCTTTAAATATGGCTCAGGCATGATATTATGTTTCACTATTCACTCAACCAACCTCTGCTATATTAGTTTCTTTGGGAGGGTGTTTTTAAAACACTATTTTCATGAATGGATTCTTAAATTGGTAAGCCCATTACATGGTGATATTGTGTATCTAGATATCAGCTCAATGACAACTAATATTCTCTCAATATTTCATTCACTGCATACACCTTCTGATAATTTATTTCTGTGAGATATTTCTGAATTGGCTCTCTTTACAGTAAGCTATCTCTGAATTGTCTGTTGCTTTTATATTGGATTTTTGCATATTGCCTCTGCAGTATTCCTTTCTCTGTGTCAGTTTCTGAAGGTCTTGGTCCCATTCATATCAATATTCCCTATTTTTAGGGAGATAGCATGAGAGCTTTGTATTGATAACTTCCCCTGTTATACCCTATGCTCCTTGGTATATATAAGATGTCCTAGGCACTGGTCTTTCACAACTCAAGGTTGTCTCTAGGAACGACAACATATGCGATGATGAAGATTATAATGTTGAAAAGCAATAATGACAATGATGATGAAGAATATAGTGACGATATTGTTTAAATGCAATTACAAATAATTTACTAATTATTACTGTATCGCGATGTCACACAATCATTCGCATCAACAACATTTAAAGACAATTATATAGAATTTGTGAATTAGTAAATCATTCTTAATCACAATAACATCGGATATAGTGAAAATATATAATTGTGATTTGAATTTAATTTCTCAATGATAATGATGATGAGGAAGAAGAGGAGGAGAATGATGATGATGGTGATGGTGAGGATGGAGGAGGATGATGATGATGATGATGATGGTGAGGATAGGAACTAGGATGAGAACAAGACGATGATGATGGTGACAAAAGAGATTACTCAAAATTATTTAGAATAATGTTTTGAACTCTAGATCCAACCTGTAATATTCTTAACGGAAATATTAAGTGAATAACAGAAACATGCACTATAACAACAACTAGGAATAATATTTTGAACTTTAGATCAAACCTATAATATTCCTAATAGAAATATTAAGTGAATAACATAAACAAACACTATAACAACAACTAGAAAATTCAACACATATGCATGAAATCACAACACAAGACGAAATGCACCAAAACTCTGAGGAATTTTATTTATTTCCGAGAAAATAAAGTACAAATGAGTATGAAAGAGGAACCTAGGCTTGCTACAACAAGAAAATCCAAACCCAGGTGATGATCAAGCTGCCCAAATGTTAGATGAGCTCCCCACCATGATTTTGTGCTAGCCCATAAAATTATTGCCACTGTTGTTGTAGGTGAAATGAGATTTTGTCCCTCAAATCCATTCCAAAAATTCTACAAAATTAAATTTAGGCTCTCCACATCCGCTCCAATAAAACTCAGAAATATCTCACTGGCCCAAGTGGTGGAAATGGTCCTGGGGTAGATTGTTCCCTCCTCCAACAATTTATATTGTTAACTACTGAACTGAACTAGGAATTATTCCCTCATAGTTGCTCAGAAAATGGTGTAGAATTAATCCTAGCCTCTTTTTACCATACCCACAAAAACCCAAAAAGGGTTTGGGTTGAATCCACCGACACCCGGTGACCCCAACAAGTGTAAACTGCTAAAAAAACTCCCTACAATTTAGATATTGTTGAATTTGGTCCAAAGCTCCCACCAAGAAATCCTCCCTAATTCCTAAAAATCCCTACCCTCAATGACCAAGCAGATTCCAGCTCGAATTCTCCCCAAATTATGAATCTCTACAAGTGCACATAAGCTGCTAGTAAACCCCTGTGTAGGCCCTGTAATAGATAAATTCGGTCCTCCAAAATGCAACACTCTTGAACTTGCAGCTTCCCCAAGGAAAAACTTGTCCTCTTTATGGATAATTCTCTATAGATTCTATAGCAAAAACTCCAATGTTTGCTAGCTTCTCTAAGCCTCTTCGAATGTCCTTTTGTGCCTTAAGAGAAGCATGCTCTAGCTGGAAATATTATGCAATGTAGCTCCTAGAGAAGCCCTGAGATGGAATCCTTCTTACTTCCCTAGGGTGACACTTGAAGTTCACCGAAGGTAGAGGTGGAATTTTTCTTGGAATTCCTGGTGCTAAACAACAATTTTATTCTTGGGCTAAAAAATCCCAAGAGAAGATGATCCGGATCTTGGGGGGGAGGCCCCCAAGATCTAAAAATTTGAAATAGATCTAACAAGATCTGCAAAATTAGAATGCCAGAAAAAAAGAGAGAACACAATGCAAATAAAACCACAAAGAAACTTGTTTTATTAAAATAGAGAATAACTGTAGAAGCTACATTGTGGCAGACAATCTATCCTTTTACAAAGTGAGGCTTGTTATTTATAGACTTTTTTTTGAGATAGAATACCATAGGTGGATACCATGAGTAGATACCACTTACAATACCATGGGTAAATCCCATGTGTGGATGAATACCATGGGTCACTTACAATACCATGGGCGAATAAATATCATGGGTGGATGAATACCATGGGTCGATGCCATTTACAATACCATGGGTAAATTCCATGGGTGGATGGATAACATGGGTAGATGAATACCATGGGTTGATGCCATTTTCCATTCGGATCATTCCTCCCTCCTTAAGAAGAAATGGTCCCCATTGCGTGAATTTCCCTCCTGAGAAGCCTTTGTTGAATATGAAGAGCCACTAAAGAGAAGGGTTTTGTGTAGTTAACCCATAACCGTGATGAACGAAGATCCGAGGATAGAGATACTATGTAATGCTTGTGACCAACTGTGATATTGACAGTGTGCGGCCTAGAAAATGGACTTCAATGAAGTGTGGGTTTGTGGATGAACCAAAACCATGACAAACGAAGATCCGAGGATAGAGATACCCTGTAATGCTTGTGACCAACTGTGTGACTAACAGTGTGCGGCCTAGCAAATGGACTTCAATGAAAAATATTTAGTGCGGTTGACCCATAATCGTGATGTTGATTGTTGATGAAGTAGCAGGTGCCTACATAGCTTGGAGTGGGAGGGCACGTCTCCAAATAACCCAAGTCGAATGCTGATATGATGAAATTGATGAATGTGAAGCAGGTGCCTACTAAAGTGGGGTGGGAGGGCACGTCTCCAAAGGGAGCCCGCTCTGAATGCTGCTCCATATTTAAAATGAGCATAACTCAGTCAATATAACTCATAATATTTATTATAACCTGTTTTTGGAAATGGAATGACCATTCTGCATCTTCTCATATGTTTGAAACCACTATCTGGAGACTCTAGAATCTCAGATTCGCGCTGGAACTGTCTCGCTGTCACAAAATTTCTGAAAAAATCGTTGATTTTAAATCAACGATAACTCCCACATCCGGACTCCGATTCGACCGATTTATTTTTTGAACTTGGGTGACTTTTTAAGAGGAGCTCAGATCTATATCCATTCTTCTAAAAATTTTCACTGAAAATTGCGAAAAATGAAAGGAGAGCCGCCTTCCATGAATTGTCGTTAGAAAATTTGTATCAACTTTGCTGATTTTGAATCAGCGATATCTCCCTCATCCAAACTCTAATTTGGCCGATTTTTTTTTTTTTGAATTTAAGTATTTTTTCGCAAGGAATCCAAATTTGGTCTTTCTTTTTGTAAATTTTTCACCAAAATTTTCAAATCTGATTTGAAAACTCACTGCCCAAAAAAATTCATGGATTTTGCTGAAGATTGCTGCAAAACATTGAAACTGAAATATGTTTCAAACCCTCATTCCCATGGAGGCATAGCCTGAATCTGATACCATTGATCCGGATCTTGGGGGGGGAGGCCCCCAAGATCTAAAGAGTTGAAATATATCTGAAAAGATCTGCAAAATATATCTGAAAAGATCTAAAGTGACTTTTTCCTCCATTTTAATAAAATAATAATTTTCCACCAATCTCCAATAAAATAATACTTGCCACCTTAATAAAAAATAATATTTTCCCCTTTACTTAGTATCACCAAAATTAGGAAAAATTCCCATGCTCACAAAATTGAGGATATTACAATCCTCCCTGCAAAAAAATGTTTTTCCTTAAGCAATGCCGAAACAAGCACCCCCTCTGCTTGCTAATCAACACAATCATCACCAGTAACACCAGGGTCCCAAATGTGACATTGATTTAGCCCCAATATCTGCATTGTATGAAGGAATATCTCAATACTAGGATCCCAAGGCATCCTGATCAATGTTAAACACCCCTTTCTCCACTTATTGTCCAACCAGGTTTAAGCTCTAGCAGCCCTCTGCATACTATTAATAAGTAGAGCATCATGATAATGTAGGAATTTGTCCAACTTGTTAGCCCCCCTATGAAATTCTTGACAAGCAAGCTGGGGGCTAGATTGTTGTAGAGCCTTCAAGGAATGTCTTTCCCCTGAAAACCCATCCTCCTTGAAGTCTCTGAGTGCTTTGCCTTGTATAAATCATATCTGATGATCCATTTCTAAAGACCTCCAAAACCCCCTCCAAACTCTGCCCACACCCTTTGTTCTCCCAATTTCCCCTCTACTTCCCTATCGTTGCCTTCCCCGGGCCTAAAAGTGCATCAAAGTGAGTTAAAATGAAATATTTCATGAATTTGGGCCCTAGCCCCTTTCCCGCTAAACCCTCGCACTCTGTCGTTCCATGCGACCCAGCGCCGTGACCAAAGCACTGACCCCGAAGGTGCTAGTCCCATGGGTTTTTTCGGGCGAATTTCCATCCGTCGATCCTGTTTAATCGGACGGCTGTCGTTTAATCCACAACCCTTTGTGTTTTCCCCATTCAAACCGTCGATGCCGCCATCGCCGTCCATTCTTTTTGATTCGACGATGCGGAGTTCGCCCGATCAGTGGTCCCCACTCCCGTCCCTGCCGCACTGTTTAAAACCCGGCTATTTTTATCGCACCTACTTTGGGCGAGGGGTGGTTTTTATCCATCGGCCAGTGATTCCATACAAATGTCGCCGCGTGTCCTTTGTACGATTCCGAAACCACCCATTCCCTGCACGTTAACTTTCGACCCAAGTCACGCAGCGAAATCGTCGTAGGTCGTTAGATCTGTGATGGCCCATCCGAAGGTCGTCGATCAACAAAGCTGTGCACCGTTTAACCCCTACTCATCGCACCCGCTGGCCCGCCATCTAAAATCTTCCGCCGTCGATCTCCGCCATGATCGAACGGTCTGGATTCTTTCCCCCAATGTTGACCATTCCATTGCTCCCGGTCCCACCACGTCGCCTCCATGTGCACCCTCCGTACAGTCTTCCATTCCATCGCATATATTAGTTCATTTTCGCGTTTTTTAACGTTTTCCACGTCCATTTGCTCTGCAGACCGTCACCACCTGCCATGAGCACATCTCTCCATTCCTGCTGCGATTTTCTCCTCTGCATCGTCATCTGCACGACCTTTCTCCGCCTCCACATCATCCGCCACCCCATAAGTGATTTCCTTAATTTATTTGTGTATTTTGCAGGATTATAAAGAGCTAATGGCCGCCATGGTGCATGGCCATGCTGCAAGGACAGCGAAATCTAAGGAAGATCAGTTGTAGCAGCTAATTTATGAGCAAGGACCCGGGAAGGTAAAGACTAGACGTTCATTAAAAGAAACAGGGTTTAAACTCTGTGGAAAACCTTCCGGCGCCATTAAAGCTCATGATGCACGAACAGAGACAGAGATGAAGTGGCAGAATGTTTAATGCAAGAAAAGAGATTAGAGCACGTCAATGAAGATCTTAAGCCTTGAATCAATGGTTTAAGAGGCAAAGCGCCAGTTTGAAGACCTCGAGGATCGATTAAAGATCCTGAGCACGAATAAAAGGTAACATCAGGGTTGTTCGTCAGCAGAATGTTTTCCTTTGAAAGTACAGGGCGTCCATACAGCTTTTATTATGCACAATGCCCCTGAAGGAGGTTCCACCCTAATAGCAGTTCAAAAACGCCAGAGCATTTATATGACAGATCTCTCAATAGTTTATTTTATTTTGGTTCAAAGCACCCGGAGCACCATAGCCGAAATATGTCGAAATCAGATTCAGAGAAGATCACTCCTACATGAGGAGGTGACCGAAATTAAATACTCAACATTCAAATAGAATGGGCTTCAGCCCCACATTCATTTTTGTATTTAATATTACATTTAGTATTCACCTACCCTCTCAATCGATCTCCTGTTAAGCCTCTGCTATAAAGAACAGAAAGAAAGTTGTTGTTGTGGTTGATGAGATATCAATGAAATGCAAGCATCTTCCTCTTGAGACAAGTTCTTTGTGTAATATTGTAAAATAGGCTGAGATTTGATGTATTCAGACTGAATGTTCAAGCTACGGGCTATGATGTACCTGATTGGTGTTGTTTTTAATATGACAAGCATGTTTCTTTGGATCCTGATCTAAAGCAGCTGGTGATGTTTTCCTTTCTCTGTATTTGTGATTGACTTGATTTCATTTCATCACGTTTCATCTGCCTCACATCAGGAGTTTGGCATAAGATTTACCCTTGATAGGTACCTTATGTTGCTGCTCTCCCAGCCTTTTATGTTTTCTGCTTATATGTGTATCTGAATATTGATTTCAATTGGTTTAACCAGTGTAGTGGATGTTATTTCCTGCTCTATGATGTATGAATTAATGAAATATATGTTTAGACGTCCTTATTAAGATTTAGTTGGATGTGTTAACAATACTGGGGGGTCTAGAACCTGGTCTCTGCCTCTCTAGGATCTTTCCTCCCAATTAGGCCTTTCTAAGATCCCTTGTCCCACCTCTGACTTTGTCCAAGCAGGTCTGGAGTTAAATGACCTCTGACCTGATCTATAGATAGAATTGGATGGTTCTCCTCCTTTCATTTTCCGTCCTTAATGTCCCATTCCAAATATCTCCTTTAAGATCCAAATGCTCTAGATGACTAGCCCAACTGAAAGCTTGCACATTGATTACAAATAATTCCTTTCTTGACTCCATAGCCCAATGGTTTTGATGTTCCCTGAGTTATCTGTCTCAGCTTAATTCCCTCTATGCTCATCCTTGTCTTATATTGGACCTTCCTTTCTTGATTCCCAACAACCAAACACAAGCATTCACACAAACAACCCCGAGCTTATAACTAGCCTGAAATTACAACTTAGAGCTTCAAAGACATATCCTTTGACTCATATAGAGAGATCCCGCTCTGGACCAAGGAGGCTAGATCCTGAGGTCTGAAAGTGGTTCTATGTTGTCTCATCTTTTGGTCTCGTCAACCTGGCCAAAACATGGGAACCCCAACATAATGGTGACTCCATTGGGTAACTCTGAGTGCATTTCACCTTAAACAATCTTAGAAACTCAGAAACTTAGAACTCTGGCCAGGTTGACAGTTAGTCACTCCTTTCTTGAATCGACCTCCATCGTTGAATATCCACCATACTCTTAGACAGAGCCTGGAAAGGGCCAGGTAGCCTCCAGATCTCATTCTCTTTTCAGAGGTGACATATCTGGTAAACGCCCTCCCAATCAATCTCTGGTTGGAGCTTGTTGTTTTAGAGGAGATTCCTGAAAGGTGAGACAAATTGTCAAGATCATGGGGAGACAAATTGCAAGGAACAATGCAGATGGATGGCTCATATGCCACTATCCCTCTATTTGGCCAGCTCAGAAGACTGTATATAGAGTCCCAGATGAAATTCCTAGTCAGTAGCCCCAAGAAACCTGAAAATTCACCATTATACTCTGTACACACAGACCTGGATTCTTTCATTCTTTATAACGACCAATCCTTAGGAGAGCCAGAGTCTGAATGCGAAAATACAAGCAAAAACACAGAGCCCATGGACTTTAGCATAATGGTTACCCTAGAAGAATACGATGAAGAAAACCATGGGCAGAATACTGAAAACGAAACTCTGAGTAAACCAGAAACAGAAACAGGACGTAAACAGCAAGATAGCCAACTCTCTGAACTCCACACATGTCATGAAGAACCAGATAACCCACAACCTAGTACAGGCTCCCCAACGCAACATAATGGCGAGCCCTTGTGGGAAATGAACTTTGATGGGTACTGTACTAGGCGAAATGCTGGAGCAGGGGTGTGGCTACGCAACACAGAAAACAATCATGCAGAGAGCCACGCTGTGAATCTGCATTTCAAATGCACAAATAATATTGCCAAATACGAGGCTCTCATTCTAGTTCTGAACCTATTGAAAAAATTAGGAGCCCATAGGATAGCCGTGAAAGGATACTCTGAGTTAGTAATCAAATAAGTGAATGGTGAGTACACAGCAAAACACCCCAGGTTGAGAGCATACAGGAATGACGCAGTAGACTTATTGAAAACCTTTGTTGAATATGAATTGGTATTTGTGCCTAGGAGTCAAAACGTTATTGCTAATGGATTAGCCTGCTTGGCTAGTTCATATCCTAAGACTCCCCCCGACCAAAAAATCACCATTCAAACCAAGTTCAGACCTGCAGTGCCAGACAATGAAAAATATTGGCAGGTCTTTGAAGGAGATAAACAAATCAAAGATTTCCTAGTGGGCAGGAATGAGTTTGAATTTTCTGATTCAGACTCGAATTCTGCTGACAACTTCCCAAATGAGGATCCCCCGGATGAACAAGAAACACCCTGTAACATGGGAATAAACACCTTTTTCGAGGAAACTGGAAACACAACCGAAAAACGTGAAAATGCAGATAGCGAAGAGATAGAGGTGCTGCAGGCCAAAGATAAGAACATACCAAGAGGCCTGGCACCCCTAGAGGACCTTTTTGACTTTGACGATGTAGCAAAAAAGCCCACTATAGAACATGCAGACTCAGATGTAGAAGAATGCAACATAGGCACTGAAGATAAGCCCAAAATGATAAAACTAGCTAAGTCTATACCTGCAGACATGAAGGAGAAATATGTTGACCTGTTTAAGGAATTCATTGATGTGTTTGCATGGAGCTATGAAGACTTAAAGGCCTATGACACCAACATCATACAACACAAGATACCCTTGAAAGAAAATCAGAAACCTTTTAGGAAAAAACTTCGCAGAATCAATCCAAAACAATTGCCTGCAGTGGAAAAGGAAATTAAGAAGATGTATGATGCAGGCATAATTTTCCCTGTAAGGTTTTCTGATTGGGTGTCAAACTTAGTGGCTGTGAGGAAGAAAATAGGGGAGATTAGACTATGCATAGACTTCAGGAACCTTAACAGAGCCTTCTTGAAAGATAACTACCCTTTGCCTAGAATGGAACATATCCTACAGAAGGTAGTGGGCTCGAAGAGGATCTCCCTGCTAGATGGTTTTTCAGGGTACAACCAAGTTCTGGTACTCCCAGAAGACCAACTCAAAACAACCTTTACCACTCCATGGGGCACCTTCATGTACTTGAAAATGCCTTTTGGATTGATGAATGCTGGAGCTACCTTCCAGAGAGCGATGGATATTTCTTTCTCAGATGAGATAGGACACTTCATAGTTATCTACTTGGATGATTTGACTGTCTTTTCTAAAACTGAAGAAGAACACCTAGAACATCTAAGAAAAGTTTTCGAAAAATTTAGAAGGTACGGTCTGTCCCTAAATCCTAAGAAAACTATTTTTGAGCTGCAAGAGGGCAAACTTCTTGGCCACATTATAGCTGAGAAAGGGATTAGGATAGACCCGCAACGAGTTGAGGGAATACTTCAAATTACGCATCCGAGAAGCATCAAGGAGTTGCAGTCTTTCATTGGGAAGATCAATTTCCTTAGGAGATTTATCCCCAATCTTGCTGAGCATCTTAGGAAAATGACTGAAATGCTAAAGCAAGGTGCAGGAATTAAGTGGACTGTTGAAGCCAAGAAATCTTTTGAGTCAGTAAAAATTGCACTCACACAGGCTCCTGTACTTATCATCCCAGACTTCTCAAAATATTTTCTGATCTTTTCATTTGCTTCCCATCATACCATAGCTGCAGTCTTGCTGCAGAAAAATTCGGAAGGAAGTGAACAGCCAATTGCCTTTTTCAGCAAAGCCTTAAGAGAGACACCCTTAAAGTACAACATCATGGAAAAGCAGGCCTATGCTCTGGTGAAGGCCTTAAAAGACTTTAGGGTGTACATTTTGCATTCTCATACCATTGCTTATGTGCCAAATATAGTGGTTAAAGATATCTTGTCCCAGGACCCTGATGGGAAAGGGGGCAAATGGATGGCTACAATCTTAGAGTATGACCTTGAAATAAAACCCACCAAGCTGATTAAAGGTCAAGGCCTGGCCTAGTTAATGGATGAATCAAAATTGCAGGCCCTTGACATTAACATGATGAATGCCTTAGATGAGCAGGAAGGATTGCCCCATCCAACTGTTGAGGAGCAGTTTCAGAACTCTCCTTGGTACTTTGATATCCTTTACGTGCTCACCAATCTCAATGCCCCTCCAGAAATGTCCAAGACCAAGGCCAGATTCATAAAGCTTAAAGCCAAAAATTACTGCATTATGAATGAAAACCTATACTGGAAAAATCCAAATGGCCTATTATTGAAATGTTTATTTGAAACTGAAGCTGAAAGGATCAAACAAGAATTCCATGCTGGGGAGTGTGGAGGCCACCTGAGTTGGAAAGCCACTGCAAATAAAATACTCAGGGCTGGATATTACCGGCCCACTCTCTTCAATGACGTCCATAAAATGATTCTTGCCTACCACAAATGTCAGATCTTCGAAGGCAGAAGAAAGCTCCTTCCCCTCCCTTTGCAACCTATCACTGTAGAAGGTCCCTTCATGCAATGGGGCCTAGAATTTATAGGAGAAATTAACCCCGCCTCCTCTGGACAACATAAATGGATCCTAACTGCTACAGATTACTTCACTAAATGGATAGAAGCAATACCCACTAGGAATGCCACTGATTCTGTCATCATTAGGTTCCTAGAAGACTTCATCTTATCTCGGTTTGGCTGTCCAAGGAAAATAATCACTGACAATGATGCTGCTTTTGGATCCAAGAGAATGGTTGATTTCTGTCACAGGTACGGAATATCACTTGGTAATTCAACTGCCTATTACCCCCAGGGTAATGGCCTGGCTGAATCATCTAACAAAAGCCTGGTTACAATCATCAAAAAGCTGCTGGAAGAGAACAAAAAATCATGGCATAAAAATTTGGTACATGCTTTGTGGGCTGACAGGCTCACTACAAAGAAATCCATTGGCATGTCACCATTCCAGCTGGTTTATGGAACAGAAGCAGTTTTTCCTACTAGCCTTGGAGTTCCAGTAATCAAAATTGTCCAAGAAATCCAGACAGAGGAAAACAGTATGGTGAGGAGAATCATGAAACTATCCATCTACAGCAAACAAGGGAGCAGGTTTATAGCAGAGCTGTCAGAGTACAGGAAGGCATAAAGAGACAGTTTGACAAAAGAGAAAAAGCTTCAGATTTCAAAGTTGGGGACAAAGTTCTGAAATGGGATTCAAGGAGAGAAGACAAAGGCAAACATGGCAAGTTTGACAGCTTGTGGCAAGGTCCATATATCATTCAAGCCACTGTGGGTCCTAATGCATTTTTCTTACAAGAGATTGACGGTACAGAGCTGTTTGGGGGTCCTGTCAATGGCAGGATGCTCAAACACTACTTCTGCTAATTTTCATTTCCAGTTCCATTTCCATTGTACATACCATTGCAGTTTTTACTTTCAAGAAAACAGAGAAAATGTTTCAAAAAAAAAAAAAAAACAGTGAAAAGAAGCTGGTCCTAACACGCTCAAAACCTGGATTAGCAAAGGAAAAGAAGAATCGGCTCTAACATGCTTAAAACCAGAGCTGAAATGAAGAGAAAGGTGACTCTAATATGCTCAAAATATGAGTCACAAACAGAGAAGAATACTCAAAAAGTTCAAGTTTCAAGCCTTCAAAGTTTTGGTTTCACTCCAACAAGTCAGACAGTTTAATCCTGGCTTGGCTGTTTTTCAATTTCCTGTCTTAGAATATAGGAGAAGAAACCTGCTAGACAGTCTAATCCTTGCAGGTAGTAGTGTAGGTAGAGAAACATGTGAGACCAACAATCTAATCTGGTCTCATGGAGTAATAAGGGTAGATTTAGAATAGGTTTGTTTTTATGTTTCAAGAATGAATAATGTAAAGGGTTTGTTAGTCCAAATGCACCCCAAGAGAAAATTCTAGGACTGTAGTTCAGGTAGGAAGATTTGATTGGGAAATGTTTTCTGCTGATGTTTCTATCATATTGTGGTAGCTAAGAATTGAAGAAAGAAAGGGATGTGCCAAGAAACAGGCATCTGGCCTACTCCAAAGATCATTTCTGGTTTCTTGACTCCTTTAAGAAGAAGCCATCCCCATGTGGAGCCACTGTTAGCCCCCCTATGAAATTCTTGACAAGCAAGCTGGGGGCTAGATTGTTGTAGAGCCTTCAAGGAATGCCTTTCCCCTGAAAACCCATCCTCCTTGAAGTCTCTGAGTGCTTTTCCTTGTATAAATCCTATCTGTTGATCCATTTCTAAAGACCTCCAAAACCCCCTCCAAATTCTGCCCACACCCTTTGTTCTCCCAATTTCCCCTCTACTTCCCTATCGTTGCCCTCCACGGGCCTAAAAGTGCATCAAAGTGAGTTAAAATGATATATTTCATGAATTTGGGCCCTAGCCCCTTTCCCGCTAAGCCCCCACACTTTTTCCTTCCATGCGACCCAGCGCCGTGACCAAAGCACTGACCCCGAAGGTGCTAGTCCCATGGGTTTTTTCGGGCAAATTTCCATCCGTCGATCCTGTTTAATCGGACGGATGTCATTTAATCCGCAACCCTTTGTGTTTTCCCCGTTCAAATCGTCGATGTCGCCATCGCCATCCATTCCTGTTGATCCGACGGTGCGGTGTTCGCCCGATCAATGGTCCCCACTCCCGTCCCTGCCGCACTGTTTAAAACCCAGCTATTTTTATCGCACCGCCTTTGGGCGAGGGGTGGTTTTTATCCATCGGCCAGCGATTCCATACAGCTGCCGCCGCGTGTCCTTTATACGATTCCGAAACCACTCGTTCCCCGTGCGTTAAATTTCGACCCAAGTCACGCAGCGAAATCGTCGTAGGCCGTTAGATCTATGATGGCCCATTCGACGGTCATCGATCAACAAAGCTGCGCACTGTTTAACCCCTGCTCATCGCACCCGCTGGCCCGCCATCTGTCATCTTCCGTCGTCGATCTCCACCGCAATCGGACGGTTCAGATTCTTTCCCCCGATGTTGACCATTCCATTGCTCCCGGTCCCGCCACGTCGCCTCCATGTGCACCCTCCGTACAGTCTTCCATTCCATCGCATATATCGGTTCTTTTTCGCGTTTTTTAACGTTTTCCACGTCCATTTGCTCTGTAGACCATCACCACCCGCCATGAGCACATCTCTCCATTCCTGTTACGATTTTATCCTCTGCATCGTCATCTGCACGACCTTTCTCCGCCTCCACATCATCTGCCACCCCATAAGTGATTTCCTTAATTTATTTGTGTATTTTGCAGGATTATAAAGAGCTAATGGCTGCCATGGTGCGCGCCCCTGCTGCAAGGACAGCGAAATCTAAGGAAGATCAGTTGCAGCAGCTTAATTTATGAGCAAGGACCCAGGAAGATAAAGACTAGACGTTCATTAAAAGAAACAGGGTTTAAACTCTGTGGAAAACCTTCCGGCGCCATTAAAGCTCATGATGCACGAACAGAGACAGAGATGGAGCGGTAGAGTGTTTAATGCAAGAAAAGAGATTAGAGCACGTCAATGAAGATCTTAAGCCTTGAATCAGTGGTTTAAGAGGAAAAGCGCCAGTTTGAAGACCCTGAGGATCGATTAAAGATCCTGAGCACGAATAAAAGGTAACATCAGGGTTGTTCGTCAGCAGAATGTTTTCCTTTGAAAGTACAGGGCATCCATACAAATTTTATTATGCACAATGCCCCTGAAGGAGGTTCCACCCTAACAGTAGTTCAAAAACGCAAGAGCATTTATATGACAGATCTCTCAATAGTTTATTTTATTTTGGTTCAAAGCACTCAGAGCACCATAGCCGAAATATGTCGAAATCAGATTCAGAGAAGATCACTCCTACATGAGGAGGTGACCGAAATTAAATACTCAACATTCAAATAGAATGGGCTTCGGCCCCGCATTCATTTTTGTATTTAATATTACATTTAGTATTCACCTACCCTCTCAGTCGATCTCCTGTTCAGCCTCTACTATAAAGCACAGAAAGAAAGTTGTTGTTGTGGTTGATGAGATATCAGTGAAATGCAAGCATCTTCCTCTTGACACAAGTTCTCTGTGTAATATTGTAAAATAGGCTGAGATTTGATGTATTCAGACTGAATGTTCAAGCTATGGGCTATGATGTACCTGATTGGTGTTGTTTTTAATATGACAAGCATGTTTCTTTGGATCCTGATCTAAAGCAGCTGGTGATGTTTTCCTTTCTCTGTATTTGTGATTGACTTGCTTTCATTTCATCACATTTCATCTGGCTCGCATCAGAAGTTTGGCATAAGATTTACCCTTGATAGGTACCTTATGTTGCTGCTCTCCCAGCCTTTTATGTTTTCTACTTATATGTGTATCTGAATATTGATTTCAATTGGTTTAACCAGTGTAGTGGATGTTATTGCCTACTCTCTGATGTATGAATTAATGATATCTATGTTTAGACATCCTTATTAAGATTTAGTTGGATGTGTTAAGAATACTGGGGGGTCTAGAACCTGGTCTCTGCCTCTCTAGGATATTTCCTCCCAATTAGGCCTTTCTAAGATCCCTTGTCCCACCTCTGACTTTGTCCAAGCAGGTCTGGAGTTAAATGACCTCTGCCCTGATCTATAGATAGACTTTGATGGTTCTCCTCCTTTCATTTTCCGTCCTTAATGTCCCATTCCAAATATCTCCTTTAAGATCCAAATGCTCTAGATGACTAGCCCAACTGAAAGCTTGCACATTGATTACAAATAAATCCTTTCTTGACTCCATAGCCCAATGGTTTTGATGTTCCCTGAGTTATCTGTCTCAGCTTAATTCCCTCTATGCTCATCCTTGTCTTATATTGGACCTTCCTTTCCTGATTCCCAACAACCACACACAAGCATTCACACAAACAACCCCGAGCTTATAACTAGCCTGAAATCACAACTTAGAGCTTCAAAGACATATCCTTTGACTCATATAGAGAGATCCCGCTTTGGACCCAGGAGGGCTAGATCCTGAGGTCTGAAAGTGGTTCTATGTTGTCTCATCTTTTAGTCTCGTCAACCTGGCCAAAACATGGGAACCCCAACACAACTCTCCATTAAGGTGCCCTACCAAATTATCCATGGATTATAATGCACATGAGTATGGTAACCTCTCCACTAAACCAATGCAACATTGGCAAATTTATCAGCTTAAAATGTTTCAAAGCCTATCAATTTTTTTAAGCTAATGCCAAAGAATACAAGCATGTCTCATCTTTTTGCACTTAAAGTGGAACCTTTCCATCACTATAGAGAAAATTATTAATTTTTCCCAAAGGCTACATCATCATTCAATAGCCACATCATGTAAACCCCACATAAAGGAGGAGTATGCCAGGTAGGATTTAATTTTGGGTCATTGTCAAAACAATTTTTCTAGATTTCCATCAAACCATAGGTTGAGAAATAGTATGTTGCTACTAGATCTAAGGATGTAATGCTTTTTTTCCTCACTCCATGATCACTAAGGTGGTTTACTCTCTATAGGAATTTGGCTTATCCTTAACAAGGTTGACCTAGGGGTAACAATCAATCTAGAAACCTTTGGCTAATCCACCATAGGTAGAGGGGATTTTATTATACCAAAATTTCCTAGGCATATACTTCAACCTAATTATAAGCATGAATACAAGAAATCGCAAAAGCATAAGCACATGTATCCCCAAAGGGGTATGCCAATGGCAAAAAAGTTATCAACGATTGAGTTGAATGAGGGTTAGAGAATGATTGGAATGGAACTAATTGAAATATTGAGTTGAAGAGTCATTTTCCTAAAAAAGTATATAAGATATTCAAACAATGGTGATAACAACATAGATGTTTGAACTTATAATTGTGTACCAACCCATTATGCGGAAAGCATATCAGTACACACGACCGATTGACTTTGTCATCTATTTTTCAAATGTTATTTTCAAGAGAAGAATCTATTGTGTGGATTCCTTTTCCCATTCCACAATTTTCCATGCAGCAAGCACTATATCGAAAATAAAATTCTTTTGAATAAAACCCATTTACTCTGGGTTGATACAAGTTGAAACCCACTGAATTATTATGGTTAAGGATTTTCCTAAAATATTGTACGGGGCATTAAGAAAAATAATTGACTTCTAGGAGCTAGGACCTAATGGTGTACCTAGGTGAATATTCTAGGATTAACTTGATCATTGCAATTCCATATTCCCTATATTCTAGAATCTAAATAATTCCCAAGGGCCAAAACATGAAGAACATGTCATTACCAATAACCTTCCTATCTTGAAAATCTCAGAGGGAAGGACATCCTTCCCTGGGATTTCTCATATTTCATCCCATTAAGCACTAGGAGTACATTCTCTTCTAATATGTGCTCCAAGCATATCTCATTCACTAGTCCATAAATTAGTGGGGATAACAATCCTTGTCTATCAAGGGCTAAGCCTCGCTAACATGATATGTCAAAGGAGTATTCTGCATAAATATTTTTTAAGTGGAATGTGAATGTATCTTTTATCTTTGCAAGGTCCTCAATCAAAATTCCCTTTGGATTATTGATCTTGTGATTCTTTCTAAACAATTTATCGTGCTTGATAAATTCTTGGAGGCGTCATAACCCTTCACCAATGTAAATGATCCTTGATTCTGACCCCCTTCGCTCTATATCATTCCTTGCATTTCAATATACATTCCTCCTTAGTCATCCTTTCCTGTAGGTTGACCACGACATTAGGAATATCCTCCTCAAGAAGCATCCACAACTCAATTAATTATGTTATTCCTTTTTGTTATTTATTATTTTCTATCTAGCAACCATCCTCCCCCATCCATGAAGGAAAATAGCTACCTCCCACCATAGTATCTAGTCATCATTGTCTCATGGTCTAGGAACCAGATTGCAGACATTTGTGATGAATGTACATCAATGTTTAGTGGCAACGTAGGATCCATTCAGCTTGAAAGGAGGAGAGATTGGAAGGTCACTCCACCCACTATGCTGATAAAGTGTTATATCATATTTTTGAGAATATATCCCATCTAATATAGCTTGCACTCTTTCAATATCCCTCCATACCAAGCAAAATCAACCTTTGAAATCCATATGTTTTCGTGTCTAGTTCACATTAAATATTAAAAATATAGATTTACAGCTTGAACAACATCTGTTTACTCCTCGAGAGAGGACAATCAAAATTTTTCCTTTTGCTGCCTCCCTCCCACTTTACCATATTAAAGTCACTTAAGAGAATCCACTCAACAACTGATAGTGAATTATAAATCCAATCCAACAACCATCTACGAGCTATTGCAATAGACACGTCATAAATGGAACAAAAACTATTCACCTACCTGGAAATCCCCACTTATTATTCAAATCCATACCATGAGGTACAAATTCCGAACTCAATTGAGGTGATAATCCAAGAAAAGTAAACATAGAGTTTTTTCATGGTTAATGGCCTAGAAAGAACCACACCAAAAAATTCCATTTATGATTGTTGAACAGAGCTCAAAGTCAATAGTATTGACCTCCTGCAAACAAAAGAAATAAACTATTTGTCTTGAATGAAATCATTAATTATAGTCATTTGGAGGGGAGGGTTATACCCTTTACATTCCAAGATCAAACAATAAGATTCATCCTACAACATTTCCTTTCTTGTTCAATGCCTCAAATGTATTGTTGATTAACATCTCCTTAGCACCTTGTTGGCTATACTATGTGTCGTTGGTTATTTCATTATTGTAAGGAATATTATTCACCATATTTGAATATTTGAGAGGATGATTGATTTTTTTGGTTCATTGTTAGAACTTTTCCTTTTACCATTTTATTGCATATTACAACCATCATGATTGTCAAAATTTTTGGATTGATTATCACTGTCTCATTATCAACAATATTCAAAACTTCATTTTTTTCTTTCCTTCCAGACATGTCTACCTTTGGGCCTAACTGGGCTTCCCCTGGGTTATTTCAACCACCTTTTCTGAAGAATTTTATGTGTTGGTCTGATCATATTTTGACACTCTTCTATGAGGGAATTCATTGACATGATGATATGGCACATAGCATTCAAAACATGAATTTGGAGGGTTAAAATATCTCAATTTTTGATTAAAATTTCTACATCTGCCAACAAGCTTAGTATATTAGTGCAATGATTTTGCCAAATTGACATACAAACACACTCAAGGACTTTCTCAATATGTGGAATGTTACACCATTTTTTTGGTCATCTAACCTATTATTATTAGATGAACCAAAGTACACCATGTAAGACCAATTTTACCCTAAGTAAAATTGCTTTCACCATATAAAATAACTTATTTGGTCATATTTAACCCAAAACAAGGAAATTAATTAAATAAATCCTTATTTATTTAATTATATTCCCATCATTCCCCTAAAATGATAAATAAATCATTTATTTATTTATTATTTATAAATAAAGGAATTGACCCAAGTCAAGAATCCTTTTCCCTCCAACAAATATAATAAAATATTCCTAAAAGGTGCTTCTAGAATTCAATTAATAATATTTTATTCATGCACTGAGTTCTAGACCGCCCCAATATTTTGTTATAAATAGGGGGGTTTTCCCCATTCATTAACCACCTTCATTGCATTAGATCACTCTAGATCTTCTCTTGGTCACCATTTTCCATTTTGCTTTGTGAACTCCCATTAAGTTCTATGTTTGCTTTTCCACATCCATAAGAGAGAGAAATGCTAGATCTGAAACACTGAGGACTTCCAAGAACCCATCCCACTGAGGAGAAATGGAAAACACCTTTCTTGTTTTCCTCTCAGGTGCCCCATTCTTTAATATAATACAAAATTCTTTCATATACATTCTTCTTGTCTTGTTCATTGGATCTATGGAGCTATGCTATTTTTTATCTACTTAATATCTTTTGTGCTTAGATCTAAATTTGTGCAGCAATCTTAAAGGTATTTTGCAGCCATAATCGATGTTAGGGCTATTTGTTATGCGTAGCTAAAGTGATCTTTTACGACGAAAGATTCATACTAACAATTGGTGACTCCACACGGGTTTTCTTTTGCGACCACTGTCGTTTTATATATTCCTGCATATCCAAATATTTCAGGCCCTAGGGTTTCTCTTATATTTTCTGTTTTCCCTATTTTTATGGTGCTTTTCTCCTCTAAAACACTCAAACAGTCATATTTTTAACTTCCGTGTGTTTCTGGCCTTATTGCGCAGGTGACAGACATCAGCCGCAGCTGAGACGACAAATTTTTCCGAAATCTGCCGCCGAGACAACTGGATCTGCAGGTCGCACTTATCGGCCCAAAAAGTGCAACCTGAGCCTCAGGACACACTTTTCTGCCCCAAACCTGCGACCTGGACTGAAAACAGGTCAGAACCTGTGACCTGCACTTTTTCTGCAAATTTTTCAGCACTTTTTCTGGGTTTGCCTGAAGCTTCTGTCAGGGTTTTCCAGCCTCTGTCTCTGCTCGTTTGGACCTGTTTCTGATCTGCTTCACTCAAATAAGAGGGACTCTTGCCCCTTAGGGCTCTAGTACCCTCCACTTTTTGTGGGCGAGTCTTTTTTGTTTCAGAAGTTTGAATTTCCAGAGTTTCAACCCTCTTTTTCTCAGATCTGATACCTCCTTTTCAAATCCCTTTACATCAGCTCTTCTCCCTCTCAAAACCACCTCATTTCGTTTTGTTTGGGTTCATTTCTAAGGCCACTGCCTTGTCTCTCCGATATTTAAGCTGATCTCCTCCTTTTTAGCAGCAACCTTGCCTCTGCCTCTTTTCTGTTCTCTGCACCACTTTTCAGCAGATTCACACTTTGGATCCCAGTCCCTCCGGCCCTTCGATCTATTGGCATCTTTTAGCGTGCTTTGCCTGGTTTTTTCCCTCTTGTAGACTAGTTTTGAGAGACCCACCTTTTTGGGTTAGATTGCTGCATTATTAGTTGTTAATTTTCTGTTTTTTCAGTCTTATTTACTGCAGAATTCTTTTCCATTACCTAGCACACTTTTTCTTTTACTCTCAAAACGTCTGGGTTTAAACAATTAAAATTAACGCACGCCACAAACTGACCCTAAGCGAAGAAGCGCCTAGTTAACACTGCCTGGAAAAAACTTTAAAATCAATTGTCACTGCACCTTTTCTGCCCTTGACCTCACTTGATTTTTTCCCTTTCTGCCCTTGTCGGTTTTCTTCTTCCCGTCATCATTGCGCCCCCAAGGCGCCTTTCCCGGAGACTTCTTGGCCTTCACCCTCAGTTTCCGCTTGGTCGACTTCCTCCTTCCCGTCGTCATAGAGTAATTCCTCCCCCGAGTCCACACTCTGACTCTTCCCCTGAGTGTTCGGGTTCTCCACCTAGTTCTGGTTCTCCCCCTGTCACTTTCACCATGTCTACTTTAGGGCCTACTACCAGGAGAAACCCCGGTACTACTGCTGGGTCTATTTCTAGTGGAACCACTGCGGGACCTACCTCAACTGCCTCATTGCTCCCTTATATTTCCGGCCTTAGTCTCCCCGACTTCAATCAGCTGATTAATGATCCTATTCGCCACGATGTTAGTTGGCCTGCTATGCCAACCAAGCTCCCCTCCGACATTCCCAAGTTCGAAGGCCTTGCTAGTGAGGATCCCTCCAACCATATCCGATCCTTCCATATGTGGTGTTCCTCCAATTCCATTACCGACGACTCCATATGTCTTATATTTTTCCAACGCACGCTTACAGGCGACCCTTCTAAATGGTATGTTGAACAGGCCACCTCCTCCCATACCACTTTTGCGACCATTGCCCAAGCCTTTTTATCCTACTTCTAGCTCCCCCTCCGATACGACACTGGTACCGAGCTTTTAACCTCTTTCCATCAATCCTCTTCGACCCGCCTGTGTGCTCATGTCCAGGAATGGCGGCGAAGATGGAGCTTGTGCCGCGCTCCCCCCTTTGAAGATCGGGTTTACATGGACTGGTTCCTTCACTCCCTCTTACCTCCCATTGGAAAAGATGTCGCATCCCATTTTCCCCAAACCGAAGAAGTTGCCCTCCAAATAGCCTTGAAGTATGACCTTATCTACGCCCAATCTGGTTATGTTTATACCGTCCTCCCTGACCTTCCCAAACCCAATGGCCCTAATGCCTTGGGGGCATCTCACTCTGCCGACGGTATCGTTAGAGCCCTGTCACATACCTCCGCCCAACTTCTTCCGAGCCATGGTTTTCCTTCAGGAGCCAGCCCCTCTGGTGTTTTCTCCCCTCCCGGTAGCATGTATTCAGGCTACGGCATGCCTCCTCCTTTTTCCCACCCTACCCCTTATCCATATCCGCAACCTAATGTCCCTGCTCCTTCAGCATTTGGACCTTCCACTCCATTGCCTTTTCCACCCCCACAACCGCACGTACTACCCCCTCCAGGGCAGGTATTTTCACAACAGGGGGCACCTAACGTTCCTCCTTCTCAAAGAAGGAGATGGGGCAATCCACCCGCTGCTGGTAATCGTGGACCTAATCCTTCCAATATCGACTCTACCACTGCCAACCAGCCACAGGGCTCTCAGCCCAAGCTGGACAGGCCACTCCGCACCAATAAGCCCTGTTCGTGTTGTGGTGTTTATGGTCACTACACTCATGATTGTCCCTTATTACCACAAATGCGGCAACTTTGGGATTCCCAAGCCACCATACGGGGACAACACTCCTCCCCTACTGCCCCTCCCACCCCCGTTACTTCTCAACCCGCTGTGTTTACCGATCCTTTCCCGCAACAAGGATTTGTGGCCACTCAACCACCTCACACTCCGGGAACCACTCACTCTTCCCCTTTTGGTTCCTCCGATTACCAGATTCTCATGATGGCTTCTGACCCACCTCTCACTGTTGACCTCAACCTTCAAACTCGGTCCCGTCAGTATTCCACACCTCCCGTCACATCTGTCTCTGAGTCTCCATCATCAGGTCCTACAGAGCCTCTATCGACCCCTAATGGTCCCTTACAACTCCCTCCGCCTAAAGCCGCGGTTCATCCCAAGCCTCCTAAGGGACCATTACGTTGAAATGCTACCTCTGGTCAAGCTGCCCATTCATACAACATAGTAGATGATCTGGCCCAATCTCCGACTGCGATTTCAACACTGGAACTCCTCTAGTCATGTCCTTCTCAAAAGAAGGCTCTACTATCTGCCATGGGAGCTGTAGGTCCTGCTAATGACCAATTGATTGTTTTCGATGCCCGTCAGTCAGAACATCCCCCTCTTCCTCCTTCGGTTGCTTTCCAAATCCCATTCAAGATCCGAAACGCCAATGTTGCTCGGTGTATTATTGATGAGGGGGCATCTACCTGCGTAATGTCCGCTTCGGTTTGGAAACAACTCGGATCCCCTGAACTGGCCCCTTCCACCATCACCCTTCGTGCGTGGGATGGTCATGCCTCCCAACCCATTGGCCTATTCCGTAACTATCCCATTACCCTTGCCGGCAAGACTGTTTGTGTCGACGTTGAAGTAATCGACGCCCCTCTTGACTATAACATCCTTTTGGGGCGTAGTTACACCTATGCCATGTCTGTCGTCCCATCCGTAGTCCACCGCAAGATGTTCTTCCCCCATAATGGAAATATTGTCACCATTGACCAATTAACCTACCATGAACCAAAATCTCAGACCTCCCCTGAGTCCACCATCTCTACTGTCACCAATAAACCAACAGTTGATTCCTTGACCAGTGTTTCCCCTGGCATCTACAAAGAATCCTCTTTGTTTGGAAATTTTCCTGGTCCTCCCCCACCTTCGGTCTCTGACCCCAGCTCAGCGAATGTTTGCATGATGCAATCGTCTCAGGCTGGTCTTCCGCATCTTGCTACGGCTAGTCAGCAACCTCCATCTCGCCCACCGCCTCCTGCTCCTAGCCCTTCGCTTCAGTCAACCGACCCTTCTTCACCTGACCCTTCCCATCACACTCTGGCACCTCCTGAGTCCATTCCCTCAAGTCTCCACCATATGGGAGACGTCCCCCCTGGTCATTACCCCGCCGGTCAGATACCGTTCATTGGCCCGCCCCCCGGCGTCTATTCGGTCCCCGTCCTGGCCACCCTTTCCCTACCTAATTTAACCTTGGGAATTCCAGTATGGTATCTTACTCCTCCAGCCAAGACCCCACCAGACCACCCCAAACCATACATATCCGTGACACCAATGCAACCGATTCCCTTCGCTCCTCCCACCACCATAGTGCCCCTAGCCCCTCTGTAGAACCCTCCTCATACTGCGACAGCTAATGGAAAGAAATGAAAAACTCGCAAGGGGGCATCCAATGACAAGGCCACCACTCCTGTCCCTACCCTGCCCCCACCCACCAATCCTTGCACCTTGTGTGATGGTATCGGTCATCCCACCCATACTTGTCCTGAGTTTCCCTGTATCCAACCCATGGTTATAGTCGCGTTCCCTGAATCTATGATCCTTGAAACCTCTGTTTCTTCCTCATCCGTAGCCACGAACCCGAAGACTCTCCACACCAACAAACCCTGTGCTCTGTGTGGTGTTTATGGCCATTATTCTCACCATTGTCCTCACCTCACCCATTACCGAGCCTCTTTAGAGGTCATCCACGAGTACGAGGTTGAACAAAACCAATCCGCCTCTCCCATCCTTGCTCAGTATATGTCCAGTCTACTCGAAGATCCCCCTACTACCATTGACATTCCTCCCCCTGATGTTGAAATGTCCAACCCCGCTGCTCCTCTTCTATACCTATCATCATCCGTGCTTTCCTTGGAGTACATTCCTTCTGAACCCACTCCACCTATTCTGCTTGATTCTCCTCCAGACACGGGTTCCTCATCTGTTGACCATCTTTTTACTTGCTCTTCTCTCATTCCCCGTGATGACCTGTATCTGCGCATATATTCACATACTGATGATTTCGGTACCTTTGCAGCATCGTCTGGTCTCTTTGACCCCCCCATTCCCTCTCCTCATCACGATCATACCATCCGTATCTTCGATGTTCGTTACAGCTTGAGTACCCACCCTCCCTCTCATCGTCCTCCTTCCTCTCCTTCTCGTCGACCCATGATTCCTAGACTTCCTACCCGAACTGCTCCCTCTCGTAGCCGTCATTAGAGGTCTATCCTCTACTCACACTGCCCCCCTTTGTCTCATCCTTCCCCTTTCCTGACTTATGAGACTATTACATTGGCCCTTTCGTCTAGACCTCATCTAGGCTATGACGATGGAGCAAGTCGTTATTCCCGTCATCTCGCTTCCGCCACATGGGCCATATTTACCCCCTTGCATACCCTGGTCCTTGCAAATGGAGTCTGCATTGGTACGACCACCAATAATCAGGGCGAATATGATGCAGTTCATGGTCTCTTAACCGATGCCCTTTCTCACCACATCCTTCATCTACATGTTCATTTAGATTCCCTGCTCATTGTCCTACAACTTAACGGTGTCTATCGTGTGCATAACCCCCTCCTGTTTAGACAATATTTACGAGTGAAACTTTTGATACGTGAATTTAGATTCATTACATTTCACCACATACCACGAGATCAAAATCACTACGTAGATCAAATTGCAAATCATATTCTATACTGGCATTTATCACACACAACACAATAACATTTAACACCACCAATCAAATGCATACGCATCATATATATTATATATCATGAGTTTTAGAGTCCATCTACTCTGAAACATACAACATGCCCATAGCATGTTACAATAAAAAAACTAAAAAAATGGGGGGCACCACTCGCCCCTACATAGACACTAGGGGGCACCCCCTGCCCTACATCCAATCACTCTCTGGAGGATCCCGAGCCAATGGCTCTGCTCCCACTACTCGTAGATCACGCACAGCCTGACCGACCATCGCCATGCGTCGCATGATCCCTCGCCACTCTGAGGGTAGTCCAATACATAACTCTATGTACTGGTCGTCTAAATCCTGCCAACCACGCTCCGATACACTGGTCAGTAGCCCTTCACATCTGCGACGAATTTCCTCCACCAGAGCAGCCATATCCTCGCTTTGCGCCGTCCTCGAACCACTTGCACCTGTAGCTCCTATCGCCATAGGTCGTCCCATATATCCGGCCGGTTTTACCGGAGCTATATCTACATTCCACAAAACATCACGATTAGCCCCATATATATTAGTCACAAGACTCTAAAATAAACATAACATATTAGTTGCTTGTCACTTACCATCGGGCCCCCACACTCGCCCAGGCAGACGCGGCAAGTCCGGATCTCCCCAATAACTCATCCCACTATAGGGATAGTCGTCTATGTATAATGGCATCTGTTCCCAATGTGCGAATAACTCTGGTCGACACACCCGTCCAACTGCCCCTCCCCCTCCTCTACACAGTAGTCGTCCCCACCGATGCATCTGGGGCTCTCTCGGACCTCCATCAAGCAACTATACATGAGGTCGTAAGGTCGGGATCTTCTCAAAGAAGAAAGAGCACAACATCGTCCCATAGGCACAATCATGATTCACTTGCCGCTTGCATAGCGACAACTGTCGTTTCACCGACACCAACATCATTTGGGCCCACCCATAGTAGGTCCCACTCAGCACACTCTCCACGATCATCATTTGCCCTCAAGTGATGTGATGGAATTCCTGGATACCCAAGATCCACAACACTGCCGCGGCCACCGCCCGAGTCTCCAACCTCTCGAGATCACCAATGGATATCCGAGTCCCTTTGACTCGGACACCCGGTCGACAATGTTACTCAACAAACTCCATAATGTTACGCCCACACGGTAACACTGGCTGTACCAGTCAAGAAATACAAATGTTGTACCGTCAGCTCGATCCTATGCCCTTGCACTACAAACGCCTCCTGATCTGGATCCCAATAACTAATAATACGGGCCAACAAGGGCTCTCCTGCCCTCATCAAAGGGTTCTCCAAAAACTTCAGAACCCCATACCTAGCCAACGCACGACGGACACCTTGATCCGCCTGGATCTCCGTCCGTAATGTACCTAAGTCTCTCTCTCTCCACTGGATCCATAGATCTGCCATATCTGCACAAAACCATCATTTTTGTCAACCTCCAGATCAACAAAACTGAATTAACTTACATCAAAACAGAATCTCAGCCCATAACAGCACTAAAACCCCCACATCTCATAGGTTTCACTTTTTAGGCCAACCCTGGGCCAGGTCGCACTTTTCAGGCCCAAACCTGCGTCCCAGGTCACAGCTTTTTCCCCAAAAAGTGTGACCCAACCGTAAGGATGTAGTAGGGGCACTTACTGAGATTTAAAGCCCTAATCTACAACTTCAATCCATAAAAAACAAAGCTTAAGATTAGGCCTCTTACTTCCAACTAACGGATCACAATTCCAACAGTCAGTTTGTCCGCTACGATCGCTGCAAGATTTAGGACCTTCTCTCCTCTCCACATTCCCCTCAGCTACACAAGAAAATGAATGATTTTGGAGGGAAAACACCCTATTAGAGGAAAACCCCTGTTTTTTCTTTCGCCCGCTACGACCAAACCCTAGCCCCGTTTGACACACCGTCTGCATCGTTGGAAAGCTCTCACCGAGCACTCAACTGGGTATCTGTCATTTTTTTATGTTTTGATACTTCACCACGACACATTTTTTCCATGAAGGGTCTATTCACCTCTTCTCAAAATCGAATTTCTTCACTTACGACTCTTGTACTTGGGGCACCACTTTGCCTTATTACTCGTCTCCGTTTGTGTTGATTTTCATCATGAGTTACCCTATTGTACTCATGCTTTTATGGTTCCCCATTGGACCCGTTTTATGAGGCAACACCGTCGAGTCGCCCTTGTTTGGAGCATCCGCGTCGAGTCACCCACACATTCATGGAGTCTACCCCGAGTCCATTGGTACCTCAACATAGTCCTCCATCCTTTCCTGCTTGGTCCCTCTCTCATGTCACACATTATGGCCTTCAGTACCCCTGTCCACTATCCTTCACGAAATTGTGTCCGTCGCTGCCAAGCCATTCATCCACTTGATGCTCTAACAAGGGAAGTCATCCAACCGCTCCTCCATTCCTCTCATTCCATCATCATCATCAGTATATACTTGGTCGTCGCTCTACTATTTCCCCCCCGTGCCTTAGCTGGAGTTCCCTTATTTGCCTCACCTATGGCGGACCTCATTCTGTCGACATTAGCTCATTTATTCCAGAAGCCAGGTCTAGGGGGCAGTGTACCTTGGTTCGAGCTCCTATCAACATGATCGTACACTTGATCGTCCAGTGATGCAGCAACTATTGGTGATTCCCGGGCATGTGTGAGATGTCTCAACCCTCATGAGGGGGTTGCCCTGCAGGTAGCCCCCCACATGCCCGGATGACTTCATTTCCGCCCCTGATGTAGCTCCTCCCATTTGATGATATCAGCCTACACCGCTTGTGGCGCTTCTTCGATTTGCACGTATCAGTCAGATGTTGCGAGCCCTTCCCCGCGTGTAGGGGGAATTTGGGTATATTTGTATCTCACGTCCTACCATATTTTTGGATAATTCCTGACGATTATTCCAGGCATCGCATGTATGTGGGATCCATCATGTTATTTATCTGGCTCATGTTTCGGCTAGCACATGCTTCATTCTTGCGTTCCGTGGTTTTCCGGGCGCCTTATTCTTTGTAATTATTGCGTTCTGTGGTTTTCCAGGCACCTTATTCTTTGTACTTTGTCTCGGCGGGCATAGGTATGCCTCCCCCGCCACCTTTAGCACAGGTACCACTTCATAGAGACTTGTTGCACCTGTAAGTCTCGTCTCCTCAGGGTCTAGTCCTTTAACACATCAGACAACATTACACTTCTCTCTCTCACTTCCATTTTGATATTTAGTGATTGAGTTCTTACAACGTATTTTTTAGAAGAGAGGAATAACCTGTTTCTGAGTTTATTGAGTTTCTTACAACGTACTTCGGTCATACGATTTGCTCCTAGCACTCGTATGTTGGGGGGAAATCTGTTACACCATTTTTTTGGTCATCAAACCTATTATTATTAGATGAACCCAAGTACACCATGTAAGACCAATTTTACCCTAAGTAAAATTTCTTTCACCATATAAAATAACTTATTTGGTCATATTTAACCCAAAACAAGGAAATCAATTAAATAAATCTTTATTTATTAAATCATTTCCTAAGAACAAGTTATTTAAATCATTATTTAAATAATATTCTTAGTTAAATTTGACTAAATCATACATAAATAATTAAATAAACCATTATTTGTTTAATTATATTCCCATCATTCCCCTAAAATGATAAATAAATCATTTATTTATTTATTATTTATAAATAAAGGAATTGACCCAAGTCGAGAATCCTTTTCCCTCCAACAAATATAATAAAATATTCCTAAAAGGTGCTTCTAGAATTCGATTAATAATATTTTATTCATGCACCGAGTTCTAGACCGCCCCAATATTTTGTTATAAATAGGGGGGTTTTCCCCATTCATTAGTCACCTCCATTGCATTAGATCACTCTGGATCTTCTCTTGGTCACCATTTTCCATTTTGTTTTGTGAACTCCCATTGAGTTCCATGTTTGCTTTTCCATATCCATAAGAGAGAGAAATGTTAGATCTGAAACACTGAGGACTTCCAAGAACCCATCCCATTGAGGAGAACCAGAAAACACCTTTCTTTTTTTCCTCTCAGGTGCCCCATTCTTTAATATAATACAAAATTCTTTCATATACATTCTTCTTGTCTTGTTCATTGGATCTATGGAGCTATGTTATTTTTTATCTGCTTAATATCTTTTGTGCTTAGATTTGAATTTGTGCAGCAATCTTAAAGGTATTTGGCAGCCATAATCGATGTTAGGGCTATTTTTTATGCGTAGCTAAAGTGATATTTTACGACGAAAGATTCATACTAACATGGAACACTCTCTTAAAAAACACAAATAAAAACCTTCCTTAACCTATCTGCTATTGGCTTCGTACCTCTTAGCTTGATCTAGCATGTTGGCAAACTCCATAAAAAATGAAAATTTGACTTGATTTAAGTTTGAAGAATTGAAATATTCACTCAATGATTGAACATAAATGATGGATCCAACTATATTCCAAGTTCCTTGGAGTAAAAAAATGTGGGAAACATATTTTGAGTCAAATATAAGTGATAGGTAGTGATAACCCAAGGCCAGAATGGGAATACATGAATATATTATTCCTTCTCCTCCAATGATGTTCAAAATTCACACCATTACTAGAAATATTATTCTGAAGGATTTTTCTAAAGGTAATATATAGGAGAAAATCACTTTTTTCACAATTCTTGATTCCTTTTGGTAAAGGAAGGGGCATGATCAAGCAAGAAGGGAAGATTGGAAACAATGGAGTTTTCTTCCATATTGGCATACATTGATTCTATTATATATAAATACTCACACATGTCCATCCTTGCTTTTAGCAATACCTTAAGGTTAGGAATTTGCAAGATATTTTTTTCATGTTTAATCATCCCTTCAATCAATGAGTACATTATCCTCGTCTGATTATTTTTTGAATGTCATTGTCTAATACACACTCTTTACAATCAATTATAAAATCCTAAGTTTTTATAATGGATATGTGGATCAATAGCTACAAAGGGTCTACTTGAAACCATGGTATTAATGGTTGGGTGAGGGGGAATACCATGCATTAATGTAGAAATTTTTATTTTTCCGAGGCAACTAGTCACCGCTATAGCATAGTGGAAATGTTAAATTAACGAAGGGTTTATGTTTTGATGTTATTCTCTTGAGATCTCTCTATATATGACCTTTAATTTCTTAACATATATTTTTATTATACATGTTGTTATTAATTTACTCATTTCCCTATATTTTCAAATGACCTAATGATCTAGTATGGTAGTTGTAAAATATTTGGCACAATTTGTAGGAAGCTACAATAATTTTCAAACATTGCACAAATATTGGTTGGTCTACTTTTTCTTCTTCCAAATAAGCTCTTCCATCCCAATTTTTTTCAGAAAGTTGGGATAATTAGTCATTATATTTTTTTGTAGTTATGTTGCTCCTAAATGTGTAAGGACTGGGAATTCGACTGTGAAGGGTGATGTGTATAGTTATGGTGTAGTGTTACTAGAATTTCTTACTATAAGGAAACTAACTGATATGTCACAACTACCCAGGCAGGAAAACTTGGTTACATGGGATCTGTCTCTCCTTACAAGAAAAGTGGGCTTAGAAGCATTGGGGAACCCTGCATTGGGTAACAATATCCCCTTTAACAACAAGCTTGAAACTATTGCTTCCATGTGTGTTCAACCTGAAGTTTGACATCGACCATTTATGGGCTAGGTTGTACAAGTTTTGAAGCTTGTTTATAATGATACATATGCAAGCAATGGAGGTGGATTTTCTATTTTTAGTCATAGAGGGGAGTCTAATGCTCATGATATAGAGGTCAAGGATGGATCTAGTCAATATTTTCCCCAAAGTATTTAGTATGTACTTGATGATAATTACTTTGTAACAATTGATTATGATTTAGGTCCCCTCCAAACACAAGAACTAGAGACAGACATACCACTTTCAACATCTTATTTATTGTCTACTTCTAGAAGCTCATTGAGGCAATTATCAAGATTGTTTAGGAGGCACAATAGTTTTGCTCCCCCGTGAAAAAATAAAAGTAAAAAATCTTGATATGGAATTAGGGTTCTGGGAGGGGGTAGCATACTGAGCATGGGGTCAAAAGGCATGAAGATTTAAATGATCTTTGGCCATAATTCTTGTTTATATTTATTTCACTTGGATAAGACATGTATGGAATTCTAATTATTAATAAACGATATACAAAAGAAAGTTATTTTTTCCTCCAGGTAGCAACATTTTAAGCCATCAAATACCTTATCCAAAAAGTACTTTCCTTGTGTTGTTAATCTTCCCATTGTATGAAATCATGTTCATATGTTGACTATGATATTTACTATTCATGGGTTATTATAATCAACACTAATTGCCAATTAAAGTGTAGCATCAAGTTTGGTGCTCTTTAAAAATATGTTTACCCAAATTCTTGAGCATCATAATTTTTTGAGGGAAAGGAAAATATTCACACACAAACAATATTTGTTCGACATTATACAAGAAGGAAATTTGTCTTGTTGAAGAAATCACCATTTGAACATTAAGTTTCTTAAATGAGTATGGCTGATTTCTCACCCCATATCCATAGACCATAATAGTGGTTTATAAGGTTGTCTTAGAAAATATTGAGAAAGCGCTACATGCAGCCAACATATTGTAAGCATTTGATCACATTTGGAGATAAATCACTCTAGTGATGAATTGATGGCCCATGATTCATTGAGTATTTGTCTATGAGCATTAAAACTTCAATGTATTTTTTATTGTTTTTTTGGGGTTCACTTCTGAGTAGAGGAATACCATAGTTTACAATATTTCTTCTTTGTGTATTCTTCTCAAATACACCAAGTATGATGAATTCAAGTATTTAAAAATCTTTCATTTCTTTAAATTGAATACACAAAGAGATTTGTGGCTTATAAACTTTTTGTAGTTTGGTTTTTAAGAACCTTTGTACATTTCCTTTTATGGATACATAGAAATATGTTCTTTTAAGCAATGCAATTTGTTTTCTTGCAACATGACATGTATAATTGAGGAGTGCTCTTCAACTGAATAAGCTAACAAGTTTATTATTGTTCATGAGCCTTGATACTATTAGTCATGCCACAATCATTCAATCATGATATGGAAGCCCAAATCAAATAACTCTATCCACGAAAATACTTGTTTCTCTACATTGGTAGGAAACTTGCGAGCACATCTAAATTTTCAGTGATGGCAATATTTTTTTCACGAGGGGAAAGCTCACGGGAAACCCGGGCGTACTTCTCCAGAATTTCTGGTTGGTACACGCAGTAAACCGTTCGGCGGAATTTCGGCGCCTAACCCCAAAGGACTCAAGGATCGAACCCGTGACCTCCCTCAACGGAGAGGCCCACGTATTGGCTCACTACCACTTGAGCTAACCCTTGGGGCTAGTGATGGCAATATTATATGAATGCATTGTTAAAAATTATAAAAGAAAATACTGAAGGGTAGATAAAATACTACTAATTTTTTTTTTCACCCATCCAATAAAATGGGTAACATCTATATTTTTGAAATTTACTTCAAAGAAGCATATACTTAAAATGCTTGAAACTATCGTTTTTGGTAATGCTTGTCTATTAGGTTTCTAGAAATGAATAATGAGGGGAACATATATAAGATGTTGTAAAGATTTAGTAGAAATTCCAAAACTATGGTCTCCCTACATCTCCCTTGTTTCTGTAGTAACAGGAAAATTGAAAGAAATATTATAGCATATTGTCTAGAAGTTGGTCAACAGGTTTTCTCAACGCATAATATATAATATCTCAAGGTCTTTTAAAGATGGATTCAAGTTAAATTCAATATAAAAAATTATAATTTAGAACCACATATATGTGGCACATAGTTGTTTATGTTTTTATTATTCTTTAGTTTTGTTATGTGAGTGGGTGAGGGCTAGGGGGAATGTGGAGGAATCTCGAATTCTTTATTTGCATCTTAGTTTTCTTTGTCTAATCAACTCATCATACTAATAGATCTCTTTAGGAGGTAGGTTCATGTTATAAGGTGCAAATATATAATAGACAATAGGAATTGGGATTACTTGAAAAAAAATAGGTCAATATTCCCTAAGCCCTGAAGAAATTCTTTGCTTCTGTAAAGTTTCCAATAAAATATCCAGTTCAGTCACCAATGAAACTTCTAAAACAATATTGTATCAGCTTGGATAAGATATCAAGTTGCCCTAGGAAAATATATGACCTTAGTCTGTTAATCATGTTGGAGTTCTCGGATGAGGAGATACATTTTGCATGTATGAACATGCAAGAACATTAATTGGAAAATTCAATGGTTTGACCTTTCCGCCTTATGTGATGGAATGATGAGATGCATATCTACCTCAAAAAAGAGTTGTAAAGGGAGGATTTATCTTTGAACATAAAGGGAAAGGAATTTTCAGCTTGGAATTTCAACTATAGGAGTATCTTAAATGAGTACAATGGAGGTGACATGGTTCTTCAAGAATAATGGTCTTTTTATGAAGCACTGGTTCCTCATTTATACCCTGAATGAGGTAGGTTCTTAAAAGATTTCTTGTCTGATAATATTTCCTTATTTCCTTGATTATTTTAAGGTTCAAGAACTATTGGCAAAGATACATGTGTTGGACGTAGGAAATTATTTAAGTTACTTGATGCTATATTTAATATAGTTAAATACAAACCAATTGTGTACCCTCAATTGGTTGGTTATTTCCTCAAATATTGGATTAAGTACAGGTGACCCACAACATGAAAAAATCCATATCTAAATGGTACTCTCTAATGGTTAAGTTTTTTAGTATAGGCTTGGTTTCCTCAAGGATTAATTTTTTCCAACCAAATATATATATATATATATATATATATATATATATATATATCCTTGACTTATTTTTTCCAACCAACTATAGTTAGTGTATTAACACCATTTTTTGAAAAAGGTTTATAAATTCATCGTTGTAGGTGATATGATTGTGTTTTTCCTTGATGAGAAGTATCATGACATTTTCTTTCATGTTTCTATCATTTTAATGGTTGGTACATTGTACGTGAGTTTTGATTTCTTGTTTTTCTCCATTAAGGTAGATTGGGCTTCTAGACTTTATGCTCACTTTTTGGCCATGTTTTGCAGTTATGCGCTAGAACTATGCATGGTTGTCAGTTAAAGACAATGTTTATCAAAAAATAGTGTGAGATTTAATCATGTTTCTCCATTAATGGGAACATATCCTATCACAGTTCATTATATTGGTGGTACTATGGATCGTTGACAATTGACCAATCCCAAAATTGACTAATGTCACTTTAATGTACTATGGATGCCATCTATGTTTAATGTACTTTAAAAATGTTCAAATTAGTATATTTTGCTGCTGGTTAATTTTTTTCTTATCATCTTTATTTTTCCTGCTCTAATCATATTCTCTATGGATATTTTTTTTGTTCCCCTAGATCTATTCTATAAAGGTAGAAGGGGGATGAAGTGTGTTTTTGTAATTTATATTTTTTTTTCTTTGAGGTTTTTTTCTTCACACCCCTTTTCTAGCTGAAGTACTTGTGGGAGGACATAGTTATCCTTGAGAGGCAGAGAGTGCTTTCCTTGTATCCATACAATTACATATTTGGATACTCATGGTTGGTGTGGATTTGGAAGTGTCTAAATTCCCCTTTGATATTTTGTTGGTGTAACAAATATTAGCCAAACTTTGTGATTACAATTTTTAAAATATTTTTAGTTGTTATGTTTCAAGATCATTATTATTTATTGTTTTATTTTTACATCTTTAATTAATTAATAATGAGAAGAACTCCCAATTAGTTTTTTAGATCCCGTAGGAAGTAGGATTCAAGCATGTAGCTCATTATTCATAATTGCATCATATAAACTCATTGTTTTTGGATTTTTGGCATGCAAATCAATATTTTAGAGGCATATTTTCCATCACAACATATTTACATGATTCACAAGGTGAGAAATCAATATTTGGTGTAATTGAAGATTTTGGATTTGATAATTATAGGTCATTTATAGGTTATCAATGTCTACAAAGTTTCACTTCTAATTGAGTATTTAACTAATCATATTGAGTATCTTATACATGAATATTTTTCCCTCCAACCACTTTTCATAACTTCCATAACCATTAGGTAAAAACTTCACTACTATTTTTCTTGTTTAGTAAAATATTTTCCAAGACTTTACAAAGTTTTATAATTTATTGAAAGTTGCAGAATTTACAATTTATAAAGTTTGAAGATCTATTTATTTAAATTAAAATTCTTTAAAGGGTGCTAGCTCAATGAAAGAGCACCTAATTTACAAGAAGGAGGTTGGTGGTTCGATTCCATCGTGCCCTGATATTTATATGGAATGGAGACGATCAATTTTAGTGACAGAGACTCTTTTGACCATCACCAATGAGCTGATGGTGACATTTTTTGACCCTCACCAAAATATGAAATGGTGACGATCAATGAACGCCACCATATATATATGCATTAATAGTGATGACCATGAAAGTTACATCACCCTAAATCGATGTTGTTCATATGAAATGGTGACGGTCACTATCTGTCATCCTAATCATTATTCATGACGAACCTTGAATGTCACCAGAAGACTTATTCTTTTGGCGACACCACAATTGGGGACGTTTATTTTTTTGGTGACAGAGGTTAACTTCCATCACCATTTCTGATATGAGATGGTGAAAGTCACTATCAGTCATTATAAACCATTATTGGTGGTTAACTTCCATCACCATTTCTGATATGAGATGGTGACAGTCACTATCAATCATTATAAACCATTATTGGTGACAGGCCTTGAATGTCACCACAACACCTATACTTTTGGTGACACCACCTTTGGCGACATTAATTTTTTGGTGACGAAGGATCTTTTGACCCTCACCAATGAGCTTATCGTGACATTTTTCGACCCTCTCCATTGTCCCTTTTTCTTGTAGTGGATGTGTTAAACAAAATTCTATGTAAATATAACTGTGTAAAGAAAATGAATAAGTCACTATTGTTCTAGAAAAAAATCACTCTTAAACTAGAAAAAATTCACTCATGTGCCAAAATTAAATCACTATTTATTGGAAATAAATCACTCAATGCTCTTTGAAATGAACCTATCTACAAACTGGAAAATAAATCTTTCAATGTTCTTGAAATCAATCACATGTGAATCTGTAAAAATACTATGCAATAAACTACTACTGCTTGGAAAGAAAACTATGGATCACTTCTACATTTTAACAATTTAAAAAGGGATATGAATCTACATAAAATGACAAAGGAAAACCATGTAACATCTACTTCAAATGACAAAATAAAATTATGGAAATAACTACAACATTTGGTAAAATAAAAACATGAACTGAAACTACATCAAATGATAAGAACAAAACTATGAAATATAGAACCTTCTCTGTTTGCATGGATCCTCCACAAATAGGTGGTTTCATTGATATACTCCACCAACTAGCTCTGCATAAAATCTCCAAGGAGTTTCTTCATTAAAAAGAAATAAAAATTGAGTTTTAAAAGTTTCACAGTCGCATCACAATTTTTCACTGTTCAGGTATTTGTTTGCCCCGTATTTATAAAAACCTACGTATAATTGCTTCGAGGATTTTACGCCTATTTTCACTAAACAAATATTATCTTAATATTTTAACAAGAATCAAAATAACGTTTCTTCATGATTTTCTATTTGGCAAAGCAAATTGTGAAGACATGATTGTCTTGGTCTCTCACTCGCTTGTATAATAGTGTGTTTGACTGTGCCTTTGACAATGTAACTGGACGATTTATTGCATGATTTGGCTCAGATAGATAGGAGGAAATACCTGAGGGGATCATTCTCCACCTTTCCACATATTTTTTTGCTCAATTGGCACCTCAGAACCCGATGAACCATGGAGATGGCTACAAAAACACGGACCAGCTGTAGAATTACGTCAATTTTGTAGCTAATAAAAATTATAATATAATAATAAGGAAAATTACTCAATATGAAATATAGGTCATTTAAATACCTTACCATGTCAAAAAATTGAAGTCTAATTATTATTTGAGCTGATGATGTTGATAAAAAGGAGGAAAATTAGGATAAAGGAAATGTCAAAATGAAACAGTCATCAGGATCTACAAGTATATTTAGACAATAAAGGCTTCAAAAGCATATGTCTTTGGATGATGTTTATTTTTTGACACACTTTTGAGAAATTATTATTAACCTAATGATGACTACTGCTTTTATTTTCTAAGTATCTTATTCAATATACATGAAATATTGTTTTAATTTACTTTAATGTCGCAAATTTCTATTTAACACTTGATTGGCCAATGCATCAACTAAAGTGTTTGAATTTCTTGAAATATGTTGATATTCGATGTAATCAAATTGTCTTTCCAAGAGACGAACCCTTAAAAAAATTCTTAACATTGATGGAATTCTAACTGTATAGACACCATTTAATTGTAATACAATGAGTTGTGAATCTAACCTAACAATCAAACGTAGAATGCCAAATGAAATGGCACCAGATAATAGCTCAATGACTGCATTATATTCTTCTATGTTGTTAGTTGTTTGACCAAGGAATATCCCTTGAATAGAAACTAACTCATTAGTTTGTGAATAGATGACCCAGGTTGTGGAAGATAAATTTCGAGTACTATGACAAGTGCTGTCAGGAAAGCTAATGTAAGTTTGGGGGAAGGTCGACATCTGCAGATTACGAGTAATCAAGATAAGCAGGAAAAGTAGTAGAAGCTCGTAAGAAAAATACCTAATGTACGACACACACTCATAAAAATTATAAGTAATGTACAAGAAACATCTCCACAGGATAAATCACACATAACATCTCTTTAGATAGAGACCATTTCTGGGCTCTCCTAAAGAGACACTTTCATAATAAACTAATTCATAGGCCCCTTTTTAAATTACACGTTTAATAATTTCAGGGCCATGCCACATAGGTTCAAACTTACCAATGCCTAGCTTATCATGTGCTTGGTCGTAGACTAAGACTAGGTCACCTTCTGAATAGACACGAGGATTAACGCTTCAATCATATTGAGTTTTAACACATTTTTTATGAGCCTTGCTAGCCAGTGCAGCGTTTCATCGAGTTTCAACTAACTGTGCTAAGTATAAAAACCGCTCTTGCTCTGTAGAGGTGGTCGGTAATAATTCAATGGCTAGTTTTAGTGACAGAATTTCACATTCAATTGGTAAAACGACTTCCAAACCGTAAATGAGTTGGAAAGGAAAAAAACCATTGGATGTTTTTTAGAGGTACGATATGCCCACAAGGTTGAAAAAATAATGGTATTCCATTTAGTTTTATGAATGCCGACAAATCCACTTGACCAGATTGGTTAAATTTTTTTTTACAACTTCAACTTGGCCATTTTCCTGTGGATAATAAGGTGTAGAATTGTCATGGTGTAAGCCGAGATGAGTAGAGAGTTCAGTCATCATAAAGTTTCAAAAATGGCTGCCATGGTCTGTAATGATGGCTTGGGGTATGCCGAACTTAGCAATCCCATGATTGAATATGAAAATAGTTGTAGTTTCATCGTCATTCTTGAATGTAGGCACCACCTTGACCCATTTTGTAAAATAATCTACTACGAGAATAAATCTACTGCGAGAATAATATACCCATGCCTCCCGGCTAAGTGACGGTTACATGTAACGAAATCGATGCCCCATTTTGAAAATGGACCGATAGCTATGATTGGGTGAAGAGGAGCGAGAGGTGCACATATATTTTGATCAAAAATTTGGAAATTGTGACATTTTATAACCACAATTATGCAATCTTTAAAGAGTGACGACCAGAAATAGCAAGTGCGCAGTATTTATTGGGCAGTGGAAAACCCAAACATCTGACCACCACATGCTCCAGAATGGTAGTCATTTAATTCCTTCTAAGCTTCTTCATGTGTTAAACAACGTTGAAAAACAAACTCGACACCATGACGATAAAGTGTATCGCTAGCAATAGTATATTGTTGGGATTGGTATAAGATTCTATGACGATCAGATTGTGACAATTTAGGTAAAAAAAAAATTGTTTAAAGATATATAATGATATATCCATACCAACGATTCATATTATTAATGAGAAATAAGGATTCATCGGGAAGATGATCCTCTGCTAGGGTTTCAGATTTAGTATAGGGAAAGTCACATAATAATTTCAAAAATACCAATGAATTCTTAGATTTAGATTTTTCAAATTCCAAATCAAACTCTTGCAGGATAAAAATCCATTTAAAGTATTTCCCCCATAGAAGTTTTTTAGTCAAAATATACATCATAGGGTTGCAATCATAGATCATGGCAGTTTTGTGTAAAAGTATGTAGTGACGAAAACATTGGACAACTTGAACAACTGCTAGGGCCAATTTCTCCACATGTGTGTATTTAATCTTAGTAGGTGTAAGAGTCCTACTCAAATAATGATTCACATTTTAAATGGAATATTCATCTTCTTGAACTAATACTATTCCTATGGTAGAAATTGACGCAACTAAATAAAAAAAGTAATCTCGATGAGAATCGAGCAGATGTAGTAACGGTGCATGGGTCAACGCATTTTTGAGTGCATCAAAAGCTTTTTCAGCAACTTGTCCCAAATGAATGGAATTCATTTTTTCAAAAGTCAAGTAAAACTTTTAGTCATCTCAACATAACTAGAGATAAATCGATGTAAAAGGTTTTCTTTCCCTTGCAAACTTTAGAGTTTGCGAAGAGTGGAAGGAGGAGGTAAATTAATGATAGCCTTGACCTTGAGTGGATTGACATGAATTCCTTCCTTAGAAATGATAAATCCTAACAATCGTCTTGATTATACAAAAAAAACACACTTGTGTGGATTCAAACGAATATTGCAATGCCTACATCATAGGAAGATAGCTCATAAATGCATAGGATGATTTTTCAGTCTCATAAAATGGGTTGGTAAGTCATCCAGGTAGTGTTTCTCAATATATTTGATATCGTGAAATGCGTAAAACATGGCCCTTTGAAAAGTATCGTCGACGTTCCTGAATCCAAAAGGTTATTTGCGATAGGAAAAATTTCCCCATGGAAAAATGAATGCAGTTTTGGGATGATCGGCAAGGAGTATGTTTATCTGATTATATATATAAAATCCTTCCATAAATGAAATTATTTAATGTTTGGCACAATAGTCAACCATTTGGTCGATGTAAGGGGTAGGATAATTTTCTTTTGGAAAAGCCTTATTGGCATCCCTATAATCGACACACACTCAAATAGTTCCCTATTTTTTGTTCACTGGAACAATATGGGATACCCAATCAGTTAAGGGAATAGGATAAATAATACCTACTCTAAGTAAATTTTCAACTTCAACCTTAATAGTAGAAAATTTTCATGGATGAATTAGACATAATAATTTTCTAATAAATTTCGCATCTTGGGATGTCTTGATTTCATGAACTACAATTCTAGGATCGATTCCCGACATTTCTTCGTAGGACCAGGAAAAAATGTCGCAAAATTCCTAAAATAGGGTCTGATGCGTGTTGATTGCATCATCTGAGCACGATGAAGACCTACATGAAAATTTTCAATAATTCCAGGTTTAACTAAAATTCCAATTAGTATCGTTGAAGAGATGTTTCCTAAATTCGTTTCTAAATCTGAATGAAGGATTGACATGGGATTTTGAAGATCATTGACATATTCAGTTGAAAATATGGATGAAAAGTAATTCTCAAGATTATCAAGGTCAGGTAAAAAATATGAAAGATAATGAGAATCGTCCCATGGTAATTATTCCAATGACATGATCTCCATAATAATTTCGTCAATTGAAAATATTTGATTGAAAGGATCAAGAAAAGAGATCAGTATTAAAATTGACAAAGGAGAATACTCATTATTGATCACATTCACTTGATCAATTTCACTTGATTATGGGTTGGAAAGTGATTAAACTTCCACATAAGGCAATTCAAATGGGCTTAAAGGAATTTCATTTCCATATAGGTCTAACTTAGATTCTAAAGGCACAATCCAAGGATCATCTGATGGAATTATGTTTGATGTAATCATGTTGACAATGGAAGCATTACTAGGAAACTTTGGAGGAGGTATGGAAAAAGTTCCCATGAGAGATGAATCTTTGATTAATCATACTCCAAAATATTCATAAGGAGTAATCATCTTTCTAAAATAAGGGACACTACTTGTAGAGGCAGGATCTGAACCATAGTAAGATAGCTGATGGACTTTGAAAATTTTCCCTTTATGGGGGAACATGATCTTTAGAAAAAATGATGAGACTACAACTGTCATAGCATAGGACCAAATTCATCCTAGTAAAAGGTTATAGTCAAGTTGAGCATCAACAACCTCAACTTCAACTGAAACAGTTTTACCTTCTATCTCTATAGGAAAATCCTGAAGAATTCCAAATGGGCTAAAACCTCTTCCATCAAAGGCTTTTAAAAATGTGGGATATTGATTGATTGTTGGAGAACCGAGGGTTTTCCAACAAGAAATAGAAATTATACATGTATATACTCCCTATTCAATTACCGTGCGAAAAACTCTCTTGGTTGGAACGAAAACTGGTATATGGAAAGCCATTTGATGAGGGAGTCTAGGTACAAAATTGTCTATATAGAAGATAATTATATTAGAGTCCTGAAGGTAAATAACTCCTATGGTTGCCAAAAGTAACTTCCTCTATGCTGGACAAGTTTGAATCACTTCAAGGGCCAACATCATTGAAGGTGACATAGCCAGATCTTCAACAATTTTGTAATTTTGAGCAGCTCTCACATGTGGGTTGAAAGATGAATTTCAAAGAACACCTTTAGGAGGTGGTTTAATTACCATGTTAGAACTTGATTTCTCGATCTGTAATGGTTCATAAGGATGAGGAATTGACGTGTAAGGTTGAATGGATGAACCAACATCGGTTCCATTTACAGGAACCTTATATCCATAATCTTGAGATCTCGTAGCAACCATAATTTGGGAAGACATCATCATGATATCTGCCGACGAGTTGGAAGAGGATGCGTTATGAGAGACAATTTTAATGCCTTGAGAAGGAAATGGATCCTCAAGAACAATATGTGTGGGTGAACCTTTGACAAATTTAGCTACCTTGGCGTGATGGGGGCATTCCTTTGTGTAATGATCTTCATCACAAACTAAACAAGGGCAACAATGTTTCCTCTTCTGGTCAGATGGTTCAATTTTATCGGTTTTCTCTTTTGAAGAATTATTTTGTTTGGAGTTACCCTTCCCCTTATTTTTACCTCCGGTTAATTTAATTCTATTGGTAGATGAATCTATGACATTAATCTCATAAGTATTTTTTGGAGAAGAGTTTCCTTTGGGTGAATCTAGTAAGGTTATAATTGGAGTGTTATATTTGGATTGTTTCTTTTTACTCTTAGATGTATTAACCATACCGATTACACCTTATGCAACATGAGAGGTAGAAGGAGTTGTCGTTTCTTGACTAGGGCGAGGTAAATCTGGAATTTTCATACAAAGTGCCAGACTGCATGTAAACGAGGTTTAGATATTGGACATGAGTGATAACTTGTTCTTTGGCTACAACACCTCCCTTAGCTACATCTTCAGTAATCTTTGGAAGTAAAGACTTGGTGAACTATTCAACCATAATATGACCTGGAATGAAAATTTTAACCACACGACGTCTACATCTCCATTCGTGAATATGATCAAAAATATGATTAGACAAATTCTGTTTAAGTGAGGTTAAAAGTTAGGTACCAGTGTCATATCCTAACTGAAAATAGGGTTAGGAAAGAAATTTCTAAGGCGTTGAAATTATGGAAGGAAGCTCATGGTAACTCGATATACCATTTCGCAGTTGAATGAATCAAGGTTTGTTGAAAAAGTCATAATCGAATGGATTCATCGATTAATGAGCTGGATGCACACCAAAGATGATATGGCATAACATGGTTTGAAGGGTCCTCTCCGGATTTACCTTCAAAATTCGTAATGTCACTGGGAAACTTGGTAGGCATTTCCGGCCAAAAAGGAAAATAGTAAATATGATATTTTTTTAGCCAAGACAATTGTGGTAAATCCAATGTTGCTATAAAAGGTAACTTTTGGTTAGGGTCTTACTATGAAAATTTATAACCCTGAGGGACAATTCTATTACTTGGAGGAGGGTATCTAGGATATCATGGAATAGCCCGAGAAGTAGGAATTTGAATACCTCTAGGGTAACCAGGACTAGGCATACCAAACTGAGGTTGAGCCGATATTAGTAATGTATGACTAGGGTATGGTTTATTATGGAAATGTAGGTTTGGTCCCATTTGTGCTAATTTATATTGCCCCTGAAATGGTTGGCCTTGCAAAGGTTGGCCTTGAAATAAATGTCCTTGAAAGGGCTGACCTTAAACAAATGGGCCCTAGAAAGGCTAAATTTGAAGGTTTGTTTGCAAAGTGGCTACACGAGGCTGTCTCAAAGGTATTTGAGGTATAGGTAGGACCATAGTTATGAATTGATAAACTGTAGTCTGAGGGATAGCTTGCGTAACAGTTTGTGTTGGCATTTGAGGGGTAATAGGAATAGAAACTTCAGGTACTCTTGAGATGGGTGTTTGAGGAGTACTGGGTTGCTAAACAATTTTTTGCATAATAGGTTGGATATGAGTACGAGGAGTACTTAGACCAGCTTTCTGATTACTCGAAAAATATGCTCCTAGGATAATTTGAGGAATTCCTGAATCCTTGAACAAGTTGTTGGACTTGAGTAATAACCAATTTTCCAGCTGACTGAGTAGGTTGATTAAAGGGAATTTGTGGGGTAGGTTGCAAATATTGTTGAGAAAAGGAAGGATTCCATATATTATTCATCCTTGGATAAGGAGTGCCTACTAAGGGTGGTGACACAAAAGGTTGACCTAAACAATCTTGAGGCATTGGACCATAACTTGGATAGTTACTGGGTAAAGGTTTCCCTACAACTTTAGGATATGTTCCTGTTAGCCACCTATATTTTTCTATCATATCAGCTGGTGGCTAAATGATTTTTGCAGCCTTCAAGAAACAAATTTAGTCCTGAAATTTTTGGTGCTTGAAGTATCTTTGATGAATCCATAGCTTCTGGTTAATCTTCACAGCTGTTTCCCTCTTCAAAACCTCTGATATCCTGCAAAAATCCAAAGCCTAATACTACTGCAGCCTCTTTTTCCCCTCCCTTGCTTCCGAGCTAACCTCATTCTCTATTTTTCCCTTTCACCCATGAAAACCCCACATTTCCATGTTTTTCCCCTATCCCTTCATAAATTTCATTTCCCAAGGTTAAAAACCCACTTTTTAACCTTATCGGAACTTTAATTCCTTTGGAAAATCATTGAAAAAACCATAGAAAACATACATTTCCTATGCGTTGGATTTAAGGCCCTAAGTCTAGCCTTGCGCCTTTTTCCATCCATGTGACCCGACGTCGTGACCGAAGCGTTTCCCCTACGGGGGCTTTACTCTATCCGTAGGGTCAAACCTTGGTGCCCCCGTAGTTGACTCCTCAGGATGGGTGAAGACTTAATCTAACGGCCGCCATTCACTACGGGGGGTCGCTCCAAAGGTCTCGTGTCCATACACCTTGGCCCCCCGTAGTTCATCTCCGCCGTCCGATAAAAAAAAAAATCGACGGAGCGGAGCCGTGCTTACCGTGGTGGTCCCCGCGCCCGTACCCGTTGCAAAACCGGCGGTTTCATTATGCACCACCATTGCTGAGAGGGCGGTATTCTCCGCGGGGCCAGCGATTCCATAGATCGCATGACACGCGTCCCCGTACCTTTTTCAAAACTGCCGCATAAAGTCAGTCCCCCGCATGTTATCCGTCAGACCATAACCACCCAACGGAATCGATGATAGTCGTCCGATCTAGGCCAGCTGATCCAACGGTTGATGATCGCCCAAGATGCCTGACCTTTAACCAAAGTGCCCACACGTTAACCAAGCCATTGCGCGGCCAAAAATAAATCTCCGCCATCGATCTCTGCAGATCGACGGCTCATATTCAATCTCCCTTTTCCGTTGCCTGGTCAACGACTTTTCCTCTGACCTTCCGTTGCCTGATCCCGACTGTCGGTCATCGCGCGATCGACGGCTCAGATTCATCCTCTCCATTGATCGCCCCGTTCAATCTTGACCGTCGATCTCTGCAGATCGACGGTCCAGACTTAATATCCTTCTGACCTATTCCATGATCACTCAGATTTGATCATGGCCATTGGATGATGCCATCCGACGACCCACGCTCCTCCGCACAGTCCCCGATGCAGATTGACCTATACGCAGGATTATATAACATTTTTTCGTGTTTTTGCAGGTTTAAATGTATTTTCTGTCATTTCCAAAGAAGATTCGGCGACTGAGGGTGACGACCCTCCCTTGTTCGATTCCTCCGAGGAAATCACCACAGGGTTTAAAATCACGTTATATTGGTGTTTTCACAGGCATTGATGCCTTACATACCCTGCGCAGCCCTGCACGACAGAAAAAGCATGAAGATCAATACAGAGAAAGAGTATCAGATGTTAAAGACCAAAAATGAACCAGAACAGCAGATTAGTGGACATATTTGTGGGGATTAAGGCTAAGACAGCTATCAAACGCCTAATCCCCGGATCTAAAACACAGTTTAAAAGAAAAACCTAAAAGTGCTTATCAGACACATTGCCTCCACCTCCATATCTGAGGCAAATTTATTCCTCAACCACCGCAGTGCCACCTATTGCCTCAAAACACTCAATCAGAGGCCGAATTTATTGAAAAAGATCAGATCTTTTGCCTCGAAGCAGCCGAAGAATTCACTTCTGCCTGAGATTTAATGACAGAATGTTTTCAGAATAACCCTAATTGTACACAGAGCCTCAAATGTCAAACAAAGCTCCCACCGAGCTATTTTCATAAATGTAAATCAATTAATACAGTGGAACAACTGTATAGTTTCTTCATTGAGCCCCTCACAGGCTGAGAAGACATTTATATCTGTATTAATTGATTTTGAGATCTTTCCATCAGATCTCACCTCCTCATCCTTCTATAAATACTTCAGTAGAAGATGAGTGAGGGGTTGGTTGGTTGCTAATGTAACTGCTGAAGCAGTGTTATGTAATTGAGCTGGAAACTTCCGTTTGTAAATAGTGATTCACTGGCTCTTGGAGCTCTGCTTGTAGCAGATAAGTTAGGTTGTGAAGGAAAGATGAATTAAAACACTGGACTTGAAGATTATAATCGGTTTGGAGTATCAATACAAGATGATTTATGGGATCCTGGTCTATGCTGACGGTGATGTTATTCTTATTGTAACTTGTGATTTTGTTCCTGTTTTCATTATGTTTCATTTTCTTCTGTAAAGAACAATTTAAACAGTGTTAGGACCTACTGCATATCAGTAACCTTCTCTGGCTGAGAAACCTTTATTTAAATGTTTTCTTTCAACTGTGTTATTTGGAAATGATTCAATTCATTTTAAGCATAGGAATGCTGTCGTTCCCTCGTCTTATTTTCTTAGCTGAATATTATTTTTGAATGTTACTTTCATTATATGTTGTGTGAAGATGAACTGAGGAAATTATGGTGAGCCCTGGCCCCAGTCTTGTTTGCATAACTGTTTGATTTTTTCCCTTAGAATGTGTTAAAAGCTGGATAGTTTCAAAGTACTTACCAGATCTTAGGCCGTTCTGTGTTATCTCTGTGATTGTCTTGAAAGTAACTAAGTAAAGAAGAGCTAGGAGAGGATTTGTGGTGAGCCCGGCCCGCTAGCTTCTACTCCAAAGGTTGCCTTCAAGTTTCCCTTTGTTATTTATGTATTTTCTATTGGAAGTGTATCAAAGGCTGGCTAGTTTCAAAGTAATTACCAGATCCTAGTTTGCTTTCATGTCTTTCTTAAGTGCCTGGTCAAAGGTTGGATAGTTTCAAAGCACTTACCAGATCCTAGGCTGCTCTTTGTTCTGCATCTGTTTATTTTCCCCTTCTTAATGTAGCACTCCATTCCATAAATCAAAACTTAAAGAGATCCTGAGGCATAGATGACTTGCCCCATAGACCACTCTTGAACCTGATTGTTTCAATTAAATCCCCTTATGACTCCATAGCCCAATGGACTGAAAAAAATGCCACCATCTCTCATCTTGATCGAAGCTTACTCTTGTTGCTTGCAACTTCTCACCTTTGAACCTATTTGCATATAGATCTTTCCGCCTCTAACAACAATCATGTTCAATCATCCAAACACAAAACCAAACCCTTGAACTTCATAACTAGCCTAATATTATTATCTCAAACTTCAAAGACAATATCCATCTTTGTGCATATTGGAGAGATCCCTCTCCGGATTCAGGAGGGCTAGATCCTAGAATCCCAAAGTTGGTTGAAATGATGTTAACTCTGTGATCAGACTTTTGCCAATCTTGCTTATTACAGAGACCTAACATTTTCGGCGACTTCGCTGGGGAAGTTGAAGTTGAGTTTTCATCTCATTTTCCCTTAATTTTCACACAAAACTTTGAGAGTAAAAAGCAGCCTTTTCAAGCACTACCAAGAAATGGTAATCACGATGAAACCTGTTGAATCAGTGACAATCTAGGTCAACCCTAGGATTCTGATAAGTCCTCATCTAACCTTGAAAGAATAGCTGGCTTAGCCATAAGAGTAGACTGTCTTTGTCTCACAAACCGTAGCTAAGTTTTGAAACAAAGTTAGGATATTCTTAAAAACCACAAATAAAAATAACTCAGAAAATACCAAAAACATTTCAGGTTGGTAGTAAAACACTTGCCCTTAAATTTCATTTACCATTGGATGTGTTTTACTTCATACTCTTAGACAGAGTCTGGAAAGGGCCAGGTAGCCTCCGGATCTCATCCTCTTTTAGAAGTGACATATTTGGTGAATGCCCTCCCAGTCGATCTCTGGTTAGAGTTTGTTGTGTTTCGGGATACCCTTGAAAAAGGATGTTTCACAAGCACTGTGGTGGACAGTGTATATCTTTGAAAACACTCTGAACTTTCCACCTGGTGACTCCACAATCCTGAACAGACCTTAAGACTCCACTGGGAAGAACCCTTATCATTGTAATATCCTTCAAACTTAGTTAGAAGGTTGTAGGATTAAAATTGTGAAAACAGATCAGTTGACCTCTCAAAGATTGTCATATTTGGTTGAGCCATTCTTGTTTATTTGGGTCTAAAAACATAGCATAGTGGATCCTAGAAAGATTCACACTAGAGCCCATCCTGACCCTGATCCACCTGAGATAGTTGATAACCCAGAAAGAATCCTTAGGAAGTCTCCTAAGATAGAATCTTCAACTGTGTTCAGATCATCCCTAAGAGCTAAGTCAGTCCATGAAAACCTTTCATCTCTACAACACTCCCAAGCTGACTTAGTTAATCCATTTAGAACTAGGTCATTTAGTGAGTTAGAACAACTAGATTCTGAGTTTTCACTATCATCTCCTGAAACAAGTGAACACCCTGGGAATAGAGAATCAACACCTCCTGATTTACATTTTCTTCATAATCTAGGTGTCCCTCATCCAATATCAGCTCAGAAATCTACCACTGTTCCGTCCACCTCTGTTCATCCTTCATCCACTGTTCAAACCACTCCACTTCAGCCCACACCTCCTTTTGTAAATCCACCCCCACCACCTATCATGGCGGTATTCTCAGATCTTCCTACTATTATCAATTTTCCACAGACGAGTCACCGAACTCATTGTATGATGGGAAACATAACCAGGATTACAACAAGGTGATGGATAATGACTAATCGTATAAACAAAACGATAATACTTCCGCCAAGCCTCGGATAGATTACCAAGCTAGGTGAGAGGCAAGAAAACGGTCGGTGCCAAGCCAGCCCTCCATAACTAGAACACTGGTATTTTATCAAACGATTTCAACAACCAATGGTAGAAGAATCTTCTCAAGTCCTGGCTACTATAACAATCTTCAGAACCCAGGAAAAAGAAAGTCATATTGTACTAGATTTAACAGTTAGGTGATAATGCGCCTTTCCCTTACACCAAAACCTCCACAAGGTTCACAAATGCATCAAATGCTCTAGACAAACTATCATACAGATCTGTCTGTCAATAGAAAGAGATTTTTCAACCCTTAAAGATATGCAAAGAGGTGCTCTTTCTGTGGAAGTTAACCTTATGGAGAAGAGGGCAAGAATGAAAGCTGAAAAGAGAGTATCTTTCAGAGAGGAATCATCATCTTCTATGCCAAACTCAAAGATGGAAAGAATGATGGAAGAAATGATGAAGAAAATGAGCATTCTTGAGAGAGCACAAGCAAGTCAAAATCAAGCTGCTCCTCAAAACAGAAACCAAAACCAGAATCAGAATATGAGAAGGAACCAACCTTTAAACAGACCCAGGGAAGATGATCAACAGATCACTCCTCCTTTTCATCAAAACTATGTAAGTGAGGTTGAGGAAACCGATGAAATAACAGAGGATAATGATTTGAACCTTTTTGGGGTAGATGATGATGACTTTGAGGTTCATTATGATAGGAAACAAGGTCTTTATACACCTTACGACGACAAAAGGGATGATAATGAAAATTATTATCAAAACATGGAAAATGCCATCGCAAAACCTTCAAAAGAATATGAACTCAGAAGTAAATCTAGTCAATAGACCCCCAACGTGAAAACCTCTGACAAATCTTCTCAAAACAGCACTACAGCTAAGCCTAAAATGGTTAAACAAAGGGATAAAACAGTGGCTGTTGATTCTGGTAAAGATAAAGAGAAAGACACTCAAAATCTTGAAGAACAGAGTGCAAACATAAGCAGTGCTAACACTTCAGCTAGTACTCCTATTTCATCCGATGTGTCAAATGTAGATAAAATAAATCAGCAAGCTGTTGTTGCTGATAAAGTGGCAGTAAACAAGGCTGAAACCAACACCTTAAAGAATCAAATTCCTTTCAGCCTGAAACAGGAAATCTCAAAAATCAAAATTGATGTTCCCTTGACTGAGTTAGCTGCCCATCATGTATATAAAACCCAAATTTTGAAGGCTTTAAACATAGAGGAAAATAAGGATACTCTTAATCTTAATGATGACCAACCAGAGCTGATTTTTGGTCCAAATATTGAAGGTAAATTTCAAGAGGGGCCTGTCCCTCCCTTTTATGTAAGTTTGAACATTCATGACAAAATTCTACAAAATGCTATGCATGACTCAGGAACTTCCCATAATTTAATGCCAAAAGCAGTAATGGAGAGCCTGGGTCTTGAAATCACCAGACCCTATAAAGATCTTTACTCTTTTGACTCAAGCAGAGTCAAGTGTCTAGGATTGATCAAAGACCTTTGTGTTAACTTAGCGCAGATTCCAGCCAAATGCTTAGTTATGGATGTTGTTGTGGCTGATGTACCCCCGAAGTATGGAATGCTTTTATCAAGGTCTTGAGGGGCTAAGTTACAAGGGACTATGCAGATGGACATGACCTATGCGACTATCCCTGTTTTCAATCAGAATAGAAGACTTTACAGGGAGTCTCATATGCAATACACAGTTACAAGTCAAGACAGACCTCAAAACTCTCCTCTGTATTCTATGAGTACAAGCCTTGATTCTTTTATCATGTTTAATGATGAAACACTCCCTGAACAAATCACTTTAACGGGACCAATGCCCAAAATGGAAGAAGAGGAACACAACACTGAAGTGCCAAAACAGTTTGCTACATTTGAAAATATTGGCAAACAAAACATTGGTCTTGAGTTACATGTCATAAATCCATTATTGTTTAACCTTGACAGTCAAAAGAGCAATCCTCAATCCGATGAGAAAATTGAGGAATCAAATCGTACAAAGGACATTCACCAAACTGATAAAACTGAAAATGATCCTTTCTGGACTATGTATTTTGATGGGTCATGCACTAAAACAAACGCTGGTGCAGGTGTCTGGATTACTAACACTGAAAGCAAGCACACAGAATGTATTTCTTGCAAATTAAACTTTCAGTGTTCCAACAACATAGCAGAATATGAATCCCTTCTCTTAGGCTTGCATCTCTTGAAGAAGTTAGGAGCCAGAAGAATAAATGTGTATGGGGATTCTGAGTTAATAATTAGGCAAGTCAATGGGGACTAGAATGCAAATCATCCCAGACTTAGGGCCTATCAGAATGATGTCATGGATCTTTTGAAAACATTTGAGAGCTCCACACTAAGTTTTGTCTCGAGTAAAAGAAATCTTATAGCCCACAATTTGGCCTTTGCATCTAGGACATGTTTAACGCCATATCAGATCGATGATTGTTCACCTCAAATAAAATTTAGACCAGCTGTGCCTGATAATAGAAAATACTGGCAGGTGTTTGACGAAGATAAACAAATAGAAGACTTCATGCAATTCAGAAATGAATTTGAACTGCATAGTTCAGATTCAGATTATGATACAGACTGCAGTGAAGAAAATTTTCTTGGTGAAGAAGAACCTTCTCCTGAGCTTTTCAATCTCAACCTTCAGACTAGAAAACTTAGAAACCAAACCGGATTGAATGCAAAATTAGAAACAGAAGAATTAGAAACTCTGCATTCCAAAGATGAAAGTTTGCCTAGTGGTCTTGCACCCTTGGAGGAGTTGTTCGATTTTAACGATGTGGCAAAGAAGCCTAAACTGGAACCTGTAGAGACTGAAGTGGAAGAGTGCAATATTGGCAGTAAAGAGAAACCAAAAATGATCAAACTGTCCAAAACTTTGCCAGCTCACATAAGACTCAAATACATAGAGCTGTTCAAAGAATTTTCTGATGTTTTCGCATGGAGTTACGAAGATATTAAGTCCTATGACACTGAAATAATACAGCACAAAATCCCTCTTAAAGGAAACCAAAAACCATTCAAACAGAAACTGCGCAGAATAAACCCTGTACAGCTACCTTTGGTTAAGAAGGAAATTATGAAGATGTACGATGCTGGTATTATTGTCCCTATTAGATATTCTGAATGGGTATCTAATCTGGTGTCTGTTAGGAAGAAGACCGGAGAAATCAGGCTTTGTATAGACTTTAGGGATTTAAACAAAGCTTCATTGAAAGACAACTACCCTTTACCAAAGATGGATCATATTTTACAAAGGGTAGTGGGGTCTAAAAGAATTTCTTTGCTTGATGGCTATTCAGGGTATAACCAGATCTTAGTTCACCCTGCTGATCAATTAAAGACAGCCTTTACTACACCATGGGGCACCTTCATGTATGTGAAGATGCCTTTTGGTCTAATGAATGCTGGAGCAACCTTTCAGAGAGCCATGGACATAGCATTCTCGGAAGAATTGGGCTTCTTCATCATTATCTATCTTGATGATGTCACTGTGTTTTCAAAAACAGATGAAGAACACTTAGAACATTTGAGGAAAGTTTTCGAGAAGTGCAGAAAGTTTGGGATATCTTTAAACCCTAAGAAGACTTTATTTGGTCTCCAAGAAGGTAAACTTCTTGGGCACATTATTTCTGAGGAGGGTATTAAGATTGATCCCAAAAGGATTGAGGCCATATTGCAAATCTCTCATCCTCGAAACATCAAAGAGTTGCAATCTTTCATTGGGAAGATCAACTTTTTGAGAAGGTTCATCCCCAACTTAGCTGAGCTCCTTAGGAATATCACAAACATGTTGAAGAAGGAGCAAGGGGTAAAATGGACCTTGGAAGCAAAGACATCCTTTGAGCTGGTAAAACAAGCATTAACTAAAACACCGGTTCTCATAAGCCCTGATTTTTCAAAAGATTTTTATATCTTCTCATTTGCATCAGAACATACCATAGCTGCTGTCCTTTTACATAAAAATCCACAAGGACAAGAGTAGCCTATTGCATTCTTCAGTAAGGCATTGAGGGATGCCCCTTTGAAATATAACATTATGGAAAAACAAGCTTTTGCTTTGGTCAAAGCATTGAAAGACTTTAGGGTATACATCCTTCACTCACATATTATTGCCTTTGTTCCAAACTCAGTTGTTAAGGACATTCTAATGCAGGACCCAGATGGTAAGAGAGGTAAGTGGATTGCTGTTATTCTTGAATATGATTTAGAGATAAAACCCACTAAGCTCATCAAAGGCCAAGGTCTAGCTAGATTAATGGCTGAATCAAATTGTGAAGTTCTTGATATTAACACGATTAATGCTTTGGATAACCAAGAAGAATTCTCAACTCCCATTGTTGAAAATCATTTTATGAATTCTCCTTGGTATGCTAATATTATTTATGTTTTGCTTAATCTGAATGCACCTCCTGATTTATCAAAAAAAAGGCAGATTCCTAAAGTTAAAAGCTGTAAACTATTGCATTATTGATAAATGTCTTTATTGGAAAAATGCAAGTGGTGTATTGCTTAAATGTTTGCCTGAGTTTGATGCAGAAAAGATTAAGAAGGAATTCCATGAAGGAGAGTGTGGGGGCCATTTATACTGGAAGTCAACAGCCAACAAAATTTTGAGGGCTGGTTTCTATTGGCCTACTCTTTTTTCGGATATACATAAGATGACCACTAGCTGCCATAAATGCCAATTGTTTGAAGGCAAGAGAAAATTATCACCCCTTCCTCTGCATCCAATCATTGTTGAAGCTCCTTTTCAACAGTGGGGACTTGACTTCATAGGAGAAATCCATCCACCATCATCTGCCCAGCATAGGTGGATTCTTACAGCCACAGAATATTTCACTAAGTGGATAGAAGCCATCCCTTGTAGGCAGGCCAATGATTCAGTTATCATAAAATTCATGGAGACTAACATTCTCTCCAGATTTGGCTGTCCTACCAAGATCATCATAGATAATGCAGCAGCATTTGGATCAAAGAAAATGGTTGACTTCTGTCATAGATATCAGATAGCATTGGGGCATTCCACAACCTATTACCCTCAGGGTAATGGACTTGAAGAGCCTAGTGAACATGATCAAGAAATTTTTGAAGGACAATAAGAAGTTTTGGCACACAAAGCTGGTCCATGCACTTTGGGCTGACAGATTGACTTTGAAAAAATCTATTGGTATGTCACCTTTTCAGCTTGTGTATGGTACAAATGCAATTTTTCCTAATAGCCTTGGTGTACCAATTATGAAGTTGATTCAAGAGTTACAGACTGAAGATAATGACATGATCAGAAGAATAAATCAGACCATTCATCTTCAGCAGACCAGAGAGGAAGTGTATAACAAAGCATTGCAGAAACAAGGCAACATTAAAAAGCAATTTGATAAAAGAACAAAGGCTAGCAATTTCAAAACTGGGGACAAAGTGTTAAAGTGGGACTCAAGAAGGGCAGAGAAGGGCAAGCATGGAAAATTTGACAACCTATGGCTTGGCCCTTACTCTATTCATTCAGTTGCTGGTAATAATGCATTTTTCTTACAGAAGTTAGATGGATCAGAATTGTTTGGAGGTCTTGTCAATGGCAGGATGCTTAAACATTGCTTCTCTTGATCCATTTTTATGTTTTGGATCCTTTTTACCTTTTTTCCATTGTAAATTATTTCATCCATCATGGCATTCAAGTTGTGGAAAATCAAAAATACAAAAACAAAGAAAAAATGAAAAGAGGGCAGGAAAAAAAACAAGAAAGGCAAGGCCCCATGTCAAAAAGAGAAACAAATCTGAAAGTGTGCAAGCTCAAATGCCACTCCTCAAAAACACACTTCTAGTTAGTCAAACTACCTAATCTTGACTAATTAGCTTTAAATTTTTCTGCTGATAGGGTAGTGAATGCGATTTTCCAAACTGTTTAATCTTGGCTTATCAGTAGATAGATTAGGATAGAAATGAAAGGTTCAAACATGTCCAAGACCTGAACCTAAGTTTCCAAAGAGAAATGACTCAAATCTGTTTTATCTTTCTGAGTCAAGAGATGTAAAAAAAAACTAGTTCTAATTTGCCCAAAATCTGAATCAGAGAACAAGGAAGAGACAGCTCAAACAAAAGCAAAAACAGAGCTGTGAAGAAAGGAGAAGGCTATGATGAGAAAATTTCAGACCTTAAGCCTCCCATTTTGTTTTAATTTTCTGCAAATAATAATCTATGTGCAGCTTGTCTTTATGCCATAGATCACAGCAAGTTAAACAACTTAACCTTGACTTGGCTGTTTTTAAATTTCTGTTGTAGAATTTAGAGAATGAGAGTCTGCTGGACGGTTTAATCCCAACATACAGTAGATTAGGTAGAGAAATATCTGAACTCAACTGCTTAATCTGAGTTCAGGGAGAAATAAGGAGTAGAATTAGATAAGTTTTTATGCTTTCAAAAGAATAAAATGTTGTGAAAAGAGTTTGCCAATTCAAGTGCACTCTGATGAAGAAAAAATGTTAGATCAGTAGGATTGGGTAGGTAGAAGTTGTATTGATGAAAGTTCATTATTATTTCATGATTGATATTATTTTTCAGAGCAAAGAAAGAGCAATTCAATGGATGAGGCACATGGTCAACATTCCAGAGAAATCAAGTCTGAATTCTTGATGCCTTCAAGAAGGCACCATCCCCAAGTGGAGCCACTGTTAGCCACCCATATTTTTCTATCATATCAGCTGGTGGCTAAATGATTTTTGCAGCCTTCAAGAAACAAATTCAATCCTGAAATTGTTGGTGCTTGAAGTCTTTTTGATGAATCCATAGCTTTTGGTTAATCTTCACAGCTGTTTCCCTCTTCAAAACCTCTGATATCCTGCAAAAATCCAAAGCCTAATACTACTGCAACCTCTTTTTCCCCTCCCTTGCTTCCGAGCTAACCTCATTCTCTATTTTTCCCTTTCACCCATGAAAACCCCACATTTCCATGTTTTTCCCCTATCCCTTCATAAATTTCATTTCCCAAGGTTAAAATCCCACTTTTAAACCTTATCGGAACTTTAATTCCTTTGGAAAATCATTGAAAAAACCACAGAAAAAATATATTTCCTATGCGTTGGATTTAAGCCCCTCAGTCTAGCCCCGCGCCTTTTTCCCTCCATGTGACCCGATGTCGTGACCGAAGCGTTTCCCCTACGGGGGCTTTACTCTATCCGTAGGGTCAAACCTTGGTGCCCCCGTAGTTGACTCCTCAGGATGGGTGAAGACTTAATCTAACGACCGCCATTCACTACGGGGGGTCGCTCCAAAGGTCTTGTGTCCGTACACCTTGGCCCCTCGTAGTTCATCTCCGCCGTCCGATCAAAAAAAAAATCGACGGAGCGGAGCCGTGCTTACCGTGGTGGTCCCCGCGCCCGTACCCGTTGCGAAACCGACGGTTTCATTCCGCACCACCATTGCTGAGAGGGCGATATTCTCCGTGGGGCCAGCGATTCCATAGATCGCATGACATGCGTCCCCGTACCTTTTTCAAAACCACCGTATAAAGTCAGTCCCCCGCGCGTTATCCGTCAGACCATAACCGCCCAGCGGAATCGATGATAGCCGTCCGATCTGGGCCCGCTGATCCAACGGTTGATGATCGCCCAAGATGCCCGACCTTTAACCAAAGTGCCCACAGGTTAACCGAGCCATCGCGCGGCCAAAAATAAATCTCCGCCGTCGATATCTGCAGATCGACGACTCATATTCAATCTCCCTTTTCCGTTTCCTGGTCAACGACTTTTCCTCTGACCTTCCGTTGCCCGATCCCGACCATCGGTCATCGTGCGATCAACGGGTCAGATTCATCCTTCTCCATTGATCGCCCCGTTCAATCTTGACCATCGATCTCTGCAGATCGACGGTCCAGACTTAGTCTCCTTCTGACCTATTCCACGATCACCCAGATTTGATCTTGGCCGTTGGATGATGCCATCCGATGACCCACGCTCCTCCGCATAGTCCTCGATGCAGATTGACCTATACGCAGGATTATATAACCTTTTTTCGTGTTTTTGCAGGTTTAAATGTATTTTCTGTCATTTCCAAAGAAGATTTGGCGACTGAGGGTGATGACCCTCCCTTGTTCGATTCCTCCGAGGAAACCACCACAGGGTTTAAAATCATGTTATATTGGTGTTTTCACAAGCATTGATGCCTTACATACCCTGCGCAGCCCTGCACGACAGAAAAGCCATGAAGATCAATACAGAGAAAGAGTATCAGATGTTAAAGACCAAAAATGAACCAGAACAACAGATTAGTGGACAGATTTGTGGGGATTAAGGCTAAGACAGCTATCAAACACCTAATCCCCGGATCTAAAACATAGTTTAAAAGAAAAACCTAAAAGTGCTTATCAGACACATTGCCTCCACCGCCATATCTGAGGCAAATTGATTCCTCAACCACCGCAGTGCCACCTATTGCCTCAAAACACCCAATCAGAGGCCGAATTTATTGAACAAGATCATATATTTTGCCTCGAAGCAGCCGGAGAATTCACTTCTGCCTGAGATTTAATGATAGAATGTCTGCATAATAACCCTAATTGTACACAGAGCCTCAAATGTCAAACAAAGCTCCCACCGAGCAATTTTCATAAATGTAAATCAATTAATACATTGGAACAACTGTATAGTTTCTTCATTGAGCCCCTCACAGGCCGAGAAGACATTTATATCTGTATTAATTGATTTTGAGATATTTCCATTAGATCTCACCTCCTCATCCTTCTATAAATACTTCAGTAGAAGATGAGTTAGGGGTTGGTTGGTTGCTAATGTAACTGCTGAAGCAGTGTTATGTAATTGAGCTGGAAACTTCCGTTTGTAAATAGTGATTCACTGGCTCTTGGAGCTCTTCTTGTAGCAGATAAGTTAGGTTGTGAAGGAAAGATGAATTAAAACACTGGACTTGAAGATTGTAACCGGTTTGAAGTATCAATACAAGCTGATTTATGGGATCCTGGTCTATGCTGACGGTGATGTTATTCTTATTATAACTTGTGATTTTGTTCCTGTTTTCATTATGTTTCATTTTCTTCTGTAAAGAACAGTTTAAACAGTGTTAGGACCTACTGCATATCAGTAACCTTCTCTGGCTGAGAAACCTTTATTTAAATGTTTTCTTTCAACTGTGTTATTTGGAAATGATTCAATTCATTTTAAGCATAGGAATGCTGGCGTTCCCTCGTCTTATTGTCTTAGCTGAATATTATTTTTGAATGTTACTTTCAGTATATGTTGTGTGAAGATGAACTGAGGAAATTATGGTGAGCCCTGGTCCCAGTCTTGTTTGCATAACTATTTGATTGTTTCCCTTAGAATGTGTTAAAAGATGGATAGTTTCAAAGTACTTACCAGATCTTAGGCCGTTCTGTGTTATCTCTGTGATTGTCTTGAAAGTAACTAAGTAAAGAAGAGCTAGGAGAGGATTTGTGGTGAGCCCGGCCCACTAGATTCTACTCCAAAGGTTGCCTTCAAGTTTCCCTTTGTTTTTTATGTATTTTCTATTGGAAGTGTATCAAAGGCTGGCTAGTTTCAAAGTACTTACCAGATCCTAGTTTGCTTTCATGTCTTTCTTAAGTGCTTGGTCAAAGGCTGGATAGTTTCAAAGTACTTACTAGATCCTAGGCTGCTCTTTGTTCTGCATCTGTTTATTTTCCCCTTCTTAATGTAGCACTCCATTCCATAAATCAAACCTTAAAGAGATCCTGAGGCATAGATGACTTGCCCCATAGACCACTCTTGAACCTGATTATTTCAATTAAATCCCCTTATGACTCCATAGCCCAATGGACTGAAAAAACTGCCACCATCTCTCATCTTGATCGAAGCTTACTCTTGTTGCTTGCAACTTCTCACCTTTGAACCTATTTGCATATAGATCTTTCCGCCTCTAACAACAATCATGTTCAATCATCCAAACACAAAACCAAACCCTTGAACTTCATAACTACCTAATATCATTACCTTAAGCTTTCAAAGACAAATCCATCTTTGTACATATTGGAGAGATCCCTCTCCGGATTCAGGAGGGCTAGATCCTAGAATCCCAAAGTTGGTTGAAATGATGTTAACTCTGTGATCGGACTTTTTCCAATCTTGCTTATTACAGAGACCTAACAGTTCCAACGAAAGCTCGTCCTCTTATGGTGGTTTCCCCCCAGGCAGAATGTAACCACCTGACGGGTTAACTTGAAGGTTACTCCTTGAAGGCATATGAATGAATTCGTCTGTAGTCAAATTTTGGGCAGTAGACTCTGAAAAAACAATTGACATAGTAGAATCTTGAGAAGAAGGAAACACTCTTGAAATTTTTTTTTAAGTGACTAGTACACAACAGGAACTGAAGGACCACCATATGTCTTTTATAAAATGTGAAAACATGGATGAATTAGTAGACATACTTCCAAAAGCCATATTAGACATTATATCTGGGTAAATAGTAAAAGGGAATTTGGCAATGTGGACGACTGTAACTAAATGAATGTGAAAATTAAAATGGTGTCAGATACTAAGGATTCAGTTGAAAAGGAGAATGAGGTAGTTCTAATGGAAAGGTCTGTTCACCGACAAAATTTGGACTAGTGGGAGTTTCTTCTTCATCGTCCTCAGAAATTTCTTCAATACTAATGAGGCGAGGAGGAATATTCTCAGTAATGATAAATTTTACCTTAGGTGAGCATGGAACAGGAGTAGGGGCTATAACATTTGAAGGAGACCCAGGTTCCGAAATATTAGAATCAGGTTCAGAGATTTCTGGTTCAGTTAATTATGTATCTGAGACTTCACTAGTGACAAACTCTACTGAAATTGTTTTGGTAATTTCACATTGATTTTGTTCTAAGCCTGTTTCAAATGTCTAAGGTATATTTACTTCAAAATTAGGATGTACCACAATGGATGATTCTGGTTGTTCTGAAGACCCGGATCCTATTTATTTTTCCTTTTTAGTTTTGATTTTCTCTAATTGACTCGGTGTGTACTTAGGGGCTTTCCCCTACATTCTATGTGAGTGTCTTGGCATTTCATCCATGATTAATTTTTATTACAAAATCATAAAATTTTCAAAAAATCACACCTAAAGCCTCTAAAAAATAAAAAATAAAAAAATGAACAGACACTATAAAATCTAAGAGTCAAATCACACACAAATATTTTGTTTTCACAGTAAAATCACTAGTTCGTGATGAAATCCAACCTTGCAGAGATCAATGTGAAAAAATATCAGATGGAACCAGTTACCCTGACAAACTACTTAATGAAACATTCTGGTGTAAGCAACTCCACTATGCCATCTCGAGTGAATATTACCCTCCAAAAAATCCAAGTGAGTCTAGTCAACTTCTAGTCCAGGTATAGTGGGACCTCCCTGCCATTGTCACCTTGGAAAAAATCAAAATATTATAGTCACTAAGGTTACCAAATATCAAAATTAAACCTAAGGTGATAGTCCAGGGTATGCTGTACACGCAAGGGCAGAGTAACTAGGCTCAATCCCCTTCAAATATCCTCGATATGGTAAGTTTGAGCTTTACTAATAAGTGACCCCAAACACTTTTCAGCACTATTTGTAATGCGTGCAAATATTCTATCTTTACCAATGAAGAAGGTACAATTACTACACCAATTACAATATGACATCGCGCTTAACTCTTGTACAAGAAGAGCTTCCTAGAGAAAAATTGTAATAATTATCCCTACTGCAAGATTCTACTATTTGTTTATTGCTTTGGAAAGTTTACTCACTTCCATATCCCAAAGCACTAACTTGATCTATATTGGTGGAATGAGCCCTAAAAATATAAAAATTTCTAGATTGATTTTAATTAACACTGTGTTATTTGGTTGTTTCTTACTCAAATGGATATGAAAGTGAAACTGATGATATTCCGACCGAATCAAAATAATCTAAAGCATTCAACAATGAAATTGTAATCTTTTCGTTTCGATGAAATCCTAGTTAAGGGAAAGTAAGAGGTTATTTGATATTCAAAATGCAAAACTAAAATCCCAAAACATTCTTTTCATGAAAATCCCATTCACTTTTAAAATTGTTCAATTGCATAAACTTTAATGAAAATTTTCAGTTCGCTTAAGTCAAAACACACAACTCTCTTTTGCAAACAATTATTTCTAATTCTTCAAAATTGATGAAAAAATACAAAAAATATAAAATTTATGAAAAACTTAAAAAATAAAAGTTCTTAATGAAGGCTTTGATTAAATGATGAGTAAAAGTTAAATTTCATGATTAATTCAAATTGAAATCATAATAAATCACTTTTCCATTCAGTAAACATAAGCACTTTTCACAAAACCCTATCTTTTTGAGACAATCCTAATTTCACTAATCTAGAAAAATTCCTTTATAAATAAGCAAATTATTTCGCTTAAACGAGAAAGATGAAGAAATAATCTGGTATATTCAAAAGGAAAAGACAAAAAAAGTGATCTAAAGAAGCATTCTATATTTTTTTATGAAGCAAACAAACAAACCAGACCAAACCCTACTCGAAAATGTGAAAGGGATGAATTCTAAAAAAATATCGCTAAGGCAATAAAAAAAAGCTCACAAACAGGTTCTGAAGGTTGAAACAAGTAGAAATGACCATTTAGAAAGTAGACATTAGACTCTAATTTTCATTTTTTCAAAAATTTCAGGGGGGTGCACAGGTATTCAGTGTAATCCAATGTGCATGTGCACTGTGTTGCAGCGCAAACTGCACACTTCTACACTCTGCTGCTAAAACAAAACTGCGTAGTTTAGAGAAATTTAAAAATAAATAAAAACAAGGCATTCAACCCAGAGGATCTAAAATTTCACAAATTCAACAACATTAAGACTCAGTCAAACCAGTAAAATGGGAAAGCAAAACCAATGAAAAAATAGAATACAAAGACATTCCCTAGTATGGTCACCAATTTGTTATATGGATAAATCATTGTTGTGGACAAGGGCGATCTCCCTAGAATCCTAAAGGAGAACTAGAAAAATAAAAACATAAATATCCCTAAGCTAACTCCATTCATATTATTAAAACTAAAGTCAGAGAATGATGCTCTGACCTCTTTAAAGAAATTCCCGATGAATATCTCACAACCTGTCCTAATGTAGCTCCTCAATGCTTTGAAGAAACCTGCAAACAAAAACATACACAGGAATATGAAGTATAATAATCTAAAAACAGCTTAATATAATGATCAAGGAGATTAGAAATTGAAATTATCTTAATGAATACATTAGCATAAACCATTCATAACTTCAATAAGACAATACAATGAGAAAAAATACCCAAATGTATTATTCAGGGATACAATAGAATCCTTAAAACCAAGCCTTAATGTCGTGAAGGTTCCTTCAAAATGCCTCTAATATTCCTCCTTGGATGATAATGTTCCCAATCAAAATTACTAGCATAAGACTAGCAGAAGAGAACTTCCCTAACCCCAAATTCTCAGCTAATTTATAGGACAAATGGAGGACGTTTTAGATCCACAAAAGATGGATGAAATCCACAAATAGTGGGGTTAGGGTTCCATGATCGAAGGGAATTAGCTCCATGCTTATAGGGGTTTGGCTCAAATAGATATGGCTCAGAAGCTTCTATTAAGGATATATGTGCCCAACTATGCTTCTAGAACTTACTTTTTATTTTTACTTTACTTTGAGTTGGTTGCGCAGTTTTTAATGGAAAATAGAGCGTAGAACTATGTAGGAATTTATGGCAATAACAAGACATGCATGAAAATTGACTAGGAAAAGTGTGCAAGTCATATTTAAGAGGTAAAAGAGCCATTTTACAAAAAAATCATGATTTGGTCAAGGAATATGAGTGTTTTACTTACAAAGGAGTGTACTAAAACATAAGTATGGATGACGATAGATCTAGTTTAACTGTCAAGTGTCATGGTGACAAAATGGCATGTAACATGGACTATTCCGCAGGATACTAGGTAGATCTTTCTCGTTCAATGGTTATAATGACATTCACATCCTTTGTAGACTATTCCACTGGATGTTAGAAGGATCCTTCTTGTTTGCGTGTGTCTCTACTTGGGTGGTACTATCACCTCTCTCTTAGAGGCTCACTTTACTCTTTCCCTCTGCAGTAGAATAACTTTAACACACTTGCAACTCAACACTCACCAGGCACACATACTTTCTTTTCGAAGGCACATACACGTTCCTCTTTCTTGCTGACAGTTAAAGCCAAGGAAATTCTATAAGAATACATGGAAACCAGGTAGATATTTCGGATGGGGATCCTATTACAAACAATGTGAGGTCTAATTGGGACTTCACATCAGGGAGACCCCTTGGTTCATCCTTGGGGGGTGTAAAAAGGAACCAAAAAAAATAAAAATGGAAGAGATTTTATAGGCATGTAGGTGTGTTCTAGGAGCCTAAATGGGTTCCACCCAAGAAGGAAGTGGAGCACAAGATCTAGCTATTTCCAAACTCCCCATTTCCAAACATTGTATTATACAGAAAATTTGTTATAGAAGCAAGTGATCTAAATAATTATTTCTAGTAGCTACTAGAATACGATGTCATTTGGCTAGGTACCTCACCATATCGGCCACCCATCATCATTATGTGAAATAAGGATGGAACTTGGTGGATGTGTATTGATTATAGGTCCTTTAACAAAGTTACACTTAAGAATAGGTACCCCTACCTAAAAAATAAAATCTATTGGATCAATTAAAACAAGCCAAATACTTCACCAATATGGAATTAAAGTCAAGATACCCCCGAGTTCAGGTAAAAGAAGAAGATACCTAGAATACCACCTCCAAAATTAGGGAAGGTTTGTATGAGTGGTTAGTCTGCCTTTTCATTAGGGGAATTTTGAGGTCTAAAATGAGCCTCCTAAGGAAATTATAAAATAATAGTGGAAATAATAAAATAAGATTTTATGACATCATCAAATTTTAAAGGGAAAAAAGAAAAAACTACTTTTTCAACTCATATTGTCAACTTATCTCCTAAAGTTTCTACTCAAATTTCGAGCAGGAGTAGTCTTTGGATGCCAAATTTAATTCCTCATCCAAGGAGTACCCATGTTGCATACTTTCGATGGACCCAAAAAAACAAAAAATGAGAAATACATGAAAAACGTGATTGCTGTTGGGTATGTGTTATATTCTTTCCACGACTAGCCCCACGCGTTGTATGTTGCGTCGGGCACAACAGGGGGGTCACAAGGGGGGAGGCAGCCCCCAATGTTGGGGTCCAGGGCAGCGCCCTGGCGAAAATTTGTTTGGTGTGCGAACCCACTCATAGGCGGACCCACCCATGTTTTGTGCATGATTTTGCACATGGTTTTGGGGTACGATGGTTTTTGGCCCCTGGTATGTTGTAGATCTGGTCAAGGGAACTACGGTTATGTTCTAATCCAGGGTTAATGGATTGGGGTTTATGTATGCTTCTACATGTATATATATGTGTTGTAACACTAAAAGGAATATAATGAAAAATCAAGCTGGTTGTCCCGATTTGGGATCTAGGGGAAAATCTCTGTGTTTATCTGTTTTATGTTTTATGCTCTCGCTATTGTTTATTTTCTGTTATAAGATTCGTGTGTAGATAAAAATTTTTCAGGGTTAAAACCTACATTTGGTATCAGAGTTTTTTCGGCTTCAAGGGGATGCCTTTGCTGTTGAGGGTTTTTTTGCTCGGGCCTGAGCTAGACTCTGTTCAGTGGGAGATCTGCGGGATCGATTCTTATGGTGAAAGAAGATGGCAAGCGACAGAAAGATAGAGATCGAGAAATTTAATGGTCAGTGTTTTGAGTTATAGAAGCTCAAGATGGAGGATTTGCTGGTGGATAAAGATCAGTGGATCATGGTAGATCCAGGTACTAAACCAATGACATTGTCAGATGAAGACTGGAAGAAACTAGATCGGAAGGCTAAGAGAACAATACGGTTGTGTGTCTCAGATTCAGTATTGTTGAATGTATCTGGGGAAGCTACGACGAAGAATTTGTGGGAAAAACTTAGGACTTTGTACCAATCTAAGTCTCTGGTGAATAAGCTGTTCCTGCGGAAAAATTTGTATAACCTGAGGATGAAGGATGGAGACTCGGTGACAGAGCATCTGAATGCCTTCAATACTGTGGTAAGTCAGCTGTCATATGTTGATATTAAAATCTCAGATGAACATAAGTGCATCAGTTTGCTGTGTTCTCTACCAGACTTGTGGGATAGTCTGGTTATTGCAATAGGTAGCAATACAACTACCTTGAATTTTGATGACATTGTCTCAGCCTTGCTATCGGAGGAAATGAGACGGAGAAATATGGAGGGCCAGAATGGAGATGCCTTATCTGTACGAGGAAGGTCCCAAAACATAAACAAGAATAAGGTTTCGAGTGGGAGATCCAAATCTAGAGGGAGATCTAAATCTCCTGGAAAGTTTGTAAAGGTATGTTGGAAATGCGAAAAGGAAGGGCACTACAAAAAGGACTGTAGATCTAAAGCTCCTGAGAAAGGAAAGGGATCTGATGATGCTCCTTCTGCAGAGGCAAAAACCACCTCGGATGAAGGTGGGGATGTTTATTTGGCTTATTCTTCAAATACACATGTAGATCATGAGTCATGGTTGATTGACTCAGGTGCATCCTTTCACTTCACTCCCCATAGGGAGTGGTTCTGCGAGTATGAGAAATATGATGGTGATGTCTTCCTAGGGGATGATAGGAAGGCCAAAATAATCAGACGTGGAAAGGTCAAGATGAAGCTGCAAGATGGAAGGATTATAACTCTTCCTGGTGTTCTGCATATTCCTGCATTGTCCAGAGATCTGATTTATGTAAGCAAGATGGATGATGTAGGTGTAAAAATAGTGTTCAAGAAAGATGCCTGCAAGATGGTTCGGGGGGCACTGGTATTAATGTGGGGAGTTCGGATTGGAAATCTGTACAAGCTACAAGGTAGCAATTTTATTTATGGGTGTAACAGTTATGTGGTTCCTGAAAGTGGAGCGGAAAGCCTAGCTGTCTCTGGAGAAAAGACCATGCTATGGAATCAAAGGCTTGGACATATTGGAGAGAAGGGCCTTCAGATACTGAATAGAAATGGTATGGTAGAATGTATGTCTAATTGCTCTTTGGATTTCGATTTTTGTGAACATTGTGTATATGGGAAGCAGAATCAGGTGAGTTTTCCTTCTGGTGCTAAGAGGGCGAACAAGATATTAGAACTTGTGCACAGTGATGTGTTTGGACCTGTGTTAGTTCCATCACTGGGAAAGTTTGTGTACTATGTTTCATTCATAGATGACTTCTCAAGGAATACATGGATATATTTCTTGAGGAATAAATCTAAAGTCTTTGATAGATTTAAAGAATTTAAGGCTCTGGTGGAAAACCAAACAGAGAAGAAGATAAAGGCGCCGAGGACAGATAATGGTGGGGAGTTCTGCAAGAAGGAATTTGAAGAGTTCTGTAAGAAGTGTGGTATAGCACGACAGAAGGCTACTCCATACACATCTCAGCAAAATGGAGTTGCAGAAAGAATGAACAGAACACTGATGGAAAAGGCAAGAAACATGCTCAGTGGTACCGGGTTAGGACAAGAATTCTGGGTAGAGGTAGTGGAGACTGCATGTTACTTAGTTAACAGATCACCTTCATCAGCGTTGGAGGATAAGACTCCACATGAGGTATGGACTGGTAAGAAACCCTCTCTTTCACATGTAAGGGTATTTGCATGTGATGCATATGTACATGTTCCAAAGGATAAAAGGACCAAGTTGGATAATAAATTTGAAACGTGCATCTTTATTGGGTATAAGGATGGTTTAAAGGGTTACAAGCTTTGGAACCGAGAAACAAGGAAGGTTGTGTACAACCGAGATGTGGTGTTTAGAGAGGTGAAAGATGTTGTTACACATGAAGTCCTACCAAAGGAACCTGAGAAGATAGAGTTTGAGATAAAGGAGGATGAATCAGACTCTAAAATAGAAGAAGACTCAGAAGAGGAAGAGCCACAAACTCCAACTGTGAGAAGATCAGTTCAGGAAAGAAGGCAACCAAAAAGGTATAGTTCATATGCTTTTTTTTCTTTCAGGTTTTGCCTTAAATATAATTGATGATGATCCTAGAACTATCAGGGAGGCAGTAGATTCATAGGATGGAAAACTCTGGAAGGAGGCCATGGTTGATGAAATGGCATCCTTGCACAAAAATGAGGCATGGGATTTGGTGGAGTTGACGGCTGGAAGGAAGCCCATTGGGAGAAAATGGGTGTTTAAGAAGAAGATGAATGTAGAAGGCAAGGTGGAGAAATACAAAGCTCGGTTGGTAGCAAAAGTTTATTCCTAGGTGCCGGGAATTGATTTTGGTGATATTTTTTCTCCTGTTGCCAAAGTTACTTCTATTAGATTAATTTTATCTGTTGCTGCTGCATTTGATTTTGAGATAGAATAGATGGATGTGAACAAAAATTTTCTTCACGGGGATCTAGAAGAGGAGATCTACATGAAGCAACCTGAAGGCTTTATGGTGAAGGGTAAGAAAGAACTGGTGTGTAGGTTGAAGAAGTCTCTGTATGGGTTAAAATAGTCACCAAGGATGTGGTATCAGAAATTTGATACCTATATACGGGGACTTGGCTTCACCAGAAGCAAGGAGGATCACTGTGTTTATTTTAAATTAATTGGTGACCGTGTTATTTATTTGGTCTTGTTTGTGGATGATATGTTGTTGATTGGAAATGACAAAGAAATTATCCAAGATTTGAAGACCCAACTGTTCTCCAAATTCGACATGAAGGATCTTAGTGCTGCAAACTATATTTTGGGCATGGAAATTAAGAGAGATCGGGAAAAGAGGAAGCTCTGGTTAAACCAGAGGAAGTATGTCAAGACTATATTGCAGAGGTTCAATATGCAGGATAGTAAACCGGTGAGTGTTCCTATTCCTGTAGGTGCAAAGCTGTCTGCTGAACAGTGTCCCAAGACACAAGAAGAAGAAGAGGATATGTCCCGTGTTCCATATGCAAGTGCAGTGGGTAGCCTGATGTATGCAATGGTCTGTACTAGACCAGACATTGCACATGCAGTGGGAGTATTGAGCAGGTTTATGTCAAACCCAGGGAAGGAGAATTGGACAGTAGTGAAGCGGGTTTTCAGATATTTACGTGGCACTAGTGATTATGGCTTGTGCTACCAGGGAAGACCAGGATTGGAAAGAATGTTGGACATTCGTGGTTTTGTTGATGCAGACTGGGCTGGAGATCTGGACCAAAGATGATCTACAAGTGGGTATGTGTTTAGCCTATTTGGAGGCGCAGTCAGTTGGATGAGTAAAAGACAGTCTGTAGTGGCTCTTTCAACTACAGAGGCAGAATACATAGCAACCACTCATGCAAGCAAGGAAGTAGTTTGGTTGCAAAGATTGTGTTCAAGTATGGGGTTGGTACAGCAAGCTATAAGGATAGACTGTGATAGCCAAAGTGCAATTTTCTTGGCTAAGAACCCTTCTTACCATTCAAAGACAAAGCACATTGATGTTCAATATCACTTTGTTAGAGATATGGTTGAGGCTAAAAGGGTGTTGCTGGTAAAGGTGGACACTTTGAAGAATGTTGCAGATGCATTGACAAAGTTTGTGAGCACTCAGAAGTTCTCTTGGTGTAGAGAAACAATGGGTGTTGAAGAATTGGCCCAATGACTAAGCTCTCCTGTGGCCCCCTGTGGAAAGAAAACAACAAGTGGGAGAATGTTGGGTATGTGTTATATTCTTTCCACGACTAGCCCCACGCGTTGTACGTTGCATCGGGCACAGTAGGGGGGTCACAAGGGGGGAGGCAGCCCCCACTATTGAAAATTTGTTTGGTGTGCGGACCCACTCATAGGCAGACCCACCCATGTTTTGTGCATGATTTTGCACATGGTTTTGGGGTACGATGGTTTTCGGCCCCTGGTATTTTGTAGATCTGGTCAAGGGAACTACGATTATGTTCTAATCCAGGGTTAATGGATTGGGATTTATGTATGCTTCGGCATGTATATATATGTGTTGTAACACTAAAAGGAATATAATGAAAAATCAAGCTGGTCGTCCTGATTTGGGATCCAGGGGAAAATCTCTGTGTTTATCTGTTTTATGTTTTATGCTCTCGCTATTGTTTATTTTCTGTTATAAGATTCGTGTGTAGATAATTTCTGTTTAGGGTTAAAACCTACAATTGCAATATTGTTTTTTCATGTATTTATCATTTTTCACTTAGCAAGGTCCATCAAAAGTATGCAATATGGGTACTCCTTGGATGAGGAATAATTTTTTCATCCAACGAGTACTCTCACTTGAAATTTGAGTAAAAAATTTGGGAGATAAGTTGAAAATACAAGTTGAAAAATTAGTTTTATTATTTTATTGTTTTTAAATATTTTTACCCATTTACATAAAAAATGGTGAATCATTCCCCATCATTGACATCATCATATTGAATCCTATTGATTCTTATAAATTTGATTTTGGTTGTAAATTTTTCTTAGGAGGCCCATTTTAGACCTCAAAATTCCCCTAATGGGCCTATGTAATGCACCAACTACATTTATGAGGTTAATGAATGATATATTGGCCATTTTATATATTCATTTGTTATCATATATTTGGATGATATACTGGTATACAATGCTACCTAGAAGGAGCACATATCACATTTTATGTAGGTGTTAAAGACATTAAATAAGCACCAACGATTGGAAATTATTAATAAGTGTGAGTTTACACAACAATATTTTTGTATTTGGGGTATGTGGTAGGTGGAGACGGGTTTGAGATAGATCTCGCCAAAATGGAATCCATCATGAAGTGGAAAGTGCCTAGTAATGTTTCTTAAGTTAGGAGTTTCTTTGGGGTCATGAAATATTTTAGGAAATTCATAGGCTTTTTTTAGCAGTAGTAACACCACTCCATTTCGTAACATTGAGAGGAAAGAGTTTCCATTGGGGAAAGGGTTAGTAGAGGGACTTTAAGGAGTTAAACAAGAAAAAAAATCAAGCAATATTTCCTGCATTACTAAAATGGAAACATCCTTTCGAAGTTGATAATGATGTCAGTGGGTATGCTATTGGAGGAGTCTTGATGCAAGGAGGAAGTTTTGTATGCTACCGTTCTAAAGTATTTTATGGGTTAATTCTCAATTACCCTAGTTAGGAAAAGGAGATATATTATTTGGTGCAATATGTGAATAAGTGGAAACACTATCTGATGGTAAAGGGGAGAATATTCCACATGGATCACCATCCAATATATTACCTGCAGAACCAGAGTAAACTATAACATACTAGGAATTACTAGTGCATGGGGTTTCTATTATATCCCTTTTTCCACCTTATGTTAGCCAAAGAAACCCAATTTAAACCCTGTGAAGTTGTTAGATTGGATACACTTATCTTTTTCCCTTGTATGTGCTCTATTAATATTGTCAAACCAGGAGGTAACTCCTCAAAACTGCAATGTGTATTAGCTGAAGAATGTACATGCTCTTATAGATGGGAGGTGAGGCTATTGGGATTCAGCTCCCAATGACTCTTGGCCTTCCTTATTTCCTAATAATAAATAATATACAAAAATACATGTGCACACCCATCCATAGGATTAGGTGTCAACATTCCCCCCTTTAATCCGAAGGGATGTTGGTGAGTCCAAGCATCGATCTGAACTTTTCAAACTTTTCTCTTCCAAGTGCTTTGGTGAAGATGTCAGCAGCTTGCTCATTTGTGGAACAATGATGTAGATGAATGGTTTTGGCCTGAACATGATGTCGAATTAGATGGTACTTTGTATTGATGTGCTTTGTTCGATCATGGAACTTTGGGTTCTTGGCCAACTTTATTGCAGAAGTGTTGTCGATCATGAGTGGAGTGGAATACATCCGTTTCATCTGCAAATCTTCCAGGATTTTCCGGAGCCACACAATTTCCTTTGTTGCTTCAGCTGCTGCCACATATTCTGCCTCGGTCGTGGAATCTGCTGGAACTGACTGTTTGCGTGATCTCCATGAGATAGCTCCTGATCCAAGACTCATGGTGTAACCCGTAGTAGACACCCCTGTTTCTTTGTCGCCATCAAAGTCTGAATCAGAGTATCCGATCAAGCTGAAGTCGCCTACCTGTGTATATTTGAGTCCAAAGTCTTGAGTCCCCTTCAAGTACCTTAGTACTCTTTTTGCAGCAGACCAATGTCCTTCACAAGGTTTCCGCATGAACCTTGAGAGGATTCCAACAGCAAATGAGATGTCAGGTCTGGTGGTGGTCAGATAGATAAGACTTCCTACAAGCTGTCTATACTTAGTTGCATCCTCAAATTCCTTCCCTTCAACTGATGTGAGCTTCAAGTTTTGTTCCATTGGAGTGCCTAAGGGTTTACAATCATCCATGCCAAATTTGTTCAAGAGATCTCCAATGTACTTCTTCTGAGAAAGAAAGATGAATTTAGGATGTTTAATTACTTCAATACCCAAATAGTAATGAACATGACCCAAATCAGTCATTTCAAAACCTTTCTTCAACTCTTTCTTCATGGATGCAATATAGCTCTCATTGTTTCCTGTTATCAAAAGATCATCTACATATACCACAAGATATACAACTGTTTTTCCAACTTTCTTAACAAACAAAGTTGCATCATCAAGATCAAAGTGTTTTAAATCAAGTTTCAGAAGATGCTCGGTCAACTTCTCATACCAGGCTCGTGGTGCTTGCTTGAGGCCATACAAGGATTTCACAAGTTTGCAAACTTTGTGTTCTTGACCCTTTATCACAAATCCTTCTGGTTGGGACATATAAACTTTCTCCTTCAGATCTCCATTCAAGAAAGCTATTTTTACATCCATCTGATGAACTTTCCATCCACTCTGAGCTGCTAAGGCAAAGAGAGTCCGGATGGTGGTCCATTTTGCTGTGGGAGCAAACGTTTCTTCATAATCAATTCCTTCCTTCTGTGCGAATCCTTTTGCCACAAGCCTGGCCTCGTGCTTGTCAAGTGAGCCGTCTGCTTTGTACTTGTTCTTGTAGACCCACTTACAGCCAATTGGTTTCGTTCCCAAAGGCGGATCAACCAGCTTCCAAGTGCCATTCTCTATCAAGGCATCATACTCCTTCTGCATCGCTTCTTTCCATTCATCATGAGAAGCGGCTTCTTTGAAGGAAGTTGGTTCATGATCTGTAGACAAACTCAATTCACAGTTATAAGCAATATCCATATCAACAGGGGAATCAAAATTATCTACATCACCTTCGATCTCTTGAGTGGAACTTCTTGTTCCTGTTTTTCCAACCTCATCAGGATGAACATCCTCCAGTGTCTTTGTCAGCCATTTGGGGGGACCTTTCTGAGATGGCCCTGGCTGGTCACTTGACCGAGTTGGGATTGATTCAAGATTCAATCTCCCAATTCTGTCAATCACATCATCCAATGTGTCATCCGTGGTTGTTTCTTCATGTGGGGGAGAGTGTGGTTCAGGAAATGATTCCACAGTTTGATTCAATATCGGAATCCCCCTTCAAGGTGTGGAATCACATTATCAAATTCTTTGAAAGACTTTGCATGTGTGAATCTATCCAGGCGATCAAGTTGCCGCTCAACAACCTTGTCACTCTTGGATGATTCAAGAAATATGACATCTCTTGCTATCACAAACTTCTTATTTGCTTCATCATTGAGACGATATCCTTTGGAGGTATTGGAGTACCCCAAGAAGATACATTTTCTGCTTCTAGCACCAAGTTTGTTCCTTTGACCCTTGGGTATCAAGGCATAACAAGTGGACCCAAAGACCCTGAAATGCTTTACCAAAGGAATGTGGCCATGCCACATTTCAAAAGGAGTTTTGTTTCTAATTGAACTTGAAGGACACCTATTCTTTATGTAAACAGCACATAGAACTGCATCAGCCCAAAACATCAATTTTACATTCTCGAAAAATAACATGGAGCGGACCATATTTAAGATGGTTCTGTTCATTCTTTCAGCTACACCATTCTGTTGTGGATTATATGGCACTGTTGTTTGATGTTTGATTCCATGTTGATGAAGATAATTTTCAAATTCGTTTGAGGTGTATTCTTTTCCATTATCAGTGCGTAGAGAGCCAATATGTGTTTGTGCATCATTTTCAATCCATACATGAAAATTCTTGAAAGTTTGAAAAGCATCAGACTTATTCTTCAGTAAGTAAATCCAACACATTCTGGTGTAGTCATCAATAAATGTCATCATGTATTTGTTTCCATTTGCAGAAGCAATAGGCATAGGGCCACATAAATCCGAATGAACAAGTTCAAGTTTCCTATGTGCTCTTGAGTGTGAATCATGAAATGGCTGTTTGCTATGCTTTCCTAGAATACATGCATCACATTCCTTAGGTTTTCTAGGAATTGTAGGCAGTCCATCAACACCATTTTTCTTCAACAAAAGAAGGCTGTCATAATTTAAGTGTCCAAATCTAGCATGCCATAAAAGACTTGATGGAAATGTACCTTCATCATGATATGAACTGAATGCAAAGTTTTGAGCATGGGAAGATGAACCTTTCAGCTTCAAGAGTCTCCCTTCTTCTATTCCCTCCATGACAAGTGAGTGATCTGATGCTGATCTGACCTCTGCCTTGCCATCAAACAAGTGAACCGAGTGTCCTTGCTGCCGGATTTCGATCAGGGACAGCAAGTTTCTCTTCAACTCCGAGAGGTATAGAACCTCATGTAGGATATGATCAGGAAGACCAGGCAGTTTAAGCCTGACTGTGCCAAGCCCTGATGGCTTGAGTTTGGATTTATCTGCGAAATATACTTCTCCATCAACTTTGTCAGTGAAATCTTCAAAAAAATCTTTTCTAAATGTCATGTGACATGTTGCTCCTGAATCTAGCAACCAATCATCTCTCCATGAAGTAAATGAAACATCAAAGAGGTTTTCAGCTACTCCATTGTTACAATGTGCTAGAACATAGTGAGCGGATTTAGGTGCTTTACCTTTGTCTTTGTCATTGGTTTTACCTTTGTCTTGATTTCTGTGCTGCTCAATTTTGTTCCATGGTGTTCTGCATTTGGATGCATCATGTCCATCTCTATTGCACCGTGTGCAATGAAGATTGGATTTGTCAGCTTGTCTGCCCCCCCTTTCTGTGAAGTTCTTTCTTCCTCTCCCTCTTCTGCCACCTCTTCCTCTGGATGAATCTGGAGTATGACTCTTTTCTCTATGTGCCAAGTATGCAGCCTCTTCGGAAGATGAAGGGACTGTCATCTTCCCAAAAGCTTTCTCTCTTTCTGCAAACTTCTGCTCAAGTTTATCAAAGGTGATTTGCTCAAGGTTTCCACTTGCTTGCAAAGACTCAAGATAATGTGAGTAAGTCGAATATAATGCCTTAACATATGCTATGAGAGGTATGTCCATTTTTACACCAGTGTTTTGAATGTCATGCATTATAGATCTTATTTCTGAAGCTAAAGCAAGGGGATCATCATTCTTCATTTCAAGACTGAACAACTTAACCATCAATTGAACATTTTCTAATTCTGAATGTGATTCATAGAGTTCTTTTAGTTTCTTCAAGGCTTCAAAGGCATTTGAGAATGATGAAATATGGCGACTCACCTCTTCACTCACTGAGGCTGCAATCAAGGCATAAGCCTTGCAATTCTTGTTTTCCCAAATGGCAAGCTCTTTGGCTGAAGTGGGCTTCTCTGGTGGATTTTCTGCTTGTCCTTCACAGATTCCTCTCCACAGCTCATTAAAAATGAGTGTGTGTTTAATCTTCCGCGACCATTCAAGATAGTTCTCTTTGCCAGAGAGAACTATCCCAACAATGGAGATGAGAGAATGCATTAGACTGCTGGAAAAAATCTTCTGAAGAGGAAACAAATTCTGTTATAAAAACTTTGAACTCTTGAAATATTTCAAATAAAGGGGCAAAAACTCTTGCTGGAACAATTTTCTGAGTTTAAAAACTCTTTCTAGAAACTAAATCTGCTCAGAAAACTTTTGCTGAAGACTGAATTTTTAAAAAACAATCTATGCTATAGACTGATTCTGCATAAAAAAAAATGTATTTTTTTTTTGTGTTGGGGAAAATAATGTATATGAAAAAATGGGATTATGAATGGGAAGGGATGGAATTATAAGTGGGAAGGGGGAGGAATGGAATTATTGAACGATGGGACGGCATACAATATATATGGGACAACGTTCAATATATATGGGACAGCATACAATATATATGGGACGGGGGGCGTATTATGAATGGGAATGGGACAGCGTTCAATATATAATGGGAAGGGGGCGTTCAATGTATACATGGGACAGCGTTCAATATATACATGGGACATACAACACGTATATGACAGCGAAAAGTGAATTTGACAGCGTTTAATGTATATGGGAGTGTGATATATATAAGCGGTATTCAATGTACATGGGACATCGTTTACTGTGAGGGCGTATTGCAGAGCTGAGAGGGGCGGATAAGGGAGGGCCGGCGTAGGTGTAGCAGCCGGGGAAGCAGGCCGTGGAGTAAGAGCGGTAACGAAGGCTGTGTTGGAATGAGTAGTGCGTAGGGAGCGTTTAGAGTGGGAGAGGGGCGTGTGTAATGTTTCTGGAAGAGCGCTGAGGGACGTAGCTCGATAGGGGAGAGGGAATAGCAGGTGGGTAGCGTAGGCCTAGAGCAGAGGGGCGTGTGCGTATGGGCAAAGGAATTACAAAGGAGGGGGGGCAGTTGCTGTGTGGGACGGAGCCTGCGGTTATGGAGAGACGCAAAGCATTGTTTGGTTGAAAAAATCTCACACTTTCAAAATCTCATGCAAACATTTGATGCTGGAATGTTTGCAGATGCGTTGGGAAGGGAGTGTGTGAGCGCAGTAAGGGAGCGTATGTGTGTGAGCGCAGATTGCGTGAGGTATGTGAGGTAGTGTTGGAATAGCGCAGAGTGTGTTGGTAGGGTGAGATTCGTAGCGTATGAAGTGGGCTGTGCGAGTAGTGGCATAGGGATTTGATAATTGCAGAGAGGAGGGGGCCGAAGGCCCTGAATTTGGAGAGTGAGGGAAAGGGCGTAGGGCGCAGAGGGAGAATGGAACAGGGATGAATGGAGAGGGCGCAAGGATGGATGGAGAATGGTGGAGGCCCAAAAGGGCTGTTACAAAAAACAATTTGAACTTGAATCTGCAGAAGACAGAGTTGCAGGACTGCTGGAATGGCAGAGCCTACAATTTGCAGATTGACAGAGCCTGCAGTCTGCAGGAGCTGGAGCTGCAAATGTCAGTGCTATTTAGGGAAAAAAAAATGCAGAATAACAGTCTAGCAGTTAATGAGCAGCAAAAACATTAAAAAAATATTAACTGAGCAAAGGGTAGGGAGTTACACCACAGGGCAGAAATGCCAAATGTGGAGCTGGCTCTGATACCATGTCAAACCAGGAGGTAACTCCTCAAAACTGCAATGTGTATTAGCTGAAGAATGTACATGCTCTTATAGATTGGAGGTGAGGCTATTGGGATTCAGCTCCCAATGACTCTTGGCCTTCCTTATTTCCTAATAATAAATAATATACAAAAATACATGTGCACACCCATCCATAGGATTAGGTGTCAACAAATATTACATTTCTCCCACAATATTAGCATGCTATCACCCATCTCTCAATTGTAGTCATATAGCCTGCCACTTGGGTATACAACTTTCCTTGATCTTGGGAGTGAAAAAGGTAAAAAATATAGAATAATCCCTTCCCAAAGAAATCAAATAAATTTGTTTTATCCTGAGTTGGAAGGGGGTCAATTATTTGAGAATCTTCCTAACTTCCCATGGCCCTAGGTGTTCAAATGCATCTTCCCAAATCTATGAAAAGTGACACCCTCTCAAGGATGAAGGTGAGGGAGAGTGAGAAATAGCTCAATTATGCTAGTGGAATAATGCCAGAATAATCTTTCCTTGCATGTCAAATGAACATAATTTTCCAGTAAGTTGAGGGAAGAGGAGAACCAAGGGATTAGAGGAGAGTTTGTTTTGTGATTGAGGTATATTTACTTATACTATTCTATTATGATATGAATATCAAATATCTCCTTCTATATTTTCTATATATGATATGGGTAACTCGATCATGTTGTTTAATTGAATCATTATTGCATGCTAATATTCCTTTTGCAGAGGAAAAACTTGTCCTTGTATGCTTGTGCATGTAAGAGCTTAGATATAGGAGTTGGAATGGGATATTTGAATAGGAGCGGGAATTATAACTACAAAAATGGTATGAAAAAATGCATTAGTTTGTGAGGGTTAAGGTATGGTCACATCTCCATTTGTCTCTAAGGCTTATATGATGGATATGGATTTACAACTAGGGATTTATTTTGATTATTTCACACACTATTTGATAGAACTTGAGGAAAAATGTATGGAGCAATAACTCAGCCTATGTGTAATTTCTAGGATAACATAACTTATGACTTCACTAGGGATCTTTCCTTAGCGAGTTGATCTCCTTCTCTTGTCTTGATCCCTAGTTTTTAACTATTCCTGAGTCTTTTTTATTTTATTTTGTTCCATGTTAGTTATTTATAGAGTGCCTTCACTAGATAAACACTCCCTGAAGCTTTCCCTATAGTAACTGGGTGCCAAGTTGAGGTCTATTTGGGAGTGGTGGCCTCTCAATAATGGATTTTTCAGTAGGATTTTCTCCAAATTTTGTTGAAATTTCCCTAGATCTATGATCTTGTTTCTACGTCACATTATATTTTCTATAGATTTGATTGGTTCTCCCTCTCATTGTTGATATCTACTATGTTTTTTGCAGCTTTGATTTTGTGTTCAAGGTTGTATTTTTGGATTGATTTATTCTAGTAGTAATTTACCTTTGTCTTGTTTGTATGACACGAAAAACCTGATATGAGTAGTTTGGTGAGTATTTATAACCTATATGATTTCTTGAATTGTGAAAAAATTCAAGTTTTGTATCTTCTTAGGTCTTGTTCTCTTTGTATAGGGTTTGGATTGTTTTCTCTTGTAGGTCATTGTAGGTGTGCGTTTCTTTCCTCTGTGCATTGAGCTATAAATTAGAACTTTCATTGCATATGAGCTTTCTATTTATCTAAGTGTGATAAGGCATAGTTCATTTCTTTCTCTTTCAAAGCATTAATTTCAAGTTTTTGAGTGCTTGTTGGTGCTTTTGATTTGGAATTTTGAGTGTGTTTAATTTTTATTTATGAAATTTTTAGTGGATAATTTTGTTATCTTAATTTGGAGAATATAAAAATATCACCAAGAGTGATTTTGAGTTTCTTATTTGTCACTTGGAAAAGGAAAGAAATTCTATACCCTTCCTTATCTAGTTTTCATCGAATTGGAAAGGAAATTGTGGTTTTCATTTTGGATTGGTATTGAGTCTCTTTATACACCTTATTTGTTTCATTCCAAACCCTTGAGTAATAAATAACCTAAAAGTAAAGGATTAATAAAATCAATTAGATATTTTTTGGTTATAACACACATTAGCCTATGGATGTAGAGCCTTGGAGTAGGATTGGAGAGGACACTCTTCAAGGTTGTAAAACTGGAGCGATCTTCATTGGTGAGTGTAAATCCATTTTCGTATCTAATGCTTATTGAAAATATCCTCTCACATAGGATTTAAGAACGCAATCACATTAAGAACCTATGGAATGATATCCCCCCTCTTAGGCTACTGTGTTTGTTAAATTGTGCAGATTACGAGGGGATATATTTGAGAGGCATATGGTTTGAATTGAAAAATATATTGAGTTTTCAGGAACAATTACCCTACCTACACATATGCTTCTGTTCACATGTGTTATATCAATGATTTGATTAGGAGGTGGTGTCCATGGTGGCCTATCTTTTAGGGCTCTTACCTAGGTGATTGTTGGTGGGAAGTCCCACAATAGCTCATAGAGTGTGACTCCTAGCTCCTTCAAGGTCACTTGCACTGATCAAGGCCGGTATAGGGAGTTTGGGGAAAATACTTCAATAGTATTTGTTAGTCCAATTTCTTGAGGGATTGGTTGCCTCAAGCATATTGGTGTTGAGGAGGTGACTTTAGAGTTTTTTTTCTTGTTGGTCACTATTTTTTATTTTTATGTTTTTTAGTGCATGTTGTTTGGTTCAAGTCTAGTTCAACATAGTAATGTCTTAAAATTAATTAATTAAAAAATAATATATTTATCGAGGCTAGAAAAAATCTCTTCCAATATTGAATATTGTGACACCATTCCCTGAAGACGAAGGTCCACCATCATAGAGATGTATGATAGCTCGATTATCAAAGGTCTTTGACCAAACCAAAGTTGGGAGGATTAATTTTTCTTAAGGGGGATAAAACTGGGTTATTATTGGAATTATGGATAAAATTACACCACCACACATCAACCCACCTTTGGAAAATTCTCTTGATCCAATACTGGTACAACTAAGTGCCTATTTTACAAATCCTTTTCCCTTTCTCTCTCATAAATTTTGTGTTGAGAGTGGTGCTTCTATCATGAAGAAAATGGTTCGCTTCTATCATGAAGAAAATGGTTCCCTCTTCACCATGCAAAATAGGAGTTACTTAAATGATGTCTTTTTTACCACTGAAGAATTTGATAGGTTCCACTTTCTCATTTTGGGGCATCCCACTAGTTGCTTCTACAATGCTAACTAGTTTCTAGACCATATCACTATCCCTCCCTCCATCTAGCTTTGTGTTTGGAATGGGGGAAAGCTTGAGTAAACCCATTAGAGTTGGGTGGTTTCCACCTAGTTCATATATCTCTATGGTCACAATTTCTATCATGGGTCTACCATCTTCAGGAAAATTTCCTTGGAGTTCTACATTTTCCCCTAGTAAGTCTGGGGGAAACACTATTTTTAGAGGAATTTTTAATCCTTTTGGTAGAGGAACACATTATATAGAGGTTTTAATTCCTTTGGAGGGGCGAATTTATTTGGGGGAAATATCCCCACTAGTTCCACTATGCCCATAAGTTTTCAAGCTTACAACAATGATTTTTCAATGAGAAGTATTACTTTTAGTGTCATATGTAATCCAATTAGCAGCCATGAGTTTTGGAGTTCCTTTGTCTCTCGAAGAAATCCCACTGGGGAAACTAATACTTTCACCATGAAAGTTGGTCAAGGTCCCCAACTCTAGTTCTAGTTACCCCTTTGGTCAACCATCACCCTTTGGAAAATATCCCATGGAGGGACTGCAAGGTCCATCTATGGGTCCTTATTTACCTTCAGATCTATTAAATCAACACTAACTTCCATTTCTAGCATCCCTCGATTTGTTGGAATTTGAAAAGTTAACAATGACCCCATATACCAGGATCCTTGATGGCCTCCAATGCCTTAAAAATTTCCATATGATATTTCAAAATTCAAAGGAAAGTTAGGAGAGAACTTAAACACACATATCACCACCTATCATTTATTGTTTTTTTTAGATTCCTTGGTGGATGATTATATTAGGTTGTGACTCTTCCAAAGAAACATAATTGGAGATGCCACTAAATGATATATTGAATTAGATAAGGAATCCTATAGTGACTATTCTTCCTTAGTGAAAATTTTCTTGAACAACTTTAAATTACCTTCATGAAAAGAGATTGGAATTGATATCTTGTCTACCTTAAAAAATGACACCTATACCCAAATCTCTAATCACATACACGAGTGGAGGTGAGGAAAGAGGTCGATTAGGATCGAGATTCCTAACCAGCTACTTAAATATATTTTACCCCATATTTGTTACCACCTATTCCTAAGGATGTTTCCATGGTCGGGGTAACTATAGAGGGGTAGGAAATTTTATTTTCCCAACATGTTGACTTGATTTATTCTCAGTCAGGAACCCTATATGAAATTATTCCAAATGATCCTCATCCTTCAACTAATCCATAATGACTAAAATCGAGATGAAATTTTGATGGTGTAATTGGTTCCATCTCTTCTAATGTTGTGAACCTATTAAAAATTGAATTGGGGTAGTGAATTTTCACTTCAAAAACCCTTGCAAATACACCCAACTCTTAGTAAACCACATCTCCTCAGAAAACCATTGAGATTCATATAGTGTAATCCACAAAATCGAAGAATGCTTAAAAACTTGGCAGGAAAAATAAGAATAATAAGTATAAAAACAATTTTAAACATACTCAAGGGACTCAACAACCCAAACCTAATTAGGGTGGAGGAACAAATGAGAATCAGTGAAATTTAGTTAAATTATTGGGAACAATATTGACATTGATGTGAACTGATGTTGTTGGGAGATTTTTTGGTGAAATTTTGTCATTGATGTCAAAGATGTGGGTTCCATGGATAACACCAGGAAATATCAAGTTGAGGGGAGTCCCATGGTAGTTTTTGTGCTTAATATAGAATCATCATAGTAGCAAGTTAACTGAGGAAGCTAAAAATATTATATCTAGGGGCGTTAGGTGGCCTAGTATTTGAAGGAACTTCTGTTTCAGGGGATTTTTTCAGTTTCCTTTGCAATGTGCTCAAATGGATAGACCATGAAAATATTTTTCCAATGGTATAATGCAACCTGCAAAACTCCAAAGGATGATGGAGTTATGGCCGACTGAATTTTGGTAGGATTATAGGACTCAAGGTTCTGCATAAATCTCATGTTTTGCAACAAATTTCTTTGTTAAATAAATTTCAGACTTAGGACGATCTATGAAGTAGTCATAATGTTTGATAAGGTTAGAACTTGCGCTTATTCATTAAGTTAGATCGTTTGGTAAGGTTAGACATTGAGCCTAGTCATTAGGTCAAACCATTTGGTAAGTTTGGACCTTGGGCCTAGTTGGTAGGTCGGCCCAGTCACGAGGTTGTTCTGATGGGAGGATTCAACAGGTGCACAAATGACCGACCCTTGATCTTCGACTCCTCACCTGTGTGGGATCCATCCAAGGTAGGTGAAAAATAAATATGTGGCATCCATGATGGCAAGGTGATGTTAGCATATGCTGACATGGAACCCAAGACTTGGGACATGTGGCATGAAGATTTTCATTTTTTAGGTGTCAAATCGGTCTACTTTTGAGTTACATGTGGTAGTGTTAGAGTGGGACACGTGGCATAGATGACATTAGAATGATGATGTGGAAAAAACTTCGAAGTTCATGTCAAGCGATCGTTATGATGAAGTTATCCTCTGCATTTTATTTCCATGGAATTTGAAGTTGAACCAACCACATGGAAAAAAATCAAAGGAATGGTCGAGGATTACAAGCGAGTCAGTGGGAGAAGTGTTAGTACCGACCTCTAATCACACGTCCCCTGGGTTGTGGCATAAAGTACTCAATGTTTAGACCACTACTTCTAGCCCTCTAGGAACATGATGGAAAGTTGCTAATAAGTAAAAGATGACACATTTGGCAGAAGCCACTAATTATAGCAATTAACCATTTATGAAGATATAGCTATAAACACTGCTAAAAGCTAGTGATACACTATATTTTATAAATTGAGGAAGCTGATTAGAATTCAATGCCAAGAACAACAATCATGACATGAAACTAAATAACTTTGATTAAAGAAAACATATCACACTTAATGCAATAAGTATTTAACAAATTTGTTTTAGTGATGGGGTTCTCTGATCTTAGACATATAATATTGAAGAATAAGTTTTATAAAGATCAAATTGAGAATGTAGTACCTATTGGAAATTCCCTAAACACATACTGTGGATATTTAATTGACAAGAGAAACCATGTTGGAAATTTAAGGGTCAATTTTATTATGCAAGAAAAACCATTGATCATGATGACAAATTTCATGCTCCAATGCTTACTTGTTTTCAAGCTTTGTCTTTTTAAATGTGGTTCTCAAACTACGTGATAGTAGGTGAGTAAATTATCAATATAATTTTGTAATTACAAATTATATGTGTGGATTTTTGAATAATGTGTGTGTTATGTATGAGCCAAAACAAAGTGGAACAACAAATTAAGTTGCATAAAGGATTTTGTATGGTTGTGTTCCAATGTTATGTATGTTGAATAAAGAGCAAAGAGTGCAGTAGACCAAAATCAACTAAGGAAGAGACAACTGCTTTTGTGTATTTGCATAGGAAGGGAGGAGCTATAGAAATACCACAAACTAGAGTCACAATTTAATTGTAATATTGAGGTAGGTCATTGTTCTCAATATGAAAATTGTATGAAATAGTAGAACACTTGAATAAATTAGGTTAGAGCCTCTAGGAAAATTTTCTCTTGCTGACTCTAAGGGGGGTTGGGGCCTCTTGTGAGTGGGTGCTCACAAACATATGATGCAATCAGGGTTGGTGCCATAATGATCATCATAATACAAACCAAGATTTGGTGGGTTTTCTCCCATAAAGGTTTCTATGTAAATTATTGTTCCAAATGTATGTGAATATTGGTCTCTCATGTGTTGTTTGATTGAATTCCATTGAAAGTTTAAGTTCGCAAAACTAAAAGAAAGAAAAATGTTAATTATTGATTCACCCCCCCTCTAAGTTATTCCCGATTCCAAAAAATTGTTATAAGAGCTAAGTTACTTTACGAATAAGTTAACCACTGGAAGGTAGATCGATAAGGAATCATGTCTAAATAAGAAAGTCAAGATGCTTATTTAAGTAAGATACCAGTCTTTGATGGTATACATTATGTATTTTTCAAATCAGGATGGAAGCCTATCTCATGTCCCTAGGTGTAGATGCTTGAAGTTTTGTATTAGTTGACTATAATTTTCTAAATGCCCCTCGTACATATGTAAATGGTAAAAAGGTTTTTGAGAACAATGAAAAAGCCAAGAATGCCATTCTCTTTGGTCTTAATCAATCTAATATACTAAAGGTAATGCACTGTAAGTTAGCCAAGGAAGTATGGGAAAGGCTTAGGAATATTTATGAAGGGGATGAGAAAGTTAAGCAAGCCAAGCTTCAAGCCTTTAAAATGAGATTCAAGAGGTTAAGAATGAATGAAGAGGAAGATATAGCATAATATTTTCTTAGAGTTGATGGGGTAGAAAACATGATTAGAGGTCTTGGAGAGGTTCTAAAAAATAACGTGGTTATCCAAAAGGTATTGATATCTCTTGATATGATATTTAATGCTAAAATATCAACCATTTAAGAAATGACAGACTTGAAGTCCCTCACAATGGCGTAGCTACACGAAACTCTCACAACTTATGATATGAGGATAGAAAATAGAAGTTTGAGCATAAGGACGAAAAATTTGAAGTATCGAAGAAGACTAAGGAATACAAAGATAATTAGGGGTGTTCTAATTGTGAATCTGATCATGAGTTGGCTCAATTTTCTAGAAATATAAAATATGGTTTAGGTACGTATAAGGGAAATTTACCCTTAAAATTATTTGAATATGGAAGGGTTGTGAATTTTTCCTCCAAGTTTCCATATAAGGAGAATCCAGAAAAGGAAAAGGATCAAAAGTATAGGGATAAATCTCAAAAATATCAAATGAAGAAATCCTTCGTGTTATGCGGAATTATGAATTACGGATAAAACACATTCCCTAAATTTGATGCTATGCATTTAGAACAAAAGATCAAATACTTTGCAGATACTTTTCCTAGTAGTAAATAAACACACAGAAATATTGAGAAACTTACTTGGATTCCAAGCACTTCCTATTCTCCTTCTGTCGCTCTTGCTGTAGCTTCTAATCCAAGCTTGATCGCTAGACTAAGTTCTTGCAAGTATAAACACTAAAAAACAAAGATATTGCAATATAAAGATGGCTATTCACTTTAATCAGTTAAATCAATGAAACATGAAACATATACATCAGATAAGAATCCATAATATGAAAGACAGAAGCTTATACAGATACATATGTGGGAAAGTAAGAAGCAATATTTATTAATGGATAGAAGGGGGGGTTACAACCAGTGATTGATTTGATGTCACCAACTCTAGCATCATCCTAGCCTCATCACAATGAACATATCTCCAACAACATATCACTCAAATCAAATCCTCAATTGAGATTCCAACAACATTTCTCTACCAAATTTCTTCCTTCTCAAGCAGTAGGATCTGTGCTCAATTTATAGATGAGCTAAAGGTATTTTCACAGTCAATGAATTTCTAATAATAGGCAAGACATGTTTCCCAACTCACAGGTGTTGAATGGACACATGGATTTGAAATTTGACACATATGCACTCTTCTAGAAGGCACTAGCCATGTGAAGATTCCAGAATAATGATAATTTCACTCCCAATTGACCAACGCATTGTTGAGTGTCAAGAATTTCTTTGCAAAGCACCCTTGAATGGAAGTGACTGCATATGCAAAGCAGTTAGTCCCTTGAGAGACTGCGTTGGTGAGCTCATAGGTGATATAACATGTACTTCAAATCTTGGAAACCTTGCAATGGAAATCATGGATGATTTGTTCTTGTTCTTTGTCTTAGGGAATGTAGAAACTGAAATGATAGGGGATGATATACCCTATTCATTAGTTCTGGGGATGATGTCTAGTTTAACCATGTCATTAGGAATGGTGCCCAAATTGACCTATAATAATTACCCCCTAAATCATGAAGTCAAAATAATAATAACGATATTTTTTGAATGAGATGCTTTACACTGTGATAGGCTAGAGCTGAAGCGGAATGGAGACTTGCATCAATATTAAAATACATTACATCATGATATATCCTCTTGATCACGAATTTCTGAGGGAATAAATTCCCATGCTCAACACATAAAATATCTACTAACATGTACATAGTGCAGAAAGTCATCTACATTGGAATGTTGCCTAATACAGACATGCCTACAGATATAGGCCCATGTTCGGATGACGAACTGTATGTAAGGTCCCCATATAGATGATGTATACAAAAATCCTAAAATCACAGCCTGGATGGCTAAAAATATATCTGGGGTATTCTTATCTTGTTCACTCGATCATTCAGGTACAAGTCTATCCATGCGAATATATGATTTGTAGTCGAAAATGGTAAGACATTGTTTGATTACCGGCCAATGATGTGAGTTGTTAACAAACAAGAGAGAACCACCATTAATGTTAATGGCCCTCAAGGTACTACAATACATTTTGTAAGGCATGAATAGATGATTTGTTGTCAAACGAAAAACAAAATATTTCGGTCAAAAGTCCGGAAGTGAGGATCTTGTCAATGCTGTAACAAGCCTCATGGTACTGGAATATGATGTTTCTATGTGAACTTCCTGGATGATGATTTGATGTCGACATGAAGTCACTTTATTGTGAAATGGGAGTTACTAATTTCAGAGACAAAGTATGACTTGATATAACAATGTTCAGGGATGACTGTCATGAGAATGAAGGTTTATGATTATTGTAGAAGGATGAGTATTCACTGGATGACTTCTCTTGAACATATCGGGGACACTGAGATGAGTTGGCAGCATTGACCCAAAATCGAAGTGAAGGTATGATGAACCATACGTATGAATGAACCGTCAAGAATATTACCCAACCCAAACAGTCACAGTGATCGAGTGAAGTGTCATGTTCAAGAGCGACCTGCTACCGTAAAAAGTTATGTTCACTTTCCCAAATTTTCCCCGGTCATTTTTTGACCAGTACCTCTTTATTTTTTAACAAGCTTGAGGAGGATAACATATGCTTGACCTATAATTCAACCCTTAGGGCGAATAATGTATCGATATTCAATAATTTAACGAGTCTAGCGATGAATGAAACTTGATTCTCGCCATGATCGACAAGCTCGTCGCTATATTATGTTTTAAAGAGCCTAACGACAATGAAAACCTGGTCCTTTTTCATATTTAGAGAGTTTGAAAAAGAGGATGAAAAAAAAACTCCATAATAATTTTTCGTAAAGTTGTCGCTCATATCCGAAAAAGTGTAAAATAATATCTGAGAGAACCTCTTAGCCATGTTCGACTAATGCATTCCTTTTTCATAAATAATATATTTCAGTCCAGAAAAGGGTTAAACTTATACTAAGTAGATATCAATTCATTTACTTTTACGAGCTCCAAAATAAAAGTTCTTGGTAATCTTTTCACATTATCAGAGTCTGAAAAGAGCTAAAAGAAGACTCCAGGGGTTCCTTTTTTGCTGTTATCAAAGCTCGAAAAAGAGATAAAAGTGCGCTTCAAGTCCTTTTTCATTTTTAACAAAGCTCAAAAAATAAGGATAAAAGTATGCTTTGTGGTCAAATCATTCTTGAAATAAATCTGCACGACTAATCTACTCATCAGTTGTAAAACCTGTTCAAAACAACATAAAATGGATTAAAAATACTCGTTTCATGATAAAAATAGAATAAAACCATAGTCAAAACAATAAATATGATTTGAAAATAATCAAATGACTAATAAAAAGAGTTTTACTATTCATTTTTTCCATTTAAAAGTTACCATTTACATTTTGGAGCTCTGAACCTGTTTTTTCCCCCGAACATCAGCTGTTGATTACGATTGATTCTGTGGAAGGTTTTCATCACCGTTTGATCCCAGTTGGTGCCATGAACACTCTCTTTCTTTCAGTATTCAATTCATTTCCTTTCATTTCAAATTTTTATGGATTTGGGGCCCTTAGGGTAATTGTTTTTAAAAAGAGGGCAATGCACACTTGAGCATCGAAAACTGCATTGTGGAGCGCCTAAATTGAAGCCTAGGTGCATATTCAATGCACTGTCCCTTGTTCAATACTGCGTTTGACACAATTCACATCCCTTGTTCAATACTGTGTTCGACGCAATTCACATTTTTTATTCTTGCAATGTACCCAAAATTTTCCTAATTTTTTTCATGAAAAGGAGTCTAATGGGTCTTATGGTTATGTTTCAGGATTCCATCAGACTAAAATGGTGATTACTTGGAGAGAAAAAGAGCATGAAGAACAAAATATGGTTGCCCTAAATGATCTAGGTACAGTAAGAGCCCTAAGAGATTGTGGGTTGTTAAAGTACTTCTGCTTGTCAGGGATGAGGCAAAAAATAGAATTCTTGAGGTTCTTAGTTCGAGAATGGGATCCAAATATCGAGGCATTTCACATTCTGAACAAAGTGGTTCCTATTATAGTGGAATATGTATATTTTCTGACAGGCTTGTTGAGGAGAGGCTTGCCTATTTCTCTCTCAAGGTCTGCTCTTAGAGGAGAGATTGTGAGAGATTATGTTTTTCAATATTTCTATCCAGGGGCAGAGCCAAGAAAGGATGGGAAAATAAACATCAGTGACATTCGATATTTGTCTTTGAGAACCATTTTTTTCACGATCACAAAACTTGCTGGCACCATTACACTTCATGTAGCGAATAGATCATATATGGAGTATGTGCTAGAGTGCGTGGAGACAACACTCTTCAACTAGTCTGAAGCTGTAATTTCTCAGATAAAATAACAAATGAACAAGGCAAAGGGTGAAAGGAAGAAAAAATTCAGCTATGGTTCGATCTTCATTTCATTTTCCTTAGAGTGGATTCCACTGATGCAGCCTCAATATGTGACATTGGGTGTGTCTAACCCTAGAGATCCGAGGATGCAGAGATGGGTAGAACTAATGGCTAGGCATGTAGGCTAATCTTCCATTGTGTTCTCGACTATTTTCTTCACCTGGTTCAGGCGATAGGTTGTCGCCATTGATGAGTGTGCATACGCAGGCATCGATTTCTGAGGAGATTCATACTTAGATTTACCAGAAAGCCCCCAGTGGGGTGCAATAGGTAAGAATGTTTTGACCTTTTTTTTATTTTTCTAAGGTTTATACAATGTTTTTGTATTTTTATGTTTTCCCAAGACTAAAATAAAGTTTTAATGTAATGAAGATATTGTTCAAGTTCAACCAGTGGAGGAATCAGAGCATGAAGTAAATGAGCCAGTAGAGAGGGCTTTCGGGAGAGCAGTTCTTCAGGATTTAGACATGGCTAAGACTCGGTCTGAGCTTCAGCAACATATAGAGGGATTGAACTTTGGGATTTTGGATTTTCGAATCGAAGAGTTACCCATGCAACTGCAGCACCACACTATAGGTGTTCCTAACCGCTGGATGTGGTTACTGCATAGGGTAGCTAGATCTATAGCATGTTACCATGAACATCACTAGTTTAATTTTGACATGTTGCATACATTTTGAGGTTAGATGACCAATGTGTCTTGGGTACAATTTTTTGTAAAAACCTATAACTATATATCTATTTGATTTCAGTGTTTTCCTATGTTTATTGCATAATCCTATTCAATTATGTGAATGTGTCTTTACATGTGTTGCAAATGTCTATCTAAAACTTGATTAGCCAAAGAATCAGTGAATGTGTTCAAGTTTCTGGAAATGTGTTGATATTGAATAAAATCAAAATGTCTTTCCAAAAGTTGGACTCTTAGGAACAAACAATGCAATGTTGGATTTCCAACAGTATAAGCAATAGTAATTTTTAATACCACAAGTTGTGAGTCTAACCTTATGATGATGTGGTTAATACCAAATGAAATGGTATCAGAGAGAAATTCGATCAAAGTGCTATACTCAACGATATTATTTGTCGATCTACCAATAAAAATTGCTTTAAAACCCATTAACTCGTCGTTCGAAGAGAAAATGGCCCACACTGTAGAGGATAGATTCTGCGTACTACAACTAGCACCATCAACATATCCAACAAATGGTTCCAAAGATTCAAACATCTGCGATGAAATGTAAAGCAGATTACTAACGTCAAGAAAACTCTGAAAAAAACTAAGACAGTGAATGAAAATCAACAACATATTATACAATATAATACAAAAAATTACTATGCTCATAATTAAGCATAGTAACATTTTATATACAACCCATTTCTGGGCTGTGACAATGGAATTCCATCGTAATCCACCAAATCATAGGAACCCTTAGCAAGAACTCTTTTGAAAATATAGGGGCCATGCCATAATGGCTCAAATTTCCCTATACCTATTACATCAGCTTCTTGATCAAAAAGAAGGACCATGTCACCCTCTGAGAAAATGCGAGGCTCGAAATTTTTGTCGCATTGCGCCTTTATACGTCTCTTATGCACTTCGTTGGTCAATTGGGCTTCACGACGCATTTCATCAAGATGGATGAGGTTAAAAAGATGCGCTTCTTATTCTTAGGTGTCAGGTAACAAGGAAATTATGAGTTTTAATGATAGTATTTCACATTGGATTGGTAAGATAGCTTCCAGACCATACACCAATTGAAAGGGGGTAAATCTGGTTACGTTTCTCACCGATGTTCAGTACGCCCACAAGGCTGAGTACAGGATCAAATTCCAGCTTCTTTTATGAACTCTTATCATTCATTGAAGCATACGTTTAATAATCTTGTTGATAGCCTCAACTTGTCCATTTTATTGTGGATAATAAGGAGTAGAATTATCTTGTAAAAATCCTAACTTGGCAGTCAATTCAACCATCATGTGGTTGCGAAAATGCTTCCCATGATCTGTAACTATATCCTATGGGACCCCAAACCTGCAATAACATGATTAAATAAAAATGATGCAGTTGTTTCCCCTGTGTTTTTGAATGTATGCATCACTTCGGCCCACTTGGTAAAGTATTATACTACGATAATAATATAACCATGCCCCCCAGACGAACAAGGGTTACAGGTCATGAAGTCAATATCCCATTTCAAAAATGGTCCCACAAAGACAAAATGATGCATTAGCGTTGGCGGTTTGTGGATTTTATGATCAAATATCTGGCATGCATGACAACTTCTGACCACGAGAATTTAGTCGCGAAATATGGTAGGCCAAAAGTAACCGGCGTGGAGTATCTTCTGCGCTGTAGTGTATCCAGACAAGTTTCCACCACAACCCAAGCATGAAAATCATTAAAAACATTTTTAGCCTCCACATGAGTGAGGCACCTTCTTAAAATTGTATCAAAACCATGAATATAAAGTGTATCGCCAATGATAAGATAATCTTTGGCTTGGTATCGAATACATCACTGGTCAGAGTGAGAGGTATCAGGCCGAAAATTTTGGGTCTGGAGATAAATGATAAAATCCCCATGCCAAGGATCAGATGATCTGATCAGAAACAGAGTCTCGTCAAGAATAGATGGTTCTGATGTAGTAGTAGTACTGTCAGAGGGAAGGTCACAAAGAAGCTCAACCAAAACTGAAGACTTCTTTGACTTGGATTTGATGAAGTCTAAATCAAATTCCTGCAAAATGAGAATCCATTTTGAATATTTTCCCCCAGCAATTGACGTGATAATATATAAGTCATGGGGTTGCAATCCAAAATGACAATGCTCTTCTGGAACAGGATATAGTGGCGAAATATTTGGACAGCTTGAACAACTGCCAAGGCAAGATTTTCTACGTATGAATAATTCACTTCCGTATCATTGAGATTACGACTAAAATAATAGATCCGATGTTCTATCCCATTTTTACTTGGACCAATACCATAGAAATGGTCGTATCAGCCACAGTGATATATAAGAAATAATCACTCTGATAATTGGGGGGATACATTAATGACGCCCAGACAAGAGTATCCTTGACAGCATCAAAAGAAGCTTGTGCAACTTGGTCCCAATGGAAGGGAACCCCCTTTTTCAAGAGACAAGTAAATCCTTTAGCCATTTTGGCATAGTTGGGTATCAACCTCCTTAGGAAGTTAGCATTTCCTTGAAATTTCTGTATTTGAAGTAAATTTGATGGCGCAGGAAAATCAAGAATGGCCTGAACCTTCAATGGGTCGATTCAAATTCCTTCTTTTGAGATGACAAATCCAAGGAAACGAACAGAACCAACACAAAACACACATTTATGTGGATGGAGGCATATTTTGTAGTGCCAACAGTGTAAGAATATGCTCTTAAATGCATTGGGTGATCAATCCAGTTTCTTGAATGCGCGGGTAAATCATCTAGATAGGGTTGAACAATGTGCTTGATGTCATTGAAAGCATAATCCATTTCTCTTTGAAAAGTTTCCCCAACATTCTTTAAACCAAATGGTAGTTTCCTATAAGCGAATGTGCCCCAGGGATAGATGAATTTTGTGTTATATTTATCCTCTAGGTGGATATTGATTTGATTGTAACCGGAAAATCCATCCATGAACTAAAATATTTCGCATTCAGCACAATCGTTAATAATCTAGTTGATAAAGGGAGTAGGATTTTTGTATTTTGGAAAAGCAAGATTGACATCCCGATAATATACGCACACTCTGATGGTTCCTCTCTTTTTTTCATAACAGGAACGATTGGAAAACCACTCAGTTAGTGGAACAGGGTAAATGAAACTAACACGCAAAAGTTTCTCAACTTCTGCTTTAATGGTAGTGGCCTTCTTCGGATGAACAAGACGAAGGCATTGACGCACCGACTTGACATCAAGATACATATTAATAATGTGTTCAATGATACTAGTATCTATGCCTGGAATTTCCTTGTAAGACCAAGCAAATACATCATGAAATTCACAGAAGAGAGAGCGATATGTTTCGAGTTCTGATGGAGAACAAGATACGCTGAAATTAATATTTTATACAACACTAGGTTTGGTCGAAATATCGATAGAAATGGTTTCTTCAATATTTGACAAATTTAGCTCAGAATCGACTGCATTAATAGGTAAAAATTCGAAAATAAATTTTTGATCGTTGGGTGATCTAGTTCACTAAGATTATTTTCTTCATAATCATGAATATGGGAACGATGATGATAATCTTCCCATGGATCTCCTTCTGACATCATGGTTTCCAAAATATTCTCATCTATCATGAATGTTGAGGAAAAAGGATCAGATGGAGTACCAAAATCTAAGGAACGATCAACCCAAACAACTGGCGACGCTAATTTCGGATCCACCGCCCAAGCCAGATAGATTGATTGCTATGCCTGCTCAATAGGGTTGGGTGGAAGAAAATCATCCAAAGTAATAATTTTAGAATCACCCGTACTCTTCCTTAAGCCAGATGGAATGGAAGAGATCATGTAGCAGATCTCTATTCTTGCAATTTCTGCAAATATCGTAGGTGATGGTAATGCAAAAGTTCCCATAAGAGTGGAATCCTTTAAGAGTCCTACACCAATGTTCTGAAGTGCAAGTTGGGGTGCGTGAACGAATGGAACACTTCCAGTTACCTGCGAAGAAGAGGAAAAGAAGGATAGCTGATTGATGACTATGATGGCACCTTTATATGGAAAGGCATTCATTCTAAAATATGTAGAAACAATTGCAGTCATAGCATATACCCATGGCCTTCCAACTAGAATATTGTAGTCAAGGGGTCCATCAACAACCTCGTCATCAACATTCACTATTTTCCCCCCTAGCTCAACATGCAAGTTATTTATAATACTGCAAGACTTATATGTATGTTCGTCAAAAGCCTTCAACGTCATTGATGATTGAGATAGGCACAGTGAGCCAAGTGACTTCCAATAGTTTAGAGACATAATGCACGTAGACGCTCCCTCATCAATAATAGTACGATGAACAAGGTGATTAAGAACATTTACTTGTACAGAGTGTTAGTATGAATCTTGATTCGAGGTGTATGAAAAAAGACCACTTTAGCTGCGCATAATAAACATCCCTAACAGTAGAAATGACAGCTAATATCTTTAGATCTGGAGTTAGATGATCAAGAAAAATGCTGCAAAAATCTAGATCTATGCATTAGAAGACATTAAACAGTAGAAAAATAAGATTTACTCCATAGATCCAATAGACAAGACAAGAATAGATCCATTGAAATTTTATATTAAGGGCACATGGGAGGAAAACACAAGAGGGTGTTCCCTGTTCTCCTCAATGGGATGGGTTTTTGTAAGTCCTCAGCACTTCAGATTTAGAATTCCTCTCTCTTGATGGTGTAGAAAACCCAGAAAAAATGGAAAAATGTGGCTATGATAATGGATCAATAGCCGGACCAAGAGTTGAGATCCAGAGTGATCTTTTAGGCAACAAAAGGTGACAAATGAATGGGAAAACCCTTCTATTTATAACAAAATATTGAGTTAGTCTAGAGATTGGTGCATAATTAAAATATTATTAACCAAATCTAGATCCAACTTTTATGGAATGTTTTATTATATTTGTTGGAGGGAAAAGGAATTTGACTTGAGTCAAATCCCCTTATTTGTAAATAATAAATAAATAAATGATTTATTTATCATTTTAAGGATGTGATTAAGTAATAATAAATAAATAAATGATTTATTTATCATTTTAAGGATATGGTTGAGTAATAATAAAATAAATAATGATTTATTTAATTATTTAAGGGTGAATTAGTCATATTTAACAAAGAATATTATTTAAATAAGATTTAAACAATTATTCTTTAGAAAATAATAAGATAAATAATGATTTATCTAATTAATTTCTTTGTTCTGGGTTAAATATAACTAGAAATATTAATTAAACTACTGTTTAACTAATTATTTCTTGAGGAAAGTCAAACAAATATATATTTATTTAATATTTTCTTATGGGGTTTCCTGTTTAGACTACAAACAACTTAATAAAGGTGATTTACTAAGTTATTTTCATAGTGAAAGAAATTTTACTTGGAGTAAAATTGGTCTTACATGATGTACTTGGGTCCATATAATGATAATAGGTTAGATGACCAAAAAATGGTGTAACAGATTGCCCCCTAGTGTGCGAGCGTTAGGAGCTAATTGTATGACTGAAGTACGTTGTAAGAACTCAATCACTAGACATCGAAGGGGAAATCAAAGAGAGAGAAGTATAAGGTAAACCAAAGTGCTGAAAGAACTAGACCCTGAGGAGGCGACTTGTAGGTGCGACAAGTATTTTTGATGAGTGAGTACCTGCTATAGGCGGCGAGGGAGGCATACCTATGCCCGCCGAGGCAATAGTACAAACAATAAGGCACCCGGAAAACCACGGAACGCAATAATAAAGCATATGCTGGCCTAAACATGAGCCAGATAAATAACACGATAATGAATCCCACATACATATTGTGCCTGGGATAACAGCCAGGACTTTGTACAATAATATCTAAGTACATGAGATATAAATACAACCCAGATGCCCCTGAAAACAGGAAAGGGCTCTAAAAATTTGACTGATACATGTAATCAAAAAGTCACTGCAAGCGGCTGAGGCCGATATCATCAAATGTATGGAGCTGCATCGAAGGCTATAATGAAGATGTCATTCGAGTGTGTGGGGGGCTACCTATAGGGCCACCCCCTCATGAGGACTGAGACATCTCACACACACCCGGGAATCATCGATGTCAGCTGCTGCATCACTGAACCATCAAGTATATATATCTCGATCATGCTGAAAGGAGATGGAGCTAAGAAGAAATCAAGTCAAAGGGAAATAAGGAGTCCCTTTTCCTAATCCGAGGTACCGAACAAAAGTGGAAGCTGGAACCAAGGTACACCACCCTCTAGACCTGTCTTCTGGAATGAATGAGCTGATGTCGACAGAAGCAGGTTTGCTATAAGTGAGGCAATAAGGGATCCTCAACTAAGGCACGAGAGAAAATAGTAGAGTGACTGATAGACTGACACCAATGATGATGATTAAATGAGGGGAAATGAGTAGCGAATGGACGACTTCCCTTGTTAGAGCATAAACAGCATGGATGACCTGGCAGCGATTGACATAATATCATGGGGGATAGGGGATAGTGGACACGAGAGAGAAACCAAGCAATGAAGGATGGAGGACTATAGTGAGGTGCGAAGTAACTTGGGATAGACTCCATGAAATAAATGATGACTCAACTCGGATGCTCTAAACAAGGGTGACTCGATGGTGCTTCCAGAAAGGAAAAGGGTCCAATGGGGACCATAAAGGCATGAGTACAAGATGGTAACTCACGACGAAAGTCAACATGAGTGTGGACAAGTATGGAGGCAACATGGTGCCCCGGTACGAGTGTTGCAAGTGAAGAAATTCGATTTTTAGGAAGGGTGAAGTGGTGCTTCATGGGAAAAATGTGTCCTGGTGAAGTATCAAATCACTAAAAACTAACAGATACCCATTTGAGGGCTTGGTGAGAGCTTTCCAACGGTGTGGAAATTTTGGTAAACGAAGCTACGGTTGGATCGCAACAGGCGAAAGAAAAAATAGGGGTTTCTCTTTTAATAAGGCATTTTCCCTCCAAAATCATTCATTTGCATGTGGAGCAGTGGTGAATGTAGAGAGGAGAGAAGGCCCTAAATCTTGCAGCGATCGTAGCGGACAAACCGACCGTTGGAATCGAGATCTGTCAGTTGCAGGTAAGAGGCCTAACCCTACTCTTTCTTTTCAGTGGATTAAAAGTTCAAATTAGGTCCCTAAGGCTCAGTAATAGCTCTCTACTCCTCTTCACAGCCGGGTCGCACTTTTTGGGGAAAAAAGTGTGACCTGGGTAGCAGGTTTTGGCCAAAAAAGTGCAACTTATCCCAAGTTTAAGCCTGAAAAGTGTGACCTGTCCGGGAGGGGCGCTTTTGTGCTATTTTTTGGCTGAGTACTAGGGTTTTTTAATGAGAAATATTCTTTCCTATCTGTATACTGATAAATATGATGGTTTTGTGTAGGTATGGTAGAATTACGGATCAAATGGAGAGAGAGAGACCTGGGCGCACTATGGTCAGAGATCCGGGAGGATCAGGGTGTCCGCAGTGCTTTGGCCAGGTTTGGGGTTCTGAAGCTTGTGGAGAACCCTTTGATGAGAGCTGGGGAGCCCTTATTGGCCTGGATTGTCAACTATTGGGATCCGGACCATGAGTTATTTATAGTGCAGGGGCACCGGATCGAGTTGATGGTCCACGATATATATTTCCTGACTAGTTTTCCACCACTTGGGATGGTAGGGAATACTCAGCAAGTATTACCACATGGGTGGAACATCATAGAGTTTGTAGAGCATCATTGTCGGCCAGGTCTCCAAGTCAAGGGGAATTGGATACCCATCGGGGATTTAGAGAGGTTAGAGACCCGTGCTGTGGCCACAGCGGTGCTGTGGATCCTAGGAAACCAGGCACTCCATCACATCATGGGGGGTCAAATGATGCTTGTGGAAAGTGTTTTGAGTGGGACCTAATATGGGTGGGCCCAGATGATGCTGTAATCATTGAAACAACAGTTGTCTCTATGTAAGCGGCAAGTGAACCATGACTATGCATATGGTACAGTTTTGTGCTCTTTCTTCTTTGAGAAGATCGCGACACTTCAACCTCGCATACATCTCCCAGATGGAGGCCCGAGAGAACCTAGGATGTGCCAGTGGGGGTGAATATTGTGCATAGGAGGAGGTGGAGCAGTTGGATGGGTGTTTCGTCCTGATTTCTTTGTTCATTGGGATCAAATTCCATTGTATATAGACAACTATCCCTATAGTGGGATGAGTTATTGTGAGGACCCATATCTGCCACTGCCGCCTGGTCGTATATGGGGACCCGATGGTGAGTGACAAATTGCTAACATTTTATGTGCATGTAAAGTTTCTAGAATATTATATGTGATACTGATTCTTTTACTTTTGGTATGCAGATACAGCACCGGTAAAACCGGCCGGGTACATGGGACGACCTGCAGTATCAGGGGCCGCAGGGTCTAGTGGATCAAGGGCACAGTATAATGAGGATGTAGCAACCCTTTTGGAGGATATCTTCCATAGATGTGAAAGGCTTCTGACCAGTGTTTCGGAACGTGGTTAGTAGGACTTAGATGACCAATACATAGAGCCATGTATTGGTTTACCCTTGGAATGGCAAGGGGTCATGCGGTGTATGGAGATGGCTCGACAGGGCATGCGTGATCTACAAGCGGCGGGGTTAGAGCCATTGGCTCGGGATCCTCCAAATAGTGATTAATGTGTAGGGGCAAGTGGTGCCCCCAGTTTTGATGTTTTGTAACATGCTATGGGCATGTCATATGTATTAGAGTTAATGAACTCTAAAACATTTTATATGACACATACTATGGATATGCATCATTTTGATATTTTCATGTTATTTTCTTGTGTTAAATGCCAATCCAGAATATGGTTTGCAAGGCTATCTACATAGTGATTTTGTGCTCTAGGTGCATGACTGAAAGTAATGATTTCAAATTCTCACATCAAAAGCTTCACTCGTAAATATCTTCTGAAAAGGATAGGATTATGCACACGATATACACCATTCAATTTCATGACAAGAAGCAGGGAATCTAAATGAATATGAAGGTGGAGGATGCGATGTGAAAGGGCATCGGCTAATAAACCTCGCACAACATCATATTCGGCCTGATTATTGGTAGTAGTACCAATGCATACACCATTTGAAATAACAAGCGCCTGCAGAGGGGTAAAAATGGCCCAACCTGCCAAGGCTAAATTCCGGGAGTAGCGACTTGCACCATCGACAAAACCGATATAAGGTGTTGATGGGGGGTCCCTTTGAAAGGTGCCACAAGACAATAAATGGGAGGATAAAAAACAATGTTGGCAACTTGAGTGCATAGTAGAAATCGAATGCACGCTGCAAAAGGGAGTGATCTGGGTAGGATGTCTACTTCCCACATGTCGCCGGTGAGGGTAAGTGTGGGAGCTACTGGAGGAGTAGCTTGAGCTCAGGCTGCATAAGTCACCAAAGGTATGGATGATGGCATCCCGTTTATGGGCAGGAAAGATGAAGTCAGGGGTGGACGTAGCTTCCATGATGTCATCGTCACAACAAGAGGTGGAAGGACAGGAGGAAGGGAGACCACATGACATGGCAAGGCTACCTAAATCATCATCATGAGAAGAAATAATCACATGTGCATTGTCATGCGGGATGACGTAAGAATAAGAAAATAAAGGATCTACTGATGTTGAGCCTGAGGTGTTTGCTGAAAGGAGGTCAAGCGAAACAACAGGAGAAGGTTCAGAGGGAGCTTTTGTTGAGGGTCTCAAGGATGATGAAAGATAAAGGATGGTGGCCGCATGCTCTGTCATTTCGACATCAGGGGGGGAATGTTGATAGGAGCGGGTAAATCCTTAGTCTGGCCGACAGCATACTATGCAAGCACAAGAGAAGCGGATTGATTCTGTTCAATCTCGTACTCCTGAACTACCCCCAAAGAGGCACGGGAATGTGTAAGGCAGGGAAAATGATGGAAGTAATGGCCACGGAGATCACACAAAGCACAAGGGTGCTTGGTGTGAATAGTCTTGGTGTTCTTGGTTGCGGTTGATGAAGAAGCAGGGGTTTCAGGGACCGTAGACTCAGGGAACACGACATTAACCATGGGCTTGATGTGGGGCAACTCGGGACAAGTATGGGTGGCATGACCAACGACATCACACAAAGTGCAGGGCTTTGGAGGCAGAGGAGGCGCAGGGTTAGTTGGGGCAGCTGTTTCCTTTGAGGCCTTTTTGCGAGCTCTGCCCTTCTTACCCGAAGCAGTCGCAACAGGAGGTGGATCCCATTGAGGTGGCTGAGGCACTGTGACAATAGGAGAAGTCAGGGGGACCGGTTGAATCGGGGTCAGAGCAAGATAAGGTTTAGGTTGACCTGGCAGGGTGGTAGTTGGAGGATCAAGGTACCAAACTAGGAGCCCAATGGTCAAGTTAGGAAGAGAGAGGGTGGCCATGACAAGTGCCATATAGATGCCTAGTGGAGGGACTAGGAACGGTATCTTGCCGGAGGGGTAATGGCCAGGTGGGACGACTCCTAAATGGTTAAGGCCTAGAGGAACTGACCCAGGAGGATAAATAGGCTCATGAATACTAGTTGAAGGGCCAAGAGGAGGAGGTCCAAGAGGTTGCATCAAAGGGCTAGGAGACAGCTGCGGAGGGCAAGGGGGCTGCTGACTAGCCGAGGCAGGCCTCTTGAGAGAAGCCCGAGATAATTGCATCATGCAAACATTTGATGAGATGGGATCATAGATAAGAGGAGGAAGTCTAGGGAATGTACCAAGCAATTAGGATTCCTTTTAGATTCCAAGTGAGACACTGGTTAAGGGGTCGACGGTGTGCTTGTTGGCCACCGAAGAAATAGTGGACTCAGGGGAGGTCTGAGACTTCGGCTCGTAATATGTTAACTGGTCAATGGTGACTATCTTTCCGTTATGGGGGAAGGACATCTTGCGGTGAACTGTAGAAGGGAAAAAAAACATCGCATAAGTGTAGCTATGACCCAATATAATGTTGTAATCCAAGGGGGCGTCTATGAATTCTACGTCAACGCAAACCTTCTTTCCTACAAGAGTGATAGGGAAATTGTGGAATAAGCCAATGGGCTTGGAGGCGTGGCCATCCCACGCTCAAAGAGTGATCATGGAAGGAGCCAACTCAGGAGATCTGAGTTGTTTCCAAACTGAAGCAGACATCACGCAGGTGGATGCCCCCTCATCAATAATGCACCAAGAAACATTGGTGTTCCAGATCTTGACTGGGATTTGGAAAGCGACGGAAGCAGGGAGAGGAGGATGTTCTAACCGGTCAACAACAAAGACAATAAATCGATTTTCGGAAGGGTATACATCGTCCACGGCATATAGAAGAGCTTTTTGTTGTGAAGGGCACGACTAGAGGAGTTCCAGCGTTGAAATGGCAGCAGGGGATTGTGCCAAATCATCGACTATGCTATACGAATGGGCGGCTTTGCCAGAAGCATCATTTTGGTGTAGTGGACCCTTAGGGATATTGATATGAACCTCCGCCCTAGGCTGAGGGATCTTCAAGGTGCCATTAGGTGTCGAAAGAGGCTCTGTAGAGACCGAAGGAGGCGGCTTGGGGACAGACGCAGCGGGAGGCTTGTTGTACTGACAGGACCGAGTCTGAAGATTGATGTCTATGGTTGAAGGTTGATCGAATTTCATCATGAGAATCTGGTCATCAGGGGTACCATACAGAAGAGGTTGGGTAACAGTGTGGTATACAGGAGGTTGGGCAAAGAGAGGAGGCATGTTGTACCTTGAATACGTGCTACCGAGAAGAGAAGATGTGCAGGAGGTGTTGGCCCCCCTTTGAGGAAAATTAGAGCCCATGGGAGGTTGAGAAATGACGATACACACACGGCACCAAGGAAAAAGAGACCGACAAGGTCAGGGAGGTGCAAGATCAACTAATTACAATGTCAGAACAAGGGCAGAGAGGTGCAGGATCAATTGCTTTCAATGTTTTAGAGTATTTTCTTGGAGGTGTTAACCAAGACCTTTTTCGCTTAGGGTGTGTGTGTAAAAGTGTGTAAATTTTAGTTTTTAAACCCAGACATTTGTAGAGAAAAAAGAAAAAGTGTGTTGTATAGCTGTAAATAAACCTGTAAATGTCAGTATATAGGCTTGCAAAACATAAAATAAACAACTGATAATGCACCAATCTAAACCCAAGGAGGCAGGTCTCTCAACAACTAGTCTATAGGTGAGTAAAAAAATAATTTAAACACACTAAAAAAAGGCTAATAGATCTAGGTTCAAGAAGGACAGAGATCTAAAAGACAAAATCTACTGGAAAATGGTGCAGAAAACATCAACAAATCAGAGGAAAGTTGCCGTAACAAGAGGTGGCGAAAGGCTATCTCCAAGAGGGAAGCATAGTGCACCCTAAAGGAAAACCCAAACAAATCTAGATGAGGTGATTTAGATGGATAACGAGCTGATTTGAAATGGATTTGAAGATGAGGTATCAGATCTGAAAAAATGGCTGAAGACTTTAAAATTTCAGACAACTTGCAACAACAAACACTCTTCCACAAAAAGTGGAGGGTACTGAATCCATAGGGGGATAGGTTCCCACTTATTTGAGCGAAAAATAACAAGTACAGGTCCAAAACGGGCGGAGACAGAGGTCAAACAACCCTGAATAGAGGCCTAGCAAAACCCATAAAGCTTTTAGAAAAATCCTTGCAGAAAGTCCAGGTCGCAGTTTTTGACCTGTTTTCAGCAAAGGTCGCACTTTTTGGGCTGTAAAGTGTGTCGTGGAGGTTGAGGTCATAGGTTTTGGGTAGAAAAGTGTGACCTACACTTCCGGCACTCTTGGCGGCAGGTTTCAGAAAAGTTTGTCGTCTCAGTTGTGGCTGATGTCTGTCACTTGCGCAATGGGTCCGAAAACACATGGAAGTTAGAATTTTTATCATTTTAGGGTTTTATGGGTTAAAAACAACATCAAGAATAAGCAAAACAAAGGGGCTGAAGAGAAATCCTAGGGTTTGAAGCAGCTGGATATGAAAGGATCATAAAAACGATAGTGCTCGTAATGGTAAACCCATGTGGAGTCGCCAGTTGTTAGTATGAATTTTGATTCGAGGTGTACGAAAAAAATACCACTTTAGCTACGCATAAAAAACAACCCTAACAGTAGAAATGACTGCTAATATCTTCAGATTTGTAGTTAGATGATCAAGACAAATGCTGTAAAAATCTAGATCTATGCATTAGAAGACATTAAACAGTAGAAAAATAAGATTTACTCCATAGATCCAATAGACAAGACAAGAATATATCCAATGAAATTTTATATTAAGGGCACCTGGGAGGAAAACACAAGAGGGTGTTCCCTATTCTCCTCAATGGGATGGGTTCTTGTAAGTCCTCAACACTTCAAATTTATAATTCCTCTCTCTTGATGGTGTAGAAAACCCAGACAAAAATGGAAAAATATGGCTATGATAATGGATCAATAGCCAGACCAAGAGTTGAGATCCAGAGTGATATTTTAGGCAACAAAAGGTGACAAGTGAATGGGAAAACCCTTCTATTTATAACAAAATATTGAGTTAGTCTAGAGATTGGTGCATAATTAAAATATTATTAACCAAATCTAGATCCAACTTTTATGGAATATTTTATTATATTTGTTGGAGGGAAAAGGAATTTGACTTGAGTCAAATCCCCTTATTTTTAAATAATAAATAAATAAATGACTTATTTATCATTTTAAGGATGTGATTAAGTAATAATAAATAAATAAATGATTTATTTATCATTTTAAGGATATGGTTGAGTAATAATCAAATAAATAATGATTTATTAAATTATTTAAGGGTGAATTAGTCATATTTAACAAAGAATATTATTTAAATAAGATTTAAACAATTATTCTCTAGAAAATAATAAGATAAATAATGATTTATCTAATTAATTTCTTTGTTCTGGGTTAAATATAACCAAAAATATTAATTAAACTAATGTTTAACTAATTATTTCTTGAGGAAAATCAAACAAATATATATTTATTTAATATTTCCTTATGGGGTTTCCTATTTAGACCACAAACAACTTAATAAAGGTGATTTACTAAGTTATTTTCATAGTGAAAGAAATTTTACTTGGAGTAAAATTGGTCTTACATGATGTACTTGGGTCCATCTAATGATAATAGGTTAGATGACCAAAAAATGGTGTAACATGGAGAATGCCAATTATGCTGGTAATTGTGGCACATAGCCTGTATGATTAAAGACTACGAGATTAGAATAAGTCAGATCAATTCCACCAATAGCCGAAAATAAAGCCTATTTCTGGGAGGGAAATTTTTTTAATACCTCAAGCTGACATAGCTGAAGGGGATTGAGCCAAATCTTCAACTATATTATAATTTTGAGCAGCTCTTGCTCGAAGATTATATGTCGATTTATGAACGACTCCCTTCAGTGGCTTGATTGTCAATTCAGGAATAGCAGTAGGTGGTACCGATTCTGTAGACGGATTCGTGGTCAAGGTAGTAGGTTGGTCAGTGGCCTGACTACCATAATATTTATTACGCATTGACACCAAAATATCTGTTGAAGGTTTTGTGACAGATAGCATAAGCACTTGAGAACTAGAAGCTGGATCCGTAGCAACCAAATTTGTGTCTGGATTCAGAAACGGATATGTCAACACAACTGACACATGTGAAGTCTTAACCATTTTGGATACTTCATCATGGTGAGGACAATCCCGAACAAAGTGTTCCTCGTTACAAATTATGCATGGATAACGAGATTTCCTATTTCCAGATGATTGATCAGATGATCTTTCCTTTGGGTTAGAAGTTTTCGTTTTCTTAGATTTCCATTTTTTCTTACTTCCGAGTTGCTTGTCACTTTTTCCTTTGTCAAATGACACGACATTAATTTCAGCAGAAGGTGCAGGATCATATGTAGTAGTATGATGTGTGCTTGCAGTACCTATCAAACCGTCTCTAGCAAGAGTCCTTTAATTGAGAAGGAACGGTAAAATTAGATCGTGGCGCATTAGGAATTTTTTCATAGAGCATGCTAGAGTGAGTATAAATCAAGTCTAAATATTGGGCATGAGCAATAACCTGCTCTTCAGTGACGACGCCAGCCTTAGCCATATCCTTATTTATATATGGTAACAGGGACTTAATGAACCACTCAGCAAGAAGCTGATCAGGAACAAATGTCTTAACCATTCTACAACGATGATTCCACTCATGAATATGATCAGAAATGTGAGTAGCATTAGTCTGTTTAAAATTAGTCAAGTGTTCTGCTCCAGTTTCATATCGTATGGGTAACTGGAAGTGAGTCAAAAATACAATAGCTAAGGAAGTGAAATTATCAAAAGAAGCTCTAGGTAACTCAATGTACCATTTTGCAGCCAGACCAGTGAGCGTATGTTTGAAAAGATGAAGTTGAACATAGTCATAATTCAGGGAGTTTGATGAACACCATAAATGATAACTCATAACATGAGTCGACGTGTCTTCCCCAGGGTTTCCATTGAACTTAGGAATATCTGAGGGTAATTTATGAGGTATCACCGGCCACTAAGGAGCATAGTTGATTGGATAATTGGTGAGCCGATTTAAATATGGTAACTATAAAGTTTCAACAAAGGGAAACTATCGATTAAGGTCAGGTTGAGCATAGCCAGGGTATGAGCAATTTCTTGGGCAACAGGCCTTTGAACACCAACATAAGGAATCTGCTACTGGTAACCTAGATATGGGTTGTTTTGATAAGAAAATGCTTGAGGATTCTGTTGACCAAAACTTGGGTACGATACTTGTTGAAATGAAGGTTGGGCATTTGCGGCTGAGGCTGCCAATGGGTATATCCACCAATGTTATAACCCAAATTAGGATAACTTGGATTTGGTTGATGATAGGTATAACCTAGTTGTGGTTGCAACAACCATAATATGGTAATCCAGCTTGTGAATAAATGATTACGGGTACATGTTGTTGTTGTAAATTAGCTGGAGGAGTTGGAGTCTGAGGGCCTTGTTGTCGATCCTAGAGACAGTCTTGAGTTGTGAAAGACCAGTGCCTAGGACATCTTATGTAGCAGAGAGAAAAAGAAATATATTATGACAGGGATGACTAGCAGAATGGAGCTCTCATGCTATTTCTTTGTAAATAGGAAATTTAACTTGAATGGGACCAAAACTTCCAGAAGTTAATAACAGAGAAAGCAATATTGCAGAGGCAAGATGTGAAACTCTAACACGAAATGTAGTAGACAATTCAAAATCAACTTAGCCACAAAGAGGGTTGAATGCTAAACACTTCACAAAGATTGATAATCATAGAGTATCTATTGCATTAGTAGGATAAAAAGGATACTAATTGCTGTTGAGACAACATCCAGAAACATATACCAGCATGTAGTGGGCTTGGTAAAATAAGAATCCACACATGAAGAAAACATTTGTAAATAACATCTCGAGGCAATCAATATAATAGAAATGCCGATGAATTGGTAATGAAACAGTATGTCACACCTGAGCCATATTTAAAGTGCCGAAACGCTTATGACATAAGTATAAACAAGGATAAATTTATATCAGAAACAGTGGGCTACTTGCATTCCAGAATGTGACACAAGATAATGGAAATAAGCGGAATTAATGGCTAAGCTACATCACATAAAAAAGAAGTACACACTGTAAAGCACCAAGATCAGAATCCTTCTTAAAGATCAAAACTCTTTCTCATTGAAAACCCAATGGGCTCTTCACATTTGTATTAAAACTTTCACAAAAAGCATACAAGACATTCTTTTACAGTCGATTCTTCAGAAAATTTGGAACCTCTTTTTCTCTTTGGATCTTTCTTATATAGAAATCTTCATAACTGAGCGAGAAGATATTTTTGGGAAAAATATCTTCCTCGCATGACCAAAATTTGTTAAAGGTCCTTGTCAAAATAACAAAATTTATGATGAGGAATAAAATCCTCTCATCATGGACAGTCAGGCACTCGACCGTTTTTAAAACAAAATATTAAACAACAGTCTGGTAAAAAGTAAAACGTTGAAGTGGAACATGAAGCCCACTTGAAACTTGAAAAGTAGCTAACTAAGTAAAATTAAAAATGCCACTGAGGCCAAATCATGAGTTGACAGTGTTTCACAGATGTGAAGGGGTTGAGGCAGTTGCAGACGCTGGTGATGGAACATTTGCGGACGAGCTGGCGATCTGACTGACGAACTGAGTGCATCTTTGCTAGCTGTATGCTGATGGTTCGGGCGTCGCTGCGAATTTTTCCACCCTGACATAGGCGTCTGTGAGGTCGTTGAAACTTGCCTCAGTGGGGAGCTTGTGCTTTATAAGATGAAGAAGGGTGAACTCTTGGCGGAGGGATGAAACAATTTTTTCAACCTTTAACCAAGCAGTTTTATCTGATAGGATGTCCGTTCGGTCTTTTTCTTCCTGTAGGCGTGTCTTATACTCTGTCAATGGTCGTAGCACAGAAGGAGTGGTTGGGCCCAACAAGATGGCAGTCCAACTGTGGTAATCTCACCCCATACTGCATCAAAATGACCCACGTTCGCTACCACTTGCTGTAGGGCTCTCGAAGCTGTAACTCAGGCCACCTCCTTGTCAATGATTTTCTGACATTCAAAGACTTCCATGAATCGACTTGGTATGCCATGCTTTTCCACCTCATCAGATTCCAGCTCCTTCAAGAATGAAATATAGTTTCTGGCGTACAGGGCTCTGACGGACAAGTTGAGATCTTCCTCCTGCAATTTTCTATTTAGATAGGGTATAGCATATTTATTTTCTCCCATCGTTCTTAGGAAACCCCACTGTTCCATCACCGCTGAGATTATGTCTGACCAGATTATACCTCTTGCTTCACTGAGGGTGATGTTGCCCTTCATGCGGCTTTCTAGGTCAGTGATGGTTTTCTGTTGGTCAGCTCTTGTCTTCTTTTCCTGCTCGATCTCTTTCTATAGTGTCTCTATTCTCCTGCCATTCTCAACCAGGATATTTTCCAAATCAGTGATCCTCTACCTAGCGGTGGATGCCTGCTTCTCTAATATATCATTCGCAGCTTTTGCTGCATTCAATTGCTCTGATAACGGACTTGTCTCTGGTGGGGTTGTAGTAGGCGCGCAACTGTGCGTGTCCCATGTGTTCTGCAACTCCGTCAACCTACTCTGCAGAGTGGCGATTGTTTCAGTCATTTTTTCTTTGTCCTCCCTCTCTTTTGACAGTGTGTTAGCCAGTTCAGCTTTTTCCTTCTCTTCTTGCACCAATTTGGCCGTCTGCACATGGTGGGAGGCCGGTATATTGACCTTACCTTTCAATGACGTGACCTCCTTCTGCAATTGTTCTATCAAAGCGCACTGCGGGTCTGTTTCTCCCGTATCCTTTCCCCTGATTAACTCCTAGAGGCCGCGTACTTGATTTTCCTGGGCGCGAGAGTTTTCCTGTTCATTATTTAGAGTCGCCCTCACCTGTTCATGCTTTTTCTCTAGCTTTCTCAGTGCTACGGTGACCTGCATCACCTCGTCCTTCAACATATCACCCACGACCTGAAACATGTTACACATATCGGTTGCTGGCACCTTGGCCATGTCAATTGCATGTTCGAGCACCCGGTAACTAGTGGTAGCTGTATTGGGATCCAAGATGGCCTTAGCAATAGATAATACCAGGTGTTCTGTGTCCACATTCATGGTGGTGGAAACCCTGGTGTGATATTTCTCTATATACCCTTCCAGCTCAGCTTTGTACTTATCCCCAATCATCCTATTTGCCTGGTTCCTTGCAACTGCCCTTGATGAGGTATGATCTCTGATGGCCTGTGAGACTTCCGAGAAGTTGGAAGAGGTGGTACTGTCTCTCAACACTTTTATCCCGACTTTATTCTTGTCCAGCTAACCATACGGTGTAAATGGTTCTAGCAGCTGCTCTTCCCCTATGACTTCTGCCTCACTGGAGGCTGTTTTCTGCTTTTTGCGAAGGGGATAACCTGCTCCCGAGGTACCTGCTTCTTCTCCGCCTAGGCCTTTATTGACGTCCTCTTCTTCTTCCCCTGTGGTAGATGAATCTGTCTCCATCTACGAAACCAAAGGCCAAGTTTCAAGGTTAGCCCTCCACTCCATGAACGGCCTTGATTCATGTATATAAGGTGCAGACTTGTTCATCTTTATTTTGTTTGAGATAATTTCCCGAGGATCATAGGCCAAACCCTTTCCCAGCCTTAGGTCCAGGCCTTGCAACATTTTCTCGACAATGGGAAGGGCATGCCTCGAATTCACAACAAAAGGGACGATTGTGATGGGGAGTCTCAGGATGAAACCCTTCTTTGCAGGTACAAAATGGAGTTGGTCAGCCTTGAGGGTCTGCCGAATGTACTCCAGAGCATATACTCGTCGAACAGGGAACACAGGCAGCTGGTAAGGGGAAACCTCAGCTCCGTAGACCCGAATTTCAGTGAAATTGTCAAATAGATACCAGTCCCCAGTGCTCTGGGATTTTCCGGCTTGTAACCAGCTCTTCATCTCAGGAAAAAATCTAGGTGAGGGTGAATCGTGGATAATAGTATAGGCAATGGACATGAAATTATTTACAAAACTGGAATAACCCTCCCCCTTAGGTAATTGGCGTACAGAATAATTCCAGTCAAAAACTGGTCGGGGTTGGGAATTCTCCTCATATACCCTATCTAAACCCAAACCCTGAAACTTATCAGCGTGCTGATGTAAGAAAATATAGAAGACCATCAAACAGAAACGGAAGTGACTGGCTTTTGAAAGCTCCTGGAATTAGGTCCGAATGTTAGCAGCAAGGAAACAAGGGATATCTAACACTACCCCCTTTTGAGACATTAACCACAAGAAATAGACACATATCCTGGTGATCCCCCAAAGCACCTAAACCTAAAAGACCCGCGATGAGAGCAAGGATTGGCTGCACTTCCTCTTGGAACAGACTCACCGGGAAAGGGTCTGCAATGGGAAGAAAAGTAGCTTGGTTGCTGGTGATGGAGGAAATGAAGTCGTTTTGGTGCTCCGATGGCAGTTTGGTGAACTGGGAGGTTAAAGCCACTTCGCTGAAATTGATATATGCGTCGCTAGTGGGAAAGCGGAGGGCTTGCCTGATAATGTCATGGGAAAGAGAAAATATCTTATTCCCTTGAGGAGAGGTAAACGTGCCTCGCTGCTCATCGTAAGAATATCTGAGCCAGCAAATAAAATCAAACACATAATAGACTGGGGGGGTAATTTGATGGTATAAACCAGACACAACCACCCGGTATCGGTCTCTATTCCTGATATGTCTTCTAAAAAGCTCGGGTTTAATGCTGCTGATGGGAAAAGGGTATTGGGGATCACGGATTTCGGCTTGCAGGTCGATAAAAGGCTCGAACCCGGGAGGATTTTTGGTTTCTCGGACCTGGGGGGTTTCTGGTTCGGCTTTCTTGGGCGTGCCCCTTCCCATGATTGACATATAAAACTTTTAAAAGACGAAAGGAAATCAAAGAGAAAATGAGGGACGTAATACTTGTGCAACAGGGAAATATACTCAGGAAAATGACGTGGGGGTGTTGATAGCGACTGGGTAGACCTTGGCACCGATTCCCACTTAGTTTATTTCGTAGCTGGAAGACTTGCGACTTTTACTGGAGTAAACTACGGTAAGACTGTTATTTTACGACTGAGCGTTCTGAGGTAAAAAGGCGGATAGGTAAAATAAACCGGGGGGAAAGTGTCGTATGGACACTGACAGTGGAGCACGCGGCGCGTAGGGATTGGGCGTCAGCTGGGGATAGGTGAACACCACGTGCCGGGTTTAATACTGGTACGGGCCTCTGTACCAGTTAGCCTAGAGACATACCTTACCTTTCTGCTGCAATGCACCATGCGATTCTCGAAACCTCTTTTTCGTGAGCCGGGTTAAATATATTGCGTACCAGTCTTTAGGGCCCACGTTCCAATCTGCCATGTTATCGAAATCCCAATGGCTTTGACCTGCCATGTCACTCTTTACCTTGGGCCCACCCCGTGATGCTTCAATATAATTCTGTGGGGGTATGGGTCTGTCCTCCCCTCCACCTCTTAACCCCCGCGGAAATTCCCATATGGGGAATTTCCTCACGTGCACATTTGGGATGCAGCTGATCTCTTAACGGTTTTCGTTTTTTCGTCTTTTGCACCATGTATTTGCACCTTTCTGCGACGCCTTTGCTTTTTTTTTATATTTTGGATTTTTCTTGTATACATGTTTTGCTTTAATCGCAACACTTGTCACATCCTCGTCTCTTTTACCCAACCTTCTAAATGCTTCATCATCTACCCTAACATTCGATACATGTCTATCCAAAAGTTAACTCCCAAGAATAACTAATGGTAATTCATGACCAACATTGGCTCCACCTGGGGACAGCACGCTCATCCTCGAGCGTGTCGAGAACTTTGCAGACCACCTGTTTATCTTCCGTGAACGCCATTCCTCCTCATGATTCATAACCACACACATTATTTAAGCAACGATGAAAATAGACACTAATATACAATATGATACATCAGGCCCTCTTGGCCTGACTTAGAACTGGAAATAAGGCTTGAGAAACTGACCGTTTACAGGGGCATCGAGCATATCTCCCTGTAAATTTTCTAGTCTGAAGGTATTGTTGCCTCCTTGTTCTGCAATTTTAAAGGGTCGAACCAGAGGGGATCAAATTTTCCATGCTTACCTTTATCAGCCCTTCTAATGTCCCATCTGAGCACCAAATCCCCAACCTGTAATTTTCTGTCTTTGGCATGTTGATCGAAGAGATCCTTCATTTTCTCCTGGTATTCAACTAGCCTCTGATTCACCTGATTCCACGTTTCTTCTAGCTCCACCAACTGGTTGATTCTCCTGGTTACGTCATCTGGTTCTTCCTAAATTTCTTGCATGAATCGAGCCACTGGTAATGCTAGCTGCACAGGGAAAAATGCTGCCCTCCCATATACTAATTCGTATGGGGACTTCCCGGTTGCTCTCTTGCTAGTGATCCTGTTATCCCATAGAGAAAATTTTAACTAGGAATCCCAATTCTTCTGGTTTTCGTTTATCTCCTTCTTTAGTGCCCTCACCAGCGTTTTATTTGATGACTCTGCTAGGTCGTTTCCCTGTGGGTAATAGGTTGTTGAGTGGCCTAGTGCAATGTTGTACTATTGACAAAAGTTGACGAAATTTGCAGACTTAAAAGCCTGTTCACTATCGGTCAAAATATTAGCAGGGCAACCAAATCTGGATATGATGTTTTCTTCTATGAATTTCATCACCACGGTGTCTATTGCATTTTTGGTGGGTATAGCCTCTACCCACTTTGTGAAATAATCAGTGGCGGTTAATATCCACTTATGCTAATCGCTGGATGGGGGGTGTATTTCTCCAATGAAGTCAATTCCCCATAGTTGGAATGGCTCATCTACATGGACAGGTATCATGGGGAGAGGTGCTAGCTTCTGTCTCTCGGCAAAATTTTGGCACTTCTCACAGCCTCTCACTAGGGTAAACACATCCCCAAATAGTTTAGGCCAGAAGAAACCAGCCTTCAGGATCTTGTGAGCGGTAGCCCTCCAACTATAATGGCCACCACAGATTCCTTCGTGAAACTCATCCATTATACCTTCTACCTCTTCCTCTGTCAGGCATAGGAGCAATATGCCTGAGGGGTCCCTCCAATACAGCCAGCCGTTTGCAACCATGTACTTCTGTGACTTCAACCTCAGTGCTCTGTATTTAGATTTTTCACAGCTAGGTGGGAAAGTTAATGTTAGCAGATATTCCACTATTTCCTTGTACCAGTGGCTGGTGAGGTACTTCATATGTGTCTTCTGGGAAGATTTCTCTACTCCCTGTGGTTCTTCTTTCCCTTCAGATGCCTCATTTGCCACCATGGACAGATTTATACCCAAAGCCTGGCAATTTGACTCAGATAAGATTTTGGCTAACCCCTGCCCCTTGATTAATTTAGTAGGACGGATGTCCATCTCATACTCCTGTATTTTGGCTATCCATTTCCCTCTTTTACCTTCACTATCTCCTTGAACAAGAATATCTTTGATAGCTACTGTGGGAACAAATGCAGTGATATGAGACTGGAGGATATACATACGAAAATCTTTGAGGGATTTCACCAGTGCATATGCCTGCTTTTCCAATATGTCATATTTCAGCTCAGCATCACAAAGCACCTGACTGAAAAAGGCAATAGACTGCTCATACCCATCTTCATTTTTCTGCAACAAAACCCCTGCTACTGTATGAGGTGATGCAAAGGAAAAGATCATAAAAGGTTTGGTATAATCTGGCCCGGCTAACACAGGGCTTCAACAAACGCATTCTTTATCCTGGAAAAATCTTCTTTTGAGTCTTGTGACCACTTAACCTCATTGTTCTTCTTTAACATGTCAGTAATATGCCTAACTATCTCAGCATAGTTAGGAATGAATCTTCTCAGGAAATTTATACGACCTAGGAATACCTGGACTTCCTTCTTATTTCTGGGGAGGGAAATACTGTTTATGACTTCCACTCTCTTAGGATCTATCTTTATTCCGTCTCTGGTGACGATATGTCCCAAGAGCTTGCCCTCCTCCAGTGCAAACAAAGACTTTTGTGGATTAAGAGAGAGACGATACTTTCTGCACTTCTCAAAAGTTCTGCGCAAGTGTTCAATGTGTTCTGCATCATCTTTTGAAAACACAGTAATGTCATCCAGGTATACCACCATGAACTTATCCTGCTCCCCGATAAAAGCAATATCCATGGCCCTCTGGAAAGTGGCCCCCGCGTTGATCAGCCAAAAAGGCATCCTGGCATACATAAACCTCCCCCATGGGGTGGTAAAGGTAGTCTTCTTTTGATCTTCTGGAAGTACAGCCACCTGATTGTACCCAGAGAATCCATCCATCATCGACATTTGAGATGCTCCTACCACTTTCTGCAGGATATTATCCATCTTCGGCAGTGGATAATTATCCTTCAAAGATGCTCTGTTAAGATTCCTGAAATAAACACACAGCCTTATTTCTCCATTTTTCTTTCACACAGGGACTAAATTTGCTACCCACTCAGAATATCTCAAGGGCACAATGATTTTAGCCTTCAGCAGTTTCTTAATTTCTTTCTCCATCGAGGGTAGCAACAGTGGATTTATCTGCCTAAGCTTCTTCTTATGAGGTTTGGCATCTTCCTTCAGTGGAATTTTTTGCTGCATAATGCTGACATCAAAGGTTTTTAAGTCTTGGTAAGACCAGGCAAACACATCTTTATAGGACTGAAATAACTTCTGGTAAAGCTGTTTATATTCCTCCAGGACCCTCTTGGACAGCTTCACGATCTTGGGGTCAACCTTAGTGCCAAGATTCAGATCTTCTACATGATTCTCCTCCACAACTTTGTTCGGCTGTAAGGGAACATCATTCTTGTTAAACAACCTTTCTAAGGGCACTAATCCTAGAGGAATGGCATTCCCCTTCAACTGCATAAATTTGTGGCCAGCTACCTTTTCTTCCCACTTATCTCCTGGGGTACCCTCTGTCTCTTCCTCTTCACAACTATCAATCCCCATGTTGGACAATTCCCCAACTGTTTCAAAAAATCTCTTCACTTGCTCTTCATCTTCAAATACTTGCCAGTGTTTGATATTGTCTGGGATTGATGGCCGATATCGTACCTCAATTTCATATCTCAAGAGAGGATTCTGAGTTGGACGAAAAGTACTAGCAGCCACTGCAAGGGAGTCTGCCATTCTGTTCTGCTCCTAGGGCATGAACTGGATATTAAATGCCAAGAAGAAATTCTCCACCAGATCCCAAACTTCATTCCTATAAGCCCTTAGCGTAGGATGTTTGGCTTGGCACTGATTTCTCACCTGTCTAACTATCAGTTCAGAATCTCCCAAAACCTTTAGACTTCTTATGTTCATACTCCTGGCTGTCTGTAGCCCCAGTAGAATTGTTTCATATTCGGCCACATTATTTGTGGCTTCGTACTCCAGCTTGAAAGATGAAGGGACCCATTGGCATGTAGGGGAAATCAATAACACTCCAGCCCCATTGCCTTCCCTGGAGTTAGCCCCATCAAAATGAAGTGTCCAGATTTCTGATTTAGGGCTTTCTATGGACTGTTCTGTCTTGATATGGAAAAATGATGGTTCATGTGCGTACTCCTGATCTTCCTCCAGCATTAAACATGAAAAATCCCCTTCTCTGCTATAAAACGGAGAATTAACTGAATCATCTGTCTTGGTAACTGTCTTGAAAAATCTAGTTTCCCGGTACAACCTCCTCTCTTGACCACCAAATACATGGATAGTGGCATAGGTTAGGTCCAATTTGATCGATCCCCAAATTTTGGTTCCCCAAGACCTTGACAGTAGCATGCCAAAGCGAGCTGGGATGTCATCTACGACTATATCCATCACTACACTTTTTGCCGGGATCTGAGCCAGGTTAACCACTAAATCCTTTATCATGCCCAGGCACTTAACTCTTTTGGAGTCAAATGAGTACAGGTCTTTGTATGGGCGGGTGATCTGTAGTCCTAGTTGCTCCATGACCGAGAGGGGTAAAATATTATGAGAGGCTCCCGAATCTAACATGCAGTTGTGCAGCAGCAGGTCATGTATTACTAAAGACACATAAAAAGGGGGAGTGGCAGCATCCAATTCTTCGACATGTGGGCCAAAAACAACCATAGTTCTTTCTTTCTAAAGGTTCAGACTGTCTGGAATGTTTATTACTTCTGGAGGGAGAATAAAGGACGTGACCTGGGACTGATATGCAGGTTGCTTTAACAGCTCGGTCAAGGGGACTGGGATTTTCACTTTCTCAAGCTCCTTCTGTAGACTGAAAGCAGAGGAGGACTTATCTACTGACACTTCTTTTGGTTCTTTATCTTTGGGGTCTTTTTTCTGAGGAGGAGGTTTGAATGCTTTTAAGACTGGTTTGACACTGGGGGGTGCAGCCACTTGTGAAGATGAAGGAATTTGATCAGCAGACTGTAAATATTGGTTAAGGGGCCTCTTACCTTTGTCCGGGGTCTTTTGGGGAGTTGCTTCCTTCAGAGCAAGTGCTTCTTCTTGGGATGTGTCCTCCTCCTGGTCCTGAGTGCGGGTTCTCTTCCTAGAAGATTTGAGGTCATAGCTCCTATTGAATTGAGCTTTCATGAAATCGACGAACTGCTTGCAGTAGTCATCAATCTCAGGGTCTTCAGTATATTCAATAGATTTCCCTTCTGTGTGTGCTTGCACCTCCATTTTGCCACTCTCATGTAAGGGACATTCAACTTCATCATTGTTTGAGAAAGCAAGGAATGCCTCTTCTTGCTCATAAGCAGTGTCTTCGATAGAACCCTCTACTTGCCCTTCCAAGTATAGGGGGTGTGGTACCTGATCTTGCTGCTCCTTTTGTCCCCTTTGTAGTATCTGCAGGGGTGGATTTCTGTATTGAGGGTTAAAGCCTCTGTTAGGAGCATTTTGGAAATTCTTGGAGGATGAATTCTTTGCCTCCATTTCAAGCTTCACCAGCTTGCTTGAGAGATTCTTGATCATCTTGTTCATTTCCTCAATCCTGTCATTAGCTGAATCTCTATCTTGGCTCAAGGTGGATACCTCTTCCTTTCCCCTTCTCCTTGTATCTTGCTCAGATTTTCCCTTGTATTTACCAGTGGAGGAAAAGTTTGCCTCAAGCTCCAGTGCGTCTATCTGAGCATCATCCAGAGTGGCTGGCTTTCTTTCTCTTAGAGAGAAGCCGAATTCAGAGTCAAAGGCTGCCACAAACACCACCTTGGCAGCAGTCTGGTGTGGTTTCATTTCGGTGGGAAAACTCAGGTACAACTTGTTAATCTCTTAATAAAATCGGCCACCCCTTCATTGTGTCTTTTCTTGAGTGTATTAAAATCAGTCAGAAAATGCCCATGGTCTTTCTTCTCTCTCCATTTATTGAGAAAAGTGTCTTCCATTTCCTCCCATGTGTTTATGGAACGATCTCCCAACGTCTTGAACCACTTTCTGGCTTCACCGTCAAGGGATTGGACAAATAGTCTTAGGACTACGTCAAGATGTTCTACGTTGAAATTTTCTGTGAAGGAGCAGAAGACCTCAAGGTGCTTTTGAGCTTCAATCTCATTCTCTCCATTGAAACGAGGAAAGATCTTTAGATAATCCTGTGGCAGGTCATTCAGTACTTAGGGTAATTCCAGGGGGACATATTTATTCAGCAGGAAGCCCAGAACGTTTGCCATTGGAGGAGGAGGTGGAGGTAACAAAAGGACTTGATGTGTAAGTGGAGGAGGAGGTGGAAGTGAGGTGTGGATGATGATGGGAATATAGTGAACAACTGCTTGGGATGATGGAGACAAAGGCAGAGTATTAACAGCAGATACCTCAGTGACTTCTTTGATCTCCTCAGCCTCTGGAGTGGGGTGAAATTTATAACGGGTGGTGTCTATGGATTATGCCTCATCTTTAACTTGGATGTTTCCAGGAGGTAAATTTTCTGAGTAGTAATCGGTTTCTCCCACAGCGGAATCAGAATCTTGTACTTGGGCTACTTGAGAAGAGGAAGAAGGAAAGTCTTCTAGAGAGAATTGTGGAACCTCAGTATGGATAAGTTGTCTCTCCCTCCAATTTATTCTATATAAAATTATTTCTGGGTCAGACACAAAGGGAGTCTTTGGCTGGGACATATCTGACCTGAGGTGTGGCTTCCGAGGAGCTAGGACTGCAATTAAATTTATCTGAAAAACGAATGTGGAGTCGCCAAGGTGAGGGATATACAACTCTCAACTCTCCCTGCTCACCTAATTGAAGAGTGAATAGGGTTTTGTCGAGGCCCAGGGATTTCAGTTATTCTCAATTTCGTTCCCCGGCAACGGCGCCAAAAAGATGTTGTTGATCCTAGAGACAGTCTTGAGTTGTGAAATACCAATGCCTAGGACATCTTATGTAGCAGAGAGCAAAAGCAATATATTATGACAGGGATAACTAGCAGAACAGATCTCTCATGCTATTTCTTTGTAAATAGGAAATTTAACTTGAAGACAAAAACTTCCAGAAGTTAATAACAGAGAAAGAAATATTGCAGAGGCAAGATGTGAAACTCTAACACGAAATGTAGCAGACAATTCAAAAGCAGCTTAGCCGCAAAGAGGGCTGAATTCTAAACACTTCACAGAGATTGATAATCATAGACTATCTATTGCATTCGTAGAATAAAGAGGATACTAATTGCTGTTGAGACAACATCCATAAACATATACCAACATGTAGTGGGCTTGGTAAAATAAGAATCCACACATGAAGACAACATTTGTAAATAATGTATCGAGGTAATGAAATAGTATGTCACACCTGAGCCATATTTAAAGTACTGAAACGCTTATGACATAAGTATCAACAAGGATAAATTTATATCAGAAACAGTGGGCTACTCACATTCCAGAATGTGACACAAGATAATGGATATAAGCGGAATTAATGGCTAAGCTACAGCACATAAGAAATAAGTACACACTGTAAAGCACCAAGATCAGAATCCTCCTTAAAGATCAAAACTCTTTCTCATTGAAAACCCAATGGGCTCTTCACATTTGTATTAAAAATTTCACAAAAATAATACAAGACATTCTTTTACAGTCGATTCTTCAGAAAATTTGGAACCTCTTTTTCTCTTTGGATCTTTCTTATATAGAAATATTCATAACTGAGCGAGAAGATATTTTTGGGAAAAATATCTTCCTCGCATGACCAAAATTTGTTAAAGGTCCTTGTCAAAATAACAAAATTTATGATGAGGAATAAAAGCCTCTCATCATGGACAGTTAGGCACTCAGCCATTTTTAAAACAAAATATTAAACAACAGTCTGGTAAAAAGTAAAATGCTGAAGTGGAACATGAAGCCCACTTGAAACTTGAAAAGTAGCTAACTAAGTAAAAGTAAAAATGCCACTAAGGCAAAATCATGAATTGACAGTGTTTCACAGATGGGAAGGGGTTGAGGCAGTTGCAGACGCTGGTGGTGGAACATTGGCAGACGAGCTAGCGATCTAACTGGTGAACTGAGTGCATCTTTGTTGGCTGTCTGCTGATGGTTCGGGCATCGCTGCGAATTTTTCCACCCTGGCATAGGCCTCTGTGAGGTCTTTGAAACTTGCCTCGGTGGGGAGCTTGTGCTTTATAAGATGAAGAATGGCGAACTCTTGGCAGAGGGATGAAACAATTGTTTCAGCCTTTAACCGAGCAGTTTTATCCGACAGGATGTTCGTCCGGTCTTTTTCTTCCTATAGGCGTGTCTTATACTCTGTCAATGGTCGTAGCACGGAAGGAGTGGTTGGGTCCAAAAAAGATGGCAGTCCAGCTGTGGTAATATCACCCCATACTGCATCAAAATGACCCACGTTCGCTACCACCTGCTGCAGGGCTCTCGAAACTGTAACTCGGGCCGCCTCCTTGTCAATGATTTTCTGGCATTCAAAGACTTCCATGAATCGAATTGGTATGCCATGCTTCTCCACCTCATCAGATTCCATCTCCTTCAAGAATGAAATATAGTTTCTGGCATGCAGGGCTCTGACAGACAAGTTGAGGTCTGCCTCCTGCAATTTTCTATTGAGATAGGGTATAGCAGATTTATTTTCTCCCATCATTCTTAGGAAACCCCACTGTTCCATCACCGCTGAGATTATGTCTGACCAGATTATACCTCTTGCTTCACTGAGGGTGATGTTGCCCTTCTTACGTATTTTGAGGTCAGTGATGGTTTTCTGCTGGTCAGCTCTTGTCTTCTTTTCCTGCTCGATCTCTTTTTGCAGTGTCTCTATTCTCCTGCCATTCTCAGCTAGGAGATTTTCCAAATCAGTGATCCTTTGCCTAGCGGTGGATGTCTGCTTCTCTAATATATCATTCACATCTTTTGCTGCATTCAATTGCTCTGAAAACGGACTTGTCTCTGGTGGGGTTGCAGTAGGCGCGCAGCTGTGCGTGTCCCATGTGTTCTGCAACTCCGTCAACCTACTCTGCAGAGTGGTGATTGTTTCAGTCATTTTTTCTTTGTCCTCCCTCTCTTTTGACATTGTGTTAGCCAGTTTAGCTTTTTCCTTCTCTGCTTGCGCTAATTCGGTCGTCTGCACATGGTGGGAGGCTGGTATATTGACCTTACCTTTCAATGACGAGACCTCCTTCTACAATTGTTCTATCAAAGCGCGCTGCGGGTTCGGTTCTCCCGTATCCTTTCCCTTGATTAACTCTTGGAGGTCGTGTACTTGATTTTCCTAGGCGCGAGAGTTTGCCGGTTCATTATTTAGAGTCGCCCTCACCTGTTCATGCTTTTTCTCTAGCTTTCTCAGTGCAATTTTGAACCGCATCACCTCGTCCTTCAACATATCACCCACGACCTGAAACAGGTTACACATATTGGTTGCTAGCACCTTGGCCATGTCAATTGCATGTTCGAGCACCCAGTAACTAGTGGTAGCTGTATTGGGATCCAAGATGGCCTCAGCCATAGATAATACCAGGTGTTCTGTGTCCACATTCATGGTGGCGGAAACCCTGGTGTGATGTTTCTCTATATACCCTTCCAGCTCAGCTTTGTACTTATCCCTGATCGTCCTATTTGCCTGGTTCCTTGCAACTGCCCTTGATGAGGTATGATCTCTGATGGCCTGTGAGACTTTCGAGAAGTCAGAAGAGCTGGTACTATCTCTTAGCACTTTTATCTCGGCTTTACTCTTGTCCAGCTGACCATACGGTGTAAATGGTTCTAGCAGTTGCTCTTCCCCTATGACTTCTGTCTCACTGGAGGCTATTTTCTGATTTTTGCGAAGGGGAGAACCTGCTCCTGAGGTACCTGCTTCTTCTCTGCCTCGGCCTTTATTGATGTCCTCTTCTTCTTCCCATGTGGCAGATGAATCTGTCTCCATCTGCGAAACCAAAGGCCAAGTTTCAAGGTTAGCCCTCCACTCCATGAACGGCCTTGATTCATATATATAAGGTGCAGACTTGTTCCTCTTTCTTCTGTTTGAGATCATTTCCTGAGGATCATAGGCCCAACCCTTTCCCAGCCTTAGGTCCAGGCCTTGCAACATTTTCTCGACAATGGGAAAGGCATGCCTCGAATTCACAACAAAAGGGTTGATTGTGATGGGGAGTCTCAGGATGAAACCCTTTTTTGCAGGGAAAAAATGGATTTGGTCAGCCTTGAGGGTCTGCCGAATGTACTCCAGAGCATATACTTTTCGAACAGGGAACACATGCAGCTGGTAAGGGGAAACCTCGGCTCCGTAGACCCGAATTTCAGTGAAATTGTCAAATAGATACCAGTCCCCAGTGCTCTGGGATTTTTCGGCTTGTAACCAGCTCTTCATCTTAGGAAAAACTCTAGGTGAGGGTGAATCATGGATAATAGTATAGGCAATGGACATGAAATTATTTACAAAACTGGAATAACCCTCCCCCTTAGGTAATTGGCGTACATAATAATTCCAGTCAAAAACTAGTCAGGGTTGGGAATTCTCCTCATATACCCTATCTAAACCCAAACCATGAAACTTATCAGGGTGCTGATGTAAGAAAAGATAGAAGACCATCGAACAGAAACAGAAGTGACTGTCTTCTGAAAGCTCCTGGAACTGGGTTCGAATGTTAGCAGCAAGGAAATCAGGGATATCTAACACTACCCCCTTTTGAGACATTAACCACAAGAAATAGACACATATCCTGGTGACTTCCCCCAAAGCGCCTACACCTAAAAGACCCGCGATGAGAGCAAGGATTGGCTACACTTCCTCTTGGAACAGACTCAGTGGGAAAGGTTCTGCAGCGGGAAGAGAAGTAGCTTGGTTGCTGGTGATGGAGGAAATGAAGTCGTTTTGGCACTCCGATGGCAGTTTGGTGAACTGGGAGGTTAAAGACACTTCGCTGAAATTGATATATGTTTCACTGGTGGGAAAGAGGAGGGCTTGCCTGATAATGTAATGGGAAAGAGAAAATATTGTATTCCCTTGAGGAGAGGTAAATGTGCCTCACTGATCATCGTAAGCATCTCTGAGCCAGCAAATAAAATCAACCACATAATAGACTAGGGGGGTAATTTGATGGTATAAACCAGACATAACCACCCGGTATCAGTCTCTATTCCTAATATGTCTTCTAAAAAGCTCGGGTTTAATGCTGCTGATGGGAAAATGGTATTGGGGATCACGGATTTCAGCTTGCAAGTCGATGAAAGGCTCGAACCCGGGAGGATTTCTGGTTTCTCGAACCTGAGGGGTTTCTGGTTCGGCTTTCTTGGGCGTGCCCCTTCCCATGATTGACATATAAAACTTTTAAAAGACGAAAGGAAAGTAAAGAGAAAATGAGGGACGGAATACCTGTGCAACAGGGAAATATACTCAGGAAAACGACATGGGGGTGTTGATAGCGACTGGGTAGACCTTGGCACCGATTCCCACTTAGTTTATTCCGTAGCTGGAAGACCTGCGACTTTTACTGGATTAAACTACGATAAGAATGTTATTTTACGATTGAGCGTTCTGAGGTAAAAAGGCGGATAGGTAAAATAAACGGGGGGGAAAGTGTCGTAAGGACACTGACAGTGGAGCATGCGGCGTGTAGGGATTGGGCGTCAGCTGGGGATAGGTGAACACCGCGTGCCGGGTTTAATACTGGTATGGGCCTCTGTACCAGTTAGCCTAGAGACATACCTTACCTTTCTGCTGCAATGCACCATGCGATTCTTGAAACCTCTTATTCGTGAGCCGGGTTAAATATACTACGTACCAGTCTTTAGGGCCCACGTTCCGATTTTCCACGTTACCGAAATCCCAATGGCTTTGACCTGCCACGTCACTCTTTACCTTGGGCCCACCCCATGATGCTTCAATATAATTCCGTGGGGGTATGGGTCTGTCCTCCCCTCCGCCTCTTAACCCTTGCGGAAATTTCCATATGGGGAATTTCCTCACGTGCACATTTGGGATGCGGCTGATCTCTTAACGGTTTTCGTTTTTTCATATTTTGCACCATGTATTTGCGCCTTTCTGCGACGCCATTGCTTTTTGTTTTATATTTTGGATTTTGCTTGTATACATGTTTTTCTTTAATCGCAACACTTGTCACATCCTCGTCTCTTTTTACCCATCCTTCTAAATGCTTCATCATCTACCCTAACATTCGATACATGTCTATCCAAAAGTTAACTCCCAAGAATAACTAATGGTAATTCATGATCAACAGGCCCAATACTTGAGGGTATTGAGTTGAAGGACCTTCCTGAAATAGTTGTTGTACAAAAATTGGATTTTGTAACAGGGGTAAATATGTATTAACAAGTGGAATTGATGTGGGTGCAACAGGTTGAACTGGTTGATAAAAGTGTACAAACGTTTGTGGTTGGATAGGTAGAGTGGGCTTCCATTGACAAAAATTCATTTCCACATTAGGTTTCCCAAAAAATGACGGAATACTCTCAAAGTGGGTAACCAAAGGTTGCCCCCCAGCACGAGGAGGGTAATAAGACGGAAAATATTGTTCTCCAAATGTAGAGAGTCCAGTTGATATGGTACTGGATGAAATAAACACAGAAGGACTAGCTTGATATTGCCCTGATTATGTGTATAAAGTATCAAGCTCTTCAGTACTCACTATAGGTTTACCAGTTAGAATATTAGACGATGACATTGGTGAAGTCCATGGGTTTTAAGATGCACCAAAGAAAATTCTAGATAAAGTTTTATAACCTGATGGAACCAAAGGGCCACCATGAAAATATGACTTTGGTGAAGTTGTGAACATCGACGAGGTAGCAAGAGAATATGCTAACGCAATCAGGACAGATGGTCCAACCGAAGATGTTGGCTCAGGCATGGTTACTTGACCAAATGTATACCCTTTTGAATCTATGAGAACTTGAATAGGAACATGATCATTAAAAGTAGAGGACGGTGATTGAGGAAAAGACTTGTATAGGTAAAGATCCTCCCCAAAATGGGTTGGAGTTAAAGGTGTCTCTTCTTGTGGTATTTCTTCAATCGAAATTAAACCAGGTGGAAGGATTTTGTCGTTAGGCCCAAAGTATGTTTCAAGAGGTTTACTGTGTGATATGGGAGACTAAAAGGCTACAATAGATCATGGGGTGATCGATACAGAAATAAATTCTGGTTGTTCAACTTCGGGATGCAGATGTTCTGGCAAAGAAGAGATAAGATATGGATAAAATTCCAGTTGAAAAACGTCGGGTTTAGGAGGTATGGTCTCACTGATTGGATGGATCGTGACCACAGGTATCTGTGAGGACTCTATCTCGACAACAGTAGATGAACTAGGATTTGTAGAAACAACTTGTGCCGACTCTTGTATATGGGAAGATGATGCTTCACTAGATGTACTGATAGTACTAGTTTTGGTAGAGCGATGTCGCCTTTGTTGACCAGAAGTGACTTCCGGTGGTAAAGGTGGTTTCAATGCAAGTCTACACGAACAACGAGGAAAGAGATTTTATTCTTCCACGATGACTGATTTATTTTATGACAAAAAAATAAATAAACAAAATAAAAGGGTAATGCTAAGCAAAAGGTTTACTAAGAAACTATGAACTGCAGAATACCTCCTGGCGAACCAAGAAGTACGGGCAGACAATCTCCCCGAATGCTGTGTTTAGTGTATCATAATTTCCAAGACGACCAAATCAATTCACTATGGATGGATAGAAACCTAAATTTTTCCTCCCAAATATACCCGAAGGTACGTGGAGGCCCAAGTCTGTAGTAGCGTTGCCTGATGCGAAACCGTATAGTGAGAGCACCCATTTATACTTTTCGTAGTATAAAACCACCCGATATACCCGAAGGTATGTGGACGAGCTACGATATACTTACATACGTGGAGTGAGGTATCACGCTCGGAATGTATCGAAGACAATTAACGATAGCTGCTATGTTTTACGACGTCGGGACACGTCTCTAGCCTAGACCTTCTAAATGTTGTTTTTGTGGTTCCAATGCTTTGTTAAGTAAATTGATGTAAATTTTAAGTTGATCTTGTTTGTAAATTTTCCTTTCAAGGTTCACCGCGATAATGTGATGGAAATTCCTAAAATGCAAAGTAAAATTATAAGAAAACTTTTCACTTTTAGCTTTTTCAATGAAAATCTTAGCTAGGAAAGGGAAAGAGCAATCAGTTTTGGGAACAAACAACAAAGAGCACAAACTACTATGCAACTTTCCTAATTGTTCCTATGCAAAACACATAATCCACTATATGAAAATGCAAGTTTTTCTTTTCATTCCCCTTAATGTGAATGCAAAAAGGAAACTAAATGCATCAAATCAACAAAAACAAATGGTTTCTTCTTTGAGAAACGATAAATTTAACAACAATTTATCTTTTAGGAAAAAAGAAGAATGGAACTACACTTTTTCCTATGGGAAACGAAGAATTTAATGACAATTTCCTTTACGAAAAAAATGGATCTAATGTAGCAATAAAATACTTTGAATTTGATTTGTCAATGATTAATAAAAACACTTAAAGAGACATTGAACAAAATTACTTTTCAAAGGAGGAAGATTCAAGTAAATTCATTAGTTTCTATGAGGCATCAGACAGTTGAAAACACAGCAAAAAAAAGGCCAAAAGTAATGGCAATGAAAAATTCAAAGGGAATTTGGTTGGATTAGGGGGCAACACAATCTCTAAGGGGGGATAATGTGTTGCAAAGCACCCATGAGTGGGATACAGTGCTATGCAAAGCACTGTGTCTTGAGAAACAATGCATTAGGCGCAACAGAGAACAAAAAACTCAAGCTACTGACACACTTGTAATGCAATTATTAGTTTCAAAAGCCTAATAATTGAGAGTAAATGCTGCTGGGTGGATAAGAAGAGGCAAAATACACCAAGGATGAAGGTAAAATCCCCAACGGAGTCTCCAATTTGTTATGCAAAATTATGAATTACGGATAAAACACATTCCCTAAATGTGGTGCTATGCATTTAGAACAAAAGATCAAAGACTTTGCATATACTTTTCCTAATAGTAAATATACACACAAAAAGATTGAGAAACTTACTTGGAGTCCAAGCGCTTCCTATTTTCCTTCTATCGCTCTTGCTATAGCTTTCAATCCAAGCTTGATCGCCAGACTAGTTCCTGCAAGTATAAACACTAAACAACAAAGAGATTGCAATATAACAAATGGCTATTCACTTTAATCAGTTAAATCAATGAAACATGAAACATATAAATCAAATAAGAATCCATAATATGAAATACAAAAGCTTATATAGATACATATGTGGGAAAGTAAGCAACAATATTTATTAATGGATAGAAGGGGAGGTTACAACCAACGATTGATTTGATGTCACCAACTCCAGCATCATCCAAACCTCATCAGAATGAAAATCTCTCCAACAACATATCACTCAAATCAAAGCATCAATTGAGATTCCAACAACATTTCTCTACCAAATTTCTTCCTTCTCAAGCACTAGGATCTGTGCTCAATTTATAGATGAGCTAAATATAGTTTCACAATCAATGAGTTTCTAATAATAGGAAAGACATGTTTCCTAGCTCATAGGTGTTGAATGGACACATGGATTCGAATTTTGACACATATGCACTCTTCTAGAAGGCACTGTCCATGTGAAGATTCCATAACAATGAGAATTTCACTCCCAATTGACCAACGCACCCTTGAGTGTTGGTAAGTGCTTTGCAGAGCACCCTTGAATGGAGGTGACTACATATGCAAAGAATTTAGTCCCTCGAGAGACTGCGTTGGTGAGCTCATAGGTGATATAACATGTACTTCAAATCTTGGAAACCTTGCAATGGAATTCATGGATGATTTGTTTTTGTTCTTTGTCTTAGGGCATGTAGCAACTGAAATGATAGGGGATGATAGACCCTATTCATTGGTTTTGGGGATGATGTCCAGTTTAGCCAGGTCATTGGGAATGGTGCCAAAATTGACCTATAACACTTCCAAAAGGGGCTTTACTTAAAAGAGGAAAATTTTTCTTTAGAAGTAAACAATGAAGGGTGTTCAGAAGATGAGCCTGTTGAATGCCTACTAATGGAATTTGAATCTGAGTCTAAGTCTAAGAGAAACTTAGACCTTGAGTAAGAAGAATAAGGCCTAGTGGATCTTAAAGGAGATCTCATCAATGCTCTTGATGAATTAAAGAAGGTCAAGAAGAAAAATAATCTACTTAGAGAGTTGTTGCTATGAGCTGAGGAAGCTATGTACAACTATATAATGAAGAGTTTGTTTATCGAAAAGAAATACTGGAAGAATATATTAAGATCAAGGAAGATACAAAAACATGAAAATGGAAATCTGGTAGTAAATGCAATCAGGACTCACAATAATGTGTATGTGTTTTATGATTCCAGAGTGAATTAATATTTGAGAAAAATATATTAAAATATGGTTGTGGCATAAAAGGCTAGGAAATATAAATTTCAATAGCCTATTCAAGATCAGTAAAGTTAAGGGTCATCAAAATCTCACCAACACTATAAAGGCTTGATAGTCTAGTTTGCAAGTTTTGTCAATTCGGAAAATAAACAAGGACACAATTCAAAACTAAGGAGTTCTCATCTTATATACCTTTGGAGTTGGTCCACATAGATATTTGTGGTCCCACAAGAACAAATATCCCAAGAGGAGAAGGGTACTTTATTTTATTTATTGATTATTTTTCCAACACTACTTTGATAAAGTTATTGAAAGAGAAGTCAAAATCCCTAAGTAAGTTCAAGGTATTCAAGGCTCACGTTGAAAATGATAATGAAATAAATATTAAATTCTTGAGATCTCACAAAGGAGGAGAATTCACCTCTAGACTCATTTTAATTTCTATAAGAAACATGGCATAAGAAGGCAATACTCAGTAGCACAAACACCAAACATAATGGGGTGGTTGAAAGGAAAAATAAAACCATTCAATTGATGGTGAAGGAAATGATGGATGAAAGGAAGGTTACACACACCTTTTGGGAGAAGAATTCAATCCAGTTTTTTACATAGAAAATAGAAAACAACTAAGATCTAAAAATGATAAGACACTTGATGCGTTATGTAAATGAAGACCATCATTTTTATAACACTTCAAGATATTTGGGAGTAAATGATATATCAGAAATAATAAATACCTTTGAAATTTTTACTCTTGAGTAGATGAGGGAATATTCCTTGAATATTTAGTTAGGATAAAAGGCTACAAATGCTTCAACAAGAGGACAAAGAGGGTTAAAGATTTCATTGATATTTCAGTTAATAAAACATTGCCTCATTCATTAAAGTCTAAAGAAAAAGAGAATTTAGATTATTAGGATAATTCTAATCTCAAATATGTAGATCAAGAAAAAAAAGAGGTGGAGGAAGAATATAAAGAAGAGGATACAACACAAAGGCACATGACACCATCCAGGTATGTACAAAAGCAACACCTGAAAAGTAACTTGGTGATAAAATGCTCGGTGTCCAAATGAGAACGAAATTCATTAGAAGTTCCAAACATGCAAATATTTCCATCCTCTCTCAAAACGAGCCCAAAAATATTACTCAAGTTGGTGAAGAGAAGTTTTGGGTGAAAGCAATGAATGAGGAGTTGGAACAATTTGAGGAAAATGATACTTAGTAACTTGTCGTCAGACCCAAGGATAAAAATTTTATTGGAACCAAATGGGTCTCCAAGAATAAGCTGAATGAGGAAGGACAAGTAAGAAATAAAGTAAGACTTATTTACAAAGGTTATACATAAATAGAGGGAATAGACTTTGAGGAGACATTTACACCAATAACAATATTGGAAACCATCAAAATGTTTTTGGATTTTTCCAAGCATAAGAACATTAAAATATATAAAATGTGTTAATTTTTCAGCGTAGTGACAAATTCCAACCATGGGACGAAATTATTCTTTTCGAGAGGACCATTTTTTGCTATTGAATCACTCAATTTGGACAAGGGAAAGTGTACTTTTGAAATAAATCCCACATGTGCACAAAAGGATAGGTCAACCCAAAATATAAATTGGACACCCATGGATGGCTATAAATACAAGTCAAGTGACTTTAATTTATACATCATCATGAATAATTCTTCTATTCTCTTATTTTTTTCTAGCTCACACGGGTCTTAGGTAGGTCCATGAATAATTGGTTTGCATGAAGTTGAAATTTCAGGGTCCGAAGTTCACATTTACGTTTTAGGGTTTTGAGCCTCAGCCGCAATCTTGCCATAGTGAAATTTTGGCTGTAACCACATGCACACTGACTCATCTATGCAACTAAAGCCTTTCAACCACACACACATCATGCCTTCGCTACGGTTGGAAATTACGGTTTATTTTTTATCGGTTGGCTACAGTTGACCGCAAATGAGTGAAGTTGACTACATTTTGCTAAAGTGATATCTAATCAATAATTTTGCTGGGATCATCCTCTGGATATTTTTAGGTTGTTTTTACTTGATAGGATTATGATTGATGATATGGATCATTGTACTATATTTTGTTGAATCATTTAATGACAATCTAATAAGAAGAATAATTTTAAAGGGTTTCCCCATAGTGGGTTTTTCCCTATTCACCAACCAATTTTGGTGTCTCTATGTGTGAATGATTTTCTTTCATTGTTTCTTTATGTTCCACTACATTGATGATGGTATTTTTATTTCTATATAGTTGCATATGTTGTTGAATAATGTACCAAATATGACTAATGTCATGATTCTATGGGGTGAATTTAATATGCAAATAATGAAATGAAATTATCAAAGAAAAGAACAATATATCCCTAAGAAAATTTAACATGGAATCATAGCTAGGCTGAAGAAACATCATTGATGATCACCCCTATGAAGAGACCATTGATGACACCTAAAATAAGACTAGGGTTTGAAGGAAACCATAAGCAACATGGTTATTAGGGTTTGATTAATATTATTAGGTTATGGTTTGGAAGAAACCTTGGATTATGAAAAATATTTTAGATATGCAATCTATAAACCCTAACATGATCAGTGTGAATATGATCTAGCAATTGTGACACGTTTGACGTAGCCCTAGATGGGATAGTCTCAATTAGGCCTTGGTTATTGATGAAGTTGATGAATATATTGAAGGAAACATTATATGGACAATGGATAGCCATGAATCTTGAAGGCTGGTTCAAGAAGGAGATGATCATCTTTCATTGAAGATAAGTTCTTATGTTACTTATTTATGTCTTTAATTTTTCTTAAATTTATTGATTTTATCATTTATTATACTTCTAGCATGTATATTTGAGTATTTGGATACTTCTAACCTTTGTATGAGATATGATAAGTGGATCCTTCTTGAGGATGATCCAAGGTGTAGGAAAATATAGCTAGTGCAGGAAGAGAAGAGCCATAGTTTCCCATGACAATTAAGTGATACAAAGTGCAAAGGTATTTGAATGTTATAAGGTATGCATGGTATATTTTTTTAGCTGAAATAATGGATGGAAAGGTAAGACATAAGGTATGATAGGAGTTTCACATTCATGAATGACTCATATATGCATATGAAAGAAATTTTGATTCATGGTACATATGATGAGTTTGTGCACTTGGTATTGAACAAATATATTACATTCTATTAAGTCATAGCAAGGCTTCCTAGAAACATTTATTTTTGATATATTTGATACTTTTTATTTGGCTATCATCTATCAGTTTTAGACATGATGAATTTCCTGATCTCATAAAGAAGGCTAGCACATCGATTCTTATATATGGTAGCTTGATATTATTGATAATTTTCGTGATAAGCATTGTAAACTTAATGATGAATGTGTTACAATAATATTGATGTTCAATGTCTTATTATTGACCTGGATAAGATTTATGACATATGAAAAAATTGGATGCCCTGTCTTAATAATTGAGTAAATGTAAAAGAAGTATGATAATACACCTGTCAGATACCCTAATCATATGAATCTAACCTTTAATGAAATTTTCATGTCATGTTCATATGTGAAGATAAAGTATGCTAAAATGTTATGACCATGATGAATATATGTTTTAGGACTTGATATAGTTTTATTTTATGATCTAAAAAATTTGCTAATGCATGACAATATTAGGATAGACAGGTTGATGAATTGAATGGTGATGACTAGAGGGGTTGCTCATTAAGAGGGGGAAACTCTTCCTAAGATCCCTAAACCTATTATCATTTGCATTAAATTATTTATTGTTGAAGTAATATTTTTGCACATAAATAGAAAAATATATGACGTTGTTGGTCTGCAACAAGTTCTGGTCTGAGAAGAGAGGGTTTCTCTTAGTCTAAGCCCCAAACGCACCAAATAAGGCTTATGAGTGTGACTTTACGCCTCTCAACCACACAAAAGAAGGCCTATGGGTGCAATTGTGCCTGTAGGTCACAAAAATGAAGCCTCGTGCACAAAATGAGGAGCACACCAGGAGTATGACAATATTATAGATATGGAGCAGACACTAGAAAGTCCTATAAACAGGGAAGTTTGAATGTTTGACTTACTATAGAGAGTGTGAATGTGTTGATTAATATTTTGTTTACAAGAGACTAGAATATGCATATGAATATGTTATTTTTATTTGATCATTGAAGCTAGTATATGACAGTAATTGATAAAAGTTGTAAGGTTTTGAGAAGAATTGGCTTATTGGTTTAATATAAACGAGAAGTATTGGAGTTTTGACATGATGGCCAATAGTTCATATATATGTTTTGTCTTGAAAACTAATTAATTGCATCGATGAAAATTCTATGTGACCATATTGACTTTCAGTGACTAATATTGGTATTTAATAGAGATTATGTATTGGCAGCATTGGCTTTGGCACGTTGGTTGAAGTATAAACAATTGTGATTCGGTATGTAGTGATCTCACAATGGATGGGTGAAACTTATATGAATTACCCTTTATATATGCATTTGTGTATAATGATAGAAATGATTTATATTATGATAATGAGTATGGCTTGATAGAGTTTGAATTTATATTTCTTGGTAAATAAAAATTGTTGACATCACAATAAATAAAGTTGTAAATTGGTATTTGGATGTGATATCTACCTAATACCTAGTCCTAAGAGTTTGTCACATTGGTATTAGAAGAAAATTTTATGGTTTTTATTTAGAATCCATGGCTCAATAATATGACTGGGTTGATTTGATTCCACTATATTGATTTGTGTGAGGCTAAATAATGGTATGATCAGTATAATGTTTGTAGATAACATTGTATGGTTTGAAGCAAGCTTCCTGAGCCTAGTATGTCTGCATTGATAGTTATGTGGTGAAGTGAGTAAGATGTGTTGATCCAAACCTCAACTTCAAAAGTGGTCCAAGGATTTTGGTTTTATATGTTAATGATTGATTCTTGACAAGTAATGAGCATCTAATGATCAAAGTAAGAGGGAGTTGGCCTCTGAAGTTCGAAATGAATAATCATGGAATGGTGAGTTAATTTATGAAGTTTGGAAAAGAAAATATATATCGTGAAACTATTGAATAGTTTTTTAAAGTGGAAATGCAAATACCTAGATACTCTTATTGAATTTTAAGAAGTTAAGAAGAGATTTTGTTGAACCTGACTTGGAAATTGATATCTAATTGAAGCATTGATGTTTCGTGTGAACATTCATCCATATATACACATGTTTAGCTTATATTCCATTCCAATTCATGATTTATCCACTTCATACACTTTGGGTTTCCACCAAGCTCACTTTAAAATATTTGCATCTGACGATCAATTTTTGGTATAAGATATTCTTCCTATGATATATGACTGCATGGAGGTACTGATGTTGTTTGGGACCATTACTGATGAGATGAGAACATATGGGTTTTTCTTTATTATGAGATCTTCCATAATAAGTTTGTAGCTTTAAGCACGACTGTGGTGGTAGAAGTGGCTCCCCGATTAACAGAGGGTGGTAGCTTAGACTCCCCTCCAATATCAAATTATTCTTCCTTTAGATTCGAGAATGTTCAGCATATGAGCAAAGACAATCAAGAGATAAATAAAGATGAGTAGATATGAGAAATGAAGACATTTGGTGACGAGATACTTGAGATAAGACATGATTTGATGATAGGATACTTGTGATGTTTACGTGATGCAATTGTAATTTCTCCCTAGATGAGAGGGAGTGTTAATTTGGAAGCTCAGTGAAAAATTCCAACCATGGGATGAGATTCCTCTTTTCGAGAGGATCAATTTTGATTATTGAAGCACTCCATTTGGACAAGTGAAAGTGTACTTTTGAATTAAGGCCCACATGTGCACAAAAGGGTTGGTCAATCCAAAATATAAATTGGACATCCATGGATAGCTATAATACAATTCAAGTGACCCTCATTTAGACAAAATCATGAAGAATTATTCAATTCTCTTCTTTGGGTTTGGCTCGCATAGGTTTGAGGCAGGTCTGCAGAGAATTTGTTCACACAAAGTTGAAATTACAGGGTCTGAAGTTCACATTTCTATTTTAGGGTTTTAAGACTCAACCACGGGCTTACTATGCTGAAATTTTGGTTGTAATTGCATGCGGGTTGGCTCATCTATGTAGATGAAAGGTCTTCCCTGTGACTAGAAAGTAGGGTTTATTTTTTGTTAATTGCCGTAGTTGACTGTATTTGACCATGAAGTGATATTTGATTAGTAATTTTTCTAGGGTCATCCTTTGAATATTGTAAGGTTTTTTTTTTTGGATAGGATTATGGTTGATGATATGGATCATTGTACTCTCTTTTTCTAAACCATTTAGTGAAAAACTAAGAAGAATAAGAATTTGAAATGGTTTTCCCCGTAGTGGGTTTTGTCGTGGTCTCTGACCAATCCTAGTGTCTCTAAGTGTGAATGTTATTATTCCATTGTTCCTTTATGTTCCACTGCATTGATGATGATATTACTCTTTCTATATAGCTGCCAATATGTAGCTGAATAATGTGGTAAATATAAATAATTTCATGATGTTGTGTGGTGAATTTAATATGAAAATTATGAAATGAAATTATCAAATAAAAAATAAATATATCCCTAAGAATATTTAACAAAATGACATTAAATCAACCTTCCTTGATGGATATTTGGAAGAAGAAGTTTATATTGAATATCCAGAAGGTTTCCTACTCTTAGAGAATGAAGATTATGTTTCTAGGTTAAGAAAGGATCTATATGGGATTAAAAAAGCTCTAAGAGCATGGTATGCTAAATTATACAAATATCTCCAACTAAAAGTTTTTAAAAGAAGGACTGTTAATAGAAATATGTGCAATAGAAATGAAGATGATCACTTGCTAATTATTTTGGTTTATGTAGATGATATTATTTTTAGTAGTGATTTGGAACAGATGGTACAATAGCTTGCTGAGGTAATACAAAAATAATTTGAAATTTTAATGATAGGGGAGCTTCCCTAATTCCTTAGATTTCAAATTATGCAATCTAATAGGGGTATTTTCATTTCTCAATCTAAGTATTTAATGGATACATTGAAGAAATTTAGGATTAGCAATTGCAAGCTAGTGAGTACCCCCATGGTGGCTAGCTATAAGCTAAGTAAAGAGGATGAATCTCCTTTGGTGAATAAAAAATACTATAGATCAATGATTGGAATATTGCTATATCTAACTACTTTACGACCAAACATAATGCAAGTTGTGAGCTTGGTAACAAAATTTCAAGCAACTCCTAGAGAGAGCCACGTCAATGCAGTAAAGATAATTTTCAAATATTTGAAAATAACAACATACTTTGGATTTTGGTACAATTGAGGTAAAGGTTTAAGTTTAAAATATTATATTGATGTTGACTATGTTGGTAGCATTGATGACGAGAAAATTACCTCTAGAGTAGAATTTTTCATTGGAGAATGTCTTGTATCGTGGTTGAGAGAAAAGTAGGACTCAATTTATCTATCTATAGTGGATGTTGAATATAACATCTTGAAAATCAACATCTTTATTACATGTTTAAATTTTTTGTGTTTGATTAATCCATTTTTGAAATCAGGTTTTCTTGTGGCGCTAAATTTTTCTCTTTTGTTTGCATACAAACTTACTTAAAGGTTTCCACCCTTTTAAAATCCACTAAAAATGAAAATCATTCTTGAAACCCTACAGGTGTTAGGAGTTTGTAGTGGCTAATTGCAGTTATGTTACATATAAAACAACACAGACACACATACGTGAGTATAAATAAATAAAAAAGCAGTATAATATGCATTAAGGTTACGTGGTAAAAAATTACTAATATCAATGTCCTTAGCTTGATGCTCTAGAGACTCTCCACTCTCCAATTAGATGAACTAAAGGTTGGGAAATGGGTCCACCTACATTTTCTTCCCATTGTTCTCCCAATTCTACTTGTTTGTGCCTCGTCCTATGTAACGTCTAACCATGTAAACGTTAAGAAACTTACCATAAAAAATATAAAGAGAAAAAAAAATTACATTTTCATTATAGCATCTAACTCTGCTAAAAATATTCTTACTACCATACAATTTCCCTATTCATAATTCTTGAATGATTGGCTACCAAATCATATGTATTATAAATCTTAAACAATCATCATTATAATCTTTTGGTACCATGGTTTGCAATGCTATAAACCCATGGAGTATTAATACCCCAGCATGACATACTTATTACACCCTTTATTTGTTAAGTACTATGTTGGAAAATTTTAGCTCATATCATATCTCTTAAATTTGTACATTGTAATAGTTTGGTGATTATCAATATTTTGATTATCGGTTTGGATTACTTGCCAACTGGCCACAACCGAGCTCCCAAGGCGTAATTTTTGGTAGTATAGTTGGATTTGATTTTTAATGAGTTATGACTTAACTGCCGCTATAGTTGGAATTTAAGAAGCTATTGTGTAGCTTGATATGTGGGTTGATCTATGCCCTCAGTAGTTTGATGATCCAATGGTTGTAAAGGAGCTTAGGGTGGTTAGGCTAATACCCTACCCCCCAAATCCTAACCACTTTCGCAGTCTACCTCTGTGCTCTAGCGAGCTCTGCAACTATCGTCTGTGTTCATGCCTCACACTGTTGGTTTCCTGCAAGGAATGGAGGTATTATTCAACACATTTCCTTCTGTTCCTCCAGCAATGCTTTCCTTCATTTTTTTCTTTGTCATTCTCGCACATCGTTTTCTTTTCGGTGATGAGAGTGATTCACTGTTTATTTTTAGTCACTGTGGCTTGGAAAAGTCTACTCACCAACTACTGTGAGGGTATTATGTGTTTTCCTCCAGATATCCACGAATTTTCATCTATCAGTGATGAATACCCGACTTCGACTAGGTCGACCCAGGTAAGGGCCTTCATTGCTACATCGAGAATTTATGGATGAGTTTTTAATATTTTTGTGTAATTCCATCCTTACAGTTTAAATTTGTTTTTCTCCCTAGGGTTTTGTTTTGATCTAATTCCTTCTAAGAGGTAATTCTTCTTTAAGCTTTCTTTCTTTCACATTTATTTTATTACCATAACCCTAATGTGTAGCTAGAAATAGCAATTTTCAACATTTTATTATGTGTTGTTTGGTAGGTACTGTCCTTCAAAGCCTACCCCTCTACAACTCTGATAGTAAGGGATCTTCCAGAAAGCTCTGAGACGTTTTCAGACTCTTCATATGTTAACATGCCCATGTTTGAACGGCATTGATAGTCTTGAGTTTCAAACTATAGATTTTCTAGGTTTATGGTGAAAGTATTAACCCACCAAGGCTTCTCTATAAAAAATGTATTTGTAATTTTTGCTTCTATTTTGGAATGGGGGGTTTTTAGCTCTATTTTGGTCTTCAGAGAACAACGCATATACTAGTTATTAACTGTAACAAGTTTTCTTTACATTCCTACCCTTTTCTATTGTTCATAAGTAACAAGTTATTTGTACTATGTATTTAGTTATTAAATTTCTTAATTTTTGACTGTGTCGTAAACTTGCGTTGTTTCTTTGCATGTTGATTCTGCCTTGTTCGCCTTACATTATAACCGTAATTAAGTTCTAATGCCACCCCTCCGAGGGTAGTGAAAATTTTTTATATATTTTTTTGAATTTTGGATATTGCGCACAAATTTTGGTTTTCTATGTAATTGGTTACTATCATTTATATATACATGCGGTAATTGCATTTAAGCTTTACAAAATTTATATTGTGGTTTTATATAATGATTATTTCTTTCTAGTCTGCTATTTTAGGAAAGTCTCTCCACTCTAGTTAAGACTTATTACTCCACATAGTACTATTTGTTTTCTGTAATGATGCTATTTCAATTTAGTAAATTAAAATTACATTGTTTTCTTCTCTTCTATATTGAAAGATTAACGCTTCTACAATTCAATTTTTAAGTTCAATATTTCCTTATTTCCTTTTTAAATAAGTTTTTCCCCAGATGTCCAGACCATCTTTAATTGAGAAAGTGTTTACTCCTCAACCCTTAGTCCATGTATGTACGCTTATTCAAGTTAGACTGTCATGTCTGGGGTTCTAATATAGATGGACTAATTGTCCTGTCCAATCATCTGTTTTACTACAGAATTTCAAACTATTTCTATATGTTATTCATATTTAATCCTTTTAGACTTTCTCCTACATTTAGTATGTACTGTTCCTAACTGGAATATTTCATTCTTGTACTAGGGAGGTTCTTACAGTTATCATGATTTATATATTCTACTCTAACTTTAACAATCCTATTAAATCAGTCATTAACAAGAATAATTTCACCTTTTGTATTCTACCTCCACGGCATACAAAAATCCTTTTTCAAAACTTAATGTACTTATAAAACATAAAAATAACTCTTTATTCAATCCTTCGAGGTTTATAATACCTATCTCAGATGAGTAGGGATGATGGCATCCTCCCAACCATGAGAGAGGAAATTAGGTCCTTTGCTCCCCCTGTGCTCCTTACCAGAGTAAGATTATATAGCAGTAATTCTGGAGGTAGACCTCAAGACCTTTGTCTCGTCTCTCCTCCAAATATCAATTTTTGGAGTTCCACTGGTTCTTGCCAACTCTAGATACTCTCACCTTACAGCCTTCATGCTATCTTTCTCCTTTGCATAGAACACCTTTTCCTCTTCAGGGTTTCATTTTTATTCCCAGAGGAAAAGTAATCATGAAATAAGTGCTTTAATTTAACCACTCTCCTATCTTGGACACTTTACCATCAGTTTATGGAAACCACACCATAACTAATCTTTATTCAAAAAAATAATTAAAATTTGTTCATAATTTTCTTAACGTACTTATTAATCCTATTTAACTTTAACAAGTCAAATTTATCAATTAAAATAACATAACAACTTAAATCCAGGTTTTACATCTTCCCCTTCTTGAGGTGAACATCATCCTCGGAGTTTTACTCCATTCTAGTGAAAAATTCTGGATAGGCCTCTCGTACAAATCTTTCATCTTCCCAAGTAGCCTCTTACGGGTCAAAGTGCTTCCACTACACTTTAACTTGGGTGATGACTCACCTCTGGAGCGTTATTTCTCTCTGCTCGAGAATACATTGAGGTTCTACTAGAAATCGCCATTCGGTTCGACCTACAACCAAAAAAGATTTAAATTAATTAATGAACTATTTATCTCCCTTAGAACTATTAGTATCCAATTTAGTCCTAACACTGTTACCTACTTTTTTTTGGTAGCATAAAAAGCACCCGATTTTGAAAAGTGGTGATGCAGAATCACCCCTTTTTTTTTTGTGCACATTTTTGACACTCTAATATTTTTATTTATGAAGTATGAATATTTGTTTTAAAATGTTAGTGATTTTCATGCTAATTTTGAAACGTATTGATGCAGCATCAACTTTTTTTTTTAGAGCAATGATTTTCATGCTAATTTTGAAACGTATTGATGCAGCATCAACCTTTTTTTTTTAGAGTGGTGATTTTCATGTTGGTAATAAAACACAAAACTTAGATAAAAAAAAATATATAAAAACAATTAAAAAAACCAATCAAAGTGTAAAAAAAAACAAAATTAACTCATAAAAATAAAAACTTTAAACAAAAATAAATAAATAAAACAAAAAAAAACAAAAATATTCGAAAGTTATATCAAAAGAAATGACAAAATTTGAAAAAAAACACATAATTTAAAGAAAAAAACAAAAATTAACCAAAAAATTAAAAAAAAAACATCAAAAACATTTTTTTCTAAGTTATTAAAAAAAACCATATAATTAAAAAAAAAAAAAATAGAAAATTTAAAAATAATTTAAAATACAAAATTAAAATTTAGATTAAAAAAATAAAATACAAAAAAGAAAAAATTAAATTTAAAAATTAAAATTAAAATAAGAATAATAATAAGAAAAAAAAATTCAAATTTTAAAATTAACAAAAAGTACAAATTAAATTTTTTTTTTTTTTAAAATTGTAAAAGAAAATTAAAATAAAAGAATTAAAAAAAAAAAACTATCATTAAAAAACAAAAAAAATGAAAAAAACCACGTGCAAATAATAAAAAAACAAATATCCATAAATTTACTGTTTTTTTTTAAAATGAAACAATTTATAAATTTTAAAAATGAAAAACTAAATAAACTAAAAGATTAAAAAAAATAATTTAAATTAAATTAAAATTTAATAAATTTAATAAATAAATTTTAAATTTTAAAAAATAATTAATCTAAAATATTAAATTTAAAAACAAAATTTATCTAAAAATATTAAATTTAAAAAACAAAATAGAAAAAAAAAAAAAAAACAAAAAAATTAAAACAAATTAAATTTCAAATATAAAAATTAAATTAAAAAAAACAATTTTAAATTTTTTGAATTTAAAAAAATTAATAAAAAATCAAATATATATATATATATATATATATATATATATATATATATATTAAAAATTAAAAAAATAAAAAAAATAAAAGAATTTTTTGATCGTGGTGGCGCCGCCAATCGGCCTCCCGCCCAGGTGGCGGCGGAGGCCGGCCGCTGGGCAGGAGGCCGATTCCGAGAATCAGCCTCCCGTGGTGGGAGGTCGATTCCGGGAATCGCCCTCCCGCGGCAGGAGGCCGATTCCGGGAATCGCCCTCCCGTGGTGGGAGGGTGACCCGATTTCGGGAATCGGCCTCCCACGGCTGGAATCGCCCTCTCGCCGCGGGAGGGCGATTTCCGAAATCGGCCTCCCGCCCAGGTGGAGGCGGAGGCCGGCCACTGGGCGGGCGGGGGGCTGCATGCAACCTCCTCGCCTACCCAGCGGCCGGCGTCCGCCGCCAACTAGGTGGGAGGCCGATTGGCGGCGCCACCACGATCAAAATTTTATTTTTTATTTTTTATTTTTTATTTTTAATATATATATATATATATATATATATATATATATATATATATATATATATATATATATTTTTTTTTTTTTTTTTTTTTAAATTTAATTTTTATATTTAAAATTTAATTTGTTTTTGTTTTTTTTGTTTTTTAATTTTATTCATTTTTTCGTTTTTATTTTATTTTATTTTTTCTAAATTTTGTTAATAATTTTTATTAAATTTGTATTTTTTTTTTTTAATTAATTTTTTCATTTTTTTATTATTATTAAATTTTTGCTTAGTTTTTTCATTTAATTTTTAAAAAATTAAAAAAATTAGTATTTTTTTTAATTTATTTGAATTTAATATTTTTTTTTAATTTCTAAATTTTTTATTATTATTTTTTTAATTACATAAATTTTTTATATTTTTTATATTTCAATTAAAATTGTGTATTTAAAATTAGATTTTTTTTTTTTTTAAATTAAACTTAATATTTTCAAATTAATTTGTTTTTTTATTTTATTTTTTATTTAATATATATATTTTTTAATTTATTGTTTTCAATTTTTCATTTTTAATTGATTTTAAAAGTTTTTTAACTTTTTATTTTAACAAAAAAAAATTTCTTTATATTTAAAATTTATTTTTTATTTCAAAATTTATTTGTTTATTCATTTATTTATTAAAATTTAATATTTTTCTTTTTAAATTTAATTTGTTATTTTAATATTAACTTTTTTTTTTTAATTTAATAAAATCTAATATATATATTTTTAATTTAAGTTCATATATATATATATATATATATATATATATATATATATATATATATATATATATATATATATATATATATTTTTTTTTTTTTTTTTTTTATAATTTAAATTTAATTTATTTTTTAAAATTTATTTGTTTTTTTAATATATATTTTTTTAAATTTAATATTTTTATTGTATTTTATTTTTCATTTTTTATTTTTAATTAATTTTTCATTTTTTTACTTTTAATTTAAATAGTGTATTTTTTTTTTTTAAGTTTTAAATTTATTAAAATTTAATATATTTCTTTAAATACATTTTTTTATTTTAAAATTAATTTTTTATTTTTTTTAATTTAATAAACATTTTCTTTTTCTTTTTTAAATTTAATTTCTATATTTTATTTTTTATAATTTCTTTCTTTTTTTAACTTGTTTTTTTTTTTTTAATTTAATATTTTTATTTTGTTTTTATTTTTATTTTTTTATTGCTATATATTTTGAAATTTTAATATTTAAATTTAAATTTTTTATTTTTTATTTTTTTATTCCTATATATTTTAAAATTTTAAGCTTTAAAATGTTTTTATTTTTTAAATGTATTTTTTTCTTAAATTTTAGGTTTTTTTTTAATGTTTGAATTTTAAAAATTAAAAAATGTTTTTTCTATTTTTAAAAATGTCAAAAATATGACACAATTTTTTTTTTTGTTATTCCAGCATCAAATGGTTTTGTTTTGAGGGTGTTTTTTGAATCCTTTTTTCAAGAAACAATTTTGTTTTTAGCATAATTTTATAAAATGTTGAAATTTGACCTTCAAAAAAAACCAAGTGCATTCTGGAATACCGTTTTTTGTTTTTGGGGTGTTTTTTCATGTTTTTTGAGTCTTTTTGGGCTAGAGTTCCCGTTTTGAGGTCAGGTTACCTATTTCATCGGTAACAATGTTTCATATCTGAATGTTCTGCCAAAGTATTACATTCTTTGGATCATGCACATATCGTTTCAATATAGATACATGAAACACATTATGTACCTGTATGTGTCTCGTTAAGGCTAGCCAATAGGCCACTGGTCCCACTCTTTCCAAGATTTAGAAAGGTCCATAGAATCGGGGGGCCAATTTTGGCGTAGGCAGTCCACCTTAAGGTTCTCTTCTTGGGCCTAATCCTCACCTAAACATGATCACCCACTTCAAATTCCTGGTAGGTCCTCTTTCGATATGAATGCACTTTCTGCTAATCTTGGGAACTTTTAGATTTTGTTGAATCTTCTTTACTTCTTGTTCCATCTCAGCCAACATTTCAGGCCTAAGCATTAGCTTGGTTTCTGCACTACTCTAGTTAATGGGTGTTTGACATTTCTGACTGTATAATGCCTCAAAGGGACTCATCCTGAGGGACTCTTGGTATCCATTGCTGTAAGAAAATTCTGCGAGGTGTAAATAATATTCCCACTTCGTAGGTTGCTGCATTAAATACATCCGTAATATTTCCTCCAAAATTTGATTAACTTGTTCAGTATGCCCATCCGTCTATGGATGGTATGCAGTAATCAATTGAATTTGTGTGCCTAGACTGATAAACAGGACCCTCCAAAAAGCAGAGGTGAACTTTACATCTCTATCTGAGATAATTGTTTTTAGAATGCCATGTAATCTAAACACTTCCCTCATAAATATATCAACAATCTGTACAATTTTATAATATGTTTGTACTGGAATAAAGTGTGCTTCCTTGCTCAATCGATCAACTAACACCATTATCGAGTCATTGTGTCACTTTGTTTTTGGTAAGCCTGTAATAAAATCTAACGATATAACTCCCTACTTTGATTCTGGCACGGGAACAGGTTGCAACAATCCTGCTGGGTTTCGATGTTCCACCTTGACCTGTTGACATTCCAAACATTTAGTCAATTATTCAACAATATTTTTATGCATTCCCAACCAAAAGTAGTGTTTTCTAATTGTTGTTAACATTTTTTGGTAACCAGGGTGTCCATAATAAGAAATTAGATGATGTTCATCTAAGAAAAACTCTTTTAAACTTATTCAATTAGGAATGTATATTTTCCCTCAAAAGTTGAATAGTTGTTCATTGCTGGTCTTATACTCTGTTTTCTTTCCTTGATTTTTTGCTTGTTTTGTTTGATTCCATAGAAATTGATATTCAGGATCCTTTTCTGCAGCCTCCTTCACTTGTTCCTGGAACTTAAATTTAATCCGGTTAAAATAGAGTTCATACACCAAGTGCAATTTTCCACTTAAAGCATCAGTGAAATGGTTTTATTTTCCCTTAACATGTTGAATTTCAAAATCAAATTCACTTAAGAATGCATTCCACCTCACTTGACAAGCATTCAAGTCAGATTATTTAAGATAACTAGTCAAACTACTGTGATCTGTTTTTAATACGAATCTTTTTCCCAATAGGTAGTGCCTACATACCTTCAGTGCATGCACTACTGCAGTCAACTCTAGATCATACATGGAATATCGATGTTCATGATATTTGAGCTTCCTAGATTCGTAAGCCACAACTTTTCCGTCTTGTGTCAATACTTCTCTCGCTGCTTCTTTGCAAGCATCAATGCAAATTTCAAAATCCTTGTTTGGATCAACGACCTTTAATATGAGAGTTGTAGTCAGTAATTGTTTTAACCGTTCGAAGTTGGTTTGGCTTTCACTGGTCCATTTAAACACTCGTCCTTTTTGCTGTAATGAGGTTATTGGAAAAGCAATCTTAGAGAACCCCTCGATAAAATTCTGGTAATATCCAACCAACCCCATGAAAGAAAGTATATTTGTTACAATTTTGCGTACTTTCCATTCCATAATAGTCCTTATTTTTTTAGGGTCTACTGCTATACCCTCAACAGAAATAACCTGGCCTAAGTATTGGATCTGTTCTTTGTAAAAATCACACAGAGTTTGGCATAAAGTTAATGTTCTCTCAACATTCTTAATACCATTTGCAAGTGTTCCTTATATTCCTCCATGTTTTTCGAGTAGATTATTATATATCAATAAATATTAGAATAAATTTATCTAAAAATGGGTGAAACATGCCATGCATTAAACTCATGAATGTTGTTGGTGCGTTGGTTAAAATTAAATGGTAAAACTGCAAATTCATAATGCCCATATTGAGTACGGAAAGTTATTTTATATATATCTTCATCCGTTATCCGTATTTGATGATACCCAGATATTAGATCTATTTTCGAAAATATAGTTGCCCCTTTTACCTGATCGAAAAGATCATCTATCCGTGGTAGTGGGTATTTGTTCTTGACGATTAATTTGTTAAGATGTCTATAATCGATACAAATTCACATCGTACCATATTTATTTTTCACGAACAACACTGGTGCCCCCCAAGGAGACACACTAGGATGGATATATCCCTTGCCTAGCAATTCCTATAATTGCATTTTCAACTCAGTCAATTCAGGTACACTCATTCGATATGGTGCACGTGATATCGGTGCTACCCCTGGCATTAATTCGATGGTGAAATTGATGTACCACTTTGGAGGTAGTTCCAGTATATTTTCTGGAAACACATCCATAAAGTCTTGTACCACTGATATATTCTCCATCATATGATTTTTATCCTTAGAATTGGCGAATCCCACTTGAATAGCATAAATTTGACAACCCTTTCTAATGCATTTTCCCAACTGAGATGCAGTAATAAGAAGAAATTGAAGTGGTTTCTTAATCCCTTGCAATTATTGGCATGTTCCATCTTTTGTCTTATAATAAATGATTTCTCTATGCAATCTACCAGTGACCAATGCGCTTCCAACCAATCCATTCCCAGTAAAATGTCATAAGATCCTAAAGGTAGTATGTTCAATTCAACGTTTATGTGCTAGTCTCTAAATTCTAGGGGACACTTGGAAAATTTAGCATTAACTCTTCTCTTGGCCCTTGTGGCCAATTGTACCAGCCAAATATTTATAAATTTCTGGCTCTCCAAGTCACATTTTTCTACTATTTGGGGATTTACATAACTTAAACTGGCACCAGGATCCACCAAAATTGAAACAGTTTGGGAATACAACTTACCTTCTAGTTCTATCATGGTTGGTTTATAATCTCTTTGTCGAAACTCAAGTGTCACGTTAATTCTTGGTATATTTGGCGCCACGTCCCCTACCATAATTCCTCTTGCAAGTTAGCTGCAGTTTCATTTCTCCCACGGTGAGGACAATTCTAATAATAATGCGCCTCACTGCATCCCCAACATTGTAATGGCAGTTTCTAGATCTGTCCATGATCAGGTCTACTGGATGCTTCCGTGGGTCACTCTTCTTTTGGCCACTTATTTTTCTACTGGTTCCTTCCATGTTGTCTATTTCCTGTATTTCTGGCAAGATTTCTATAATTTCCAGATCTAATGCTTCTGAAATTGGAATTACTTTTATGTCCCTTATTTGGAGGCCAATTCCTACCTCTTCTCCTTTCACCTTGGATTGCCGATAACACATACGTGCTTTTTGTATCACCTCGTCCATGGTATTTGGATTTACAAACTCGATCCTTTCCTTCATATGAGAAGGTAGACTAATCAAGAATCGATGTACTTTTTCTTTTTTGTCTCTTAGATATGGTACGTATCTTAATAAGGAGGTAAATTTTGTTATGAATTCATCCATTTTTTACTGGCTCAATCTCAAATCATGAAAATCTCAAGACTTTTAATCATAAAAGCGCTCGGTTAAGTATTTGTCTTTAAAATACTGTTGGAACTCATCCCAAGTCACATTCTGGTCCTCAATTCCTCACACATTTTTGACTTCCTCCCACCATAATGTGGATTTTTCCCACAGTTGATAAATAGGCAAGCGAGCCTTCAATTTACTATTGTATTCACAGACTTGAAAATTTTTGTTCATGTTAATTATCCATGCTTATTCTACCTCTTTGGCCTCTCCGTCGAATATAGGAGGTTTAATTTTCTAGAATTCACCTTGCAGCTCCACTTTCTTTTTTTTCATCTCCTGTTGGTCTGAGACATTTCATGACTTGAATTCATTATAATTTATGTTCTTATTGTTCCACTGGGTATGGCTACTTTCCGGCCTATCTTTAGCTTGCTGTCATTGTTCACCCTCTTCTTGAGTGTCTCTTTCTGGGATAGGTTGAGTTTTCCCTTGATTTTGTCTATCTTAGAGGATTTTAAGGATTCTTTCCTATTCTTGCGTCAGCCTCTCATTATCACTTCTCACTCAAACCATCTCTTCTTATAATTGTTTCACAAAATCCAGTATTCTATTGGTTTTCTTTTGTTGTTCTTCAAGTAATCTATTGGTTTTTTGATGCTAGTCCACGCTCACCTGCACCCAAATTTTTGGATTTATTTCTTGGTTAGACTGGGGGTGTGCTTCCCCTCTAGTCCCGGGAGCCTGATGTACCGAACCCCTCCTCATTTTACTCTGCCAATTACTTCTTATTAAAACTGTGCACAATTTACACATCAATTTTTTATTTAGGTGACCCAGTTGGGTCCCAACTTCTGAGCGCTGCTCTAATACCACCTGTAACGTCTAACCATGTAAATGTTAAGAAACCTACCATAAAAAATATAAAGATAAAAAAAATTTACATTGCATTATAGCATCTAACTCTACTAACAATATTATTGCTACCATACCATTTCCATAATCATAATTCTTGAATCATTAGCTACCAAATCATAATTATTATAAATCTTAAACAATCAGCGTTATAATATTTTGGTACCATGGTTTTTAATCCTATAAGTGCATGGAGTATTAATACCCCAATATGACATACTTATTGCACCCTTTATTTGTTAAGTACTATGTTGGACAGGTTTAGGTCGTATCATATCTCTTAAATTTTTACAATGTAATAGTTTGGTGATTATAAATATTTTGATTATCAGTTTGGATTACTTGCCAACTAGCCGCAATCGAGCTCCCAAGGCATAAGATTTGGTAGTATAGTTGGATTTAATTTTTAATGGGTTATGAATTAACTCCCGTTATAGTTGGAATTTACGAAGCTATCCTGTAGCTTGACATATGGGATGATATTTGCCCTCAGTAGTTTGATGATCCAACGATCGTAAAGGAGCTTGGGGCAGTTAGGTTAATACCCTACCCCCCAAACCCTAACCACTTTCGTATTATGCCTTCGCGCTCTGCCAAGTGCTACAACTCTCATCTATGTTCATGCGTCATGCTATTGGTTTCCTACAAGGAATAGAGATATTATCATGCACATTTCCTTCCGTTCCTCTGACAATGCTTTCCTACGTTTTTTGTTCTTTTTTGTACTAGCACAATGTTTTATTTTCGATGATGAGAGAAATTCAGTGTTTATTTTCAGTCACTGTGGCTTGACAAAGTCTGCTCACCGACTGTTGTGAGGGTCTTATGTGTTTTCCTCCAGATATCTGCAGATTTTCATCTATGAGTGATGAATACCCAACTTCGACTAGGCTGACCCAGGTAAGGGCATTCATTGCTACACTGAGAATTTATCGATGAGTTTTTAATCTTTTCGTGTAATTCCATCGTTATAGTTTTTTTTTTTTCCTCCCAAGGGTTTCTTTTAGAATTAATTCCTTATGAGAGTTAATTATTCTTTAAGCTTTATTTCTTGCGCATTTATTTTATTACCATAATCCTACAATGTAGTAACAAATAGCAATTATCATCGTTTTATTATTTGGTGTTTGGCAGGTACCGTTCTTCAAACCCTACTCCTCTAAAAATTTGATAGCAAGGGATCTTCCATAAAGTAATTCTCCTTGTCGTGTCTCTATAGGTACCTTGAATTCTTAGGCTATATCTACCGAGACGTTTTCAGACTCTTTTCATATTTTAACATGCCCATGTTTGAAATGCACTGATAGTCTTGAGTTTCAAATTATAGATTTTCTAGGTTTAAGTTGAAATTATTAGTCTGTCGAGGCTTCTCTGTTGTAATATCCCAAAAGGGAGAATGCAGTAATACTTCACACAATATAAGAACTTGCAACAAGATAAACAATAAATCTAAGTATAAATCAGAATATGCAGAAAGAGCTGAGCCATTTTATTATATTGGAGATGAATCAGTTACACTAGTACAAGATATAGGTAGATCTAGCCAAAAAGATGAGCTTGGATCACCCTGAAAACATGTGTGAAGCAAGCACAATTTAACTATTGAGGCTCTGCAACAAATAATGCGATGTCTCTTCAACAGAATATAAACATATGGTTGCAGGCTAAAAAGAGAAATGCATATATACTCAAGACTGGAGCTCTGATGATGCTAAGATTCAAGATCTGGCCAATGTTATGGATTCCCAAGATAACCCAGAAAGGATTTTCTAGATCTGCAACTTTGGAAAATCACTTCCCTAGGATTTGATCCTTGATCTGCTAGGAAATATAGATCTGAAGCTAGATCTGAAGAATAGATGGCTAAATTATGTGCTTAGATCAGATCTATTCTTGAAGGGCTGATCCCTTCCTTAGATCTATGAGCTAGAAGCTCTAGATCTAGCTCCTTAATCCTCCAAAAGATGATTGCAGCTGCTGCAACACAACTGCCTCTGAAAACTGTGTTGTGCGGGAAAGAGAGGCCTTATACATGCTAAAATATGCTGCAATAAAATCCAGGCTAATGGTGAGACTGATGGCAATGTGAGGGGATGATCCCTCACAGGATTTCTAGTTGAAATACTTGCAACTTCCTCCCTCCTTTCAGATATGCAATATGGACTGTGTTATTCTTGAGAAGAATACTGCTACTAGGAGGTCAATAAATTTTGGCCTTATGCTAGATCTGAAATTTGGCTCTGGGAGTGCTAAAATATAAGCCCAAGTGATGGGAATAATCCCTCACCTTGTTCTCTAGCTAAAGTACTGAAGACAACTTCCACCTTCCAAACTGATCTTCAGAAAACTGCAGTTTTATGAACATGAATGTTCTACAGAAAGTAGAAAAAGTAAATGGCACTTAAAGCCTGATGTATAATGAATTACAATCCTCTTCCTTAGAGATCACTCAAAGAAAGAGGTGGGATTCCCACCCGGGAAGACCCTGTGCTAAACAACACCTGCAATCTCTGCTAAATAGCCCGATAATGCAGTGGAATGTCACCTGACAATTCTAGATCTAAAAGATTATACATCAAATAATCCAAGATGCCTTTCACCTTTGCCTTCATCTCCTTTATAATGATTGAGCCATCCCAAGCCTTGGCCCTAATCTCAATTGTGCAGTCTCACGTGGACAAGATCCTCCAAGTGGGACTACGCTATTTGACCAAATCAACCAAATAGTCTAGGTGCAATGTATACCTCCTCCATCATGTGTGCTTCATTTGCACATGATCCTCCACCACTTGATCATTAATGCTCAATGGCCCTTTTTTTGACATATTCAAGATCTTAGTTGACTAAATCAACCCTCCATGATCTCTCTCATTAAATGAGACATGATCTCCCATCTCATTCACATTAGTAGTTGCTCAACTACCTCTTTTTGCAGATCTAGTCTAAATTAATCCACATTCACACACACAAAGTGGATATTTATTCTTATTGAGGATTTTGGGTCCCTTCACCATTTTATTTACTTAATTCATTAAGAAAAATCAAGGACTCTAATATTCCAAATATGACATGAAAATTTGGGAATATTACATCTGTAAACAATGTATTTGTAATTTTTTCTTCTGTTTTGGAATGGAGGGTTTTTAGCTCTATTTTGGTCTTTAGAGAATAGAACATATACTATTTATAATCTGTAACAAGTTTTCTTTACATTCAAGCCCTTTTCTATTGTTCATAAGTAACATGTTATTTAGACTCTGTCTTTAGTTATTAAATTTCTTAATTTTGTACTGTGACGTAAACTTGCGTTTTTGCTTTGCATGTTGATTTTGTCTTCTTCTTCTGACATTATAACTATAATTAAGTTCTAATGACACCCCTCTGAGGGTAGTGCACAATTTTTATGTCTATTTTGGAATTCTAGATATTGCACATAGATTTGGGTTTTCTGTGTAATTAGTTACTATCCTTTATATATACATGCGGTAATTTCATTTAAGCTTTCCAGAATTTATATTAAGGTTTTATAATGATTATTTATTTCCTGTTTGTTCTTTTAGGAAAGTCTCTCCACTTTGGTTAAGACGTATTACTCCACAGAGTACTATTCGTTTTCTGTAATGATGCTATTTGGATTTAGTGAATTAAAATTACATCGCTTTCTTCTCTTCTATACTGAAAGATTAATGCTTCTATAGTTCAACTTTTAAGTTCAGTATTTCCTTATTTCATTTTTAAATAAGTTTCCCCCCAAATGTCCAGACCATATTTAAATGAGAAAGACTTTACTCCTCAACCCTTAGTCTATGTATTTACCCTTCTTCAAGTCACACTATCCTATCTGGGGTTCTACTCTAGATGGACTAACTGTCATGTCTAATCATCTATTTTACTACATAATTTCAAACTATTTCTACATGTGTTTCATATTTAATCCTTTTAGACTTTCTCCTACATTTAATATATATTGTTCCGAACTGGAATATTTCATTCTTGTACTATGGATGTTCTTACAATTATCAAGATTTATATATTCTACCCTGACGTTAATAGTCCTATTAAATCATTCATTAACAAGAATAATTCCACCTTTTGTATTCTACTTCGAAAACATACAGAAATCCTTTTTAAAAAATGAATGTACTTATAAAACATAAAAAAAAAACTCTTTATCCAATCCATTCCGGGTTTATAATACTTATCTCATATGAGTAGGGCTGATGGCATCCTCCCAACCATAAGAGAGGCAATTATGTCCTCTGCTCCGCCCGTGCTCCTCACCATAGTAAGATTATATAGCAGTTATTTTGGAGGTAGGCCTCAAGACCTCTATCCAGTCTCTCCTCCAAATATCAGGTTTTTAGAGTTCCACTGCTTCTTTCCAGCTCTAGATACTCTCACCTTCCAGCCTTCTTGTTGTATTTTTCCTTTGCACATAACCCCTTCTCCTCTTCAGGGTTTCCTTTTTATTCCCAAAGGAAAATTATCTATGAAATAACTACTTTAATCTAATCACTCTAGTATCTTGGACACTTTACCATCAGTTTATAAAAACCACACCATAACTAATCTTTATTCCAAAAAAAAAAAAAAAATTGTTCATAATTTTCTTAGTGTACTTATTAAGCCTATTTAACTTTAACAAGTCAAATGTATCAATTAAAATAACATAAAAAATTAAATCTAGGAGTTACATCCTCTCACTTCATTTTTGTGAAATCATATATCCTTTTGTAGATTCTCAAATTTCCCATCTATGATTATAAATTAGATTGACAAGCTTTTACATTTTTTTTTATTTTTCTATACAATAACTGGCGAGTTTACAACCAAGTTGGGAAAAGGTTTTTTTATTTTTTATTTTTATTTTTCAAATAATATGTCAGTTCAATTAAAAAAGAATAAAAGGTTATAATTAATATAGAGCCAAGTATGGGGGAGATGTTGTAGCATAAAAATTTAAATATTGGTTCAATTAATAATAAAAATTTAAACGTAATAAAAATAATAAAATTCTATTTGTTATATTGTAATTTTGTTTTGTAGGGCATCTTAGCCCCTCCAACTCAAGTTAGAAATTACGCTCTTGGAAAAATAGCATAAATAATTATAAGTTACATTGGTCAATGCTAAATTAATAATGATTGATATAAAAATCATCCTATAGTCTTGCTTTGGCAGTAACTAATAAATTGAGATGTGAAGTGGATAAGTAAATTTCTTGCTCAATCATAAGAACTTGCATAAATTTTGATAGGTAGTAATTACTAGTAAGTCTACACATTTACAATCTTACTCCTACGTAAGTGCTAAAGAAAACATAAATAATGGTTGGAAGTAGTTCCTGTAAGTATATTTTTTATATCTTATTCCTATCTATTTTTTATACAAATACTTTCTTAAATTATGGTGGGAAGTATATGATGGTAGATATGTTATTTACTTGATTATAAGTTATTTTTAAGTATTTTATTTTTGGAAGGTCTTCCTACAAAGCTTAAGAATAAAAAATCACTACACAAATATCTAAAAATCATGCATGAATATTGCAACCATATCCATAAATTATGACATAAAATATGTAAGATACTTATCCACATGGAATTATATTATGTAAATGATGAAAAAGCCCTTGAGTTATTGATCAGAGGCTCAGTATTTAGCTCAACAATGAAAGTTCTTAGAAATGCTCCAAACTAGAATGAACGGATAGAGCTCATCACAAGGATTCCAATGCAACCCATTTCATCAAAATCTGAGTTTGTATGAGGAAGTTATGGTCCGTTGTTCATTTTCTCAAGCAGGTAAAAAATGTGTAGAAAAGTGACAGACTGATGACTTGGTAGTCCAGTCAGCACCTCAGGAATATCCAGGGAATGTTCTCCAATTTTCAGCCAACGACACTGTGACAAGTGTCACAGTCAGATTCGCCAATGTTTCTTGGGGAAATTGAAACTTTCTTCCTATTTCTAAGGTCGAAATTTTAACTATATGGTGCATATTTATTTTTATAATGGTGGATTTTGTGCCAATGGAGAAGGGGCACGTGGAGCAGCCAGAGGCTGCCACATTCCCTCCCTCATGGCAAGGATGGATAGCATAATAAATATTTTACAAACCAAATATCAAAGTGGTTCATATGTTTTAACTAAGATTCGGATCAAAATTCAGATGAGAGAAATATTGTTTATATCTAAGGTCTATTGCAAAGTTCTATTCAATAAAAAATATGACCGAGGAGGGGTAGAGGTTGGGGTGGACCCTGTTAGGAATCTGTAATTTTAGCAGATTGGTAAGACTAAAACTACAGAGACAACATTATGAACCACTTTGGGATTCTAGGATCTAGCCCTCCTGAATCCAGAGAGGGATCTCTCTATAAGTGCAAAGATTTATTTATATTTAAGGTTTTTGGGTGTGATATTAGGCTAGTTATGAAGAACAAGGATTTTTGTTTGGTTTTGGATGGTTGAGCATGATTTTTAATTGAGTGGAAAGTCCTAAAAATGAAAGAGTTTCAAAGGGGTGAAGGTGTGAATAATCAGAACAAGATTTGGCTGATAGGATAGATATGACACAGGACTTAGTCCATTGGGCTATGGAGTCATAAAAAGGGTTTAATTGTGCAACAATCTCAAGAGTGGTCCAAGGGGCAAGTCATCTATATCAAAAGATCTTTTTAGATTAAATGATGGAATGGAACATTAAAAGTGTTGAGAAGGTGGAAAAATTCAATAATTTCAACAAGGATTTATCAACTTTCCAAACAAGAAAATCCTTTTAAGCAACTGTTTGAAACCGACCAAAGGACAGGGCTAACCATAAAATTCTTTGGACAAGCTTGTATTAAAGCTAATTTATCAGACAAACAATCCAGTAATCCACATGACTACTTTCAGAAAGATGAAAACAGATAAGAAAACAAAGTGCAACTTAAGATCAAGCAAGATACATTAAAATCTAAACCCTCTTTCAGCATACTCTTAGGGAAACCTTTAGAACAACTTTTGGAGAAAGAAACTAGAAGACAGGGCAAACCATAAAATTTTCTAGTCTAACTCCACTCAGCATATAATGAAAATATCATTCAAGAACTTCCTTTCAAGTTTTGCACATCAAGACAGGGACAAACCAACGTTCATTGATAATGTTTACACTTAACTTAAGTCATTCTTAAACAGACAATTTGGAGGAAAAAATAAAGATAAAGCTTATCAGTGAGAGTAGGGTACTTTTGACAGTAAATCCTAGCTCTATATTTGTTGTTCCTTATCATAGAATAAGTGAACAAAATGGCATACATGAAAAGGAAAACAATAACACAGTAAGAGGCACTTCACCAATGATATAGACCAGGATCCCAAGAATCAGCTTGTATATTGATGTCAATCCAGTTACATACTTCAAGTCCAATGTTTCAGTACAACAATCATCTTCTCTTCTCAGCCTAACTTATTTGATCACAAAAATATCTTCAAGAGCCTTTGAGAGCTATTTACATGTAGAAATTTTCGAGCACAAGTATTACATCAAAGTTCAGCAACCAACCAACCAACCCTTTACAATGTGCTCCTCAAGGAGATTTTATAGGAAAATGAGGAGGTGGAAGAGTTTCTAGGGTTCGAATATCATTAATTCTATAGTTAATGCAATTCCTAGCTTTGAAAACCATGCAAGGCGTAAGACAGGAATGCATCCTATCTATAACTCTGTTTCTGCTTTATGAGGCTTAATGGATGAGAAAATTGACTTTAGGGTTGTTTCTTATCTTTATAATAACTTCTGCTGACAGTTTGTAATAATTGTTTTTGGTGAATTAACTGTTCAACTGTCTTTAAGCAAATATCTCTGAAATAGGCATTAACTATGCTTTCTTTGATTGCTTTGAGGCTACAAGTGTCCTTCTAGTAGTTGGAGAGAATTCAATTAGCCTCTGATGTTGCAGTGGAGGCTTCTCGGACTGATAGATATCCTTGTTTTTCCCTAAAACACTGTTAATTTGTCTTGATCCTGTGTTTTAGGCTTAATTAGGCCTAATTTCTGTCTTCTGGTCTTCTTACGGTCTTCAACTGAGTGGATTAGGCTTTTTATAGTCAAATTTACTCCATAATCCCTCAAAATTGTGTTTAAAATCATTAAACATTCATCTCTGCTTTGATTTTATCCCTGGACACTGATACTCTTTATCTGATCAAGGTTTACTATGTTTTGCTGCTGCGCAGGCATACAGAGGGTCTTATAATGTTATCAATGCTCATGAGGCACGGATAAATCATGATGTGAACCTTTGCAAATTTTTTTCTTGATTGATATCGGCTTGAAGGATCGTCATCCCCGACCATTCATTTCTTTTTAAAACAATGGAACAACCTTTAAAAACCTGCACAAACAAGCAAAAATTATAAAAATCCTGTGGGGATAGGTTTAAACTACTTTGGAAGCTCAGATTTAATCGTGACCGTTGGATGAAATCAACCAACAGAAAGGATTGCTTGCTGGGGTCAAATGGGGAGGCGGTTGGGTGAATGAGAGTTAGATTAAGTCTGGGCCGTTAGATCAGATTGATCAACGGCCGAGATTAATCAGGAGTTTATAATGCAGAGGGGGTAACATTATAACGGAATGGAGGAAAATTTAATGAAAAGGGGCAAAAAACCTTTGGCGAAGGCGAAATGGGGTTAAAATGAAATTTTGGGTCGCAGAATGATCTAGGCCATTGGATTAGACCAACCAACAGAGATCTACGGCGGAGACCTTTTGATGAGATCCCTTGGAAGAAGGATGAAAAGGTAAGTGAATGGGGCGAGATTAAATGTAGGTTGTCCGATTAGAATAATCGACGACATAGATCCTTTGATGAAATCTTTGGGAAGAATGGTGGAGGGCGATGGCTTAATGGTTAGATGCAATCTTGGTCGTTGGATGAAAGGAACGAACGGCGGAGATTTTAAATGAGAAAAATGTAATGCGGTGGGGAAATGTGGTTTTGGCTAAAAAAACCATTGGTTTCGCACTACTCCAAAGTGGTTTTGAAATTTTCCAAAAAAAACGCGATATGCTTCTCTGGCCGACCGTTGTCCTTTAAATACCGCTCATATCGCATAATTTTTTGGCATTAACGTTCGGGCACAGAATTACGTGATATGGGATAGCAACCGTTGGATGAAGGGCGGGGATATCCAACGGTGGGAGCAAGAGTGCGATGAGATAAGATGCACAGGCGGAAAATGGTGGGCAGGGTCAAGGCGGTTTAGATCTGGATCGTTGGATCTCAGAAATGGACGGTTGAGATCTATTGATGGGGAGATAGGTCCCAAAGGGGTTGGGCCTATCAGGTTTAATCTAGACCATTATATCTTAAGAATGAACAACCCAGATTAAAAGATGGGGCGATGAAAGGAATATGAGACGGGGTTCGGGCGGAGATTGGGTGAAAAGTGGACCGTTGATCTGCAGAGATCAACAGTGGATCTTTATCGAAAGATTTTAAACTGCGAGGCTTTGTGAATAAAAAAAAAAAATTGGGTTTGATCTGGACCATAGGATCTGTGAAATGGATAGCCCAGATATGATCGCAAGATCGCAAATCGGCGGAGGCAAGGGGAAGGCAACAATGAAAAGCGCTGATGCGATTAAGCGTGGGCCGTTAGATCTGGGTGAGATCCACGGTCAATATTGAATCGGTGGGTTTAATGTCGAAGGGCTATGGCGGAGGGCGATTAAATCTGGGCCATCGGTTCTTGTGGATTCGACGGTCCAGATTAAATCATAGGATTGTATCGGCGGGAGGAAAAGGGTATGGAAAAAAGAAATTTTGCGATGCGATGGAGCGAGGACCGTCGATCTAAAAACTAGATCGACGGTTAGGATTTAATCATGAAGGCCAAAGGTGGAAGGGTGGGTTTTGAACGGGGAACAATATGGACCATCGAATCTGGGCACGATAGAGCAGATCAACGGTCAAGAATTGATTGTTGGATCGCATCGGTAGGAAGGGAAAAAACAAAGGGTAAGTTGGAAACTTGCGATGCGATTGGCCAATGATCGTTGATCGGTTTAGATCGACGGTCAATATTCATCGAAACTTCAAACTGTCGGGTTTATGAAAAACCAAAGAAAAAGGTTCAGGAAAGGTTTTTTTATAGTGTTTTAGCACCCAATTACGGGGTTGAGGTCCTGCGAAAAGGATGAAGAGATCGGGGTTTTAGGAAGAAAGGGCTTAATCGCATCCGATTTTTTTAATGTAAAATATAACAAGGAAAAAGGAAAAGCCCAATTGTGATTGCGTGATTAGGCCTTATTTCTTGGTCTTGGTGCTGGTTTTATGCAGAAAAAAGGGGTTGGGGCTAAGGCCAAAAGGACTAAAGGCCTTAGTGAAAAAAAACTGTTTTTTATGATTTTTGAAGGATTTTTTGAGGATTTTGAGAGTTCCGATAAGGTTGAAAAAGGAGTTTTAAACCTTATCAAAGGGAGTTTATGAAGGAAAGGAAGGAAAATGAGGGAAATGGAAGAATTTCATGAGGAAAAAGGGGATGAAAATGGAGGTTAATTATGAGTGAAAGGAGGGGAAAAATGAAGGGGAAAATGGGTTTTTGAGCAGTCTTCTTCTTCAGGCAAACAACAGGTTTTTCAGGATTATCAAGGAAACAACAGTGAGGATTAACTAAAGGATAATTTTTCTTCATAAGACTTCAAGAACTAACAATTTGGCATGAAATTGTTTCTTGAAGGCTTAAAAAAAATTATTTAGCCACCATTTGATATAAGAAATTTTTATAGGTGGCTAACAGACCCCACAACCTCCCCCAGCCTAGCACCCACGCCAACCAATAGACCATATGATGTTTCTTAATAAGTATGTTTTTCTGCTTATATTTGAAGACTGTTAGCGCCATGTTTGGGGGTCCAGAGGGGACCAACCCTGTGGGCTATCCCCCTCCCATACGTTCAAGCGCGAAGACCGTCGGCTTAACACTATTCATCAGTGGAAAAATCAATGGAACTAAACCTTGTTTAATATGCCATAATCTGGATTAAGCTCCATGCTAATTTAGCGGTTAGCGCTAAATGTGATTTTCACCTAATCCTCCGCTAGTCACACATTAAACACACATTTATCCTAATTTAATGCATAGTTAAATTGGTGTAAGACTTGGCGGAGCCCACCAAATGCGGCAGAGCTCTAGTTTTAGTGCAGAAATTGTGGGAAAAATTGGTTTTGCCATAACTGAGGTATTTTCGACCACTTTTGGTTCAGGAAGAGTCATTCTTGGTATATTTTTATGTTTTGGATACATTGGAGCAAGTTGCAGAGGAAATAGGATAATATAAACAACAATTTTTCACATTTAAAGCTAATACAAAGGCCCATGCCATGGAAGCTGGACCAACGAGATGTAGCCCAGGAAGGGTGAACTCCTTCATCAAAACCATGTGTATTTGAATCAGTTGTTTGTGTTTGCTATGTGTTTATATTCTGATGTTCAACATTTAGTTTCTATGCTTTTATGTTCATGAAATACACTTAATCTCATCAAGTTTGTTATTTTATCAGTCATAAGCACATGTATAAACCCTTGTACAAGAAGAAAACCAAAGCAATTTCATATTAAATCTGAAACTGATATTATCACAACATTAACTAACAATCAATTTCAGGTTAAGTTGGTATCATAGCAAAGGTTATTTTGTTTCTTTTCTTCAGATTATGCAAGAAGGGTTTTAATAGTCACAATTTTGTGATGCTTACAAGGTTGAAGTTGCAGAGAGGAGAAGGGAAGCTATTGGTTGTTAGTCCTGAGATTAGGAAAAGAAGAAAGAGAGAAAAGAAAGCATCATCTTCATCCAAATTTCCACTCAAATTTGCGCTTGAAGCACCTCAATTTCTATCTCCAACAATTGTGATTGAAGAGGTACAAATTACACAAGAAGCTAAGGTGATTGAAAAGGTAAAAGAATCAGAAGTTGAGTTTAAATCCTTAGCCATTATGTTAGGTTTTGGAGAGACTCAAGGAAATTAAGAAGAGGAAGATGTCAAGAGATACTTCAAGGACATTCATATAATGGTTAAAATCATGTTTGATGCATTCACTGGAGAAAGAGCAGGAGAAGGTTTTAAGCCTCCACGTGGAGAAGGAACTTCAGATGACAGGAAGGATGAAGAGAAGAGTTCAAAAGGCAGTGGAGGAAAACCACCTCTATCTCCACCATCCTCATCCTCATCATCTTCATCAACATCTTCATCTTCCACTTCCACCACAAAAACCACCCACACTCATTCAAAAACCCCAAAAGGAAAAACTCCATTACTCAAGTTGGACATCAAGTTTGAACTTCCCATGTACAATGGTGAGGTAAATGTAGAGAAGTTAGAAAATTGAATTCGTCAATTGGAATTATACTACAGAATTAAAAATCTACAAGAGGACGACATAAAGATCTAATTGGCTTCATTAAGGCTAGAAGGAGCAACACTAGTTTGGTGGGAGGCAAAGACTCAAGAGGAAATGTGAATCCATGGTAAGATATCCATTTCTTGGGTTGAATTCATTTCTTCCATTAAAATATAGTTTTATCCATTAGCCTATATGAAAAAATCAATTATGAGTTGGAAAAAATTTAGGCAACTCAAAGGCCAAACAGTTCAAGAGTACACCCAAGAGTTTAGGAAGAGGGCTTTGTTGTTAGGAGTGAACTTTAATTCCCAAGACACACTCTTGAAATACATTGGGGGTTTACATTACTACTTGAAACATACTATCCTTATGTTTAACCCAAACAAATTAGATGAATTATGTGTGCAAGCCACACATCTTGAAGCAAAGGGAAAGAACATTCAGGAAGAGGGTAGTAAGAAGAAGCCATTCAAGGGTAAGGGAAAAGAGAAGGGAGGAAAATGGAAGGGAAAGAAGAATGAAAGAATCAAGAAAGAAGGGGAGAAAACTACATGCAAACATTATTCCAAAGAGGGGCATGATGAAGCCCACTGTTGGAAACTACATCTTGAACTAAGGCCTAAGAAACCAAATAGAAAGGGGAAACAAAAGATGACTTCCACAACAAAACATGACATTAGGGGAATTTTGAGGTCTAAAATGGGCCTCCTAAGGAAATTATAAAATAATAGTGGAAATAATAAAATAATATTTGATTACATGATCAAATTTTAGAGGGAAAAAAGAAAAAAACTACTTTTTCAACTCGTATTTTCAACTTATCTCCCAAAGTTTTTACTCAAATTTCGAGCCGGAGTACTCATTGGATGCAAAATTTAATTCCTAATCCAAGAAGTACCCATGTTGTATACTTTCGATGGATCCTTCCACACGAAAAATTAGAAATACATGAAAAACGTGATTGCAATCACATTTTTTCATGTATTTATCATTTTTCATGTAGCAGGGTCCATCAAAAGTATGCAACATGGGTACTCCTTGGTTGAGGAATTAAATTTTGCATCCAACGAGTACTCCCACTCAAAATTTGAGTAAAATATTTTGGAGATAAGTTGAAAATACGAGTTGAAAAAGTAGTTTTATTATTTTATTATTTTTTAATCTTTTTACCCTTTTACTTAAAAATTGGTGAATCATCCCCCATGGTTGACATCATCATCTTGAATCCTATTGGTTCTTATAAAGTTTAATTTTTGTACATTTTTCTTAGGAGGCCCATTTTAGACCTCAAAATTCCCCTAATGTCTTGGATCTGATTCGGGATATGAGACCAAGATTGTCGCCATGGTCAACAAGGGAAAGGAAGCCATAAGAATTAATAGTTCCTAAAATAGTCACAACAACACTCCAAATGAAGACACAAGGATATAATTGTTCCATGTTAGAGTGATTTCAAATCATAAAAATATTGATGCATTGTTTGATAGGGGTCACAAGAAAACTTGGTTAAAAATATTAATCTTGAAACTGTACCACATCATAAACCAAACCCTTTGGGTTGGATAGTTAAGAATTCCAATTTACAGATTACAAGGAAATGCATATTTCGATTTTCTATTACTACAAACTTTGTTGATGAATGTAATATTCCCATTTTAGCACACAACTAAATGGAATATTAAAATTTTGTTTTTATCACCTAGCAGCTAAATAAATGGGTAAGGAAGACCATGCTTATTAAAAACATGAATAAAATCCCTCAAATGTGAAAGGGGATAGTCATAAGAGCTGGATTTCACACCCTTAAGTGTGAAAGAGGACATTTGCATGGAGACAAGGTCAAGTTTGACCAAGTCAGCAACGCTGGAAGAGGAGGTGGAGAACACTTTGATAGACATCACAATATGAATGGGAAGAGGGTTATTTGGTGGAGGAAACCCTAATGAGTGGGACCCATGGAGAGAGGGCTTTCACTTGTTTAAAAGGAGGGCAAGGCAACCATTGTTATTCATGATTAAGATTATTGATTTCTTTGTCTGTTTAGATTTTGTGCATTCTCCTGCTGTTTAGTAGAGTTGCAGTGCTACTTAGCACAAGGATTTCTTGTTTGGGAATGCTTCTCCTTTCTTGAGAGGCCTCTTGAAGGATTTGTACTGATTTACCTCACATCCAGGCTTGAGGCCAAGCATCCTCCTCCAGCTACAACGTTATTATTGCAGCAGAATAATGTTGTGTTGCAGGGTGTTGCAGTGAGGGTTCACTACACCACTTCCATCACTTGTTTTTCATAGGAGGAGGATCTCTTTACTTTGAGAGATCAGTTTGGAAGCCCTGGGAGCATATTTTAGATCTTGGCACTTGGATAAATAATTTTCTTGCACTTACAGTGCAGTATTCCTCAGTGACTGCATTATTTTTAGTTGGTATTTGTAGTGAGGGATTGTAGTGATTGTTGGAGGGTGAGAGCTTCAGTGTTAGGATCAGCCTTTAACTTGGAAGATCCATTGGAGGAGGTATTTTCATCAAATGCAACATCTTCTGCCATTCATTTCCATTTCTTGAGTTGCAACTGCTACCCTGCAACTCCGGCATTTTGTAGTTTTTGCATATTTCAGCCAATCCTTCCGAGATTGACTTGAGGTAGTCTTTGGGAGCTTAGACCTTCTCTCCCAATTTTTTATGAGCCATACACTTTTATATCTATGTATTAACATATTTTATCAGTAGTTTTTCTTTATAAAAATGTGCAGTCATAGCTTGGGCACTCTTGTGTAGCAGTGTTTTTTCATGTTTTATGTACTTGTTTCTCGAGGCTGATTGTTGCCTATCTTGAGTAGCTTTTTCCTCAAGATCTTGTATGCATTTTTCTGTTGTAACTTAATAAGATTTCCATGAGCTCTTCTCTCACTATATGAGTTGATTTAACACTGCTCTTTCAATATTTTTTTTACATATTGCTGGATCTCAACATTTGGAATATCTTGAGATATTCCTGATAGTGTAGAAATTCCCTATTTTGGGATATTACAGTGGTATCAAAGCATAATATTGGCTCAGCCTGTGGAACTAAGCCATGATGCTATCAAGAAAAGAGAAGATGAAGACTCCATTATGTGGAGAGAGAAAGGAAGATAAGCTTACAAAGCTTCTTCCAAGATCTGTACAGAGCATTCATGAAGATTTCAAGAAGATAAGGAAGGAGATATGTAAAGAATATCCAAAATGGTTTGAAAATTAGTCAAACTCTAGATTTTCTTATGGGGAGTGTGAGCATGTAGCCACACCCTATGATGCACAATGCAGTCACATGGCCAGTTTTTCCATAAGAGAAAGAGATGAAGAAGGAATGCCTAAGAAGGGAACTCTTAGTGGTTTATTGCATGAGTATGAATCCCAAACTTAGAATTTTAGAGATCATATCACTTTTCTGTAGTTTTGAAAGATCGAGGTAAGGAGGAGCAAGAAGCATAATGTGGGTAGATTTCTTCTTTCTACATTTGATGGTTCCCCTACATGTTCAACCAAGGCTTGGGTGGAAGAGGTAGACACCCTTTTGCAGCAACACCAAATTTCTGAAGATGAAGCCATCAGAGTAGCAGCACTACATTTTGGAGGTAAGGCCTATGTATGGTGGATATTTGAGTATTTTTCTTTAAAGAATGCAAATACTTCTTCCTATGCAAGGTTCATTAAAACATTGGTGGAAAAGTTTGATAAGAGAATTTCTGAAACACATGTGGTGAAGAAAAACAAATCTAAACAAACAAAGGCCTTACATGTGCATAAAACCAAAACCACTTCAGAAACCCATGGGAGAGGCTAATAACTTGCATCATACTTTGCTAGAGGCAATACCTTTATCTTGTATGTTGGCACAAGAAGGCATGGAGACCCCTTTTTCAAAGGAGGATACAATCATTGGGAGGTTGCCCGTTCATGTTGAGGAGGCTGAGGGAAACATCGCTGTCAAATATGGTGTTGATATAGCACCTCATGCAGAGGAAGGAGGAGCTCTTGGTCCAACTATAGGGATTCTTGCATCTTTTCAAGGAAGTCCCCAGGATCTCATGTGTGGAGTTCAAGGCACAACTCATGTTCTACATGTGCCATTGATGATGAGGTGTGGAACTATGGAGATACAAGGAGGAGATAGGGAGGATGACCAGAATCATGTGATGAGGAGCTGATGCAGGGGCATTAGACACTAGCTAGCAATGTAGGAGGTTTTGTCCACATGTTGTGGCTAGGAGGGTTCGAAAACAATTGAATTGTAACAGCTAGGTATCAATACCTCAGCTGACTGTTTCATTTATATTAGTTAGAGTTTGTAGAAGTCGAATAGTTCAGTTCAGTCGATCTGTCATATCTCAGTTATTTGAATAAATTGTAATTAGGCCTTTGATTTTCTAAACGGTCCTCACCGAGGAACCGAAGAGACACATTGTAATGTATATAAATTGTATCCCTCGGATGCATTGGGAGGAGGATATTTTCTGTAATAAAATTTGTGTTATAAGAAATTGTTTCCGGTTGAATGAATTTTAGTTCCTGTTGATTATCAAACTGTCTTGAATTGATGTTTGTGAGGAAATTTGTTTAACTGTGAGGTGATTGAACTCTGTGCATATATAATTTCTGAATGGAACTGTTGTACAGTTTTCGCATCCTACTGTCTACTATTTCTCTTGAATTATCTGAACAAACCCTGTTGAATTAATCCCACCCGCAGGCGAGGTCTGTGTAGAGAAATCGTGGTTGTTGAACTCTGTTTGATGATAGTGAAAAACCCGCTTACGCAGAGACAAAATTTCTTTGCTATCGGAATCCTAACCCGAGGCCTGACCTGAGTTAACAAACGGAGAGAATAGGAAGGTAGGCGATTAACCGTGGTCAATCACTATTCCAAATCCGCGAGCGGATTTGCGAAACCGGACTGCCATATCACACCGCTTTTGTGGAGTGAGCGGTATTTCCAAATTAGGAGCAATTCCATTGAATGGTCGACACGTAGCACACAGTGGGACCGCGAAAACTGCCTTTTCGCATTACCATCGCACGTTAATGTTCGACCAGGGAAGCCACGCGATATCGTTGAACGTCGTCGATCTGGGAGGAAGCCATCGGACGGTGGTCACTTTCGGAAGTAGCGCGAAGGATAGTCTAAGGTATAGTCGTGTGTATTTAATGGAATTCCGCCAATTATACATGTGGGTCCGGCCTAAAGCATATAAATTTTTCCATTGGTGATGTAATCGGGCGATTTACATAAACCCCAGAATATTCAGCTTTTACCTGATGGTTAAATCCGAGTTGGTGCCTATTTATATTTGAGATATTGAGGAGTCATTAGGGTTGATATATTTAAATAAATTTCAAAGGTTGTTGATTATGTTTATTTATCAAATTCCTCGAATTTGATAAATAAAATCAAGGAATTTGGGGAAGACCACGTGGAGGACGAGAACGGGGTTTTAGCAGAAAATGCTGACAGAGCTACGAAAGGAGACAAAATCTCCTTAGGGGTTGAATTTCAGTTTTGTTGCCGTCATTTGTGGTATCAGAGCATTTTTGAGTTGTTTTTGCAGAGAGATGACATGGCAATCCGAGTTGGTAGAGGTGCTGGAAGAAGGAGACCTGTTGCCAATGCAGAGGTGTTGGGGATTTTGCAGAGGTTCGAGGCCAGAATGGATTCCATGGAGCGAAGACAACCCAGAGATCCTGAAGACATCAGTGAACCTGAAACAGAAGAAGCGGAAGAAAATGTTGAGATTCCTCCTGACTTGAGGCTCCTTAGAACTGTTATGGGGTATGCAGTTAAGCCCAAGATTGAAGTATAAAATTTTGTAGGAGGATTGAATCTAAAGGAGCTGGTGGAATGGATAAATGAAATGAACAAGTGCTTCGACTATGAAGAAATAAGCGAAGATAAAAAGGTCAAGTTTGCAGTGACAAAGCTGAAAGGACATGCTGCACTCTGGTGGGATGGAGTGCATGCAGAAAGAAGGAGAGTTGGAAAGCAACCTATCAAAATCTGGACCAGAATGATGGCTAAATTAAAAGGTAAATTCTTGCCTAGTGATTATCAACTGACATTTTTTAGGCAAATGAAGAACCTGAGACAGAGGTTGCTGACAGTAAAGGAATACACAAAGGAATTCTACAGAGTGAGCATAAGAGCTGGGCAATTTCAAGACACACCAGATAAGACTGCAAGATATGTGAATGGCCTCAAGATGGAGATCTAAGATGAGATTGGTATTCTGTCTCCTAAGACAGTGGAAGAGGCCTACCAGATGGCCTTGAAAGCAGAGGAGAAACTCCTGAGGAAGCAATTTTCTAAGAAGAGAGGTACTTTCCGTGGAAAGGGAATTCAAGGTGGTAGAGGAAATCCTACTACACCCAGGGATGGAGCTAACAGTAGCTCACCTCAGAATGCATCTTCAGAGGATGATGCAAGGGGAAAAAGGGGTTCTTACAGAGGAAAAGGAAGAGGAGGCAGAGACAGAGGCAGAGGTAGAGAATTGAGGTGCTATAGATGTTAGGAAGTGGGACACAAGCACTATGAATGTCCAGAGAATGTGGGTGTTAGTCCAAGAAATTTTGTTGTTGCCCAGGCTGGAGAAGAGGAAGAAATTGAAGAAGAAATTCTACCAGAGAGGGGAGAGTCCTTAGTGGTTAATAAGGTCCCGTTGAAACAAACCAAATAGGTCATTGAGCCTACACAAAGGAAGACTTTGTTTAGGAGCATATGCAAAGTCCAAGGGAAATGCTGCCAGCTAGTCATTGATAGTGGCAGCATAGACAATCTGGTTTCCACTGAGGTGATAGAGAAGTTGAAGCTGAAGACAAGGGAGCATCCAACTCCCTACAGGGTGTCCTGGCTGCATAAAGGACACCAGCTGGTTGTAAAAGAACAGTGTGAGATAGAGCTGCAAATGGGCAAATACAAAGATAAGGTCCTGTGTGATGTAATGCCCATGGATGTGTGTCATATACTGCTGGGTAGACCTTGGCAGTTTGACAGAGCACCGGTGCATGATGGCAAGAAGAACATTTACAAGTTCTTCAAAGATGGGGTACATCATACATTGATACCCATGGAAGAAGGAGAGCCATCCAGGAAACAACAACTACAAGGCAGCAGCATCAAATACAAAGGCAACGCAGACTTGAGCAGAAAAGAAGTTCATTTTTAAGAAGGAGATCTGGTTTTGGCACACTTGAGAAAGGAGAGATTCCCAAAGAAGAAGTATAATAAACTAAAGTTCAAAAATATTGGGCCATGCAAGATACTTAGAAATTTTTCTGCGAATGCTTATGAGATTGAATTGCCACCTGATGTTGGAATATCTCCCATTTTTAATGTTGTAGATTTGTACAATTATGAAGATGATTGTTGTGTAACCAGCTCCAAAGAGAGAAGAAAAGAGATATTCACTCCTTAGAAATGAGCCACTTCGAGGGGGCAACCTCCAATACATTACATGAATGAACAATTCTTGGATGATACAATTTACAAAACCTCCTTTCTATATATAGGAGTCCATGGAGCCATAATGTAATCCTAGTGCGCCACAATGTAATCCTAGCCGACCTAGCAATAATAATTTAAGGGCACAATAATAACAAAATGGGGGTTACAAGGGTACAATAATAACAATAAGGGGGTTACACTAACAAAAATAAGGGACTATACTAGTAATATATGGACCTAACATGCCCCTCTCCTTCAAAAAAGTGTTGTCCTCAACGCTTGAGTAGCTCTGGGTGCTTCTGTATAAAATTCTCATCCTCCCATGTAGAATCTTCGGTGGGTAAGTTCATCCACTTGATGAGATACTCTGAAATTGATCGATTCCGTAGTTGTCGAGTTCTTTTTTCCATGACTGCTTCAGGTTCCAATATGATTTTCCCTTCCCCATCAAGTTCTGGCAATACTGTTTGGACTGGAAGATTTTCACCTATAACCTTCTTTAAGCATGAAACATGGAAAACTGGATGTACTCGCGAAGAAGCAGGAAGCTCCAATTTGTATGCCATAGTACCAATCTTTTGCAGCACCTTGTAAGGACCATAGTACTTTGGCGATAATTTATTATCCTTCTTAGCTTGCTTGAGGGACATTTGTTTGTATGGTTGTAGCCGTAAAAATACCCAGTCTCCTACATCAAAACTTCTCTCGCTGCAATGTTGATCTGCTTGTTGTTTCATTCGATTTTGTGCCAAATTCGGGTTATCCTTTAAGAGTTGGAGAACTTCTTGTTGATGCTCGATGTGATCTTCCACTGCTTGAAACATCGAATTTTCTCTTAAATATGATGTGATTGACAGTGGGTGATATCCATAAAGTGCCATAAATGGGGTCATTTTTGCTGCAGTATGGAAGGAAGTGTTATACCACCATTCGGCGAGAGGTAACCACTTGACCCATTGTGTTTGTTTATCAGATACAAAACAACGAAGATATCCTTCCAAACATTTATTTACTATCTCTGTTTGACCATCAGATTGAGGATGATAAGATGAGCTATGAGCTAATTGAGTACCCAAACAAGAAAATAACTCCGTCCAAAAATTTCCCGTAAAAATGGGATCTCTGTCGCTCACAATAACCCTTGGGCTTCCATGTAGCTTTTTAATTCTGTCCACAAATGTAGTAGCAACTGTACTTGCTTTAAATGGATGAGATAATGCACAAAAGTGTGCATACTTGGTAAGTCTATCAACTACCACCATGATGACATTCTTTCCTTCAGACTTAGGTAAACCTGTGATAAAATCCATTGAAATCTCCTCCCAACGCTGACTTGGAATGGATAAAGGTTGTAGAAGTCCGGGGTCTTAATTGTCTCCACTTTATTCTGCTGGCAAACCAAACATTCCGCCACAAACTTTTGAATATCAGATTTAAGGCCATCCCAAAAAAATTCTTTCTTCACCCTGTGGTAAGTTTTTAAAAATCCTGAGTGTCCTCCTAAAGGAGAAGTGTGCAATTCCGGAAGAATCTTTTGTTTTAGTTGGGAATTCTTACAAAGATATAAGCGATCTTTGTACCATAAGGAATCATTTTTCCAACTAAATGTATCGGATGTACTAGGATCTTGCTGCAACTTTTGAATGAGTGTCCATACATCTTTGTCCTTCTTCCATTCATCTCTTGCTTCGGTTATCAAATCTGGTTGGATAATAGAAATGGCACAAAGCAATGCTTCCACCTCTTCATTCTTTCTTGAGAGTGCATCTGCAACAACATTCAGCTTTCCTTTTTTGTAGATTATTTCAAAGTCATAACCCAGCATCTTTGTGACCCATTTTTGCTGTTCTTCTGACGATAGTCTTTGTTCCAAAAGGTGTTTAAGACTATCATGATCAGTTTTCACCTTGAAGTGTCTTCCCATTAGGTAAGTTCGCCATTTCTTTAGTGCATGTAGTATTGCTAACATTTCCTTCTCATAAATAGGTTTCTGTAAATACTTTCCTTTGATTGGACGACTTTCAAAAGCAATGGGTCTTCCTTCCTGCATTAAAACTGCACCAATTCCATTTCCTGAGGCATCACATTCCACAATAAAGGTTTTTGTGAAGTCTGGCGTAGCTAAGACCGGTGCTAGGCACATTGCTTCTTTAAGATGTTCAAAGGCCTTAGTTGCTTCAGGAGTCCATGAAAATGCATCTTTCTTCAATAATGTTGTTAGAGGTGCTGCTATTCTTCCATAATTCTTAACAAACTTATGATAATAGCCTGTTAACCCGAGAAATCCTCGCAATTGCTTTATTGTCTTAGGGACTTTCCATTCCTTAATGGCTTTAATTTTGTTAGGGTCTACTTTAACACCCTCGTGGGATATAATATGACCCAGATATTCCACCTCTTGTACTCCAAAGAAACATTTGGATGCTTTTGCATATAATTGTTTCTCCTGCAATAGTTTGAGCACACTGTCAACATGTTCAACATGATCCTTCCAAGACTTGCTATAGATTAGTATATCATCAAAAAATACTAGCACAAATTTTCTAAGGAAGGGTTTGAAAATGGAATTCATCAACCCTTGAAATGTAGAAGGTGCATTGGTAAGGCCAAAAGGCATGACCAAAAATTCATAATGACCCTCATGAGTTTGAAATCTTGTTTTTGGAATATCTTCAGTCTTCATTCTAATTTGATGATATCCTGAACGAAGATCCAACTTGGTAAAATAAATTGCTCCATGTAATTCATCCAATAATTCATCGATCACAGGAATGGGAAATTTATCTTTAATGGTGAGCTTATTGAGCTCCCTATAATCTGGACACATTCGCCATGATCCATCCTTCTTGTGTACCAATACTACAGGAGCAGAAAAAGAACTTTGACTAGGTTGAATTATACCTGCCTCTAACATTTCTGCAATCATACGTTCAATTTCGCTCTTTTGGAAGTAAGGATATCTATAAGGCCTGATGTTTGGAGGAACACTTCCTGGAATCAAATGAACAGCATGATCATGATCACGAATAGGTGGGAGTCCTTTGGGAGTTTCAAACACCTTGGAATGATTGTCCAAGACTTGTTGGAGATCTGCAGAAATAGATGATTTTGATGTTGGAACTTCTAGTGAGCATAATTGTGCAATTACGCCTCGTTTTTCTTTCTTTAGAAGCTTTTTCATGCCATTAGAGCTTATTATCCTTCCTGGCTTCCCTTCAATACCCCGTAGTTCGACTTCCTTTCCTTCTGAAAAGAATTTCAAGAAAAGTTCTTGAAAATTAAAAGCTACCGTCCCCAAAGATTGTAACCATTGTACTCCTAGTACAACATCAGCACCTCCCATAGGAATGGAAAGCATTGGACTAGTCAACACATATTCCCCCATGGTTAGCTTGATATTATGGCATTTTCCAGAGCAATTTATAGTTCCTCCATTTGCAACCATCACTTGACATTCTGGTGCCAGGTATAGGAAACAATTTAATTCCTTGGCTACCTTACAATGAATAAAATTATGGGTGCTACCTGAATCAATCAACACTATTACCCTTTTCTTCTTGATCTGTCCTACTATCTTGAGAGTTTGAGGAGTGGTAATTCTGGCCAGTGCATTACATGATATGGTCAGATTCATTTCTTCCTCTTCTATGGCTGGTTCCTAGTGTATATCCTCTTCTTTTTCATTTTCTTCTTCTTCTTCACAATCTATGTAAAATAATTTCTTTTCAGCACACTTATGACCTTTAGTGTATTTGCTATCACAACTGTAGTAAAGCCCTTTTGCTCTTTTTTCTTCCAATTTTTGTGGTGTCAACCTTGTAGGTTGTGGAAATCTAGGCGTAGCAACACTTCCTTCTTTATAGAATTGAGTGGTAGGCTTCCTTGTCGCCATAATTTTACATTCAACTTTTCTTGCCAACTTGAATGCCTTCTCTAATGAATCAGGTTCCAACACACGAACTTCATGTTGGATGTTATCCTTTAGAGTACCTATGAAGAGATCAATCCTGTGTTCCTCTGGAATATCAGTTACCCTTATATTCAATTTTGGAAGTCCTCAATGTGCTGCCCCACTAAACCCTTTTGTTTGAGATTTATCAATTGGCTAAAGAAGGTGTTGCTCTTTGTATCCTCATAATGTGCTATCATTTCCTCAGTAAAAATTGACCAAGTGACAATTTTTTTACGGGAGCAAAGCCATTGATACCATACAAATGTATTTTGTTCTAAATGTAAAGTTGCAATGCGTACCTTTTGCGTGTTTTGCACGTTATGGAGATCAAAATATTGCTCCATCTGTAGTATCCATGTTACAGGATCCTTTCCATCAAACTTCCTCATATCCATTTTGGAATATGGTGGTTCTTCCCACCAACATTCGAGTTTATGAAATCACGATTAACATTTATTTTGTTCTCATCATGAGGTTCTTCTCCTATATTTCCGCCATTAGGAATCATTTCCGGTTTTAAGCTTGTCATCAAGCCTTCCATGTATGCTTTTAGATCATTCTTCATGTTTTCTATGTTGTCTTTCATGTCATCCATCTTAGCTTCCATGCCCACTTCCATGCCATCCATCTTAGCTTCCATGCCATTCATCTTAGCTTCAACGCCATCCATCTTAGCTTGCACACCATCCATTTTAGCTTCCACGCCTTTCTTCAAACCTTCCATCTTTACTTCCACGCCATCCATCTTAGCTTCCATGCCTTTCTTCAAACCATCCATCTTCACTTCCACACCTTTCTTCAAAACTTCCATTTCATTTTTTGATGCTCTTTGCGAGAATGAAATTTGTTGCACTTGTTCTTGTAATTTTGATAGATCATGTTGCAATTCTTCATCTTCATGAGTCATGGTAGAGCCTTCTGAAGGCTTGATGGGTGTTGAATTCTTTTTAGGGGCCATTTTAGAATCCAATATTGATATCTATTCTACAAGATGCCCTTGGAATCAATTCAACTTGATTCTTCAAGCAAGACTTATGCAATTCGGAAAAAAATACACACCTTTTACTAGCTTTTAGGAGCTCGATATTGAAATTGAATTATCTCTGTAGTTGAAAATCTTCGATATCTGAAATTCAGCCCTGTAGTAGATCTCTGAAGCTTCTTTCAAATGCCACAGGTCTGACCTGATTTGGATTCTCCAAGACAAAGTTGTGTCCAATCTCTCACAATGACCTAATTCTGGACTGGTTTAGTAGAGCGAACTTGTACGACTTGCCACGTGTCACTGTTTTGTCCTTTGTCTCTGAAATTGATAGCCCAGAAACTTCAGTCTGTGTACTTGCAACCACTTTTTACGGCACTTCAATCCAATGCCCAGAGAGAGAATTATTGAAGTTTTCCCACGATCACCTCTTTGAGATGCAATTCAGGAGCCTGAAAAAGCACTACCTTCCACAGATCATATCTCCAAAAATATTGCGAACCAAGCTCTGAAATTTTTTGACAAATTTCCTCAGGATTTCAGCTTCGCACCATATGAATTTCAGACTCTGAACCTTCGTAAAAAAAAATTTATAGCGCAAATTCCACGATGACTTGTTTATGAGCCTGAAAAAATACCTAACTTCCACAGATGATATCTCCTCAAATATTGCGAACCAAGATCTGAAATTTTTAGACAACCTTCCTCAAGATTTCAGCTTCGCACCCTAAAAATTTCAGCTTCTGAAGCTTCGTATAAAAAAAGTTATAGCGAAAATGCCACGATGACCTGTTTGGAGCAGCGAAACCCTAGAATCCCAAAGCTCTGATACCAAATGTTGTGTAACCAGCTCCCAAGAGAGAAGAAAAGAGATATTCACGCCTTAGAAATGAGCCACTTCGAGGGGGCAACCTCCAATACATTACATGAATGAACAATTCTTGGATGATACAATTTACAAAACCTCCTTTCTATATATAGGAGTCCATGGGGCCATAATGTAATCCTGGTGGGCCACAATGTAATCCTAGCCGACCTAGCAATAATAATTTAAGGGCACAATAATAACAAAATGGGGGTTAAAAGGGTACAATAATAACAATAAGGGGGTTACACTAACAAAAATAAGGGACTATACTAGTAATATAGGGACCTAACAATGATGGTGCAGAAGAAAGATCAGAAGGCAAGGAACAGATTGAGTGGAAAGAGCAGCTACCTCCAGCACAACCATTGCAACCAGAGAAGATATTGGACAAAAGAGTTTTCAGGAAGACCAGAGGATAAGAGTACTTTCAGTACTTAATCAAATGGAAGGACAAGCCAGAGGAAGATGCCACTTGGATGGCTGAAGGAATGTTGCAGAAGATAGGCAGATTAGTGGAAGAAATCATGGACAGGAGCCCATGAAGAAAATTTCCCTCGGGAGTCTGATGCAGGGGCATTAGACACTAGCCAGCAATGTAGGAGGTCTTGTCCACATGTTGTGGCTAGGAGGGTTCGAAAAAAATTAAATTGTAACAACTAGGTGTCAATACCTCAGCTAACTGTTTCATTTAGATTAGTTAGAGTTTGTAGAAGTCGAATAGTTCAGTTCAGTCAATCTGTCATATTTCAGTTATTTGAATATATTGTAATTAGGCCTTTGATTTTCTAAACGGTCCTCACTGAGGAACCGAAGAGACACATTGTAATGTATATAAATTGTATCCCTCGAATGCATTGGGAGGAGGATATTTTCTGCAATAAAATTTGTGTGTTAAGCAATTGCTTCTGGTTGAATGAATTTCAGTTCCTGTTGATTATCAAACTGTCTTGAATTGATGTTTGTGAGAAAATTTGTTTAACTGTGAGGCGATTGAACTCTGTGCGTATATAATTTCCAAATGGAACTGTTGTACAGTCTCCGCATCCTACTGTCTACTATTTCTCTTGAATTATCCGAACAAACCCTGTTGAATTAATCCCACCCGCAGGTGAGGTCTGTGTGGAAAAATCGTGGTCATTGAACTCTATTTGATGATAGTGCAAAACCCGCTTACGCAGAGACAAAATTGCTTTGCTATCGGAATCCTGACCCGAGGCCTGACCTGAGTTAACAAATGGAGAGCATAGGAAGGTAGGCGATTAACCGTGGTCAATCATTGTTCCAAATCCGCGAGCGGATTTGCGAAACTGAACTTCCATATCACACCGCTTTTGTGGAGTGAGCGGTGTTTCCAAATTGGGAGCGATTCCATTGAATGGTCGACACATAGCACACTGTGGGACCGCGAAAACTGCCTTTTCGCATTGCCATCGCACGTTAACGTTCGACCAGGGAGGCCGCGTGATATCATTGAACGCCGTCGATCTGGGAGGAAGCCATCGAACGGTGGTCGCTTTTGGAAGTAGCATGAAGGATAGTCTAAGGTATAGTCATGTGTATTTAATGGAATTTCGCCAATTATACATGTGGGTCTGGCCTAAAGCATATAAAGTGTTCCATTGGTGATGTAATCGGGGGGTTTACATAAACCCCGAAATATTCAGCTTTTACCTTATGGTTAAATTCGAGTTGGTGCCTATTTATATTTGAGATATTGCAGAGTCATTAGGGTTGATATATTTTAATAAATTTCAAAGGTTTTTGATTATGTTTATTTATCAAATTCCTCGAATTTGATAAATAAAATCAAGGAAGTTGGGGAAGACCACGTGGAGGAGGAGAACGGGGTTTTAGCAGAAAATGCTGACAGAGCTACAAAAGGAGACCAGCTCTCCTTAGGGGCCGATTTTCAGTTTTTTTTCCATCAGGAGCACACATCCCTGTATATTTCATGAGGTTGATGTACCTAAGAGGGAGACTGGATTGCGAAGTGAGAGCAGGGACAACTTTGTCCATTCATGTATGTAGTCTACTCTTGATGATAATGTCTCATTGCACGGAGACATTTCACCAAGGACACCACCAGATCAGTAGATGATGAGAGATGCTTCACATTTTGAGGCACCATTCATTGATTTCAGAGGAGTGGAGACCTTGGGAGGTAATTTTATAACGCTGAGAGTCTTGGGTAGACTCAAGGAGGAGAGAGGAATTCTCTCAACATCATCTTTACGGACTCTCATTTCAGATTCTACACTGTGGCAGAAGCAGTAGGGGAAGGATAGCAACCTTCCAATTTGCATCTTTGGCATGGGAGATGTCAAAGAGGAGGATGACCATATGATAGATGTTCTTCATGAGAGATCATCAGCGCTGTCACTATGGATGATAGATCCATATTGTAACTCCAAACTGTTGGTGGAGTATTCCAAGGATCTTCTTACTTGTATGATATTGGATGACCAACTACATGAGGGAGGATATTCAGTTAGAGATGGGGTCATCTACTATCATAGTAGGATCTTCTTATCTAGAGCTTCCAAGCTCAAGGATAAGTTGCTACTAGAAACTCACGAGGATTTCCTTTTTAGCCACACTTTTTCTATGAGAGCATACCACACCATCATGGAGGGGTATTTTTGGAAGGGCTTTGAGGAGGAGATAGATCATCATATGAGGATATTCATGGTTCATGTGTAGATGGAGGAGATACATAACTCTTTGAGAGAGTTAGCACAACCACCTCTTTTCTCTTTGAGGATGAGAGGAGACTCATCTATGAGCCACTCCATTTGTATGAGAAAAACATATGGTAAGGGTATTGTTTGTTTGCATAGTGATTTGTATAATGTGTGTATGCATCCCTTAACCATACATGTGCCAAATGTTGCTCCAAGGAGGGGCATTATTTCTTCTAGACTTCATGGTCTACTTGAGGCCATGAGCAGTATTGTTGACCACTCCCTAGGAGGACTTGGGGAGGATATGTATTATGGATAATATGCTCAATTTGTACCATACATCATTCACTTTCTCCAAACATATGAGGAGAGTGGGAAAACAAGAAAGTGGTTGAGAAACCACACTTTTTTTCACTCTCTTTTGTAGTTGAGGGCCAAATTGCATTGGTTACATTTGAGGGACCATTGTCCTTCTCCCTTGCTACATATGGCAGCAAGCATGGTTCTCATTATGGTTCCTTATGTTGCTGTTGTTTTTATATTTGTTGGGAGCATGATTGGGGGAATGGCACATTGGTTGGATGTGTCCCTTGGGGGAGAGGTCTCCCACATTGTTTGCATTGCATGTTCTAATGGGGGCATGAGAGAGTATGTGGCCACTACAGCAAAACACTTGTTTCCATTTGAGGTGAGCCATATGATTGATTGGATTCCATATGATGGTGACTTCCATCTCATCACATATGAGATGATTTGGGCCAACATGTTTCATAACGTTGGAGGAGAGATCCTTGGAGGTCTAATCTTCATCTTGCCACTTGAGGGAAATATCATTGCAGCCCAAGATAAACATATACTCTACACTTATCCTAAGTGGAGAGGAGGACAACGTGGGGTAGGTTATTTTTTCTACCAAGATCATATTTTTAGCCCACCTACATTACAGGAGCCAAAGGTGGAAGAGAATTTTCAAGAGTTGCCATGTTGGGAGGTAACTCATTTTGCATGGATGATTACTTGGGGGATGGAGGATCTACATGGGGAAGATGTTCCTCAACACATTTTAGACTCCATGCCTTGGGAGGAGACTTTCCAGTTCTATCCTTGCTGTTGCTTGAGGACAAGCAACATTTGGGAGGGGAGGACTGTAATATTCCCATTTTAGCACACAGCTAAATGGAATATCAAAATTTTCTTTTTATCACCTAGCAGCTAAATAAATGGGTAAGGAAGCCCATTATTATTAAAAAAATGAATAAAATCCTTCAAATGTGAAAGGGGATGGTCATAAGAGCTGGATTTCACACCCTTAAGTGTGAAAGAGGACATTTGTAGGGAGACAAGGTCAATTTTGACCAAGTCAACAGCGCTGGAAGAGGAGGTGGAGATCACTTTGATAGACAATGTAGTATGAATGGGAATAGGGTTATTTGGTGGAGGAAACCCTAATGAGTGGGAGCCATGGAGAGAGGGCTTTCAGTTGTTTAAAAGGAGGTCAAGGCAGCCATTGTTATTCATGATTCAGATTATTGATTTCTTTGTCTGTTTAGACTTTGTGCATTCTCCTGTTGTTTAGCAGAGTTGTAGTGCTTCTTAGCACAAGGATTTCCTATTTATGAATCCTTCTCCTTTATTGAGAGGCCTCTTGAAGGATTTTTACTGATTTTCCTCACATCCAGGCTTTAGGCCAAGCATCGTCCTCCAACTACAACGTTATTTCTGCAATAGAATAATGTTTTGTTGCAAGGTGTTGCAGTGAGGGTTCACTACACCACTTCCATCACTTGTTTTTCAGAGGAGGAGGCTCTCTTTCCTTTGAGAGATCAGTTTGGAAGCCCTGGGAGCATATTTCAGATCTTGGCACTTGGCCAAATACTTTTCTTGCACCTACAGTGCAGTATCCCTCAGTGACTGCGTTATTTTCAGTTGGTATTTGCAGTGAGGGATTGCAGTGATTTTTGGAGGGTGAGATCTTCAGTGTTAGGATCAGCCTTTCACTTGGAAGATACATTGTAGGAGGTCTTTTCATCATATGCATCATCTTCAGCCTTCTCCATTCATTTCTAGTTCTTGAGTTGCAACTGCTACCCTGCAACTCTGGCATTTTGCAGTTTTTGCATATTTCAGCCAATCCTTCCGGGATTGACTTGAGGTAGTCTTTGGGAGCTTAGATCTTCTCTCCCAATGTTGTATGAGCCATACACTTGTATATCTATGTATTGAAATATGTTAGTAGTAGTTGTTCTTTATAAAACTGCGCAGTCATAGCTTGGGAACTCTTGTGTAGCAGTGTTTTGTCATGTTTTATGTACTTGTTTCTTGAGGTTGATTATTGCCTATCTTGAGTAGCTTTTTCCTCAAGATCTTGTATAAAATCTGCTGTTGTAACTTAATAATATGGCCATGAGCTATTCTCTCACTCTATTAGTTAATTTAACACTGCTCTTTCAATATTTTGTTTACATATTGCTGGATCTCCACATTTGGAATATCTTGAGATATTCCTGATAATGTAGAAATTCCCTATTTTGGGATATTACAATGAAGTCAAGTTAGATGTGGTTCCACTTGACATAGATGGGATTATCTTGGGAAGTACATATTTGTATGACATGAAAGTGGTGTTTTATCACCATGAGAAAAAATATCATTTTCTTAAGGATGGGGTGGAGTATATTATGAGAGTTCATCACAAAAAAAATGAATATTTCTTTAGTTAATTTAGGGAAAATGAAGAGGCTAGTTAATGCAAGTAAAAGTTTTTTTCTTCTCGTGATCAATAAAAAGGATGATGTTGACTATGAATCTTTTGAATGATGTGATGAAAAATTAAAATGTGATTTGTTTGATTTGGTAAGTCAGCATGGCAAGATGTTTCAAGAACCAAGTGGGTTACCTCCCAAGAGGGGAATTCAGCATGAGATTCAACTGCAGTAGGATGTTCCACTTCCAAACATTGGTATGTATCACATGTCAATTATGGAGAGTCTTAAAATCAAGAATCAAATCCAATAATTGATGAACAAAGCTATCATATGCCCATCTACTTCACCATGTGGTTCACCAATTGTTTTGGTACCAAAGAAGGATGGGACTTGGCTCATGTGGATAGATTTCCGTGCACTGAATAAAATCACGGTAAAGAATCATTATCCACTCCCACGCATTGATGATTTTATAGATCAGTTAAATTATGAAAATTATTTCACTAAGCTATACTTACAGAGTGGTTATCATCAAGTTCGAATAGCCAAGGAGGACATTTGGAAAACTGCATTTAAAACTAGACAAGGATTGTTTGAGTGACTGGTTATGCAATTCAGTCTAACAAATGCTCCAGATACTTTCATGAGAGTCATGAGTGTTGTAATGAGACCATTTCTACATGAATTCATCATTGTTTACTTAGATGATATTTTGATATTCAACAATTCAAGAGATGAACATGTCATGCATGTGAACAAGGTACTTGATGTCTTGAAAAAAGAGCACTTATTTTTAAATATGTGAAGTGTGAGTTTTGCGAGACTTATTTAGTGTATTTGAAACACATTGTTGGAGGAAATGAGTTGAAGATAGACCCTTCCAAAGTAGAGGTCAATCTGAATTGTCCTAAGCCCAATACAGTTACAGAGGTAAGAAGCTTTCTTGGGGAAGCACAATATTGGAGGAAATTCATTGATAATTTTTCTTCCATTGCAGATTCATTACATGCATTGAAAAGTGTCAAGAAAGTCTTCCATTGGGGAGATATGCAGAAAAAATAATGTGATGATTTAAAGCAAAAGATAATTTCATCACTGGTATTGGCTCTTTCGGATCTTAGACAACCATTTGAGATCCAAACAGATGCAAGTGATTATGCCATGGGAGCAGTTCTCATGTAGCATGGTAAGCCTGTTTATTTTCATTCTGAAATTTTTAATGGACTTGTGACTAACTATCCCACCTATGACAAAGAGTTATATGCATTAGTACAAAATATAAAGAAATGGAAACACTATTTGATGGGGAAGGATACCATTATCCATACCGACCATCAGCCATTCCAGTACTTACAATCATAGTCAAATCTGCAGCAATCAAGACATTTCATATGGATGGGATTTCTACAACAATTTAATTTGGTTATTAGGTATAAAAAGGGAATCTACAATAAGGTAGCTGATATGCTCTCTAGGCCTATTGTAAATTCATCTATTATACTCAAGCACAATTCAGTTATGCATGAAATTTGCATTCAACAATATGCATATGATAGTGATTTTGAAGATGTGTATGAAAGATTCAGTCAAGGAAACCAAAATGAAGAGTTAGATTATCATGTGCATAAAAGTTTGTTGTATCACTTGGGCAAGTTATGTATACTACATGGAGAAAGAAACAATATCATAAGCGAGGCACACATTCATTTATTTCTATACATTTCGGTGTAGGAAAGACATTAGCGAATCTCCTAAGGTATTCTTATTGGCCACACATGGTTGATAGTGTATCTCGTTTTATTAGAGGATGTTATTTATGTGCAATAAGTAAGACTAGTAATAGGAAACTTGGATTGTACACTCCACTTCCGGTTCCTTCACATCCTTGGGAGAGTATCTCAATATATTTTGTAGGTGGTCTTCTAATGTCAAGGAAATGTCATGATTACTTCTATGTTGTGGTAGATAGGTTCAGAAAAATGTGTCTTTTGATGCCATGTAAGAAAAAAATTACAGCTGAACAAACTGCTCACATTTTCTTTCAAAATGTATGGGTTCATTTTAGTCTTCCTTCTTCTATTGTAAGTGATCGAGATTCTCGGTTTGTTAGGAATTTTTGGTCAAAATTATGGGACATGATGCACACAAAGTTGAATAAGGGTACAAAATTTCATCCACAAACAAATGTTCAGATCGAGGTGGTAAACAAGACAATCGTTCATCTTCTTAGAGGTTGTTGCAGTAAACATCCCATGTTGTGGGATGAATAGTTGCATTACATTCAACATGCATACAACAAAGCAAAGCATTCTTCCACAAACACATCGCCATTTGAGGCATGTCTTGGGTACTTTCCAAGATCGCCTTTGGACTTCATCTTTGAGAAAGATGTCACTATAGATGGTAATAGTGACATAGATAAGGCAAGGAAGTTATCACACAGTGCAAGAACAACTTGAAAAGAGTCAAAGCAGCTACAAGGTAAGGCATGATAAACATTGTATTGATCACAAATTATAGGTTGGGGATGAAGTTTGGTTATATATCAGAAAAGAAAGGTTGCAAGGGAAGGTAAAAAGCTCAAGCCAATCTGTTACGGTCCATTTAAAATTCTAGAAAGGATTGGTACTAATACATTTAAGCTAGATTTTCCTCCTTATATGCAAATATATTCTATCATTAATGTTGAGGATTTGAGATTGTTTGAGCCTCCTTTGATTGATGATCAAGGAGAGCATGTTCATCTACCATCAATAGATGATTTCTCGCCAGAATATCTTGATGAAATTCAACAAGATCTCATACTTGACATAAGAATAAAAACTTCAAGGAGAGGGAATGTCGAATACCTTAGAGTGGGACTCAAGGGACAAAAGCCTTCCAAGGCCAAATGGATGGAGATTGAAAGGATGAGGGAGTTGTACCCTCACCCATTGAACAATTGATAGTATATTTTGGTGTCCAAAAGACTTCTAGTGGGGAGGAATGATTAGAGGCTCAATATTTAGCTAAAAAATGAAAGTGATCAGAAATGCTCCAAACCAGAACAACCATATAGAGCTTGTCACCAGGATTAAAACACAACTTGTTTCATCAAAATATAAGTTGGTATGAGTAAGTTATGGTCTGCTGTCTGTTTTCTCAAACAGGTAAAAAATGTTCAGAACAGTGACATTGGAAATCTAGTCAACAACTCAAGAATATCTAGGGAATATTCTCTAATTTTTAGTCGATGACACTGTGACAAGTGTCACAGTCAGATTCAACAATTTTTCTTGGGGAAATTGAAAATTTCTTCCGATTTCTAAGGTCAAAATTTTAATTATATGGTGCATATTTATTTTTATAATGGTGGATTTTGTGCCAATGGAAAAGGGACACGTGGAGTAGCTGGAGGCTGCCACGTGCCCTCCCCCATGGCAAGGATGGATGACGCAATACATATTTTACAAACCAAATATCAAAGTGGTGCATACATTTTAACTAAGGTTCGGATCAAAGGTCGAATGAGTGCAATATTATTTATATCCAAGGTCTATTTCAAAGTGCTATTCAATAAAAAATATGACCGAGGAGGGGCGGAGGTCGGGGTCGACCCCACGACCTCCCACAAACTAGTGCCCATGCCAACCAATAGACCATACGATGTTTCTTAATAAGTATGGTCATCCACTTATATTTGAAGACTGTCAGCGCCATGTTTGGGGGTTCAGAGGGGGCCAGCCCCTTCCCATATGTTCAAGCGCGAAGATTGTCGGATTAACATTGTTCACCGGCAGAAAGCTATACTAAACTAAACCTTGTTTAATATGCCATAATCTAGATTAAGCTCCATGCTAATCCACGGTTAGCGCTAAACGCGCTTTGCGCCCAATCCTCCACTAATCACACATTAAACACATTCTTATCCTAATTTAATGCATAGTTAAACTGGAGAAATACTTGGCGGATCCCACCAAATGCAGCAAAGCTCTAGTTTTAGTGGAGATGTCTAGCGAACTTCCAGTTTTAGTGGAGAAATTGTGGGAAAAATTGGTTTTTCCATAACTGAGGCAATTTTCGACCAATTTTGGCTCACTAAGGGTCATTTTTGGTATATTTTGATGTTTTGGAGCCATTGGAGTAGGTTGCAGAGGCAACAGGAGAATTGAAATAAAAATTTTGCACAATTGAAGCTAATACAAAGGCCCATGCCATGAAAGCTGGACCAAGGAGATGTAGCCCAGGAGGGGTGAACACCTTCATCAAAACCATGTGTATTTGACTCAGTTTTCCATGTTTGCTGTGTGTTTATATGATGTTGTTAAGAATTTAGTTTCCGTTCTTTTATGTTCATGAAATACACTTAATCTCATCAAGTTTGTTTATTTATCAATCATAAGCACATGTATAAACCCTTGTACAAGAAGCAAACCATAACACTTTCATATTAAGTCTGAAACTGATATTAGCACAAAATTAACTAACAATCAATTTTTTATCAGTTATGGTCCAATCAAATGTTTGATTTTTTTTACTAATATTGAAAAATAAATATTTATTTTTCAAAGTCAAACGTTATAATTTTCATTGGTCAATACTAAACTAATAGTGATCAATAGAAAAATCTATTGTTAGAGTGATGCCTTTGTAGGGACAAATAATGATTCCATAACCATATTTAAATTTAATTAATAAGCACATAAAAAATTTGTACTTACAGTAAACCTAGAATATAAAAAATTTCTTAATCATAGATATCTACCCTCACTTTATCATGGATATTATTAAATTGTAAATAAGTATTCTTACACTACCATGCTTTATCAATACCACATGCCAAAATTCCATAACTCATTTTACAATTAAAAAATTGAAATGCAAAATGTTTTAGACATTACATATAGCATTGATTACATAGAGTGAAAATTCTCCATTATATGGATGGAGGGGGAGAGAGAGGGAATCAGAGCCGGAGGGAAGAGAGAGAGAGAGAAGGGAGAGAGTGTGGGGGGGTGGGAAAAGGAGAGAGGGGGATATAGTTACATAGTTGGAGAGAGAGAGAGAGAGAGGAATGAAGAGAGAGGGGAGGGGAGGATATCAGAGAGGGAGGGAGAAAAAGATGGAGTTGGATGGGGAGAGAGAGGGAGACAAGAAAAAAGACATAGAGAGTCAAAGATATAAAGAGAGGGATTGACAAGGGAGAGATGGAGAGAGAGAGAGAGAAGAGAGGAGGGAAGACAATCAGAGGTAGAAAGAGAGGGAGTGACAAGGGAGAGATGGAGAGAGAGGGAGAGAAGAGAGGAGGGAAGACAAATATAAGGAGAGGATATTGAGAGGGAGAGAAATGGAAGAGAGAGAGGGAGACATATAGATGAAGGGGGGAGAGAGAAGGAGAGAGGGAGGGAGATAGTGACAGAGTTGGAGGATAGAAAGAGAGAGATGGCGGGGCAGACATAGAAAGGTGGGAGAGAAAGAGAGAGAGAGGAAGGAAGAGAGAGAGGCCTTAGAGAGACAATGAGAGAGGAAAGGAGAAAGTAGATTATCAGAGTAGAGATGGATCCAACATAGATATGGTATGTGTGTATATAAAAACCAACCTAAATCCATCTTAACCCCCTTATCTATCAAGCGTCCAAAGGGATAAAATCTCTTTTCACTTTAAAAGAGGTTTGTATGTCAAGAGATTTTATCCATACGGGCGCTAGATACATCCATGGTTAAGATGGATCTAGGTTGGTTATATATTAAAATGTGTTTTAGTATTCTATTGACACAATTTTACATTTTTTCCATATATACAAATGACTATGTGAATTAACTGAGTTGTACGCACTTTAAAAAAAATTCAAATAACAATTTGTTAATTTTTTAATATTTTAAGTTAGATACTTTTTTATTTTAATTTTGTCATAAAATCTAGATTGAGTCATTTTTCAAATAACAATATCTTATTTTTTTAATATTTTAAGTTATTAGGTATTGTTTTTTTTAATCTTGTCATAAAATCTAGATTGAGTTGAGGGAATCCATGAATATCTATTGTGGAGATAAATAACTCAAAACTCTTATACCTTCTGAATTTTGACACAATAAATTTGAAAATAATTAAATGTTCTATTTGACATATTATAAATTTATATATAATCAAATGCTTTTCCCTTTAACTTTAAAAAAAAATTAATAAGTGATTTTTGTTTCCAACCAGTAAGTCATGTATAATTTTCAAAATAAATTTATATGATCACTATCTACTAACACATTGTTGTTTTTTATCACTATCTACTGACACATTGTTGTTTTTTTTTAAATTATATTTTTAATATATTTAGATTTTCCCAAAATAATATTTAAATTATATTTATAAATTTTAAAATAAAAGTATATGCCCACACTTTAAGATAACACATTTATAATTTTTAAAATAAAATTATATAACCACAATTTAGGATAACACATTATTGGTTTTTATGGAAAATTATATTTTTATTATATTTGGAATCTCCCAAATTAATATTTAAATCACATTTTATATATCTTTGTATTCCAAATATATTATTTTTCTTATTTATTTAAAATAAAACCAAAAATATATTTATAAATCCTTCATTGATTCTTTATAAGTTTTAGAATAAAATACACTATTAATATAATATGGAATAAAGGATTAAAAATTTAAGAGTGAATCCAATTACATCAACTCAGAGTAAAAATATATTTATAAAGCCTTTAGTGATTCCTAGTTTTAGAATAGAATACAATATTAATATAATATGAAATAAAAACTTTAGATTAAAAAGTAAGGACTAATCCAATTATATCAACTCCAAAATTTTCTAGGATAGAGATGAGATATTTCATTTTGAATTTTTTTTTTTTAATGTTAAACAAGTTAGGATTTCAAGTTTTACACTCTTGATTGAGTTATATAAATAAAAATTCTTTTTCGATAAATCACATCATTAGGATCACAAAAGTCTTACATTGACTTATATAACTTACAAATATTGATTAAGTTATATAATTTAAAACTTTTGTTATTTTCATATTAGTAAAATTTCACTTTTTTTCTAATTAAAACTTATGAAACTTTTTCTTTTAATTATTTATAATTAAACTTTATGAAATTTTCCCTTTAATTATATGTTTAAAAGAGTGAATAGATATTATATGTTTAAAATAGTGAATAGATATTAATCAACTTTTGAATATTTGTAAAAAAAAGTTATTACTTACAGGAACTTGGTTTATATATTAGGAAAGGGCATATAAGGTTTTAAAATGATGGTTAATGAAATCAAATCGTCGTAAATCCCGTAAACGGTGAGTGAATGGGTGGGAAACCAGGAGTCTATTATATAGGTTCTGGGGAGATCCGCTCGCTTCTAAACGAAGTTTGGAGTCTAAAAACTTTGGAGTTTCGAAAGAACTGGAGTGCCAACATCTATACAGAGGAGAGAAGCCGATGCACTGAAATAGCGGTGAATCTGTTATAGAAAATATGCATTCTCTTGTTATCAGACCGTATACAATATTATTCTCCATCGCATTGCTGCTGCTTTCCTCTGACGTTGCATCAGCTGCATCATATTTTCACAGCAGGATCTTCCGAGGTGCATTTCATTATATCTTTCTTCTCATATTTTTCTTTTTGACAAACTGATCTTTTCTTGCTACTTAACTGAGATGGTATTTTGAAATTCTGCAAAATTTCACAAAAAGATGTAGCGTGTTTTCAAATTGAACAGGCATTTATCGTTCTAAACATTTTGGTTTTCAGCCCCCTCCAAAAATTAAAAAAAAGGTTACTCAAGTAATGCTGTGATCTGACCTAACCGTTTTCTTGATCAACTTTTTCTTAAATTTCTATTTACAGAGTTTGTGGACACAAACCCTAACGTAATTCTACGATATATTTCAGTTGGTAACAAACTCTAACGTAATTACTCTATATATTTCACTTGGTAGAATTATTTTAGTAGTTTTTAATTAATAAACAACAGTATTGCTGTGACCGATTTCTTCATCAGTCGTTTTATTAATATTCAATGGTCTATATATATATAACCAATGGATAGTTTTTTTTACCAGAAATTCAAAAAAATTAGATAGTTGGAGTGTTTGAATTGCATTTTTTTATGATGAAAATGAATTCAATACCATCAAAAATCCTAAATACACTCAGAATAGTGAAATTTAACTACTATAACTTAGATTTTAAAAAATCTTTACCTAAATTTTTTATAATCTTACCAAAATTTCTAAATTATTCTATGGATTTTTTTTTTAAGACTAAGCCGTGGGTAACAAACCCTAACGTAATTGTTTGATTGGTAGCGGAATTATTTTAGTAGTTTTTAATGAAGAAACAACAGTATTGCTGTGACGGTGTTTTTTTTATAAGTTTTTTCTTAATTTTCTATTGGGACAGAAACCCTAACGTAATTCTTTGATATATTTCAGTAACAAACCCGAAGGTAATTCTTTGATATATTTCAGTTGGTAGAATTATTTTAGTGGTTTTTAATGAGTAACAGTATTGCTATGACTGTTTTCTTGATCATCGTTTTCTTAATTTTCTATTTGCAGAGTTCGTGGACACAAACCCTAACGTAATTATATTTCAGTTATCAGCAAACCCTAACATAATTCTTTGATATATTCGAGTTGGTAGAATTATTTAGTAATTTTTAATCAAGAAACAACAGTATTGCTGTGACAATTTTCTTGATCGGAGTTTCTTAATTTTCTATTTACAAAGTTTGTGGACACAAACCCTAACGCAATTCATTGATATATTTTCAGTTCGTAACAAACCCTAACGTTTTTTTTTTTTTTATATTTGAGTGTGTAGAATTATTCCAATGTCATGACAATGGTTTATTCATTGTGCAGAGTCACCTGTGGGAATTAACTTTGGACGCATAGCAAACAATCTGCCACCACTTTCTGAGGTTGTAAACACTGTATCAGCATCCAACATAGAGCATGTGAAGACATTTGATGCAGATCCTGATGTGACCAGAGCATTTGCCAACACAGGCATTTCATTGACAATCTGCATACCCAATGAAGAACTAGAAACCCTGGCCACAAACCCATCTGCAGCAGATGAGTGGATTAATACCCACGTTAAACCCTATTATCCTCGCACAAAAATCACTACAATAGCTGTAGGGAACGAGGTCTCTGGTGTAGAGCAATTCGCTTCCATTCTTCTCCCAGCAATGCAGAACATACAAAATTCTCTCTTTAGACTTAAACTACACAACCACATTAAAGTATCTACTCCACATTCTTTAGCAGTGCTGGCAATCAGATTTCCTCCTTCTCGTGGGCTCTTCCAGGTCTCCATTGCAGAACCTGTGCTGAGACCAATTCTGCAGTTTCTTGAAGCCACTGATTCATGCTTCATGATTAATTTGTACCCATATCTGACCTACAAGGAAACACCACAGATCCCACTCAGTTTTGCCCTATTTGACGATGAAATTCATTATAATTCTCTGGGTTTCAATGACACAGACCCTTACACTGGTCTGATGTACAGTAACCTGTTCGATGCACTTGTTGATTCAATGGCCTCTGCAGTGGCCTCCCTTGGATTTCATGACATCCCAATTGTTGTCACAGAAACTGGGTGGCCTTCTCAAGGTGAACCTGATGACCTGGCTGCCACGATGGAGAATGCAGCCATTTTTAACAGGAGACTTGTGAGGCATATCACAGAAAAGTCATCCAGAGGTACTCCTATGAGGCCTGGAGTTCAGATTCCTACATTCATTTTTGCACTGTTTGACGAGAATTTGAAAGTTGGAGCAAAAACTGAAAATCACTGGGGTATTGCTTATGCGAATGGGACGAGGAAATACGACCTTGGTATTCCAGGGGGGCTTCATCCAATCCGTTAATGGCGGGACAACTACTCAGAGCATGGATCCTGCTTCTGATTTCCTGGATCTTTAATATTATTTGCAATGCTATAGTTCTTTCTTGGTTCGAATTCCTGCAAGGATCTTCATGTTGACGAGAGTTTAGATGGTACTTACCAGCATTGTCACACATTTCGTTTCAAGATGAAGGCAGGGAACAAAATATTGTACATAATGGACCAGATGACTTTCACTCTTCTATTGTTTATATAGATAGATAGATAGATAGTGTTACTCTGTGCAAAATATTGAACATAATGGACCAGATGACTCTCACTCTTCTATTGTTTATAACTTTATATAGATAGATAGATAGTTTCACTCTGCTACTGTTTAATCTCCTGGATCATGAATGGTCCAATTTCCAATGCTTTATATGATCCGTAAATATGTTTGTGGGGATTGTATAATTTAAACAGAAAAGATTTTGAAGTCTATTTTGATATATGATCGTTCTTGGTGTATGGAGTACCAAAACTTTTTATTTATTTGAATTCAAAATTAATGAATATGTGGCCAGAAAATCAAGCATTTTCCGCCTTTAATTTTTTTAGACATTGAATACTAATAAATATATCAACAACATTGCAATTCGATTCTTGATAGGTACCATATCATAACATGGTATATAAATTAAATATAAAAAACATGGTATATAAATTAAATATCAATGATTGTGCCATCGTGCCATCTGCGATTCAAACATTCTTTTGATTTTATTTTGTAGACATTAAATACTAACAAATATGTCAACTGAAATGCTATTCGATTGTAGGTTGATTGCTGGATATATATACTTATAGGTACAAGCTCATCAAACGTAATATTTTCCTTAGACCAGATTTTGGAAACTTCATTGAGTGTAGTTGTATCTGTATTATCATAATCACATTTTACATATATATATTGGTGTTCAGTGGCATATATCTATTTTTAATATTGTGGTTTTGTTAATTGATGGACAATGTGTATGGGGAGGATTAGTAAATCTTGATTGATTATGGTTGACAATAATTGAGTAGAGCTTATTATTGTTGATATATGGTTCATTATGGATGACCATGATTGTCTATGTTCAGTTATAATTGGCAATGTTTGATTGTGGCTAACCATGTTAACTTTAGTTGACCATTGTTGAATATAGTTGATTATAAAAGACTAATATAGTTGATTGTGTATGGGGAGGATTAGTAGATCTTCATTGATTATGGTTGACTATAATTGAGTATAGCTTATTATGGTTGATTTATGGTTCATTATGGGTAACCATGATTGTCCATGTTTAGCTATAATTGACAATGTTCGATAATGGTTGACCATGCTAACTTTAGTTGACTATTGTTGAATATATTTGATTATGAAATACTATAGTCGATTGTGTTTGAATATAGTTGTTTATGGTTGATTATGATTGACTATGTTTAACTTATAGTTGACTTGGGCTTATTATGATCGATATATGAATGACCGTGTTTGACCATGTAGAGTATGCATGACCATTTTTTACCATGGTTAATTGTGCTTACCTATGATTTCCCACAAAAGGCTACAATTGATTATGCTTAACCATGTTTGACAATATTTTATCATCATTGACTATGATTGGCCATGGTGTTTATGTATGACCATGGTTGATTATGGTTAACCAAGAGTGACCATGTTTAACTATGGTCACATTGCAACATTGGGTTATGTTCATCACATGTTATCGCTTGGTTATGTTCATCGCATTGTGACATTTATGAAGGGTTATGTTATTACATTGTGGCATTGACCTTGATTGAATTATGTTGAGTCACTATGCTATCAATGGTTATGTCACATAGTAATGTTCCTCAAAGGTTTCATTAGTTTGTAAAGTTCCTCAAAGCTTATTTCATATAGTAATGTTTATCATGGCTGAATGACGTTAACCATGGTTTCCTTTACTTGGAAACAACTAAGTATGGACATGGTTGAATATAGTTGATTTGCATCACATTGAAATATTCATTTATGGTTATGTTGGATTGTGACATCATGTATATGCATAACAATGCACGACATTGGGTTATGTTCATCACATTGTGAAGTTCATCAAGGGTTATGTTGAATTGTGTCATTCCTCAATGATTATGTTACCTTGAACATTTATCTTTGTTTTGTTTTTTTGAATTCCTATATCTTGCCTATAGTTATGTCACATTGTAACATTCATTATGGGTTTGGACACCTTGTGACATTACTTAAGGGTTATGTTTGAGTGAGATGTTCTTGAATGCTCATGATGTATTGCATTAGGTTGACCTATTTCCTAAAGATTGACACATTATATCTAACCAAGGATTGTTACATAATAAAATATAACTTCATTGTATTATTTTGATGAACATGATATTGCACTAACAATTTGTAGATTAAGTATAAGATGAAAGCATGAAATAAAAATATAGTGTAAGTTGTGGAGGTAAGAAGACGCAAAGAAATATACAATGACATACAAAATTTCACTAGGTTTAATTCTCTAAATTTGGATGGAAAAATATAAATAATTTTTATTTTAGTCATCACTAAATCTTTTAGAAGATTAATTTTTGAGGAAACCAAAGGTGATAACCTTATTCTCAAGGGAATTAAAAAAATAAAACAAACTCCATTGTGCATGTTTTTTTTCTTCAATTTTCGAAAAAGATATGGTTCCCTATTGTGCAAGCCATCTTGAGTAGCATGCTCCTCATTATTTATGTCGTATTGTGACATTAATATTCATTGACTTATCTCAAATTGCTATGTTCCTTAATGATTGTTTCACAATGAAATGGCATCAATGATTTTGTCACATTTAGACATTCTAGAAGGGTCATGTTTGATTTTGGTGTTCATAATGGTTATGTTGCATTGTGATATTCATCTTTTTTTAACTAAATTTAGATTGTAAATTCCTAAATTATTGTGTTGCAATGTGACATTCATCAAGAGTTTTAGTTCTTTCTCATTTTCCTCAAGGATTATGTTTCGTTGTGATATTCATCTTAGTTAACTTTTGTGGAATTACTATGTTCCTAAAATTTTTGTCCAATTGTAACATTCACAGTGGATTGTGTTAAAATTATAATGTTGCATAGTTATTATAAAATAATGTATTTGAAAAAGTAAAATAATACATTTACATGGTTTTGCTGGAAGATATATACTTTTAAATTATATAATAAAACGAGAAAAACATGTGTTCATTAACAATTTTTTATTTTGATAAATATATAATTTAAAAAACATTCTACACAAACATCTAAATCTAATATTATTTTTTAAAATAATTTAAATAAATATAATTGATATATTTTAATTTTCAAAAATAAAAATTTATTAATTATCCTAGATAAAATCTTTATTTAAGTTTAATAATTTGATTAAAAAACAAATCCATATTTATATAACATAAATAACACCAGTTTACATCAACACCAAATATTTCACAAATATATTATATCTACAAGAGTGATTCTCTCAACTTTGAAAAAATAGAGATTGTCATAAATATTACATTCTTCTCTACTTGTATTACCTATCATATTTTGTAAAGAGTAAAATAATATTCTATTTTGACAATTTGATATAAAGTTCAATTAATTTCTGAAATATGTATATTATCGATATTCTTCAATGTCAAAAACAAAAAATATTAAATGTAATGCATATAATTAAAACTAAAAAATAAAATTATTATATACACATTAAAATTAAAATATTAATTACAAATAATTATTTAATATTTTATAATTTAATAAATATATATTTATTTTTTATTATAAATTTTCTTAAATAATAGAAAAGAAATATTATCGCAAAATAACTTAACAATATATTAAAAATTTAAAATAATTAATATACATAAATATTAATTCTTTTAATATAATTTTTAAATTATTTAATACGAGGAATGAATACATAATATGTATCTTAAAATAAAATACTCATTAACAAAACATAATTAAACTGATATTAAAGTACGTACATATTAAATTGTAATTACTTTAAATATAACTATGAATAATCTTTATTAAACTCAGTAAGTCTCATTCTAAAATTTTTTATCATAATTAGTAAATCAACACTTATATAGTTTTTAAAATAATAAATAAAAACTTACGTATATAACAATCTATAATCATGAAAATCATGAAAATCAATTCATATTATAGGAAGCAAATATAATTTTATATTTTTGGTGAAAGCTGATAGATTGATTTTGATGTTGGAAGAAATATCTAGAAACAAGATGGTGACCGCCCAAAGAGCTAGGGTTCTTTGTAATTGCAGCACCTGGACTTGCAGAGGAAGAGGGCTCTCACGAGATTTTGGGGACGACCGATGGTGCGGTTCGGCTCTGGTTTTGGATGGAGTTTTTTGGAGAATTTCCAATTTAATTTTCGTGATAGATATTTAACAACTCGTTGTCGTTGCCAGGTTGGTAGTGATGGGCATGGTAGAAGGGATTTGCAGAGGGTTGAGAGGCGGGTACTTGACTGCTTGGGAGGCCTTCAGGCTTGTTAGGTTTTTAGAGAATGTTGTTGTCGAATGTGGTGAGTTTACACGCAAATTGTTTGACGAAACACTTGTTCAAGTCTCTCTTGGCCGGAATGGGTTGGAATTCAAATTGTTTGTCAAAATGTTCCAGTTAGACATGGTCCCCATGTCCATTTGGAAAACAATGGAGGTTACTCCTTAGTCCGTTGAGGTAGTGCAGGGTTCAATCATGGCAAATTGAGGTCGTGCAGGGTTCAATCATCGCAAATTGAGGTTTTGGTGACCTTGCTTCTCAAAAGTTCCCAATTTTCATTAGGTCTTTGTCATGGCAGTCTTTATGCAATGTGGTTGAACAAGAGGTCTCTGGCAAGGGTTTATGTGGTGTTGATGAGGCTCTTTTTCAAAGGCATGCAACTCAACATGACAAACTTCCTTAGAAATTATGGCATCAAGAAAGATGTTTCCTTATCTCGTACTACTTGTTTAAATGTTGGTGCTAGGGTAGGGGAAGCCTTAGATTCGAAGCCTAAATCTTTTAAGGAGGCCCTTAACTCAGGTACCAATTTTCATATTCTAAAAGAACCCTCAAGTCAAGATTTTGTGTTGGAGCAATCTAAGGACACATCAAAGCTCTCAATTCTCTCTAAGATTAGGGTAGAAAATTACAAGAGTAGAGTGATTATATGCTATTTTAATGTATTTTGGCCCCCATCTTCTACCATATTAGATTGGGTTCACCAGAATTGGTCAGAATGTTGAGTTATTTTTTGCTCAAAAGGATTTTTTGGGGTTGTCTTTAAAAATATGGAAGATCAACAAAAGGTTTTTGACGATGGACCCTAGTTTTGGGGCTGAGCTAGCCTTTCTGTACATCCATGGTTTCCTTATTTTAACCCAACTACTATGAAATATCTTGCCAATACAATTTGCGTAAGGCTCCCAAACTTACTGTAGAAATTTGCTGAATAATTATTAATTATCCACCGAGACTATCCTGATCACATATCAATTCGAATTCATATGCAACACATAATCTCTTCCACTCAGATCATCACACATGCGGAAATAAAACAAGCGATAGCACATCAAATCATCATACACATTAACACAGTATGTATGGGGAAAGCTTATAGCTGAAAAACCCGCAGCTATTATGTATATTATAATGGAGAAAACATGTAACAAACTTAGTACAATACTCCTCACAAGTACTCAGTACTATCTCATGAAGTTACACACAAACTAGCTTGGTTTTGAACAAGTCACGGGTTCAAAACACATCCACTAATTGCCCGCCTCTATTGTGCAATCATGGCCTGTCTAAATAGAGATCCAAGGTTCGAATCTCCTTGGCTTGAAAGTGCAATCATCATGGGAAATTGCCTCCAAGTGTGGTGCAAATCTCATGCACAACTGATGTCACAACTGATAGCTGTACTCACCCTTTCATCTACCTCTTTCACTGGTCTCCACTGAACTTTCCATGCACTGTAGTGAACTGATGTGTTCTTGAGTTGAATAATGAGTTACTAATTAGTGAATTAAATAATATTTAATTCACTTCACTCATTACTAGTTGATTAGCTAGTTAAACTAATCACAACTAGTTCAACTAAGTTAAACCGAACACAACTCCACCAACTGTCTCATCAACTCCACCAAACTCTGCCACTGAAGTCCTAACTGGAGTCAACCATGCATGAGCTCACCAAACCCCAAGGAATAGCATAATTCCTTCTGTCAGATGCATGAGCCACATCCGTAGCTCCAACTGAAGTCCTGTAAGAGAATAAACTGAAGTTTAGAGTCTAAATATTATTAAGGGTTAATAATATTTGACTTCCCTATTTTTAGGATAAAGTAGTCTAAAAATAGACTTCGACCTATAGGTCCAAAAATAGAGGTCCATCTATTTTTACCAACATGACCAATAATCCAAGAATAACATACTGCAATCCCTGGACCATGCTCCATATGTCTAAAAATAGGCGTTTCTATATCAAGTTTGTTTTATGACTGCAGTACTCTGCAATACTGTTTCTGACAAAATAGTTTGTCGATAATGAGGTGGATCATAATTTTTCAGAGAAACATCATATATCAAGAATAGCAAATGAATGGTGAATGTTGAGCCAAGTAATTTTTTTCTCTATTCAGTTTTCTCTCTGAAACTCTATATTTAAAATAAAATACACTGATTGCATTTGGTCTGTGTACATGATAGTAACTACTATTGCTACAACTAGAGGGGTTGTACGTGTTCTAAATACAGAAGGCCAAGAAATTGATCTTATTTTGGCTGATGTGGATCTACCCAAATCCAAAGGATTTAAGATGCTGAAGTACATCACAAGGAATACCTGCTTGTAGCGAATACCAATAGTCAGTAAGTAGTGGTTTTGTACCTTCACCAATGACTTCGTATTTGTGATTGGGTCTTCATTCTTTGGATCTTGAATATGGAACTATATTAAACTACCGAGGAGAAACATTTGTTTTGGGTTTTTGAGCTATAGTTTTTATTGCCTCCCCATGGATGGCACCCCTGCAGTTTTTTGACTTGTATGAAGCAATGTGAATTTCTTTAAAATTCACCTTATAATTTTGATGCAAACAAAATGAACTACCAATCCTTCCTCAGCTGTTTGTTTCAGAAGGGAGTGTGATACGAAAGTTCTGCATGAAATGATACACGGGCAAGGGGTCAAACACCTTAATTAGAGATGATTTTTGGTATCTCTGCTTGTTGAAACTAAACAGTTTTTTTAAATTTTGACAAGAATCATATCTAGTCCAAGAAAACCTTAAATGACATTCTGATCTGCTTTAGCTGCATTTTTGTCTATTAATGGCTTTCTAGAATCTCATTCATGAGTACTGATTGATCATTTCAACTAGATATGGAGGTAACCAAGGTAGGTCTTTTGTCTATGTTTTCTCCATATTTCAATGCTACATCAAATTAATGTTGAAAAACTCGTCGGGGAAAATGATTTGTAAGAGGTGAGAATGTAAGAGTCTAATTTGGACTAGGAAAAAACTCAACAAAAACTTGGTGACAGAAAAATATCAAATTGAGATTTTTCCTTTTATTTTTGACACATAATTGGTGTCAGTGACTTTTTTCAACCACCTACAAGTTGAACTTTGTGATATATTGCGGGTCAAAGACTGACCAGTTAGTAACCTCACAGGTCTTACTCTACTGCTGCTGAGTTTAAATCAACGGTAGATAGATTCTATATCAATTTAATTCAGCGTGGCAACATAGCTAAGGAGAGTTTGACTTGGAAGATTCAATGTTTTTTCAACTATGCATCAAACTCTTCTCTTCACACAATGTTGTGGAAAACTTTTCTGTCGAAGAACTTTAGTATTGCACAGTAATAAATAGCTAAAACAACCATTCTGGTCATGGGTTCTTTCTTCAATCCCCCCGTCTAATAATTTTCATCTCTTATTTAGTTATCCTTTTTATCTATCTAAATTAGCGCCTTTTTGTCTTAGTTCTTCATATATTATGAGAAGTATGTTGCATTGAAAAATAGTAAATAGCTAACATAGAAATTCTGGTCATGCACTCTTTCTTCAATCTCCCAACTTAATGATAGGAAACTCTTATTTATTTTTCTTAGGAGCCTTTTGTAGCCTAATACTATCATCTCAGCTTCATTGTTTCTGCTAAAGAATGCTGACTGGATTTTATGTATCATTATTTTCATATGTGTCAGTGATGTCTACCCAAGATGAGGTAGCTGTTGTTATGAAGTGTTTGAAACTTGGAGCAACATATTACCTTGTGAAGCCACTCTGTATCAATGAGCTTCTCAACTTGTGAATGCACATGTGGAGAAGAAGGTGCATGGTACAAACAGTTTGACCCAAGCACCAATAAACTCTTCTCCAAAGGAAGATAGTTTGTTGGCACAAAGAAGCTGCAATACTATTTGAAAATCATGGAACAGAGATATGCACATTCTTATTGGAAGAATTGTATTCCACAGGCATCCTGCTATAAGTCCATTTATCTTAATTAGTTTCTCTAATTTGCAATATGTAGCAGCATTTTCAAACGATTAAATGAAAGTACTTACATCAAGCTCTTTAAGTCCATTTATCTTAATTAGTTTCTCTAATATGCAATATGTAGTAGCATTTTCAAACAATTAAATTAAAGTACTTACATCAAGCTCTTTGGTGTACCCTTCTTGCACCTTTGGCATGTCATCACATAGTTGATCCAAGAACAAGAATTTCCGAAGGCCGTATTTTCGCACATGCCGTGAAAGATATAAGAAAGCAATTGCAGCTAAAGTAGATTCTGGTATTTAAACTATTTTAGATACAAGAAAGCAATGGCAGCCAAAGTAGATTCTGGTATTTGAACCATTTTATCATAAACATAGGTGTGTTTAGCTTTAGAAAGTAGAACTAGGCTATTTGTGGATTGTATCTTCAAAGAAAAGCTAGGCTATTTGTGGATTGTATTTTCAAAACACAGGTAAGAAACTTTAACTGGATTCATAGTCTCTATGTCCGTACCTTTTTTTCTGTTTACTCTAGTGGCGGGGACTTGCTGCTTCTCAGCTTCTCTTGTTTAATCATTGTATTATCTTGATTTGAGTGATAATCTAATATTTGTATGCAGGTAGAGTATAGGATAGATAGATACTCTTCAACTCATAAATATATATTATTAAATTTGAAAAATATTATTAGAATAAATAAAAAAATATAAAATATTTCCATTAACTATCTCTAAAATATTGTAAAAAGTATAATTGTTAGGGTCCTATAAATATAGGATTCATAATTTTGAATTGAATTTTGATAGTCTTGTAAAATATGTACAAACCTTTCTTTCTGAAAGTTGTTTTCCCATATTTTGAAAAAAAATAAAAAATAAAAATAATAAAAATAAAAAGAGGGTAAAAAGTCCTAAAAGAAAGATCAAAGGACTTGAAAAATATAGACCCCAAAAAGAAAAAATATGAAAATAAAACCTGAAAGTGAGCAAGTCCAAATGCCACTACTTTTTACATTTTGGAAAAATAAATGATTATGGGAAGAGTGTCAATAAATGCCATAATCCATGATAGGTTAAACTGTTTAATCTTAACTTGTCATGTTTTCAATTTCATGTTTTAGATACTGAATAAAGATTTGTCAGACAGTTTAATCCTGAAAAATCAATAGATAGGTAGAGAATAATGAGGAGCTCAACAATTTAATCTGAGCCCTCGGATGACATAAGGTAGATTTAGATATTTTATGCTTTAAAATAATAAATGTTTTAAGGTTGCAAGCCTAAATGCACCTGCAAAATGAAGAAAAAATGTTAGAATAAGGCTGGGTAGGTAGGAAGCATTGCATGTAATAAAGTTTCACTGGGAAAAATCACTAATTTCCCCTCCCCTATAGGTATTCAGTATTCTAGGCTATCAGTCAAACAGGCTCAGAGCATTTCTCTGACTTTTGTTGGGATCAGACCCAAGGCTCGATGACTGGTTAAGTTGAAAATATTGAGTTCTTATGTTAAATCCATATTTATAATTATTCATTCGTCATTCATACATTAAAAACCACTTTTCCTAAGTAAAGACACATTCTTACTTAGCGAAGATTAAAATCCCATATAATTAACTTCATCCCTTCAGAAGTATTCATAAGACCCTCAAAACTACATTTATCCTAAGTTCTAGTGAAATAATAAAAGATAAGCTATGCTTTACTTTTACACTTTAATTAGTGATTTTATGTATTTTTGTTTTTTTTTTTCTAAGTAAAACTGATCTAGTAACAAAAGGATAATATTACATCGAGACTGAAGTCAAAGTCTACTGCCTCAGAGGCAAAATTTTCAGAAAAAAGCAGAGATATAGATTGCCTTAACCCACGCAGGGGTGCAGAGTGAGGTTTTTCCATAATATGCTTTGACCCAGAAGGAACAAAAAGTACCAAAAAAGCTCCATAACTAACAGTACTGAAAAAGACCCAATAGGTTGGGCTACAGAAACAGAAAAACGACCAAACAACAGACCCATTAATCATCGGGAGTCTCCTCCACAATCCTACACCAGCCGGAGGCGCGCATGTCATGAGCGAGCCCTTCTTCAGAAGCCGAGGGTCCAGGTTCAGCAGGGAGCATGTCTTCATCCAGAACCGAGCTTGCAGGGCCCAACGGAGGCTGCAACGGAACACTGTCGCTTCCCAAATTGAAATTCGAGAATTGGGCACTAGGAACTGCAGTATTTGCATCAGGAACGACAGGCGGCGAGCCGGACTCCCCTTGCAGGCTTTCCTCAAGAAAAACCACCGAGAAAATAGCTGTAATCCGAGGGCGGTTGAGGGAGCTGTTGAAGATAAAACGAGCAGTGCCTGTATTGGGAGCAGGGGAGGCAGGCGGGCGATGCGAATGGGGACCCCAGAACAGGTAGAAATATTGAGTGCGCCCCCTACCACTTTGTGTCCGGGGGTAGTGGCTTAAGCCTCCGCCATAGGAGGAAGAATCCGGAGAGGGGCTGAAATGCTCACGAGATGGGCGACCCCTTGAGCTTCCTCTTCGGCTTCGCATACGGTGTCGAATCCGCGACATTGTAAGAAAAAGCAGGGTCCTAAACGCAACCAAGACAGCGGAGAAATCCAACAGAGGGTGGCCCGAGCTCGAATGAAAACGCAGCACCAGCGTAGCTCTCCTTGGTGGGTGTGCCTCACTCTGCACTGAACGCAACCTCCATTGATAGACCCTCTCCCAACGATGCAGAAAATAACCAATGACGCCAATGCAAATCTGAATGTAAGCCGAGACCAGGTGATATTTAACCTGATGCGTTTGGTACCAGGACACGAGATCGACGCCAACTCGCACCAAGTCCATCCTTCCCACACACAGTAGATCTGTCTCCATAACTGCGCCCTTGATGTAAATCCAGCCGGAGCATGCGGAGGCAGGATTCGTCTCAGTGGAAGTCGAGCGAATGCTAATGTTTTCTGAGCCCATGGCATTGGTAGGAGTGGAGTATAAATGTTGCATGCCATTGCGCAGATGGAAATTTAACGCAGCGTACTGGTTGGGCAGGTGTCAGCAGGACTTGCCACTCCTGTGTCCCATCTCAATAACTATACATTGGAGCACCCGCATCTGGGGGATCAGCCTCCCTTTGGATAAGTGAATTGCATTCCTGTTTGTGAGCATGATTCTGAATAATATCCAAGCTACCTGAGATAAGAGCTTGTCCATGATTCACTCCTATATTGGCAAGGAGGTCAGCAACCTTGTTGCCTTCGTGTTTTACATGTTGGAAGATGATGGCACGATTGCTATGAAGCCAATGTTCAATTGCTTCCAACCGGGCTTCCAGTCTCCAGCTGTTAGCAGTTTTATGCACTCGGGTTCCGTTGAGGAGTTGGTTGGCCATGCCAATGAGGATTTGGGAGTACCCTTCAACTTCCAAAGGGTGGAAACCATATTGCTATGAAAGGATGAGTCCTTGCCAAAGACCTTCTAGTTCGGCAGAATTTTTCGTATCCCAACCAATGTTGCCATAAAATAAAAGCAGTGATTCTCCCTCATGATTTCTGAATATACCTCCAAAACCAGCAGATCCGGGGTTGCCCTTGGAGGCGCCATCGAAATTGAGTTTGAAGGAATTCTGAAGGGGAGGACACCAAGAATGCTTGCTGGAGGAATGGCATTGGGAGGGTCTATTGCTGAGCATACGTTGAGGAAGGTGTAAGTTCCAATTCTCCCATATGGCTTTCTCCTTGGCCAGAGAAGGATAGTCCTCCTCAGTCCACGTGTGCAAATCCAGAGTCTCTTTGAGATTAAGACAGAGGTTGTGCCATATGATGTCCACCGGGGTGCTTTGATCTTTGAATATGCGCCTGTTCCTTTCTTTCCATATTGTCCAAAGGAGCAGACCTGGGATTAGTCTCCAGAGTTGGTTGAGAAGTTCGCTTTGATAAGGGTGCTAGTCCCATAGTCTAATGGAGTTAATGATATCTTCGGACCCTCTGCAATTTTTTTGACAACGGAAGCTGGCTTTATCCCACAATTGGATGGCAAGAGGGTAGGTATACATGAGGTGTTGTAGCGTTTCCTCTTGAGAGCAGCAGTTGGGACACATAGAGGGGCCATGGAGAGTTCGTTTCCGAAGGTTGTCCCAAGTAAGAATTTTCCGATGCCCCAGAAGCCATAGGAAGAAAGAGACTTTGGGCCAGTTGCCCGTCGCCCAAATTTTGCTCCAAATAAGATCCAAAGGCCGCGGGTTATTGCATATTATTTTGTAAGCCTCTTTGGTTGAGAATGATCCTTTTGGGGTGTACCCCCATCTTAAGATATCCTTGCCTTCGGAAATTCTTATACGCCTTTTCTGGAGCTCATGTTCCAGGGCCTCCTTGACATGGATGTCAGCATTTCTGATCAATCTGTCTATCTGTTTCCATTGCCTGTACCCCTACTCTGGCTCCTGCGTCCATTGGTGCTATACTGTTACATGTTGTTGCTCTTCCCATTCTTGGCTAGGAGGCTGATTGTATGTACTGTTGAGTTTAGGAAGTCGTTGCCAGGCATCCGTCCAGAATCTTGCAGAGCTGCCATTCCGCACTTCCCAGAAACTATGATTTTGGATGAGATGATAGTGCTGTCTGGCTGCGTTCCATATTAGAGAGCCTTTTTCCACTGGAGTGAATCTAATGAGTTCTTCCACGGGTCTGTTGTTAGCGTACTTGGTAGTCTAGAGTGAGGCCCATGGTTTGTTGGGAGAAGAGAGCTAGTGCCACCATATTTTGGCACCCATGGTTTCATTGCTGTGCTGGGGGTCTCTTAACCCAATACCTCCATGTTCCTTGGGCTGGCAAACTGTCGACCACTTAGCTAGTGCCCATTTGCGATGAGTGCCTGTTGATCCCCATAGAAAGTTGCGTTGGAGAGCTCTTATTTTTTTCAAGATCCATTTGGGCGCAGCCAGGATGGAAAAAAGATAGAGAGGCATCGCTTGAAGCACTTCTTTAATAAGCACAGATCTGCTAGCTATGTTCAAAGTTCTGTGAGTCCAAAGATTGAGACGGGATTCCAAATTCTCCAAGAGCAAACGCCATTACGTGTGTTTGATAGCAGAGTCAATTAGAGGAGCCCCGAGGTATTTAGAAGGAAGGGATGCAATGGAGAAACCCAGGATGCGAGCGATGGCTTGCTGGGTGACAGGCGGGGTGTGAAAGAATAATATTTGTGACTTGGCATTATTTATACTCAAACCAGAGGCTTCTGAGATGTCAGACAGAATGGACTTGAATACAGAGGCTTCTTGAATAGAGGGATACCCAAACAGCATGTTATCATCTACAAATTTCTGATGAGTGATAGCAGGGGAATTGTGGACGGAGAGGCCTTTGAGAAGCCGGGAAGAGAGAGCTTGTTTAATGTGGCGACCCAGCCCTTCCGCCATGAGGACAAATAGGAAGGGGGAGAGCGGGTCTCCTTGTCGTATACCTCTGGAGGGACTAAATGGTCGAGAGGGGAGACCATTAATAAGAATCGAGAAGAAAGAAGAGGAAATTAAGCTTGCAATCCATCTGATCCACATAGGGGAGAAACCAAAGGCTAAAAGCATTTTATTTATATAAACCCAACTTAACTTGTCAAAAGCCTTGGAGAGGTCGATCTTTAGGAGCATACCTGCCTGCTTGGAATGCTTGAGAGAGTGAATGACTTCATGAGTGAGGATGATGCCATCCAGTATCTGCCTTCCTTCTACATATCCGGATTGTTTCTGAGAAATAAGAAGGGGCAGGAGCGGCTTCAACCTGTTTGCAATGACCTTGGATATTACTTTGTAAATAAAATTGCAGAGAGCTATAGGTCGAAACTTGTCCGGAGTTCTGATGTTCGCTTCCTTAGGTATTAGAGCAATGAAGGTAGAGTTCAGAGCTGGCAGAAGCTAATGTAAAGAGCGGGATTCCTCTACCACCTGCCAAACCTCCTCTTTGATGAGATCCCAAAAGGAGTGGAAGAAAGTCGAGGTAAAGCCGTCGAGGCCAGGGGCTTTGCCTTCCTTTAGCTGATGCATTGCCTGATCCACCTCCTGAAGCAGGACAGGTCTAAGAAGGAGTTGATTGTGTTCTTCCGTTATGAGCTTTGGAACATTTTGAGTGATCTTATCGATTGCTGGCCTTCTATCCATAGGGGGTTCTTGATGGACCTCTTTGAAATGATTGATGAACTCCTGTTCTATCTCTGCGTGATTTTCCAATCGCTCCCCTTCGCAATTCTGAATGAAAGAGATGGTGTTGTGCATTCTTCTCTGAACTGTGGTTCTGTGGAAGAATTTAGTGTTCCTTTCACCTTCCTTTAGCCACATGATACGGGACTTTTGCTTCCATAGAATTTCTTCTTGAGCCCTGTGCTTCTCAACTTGACTGTGAATGAGCTTTTCCTTTTCCAATGTCTCTTCTGTGTGGCCCTCAGCAATGATTTTTTGCTGGAGCTCTTTCATTTCCTTGTCGAGAATTTGCTGAGCCTGAAATATGTTTCCAAAGGTCTCTTGATTCCATATTTTGATTTGGGCTTTCAGAAATTTGAGTTTCTGCTGAAACCGAAACATTTTTGATCCCTCCGGCGAAGGGGAGTTAGTCCAGGTGGATCTGATGAGGTCATTGAAGGCAGGGTGGGAAAGCCAAAACCCTCCGAATCGGAAAGGACGTTTGGAAGAATTTCCAGGTCTGAGCCATTGGAGTGAGATCGGCCAGTGATCTGATCCAGATAAGGGAAGGATGGAAGCCGTGAGATCTCCTCCCAGATGAATCGCGTTGTCCGAGATGAGGAACCTGTCTAATTTGGAGGCGATTTGCTGCCTTCCTGCCCTGCGATTGCTCCAGGTATGCATTCCATTACAGAACGACAGATCGATTAGCAAGTTGTTAAGGATGAAGTCAATGAAATGGCGATTCTCCTGATCCAGTCTGGCTCTACCTCCTTGCTTTTCCTCCATTCTGGTAATCATATTGAAATCTCCTCCAGCTATCCATAAAGGATGGATTCTGTTCAAATTGAGCATTTCTATGGTGTCAAGTAAAGCAATTTTGCTGCCTGCCTCCTGCGGGAAGTATACATTGGTTAGATGTCCATGTATATTGGTACCAATAATGTGGAAAGTGGCTTCAATGATGTGGTGGGAGGCATGAATATCCGAAAGTGTGATGGCCTGTGCATTCCATGCAATAGCGAGACCTCCCGAAGCACCAGACGCGTCCATAGCTACCGACTGACTACCTGGCCAAGCTTTGGAGAGGATCTGACCAAGAGTATAGATATTACACTTAGTTTCCTGCAGAAAGAAGATCTGGGGTTGTTCCTGCTTTATCATATTTTTTATCATACAGACCTTGCTGGGGCCATTGAGCCCTCTTAGATTCCAAGAAGTGAGCTTCATGATCCACTAGGGGGGGTTGGCTTGTAATACTTAGTCAGCTTAGCATATATGCCTGAGTCCACCAGGATTTTCCCTATTGTAATGGTTCTTTGAAGATCAGTTTTCCTTCCCCTCTTTTTGGAGTCTTTGGGGAAGTAGTTTCCATCCCATTGACTGCCCGGTTGTATGCCGAGTTGCTGTTGCTGGTAGGCCCTGGAGATGGCTACTTCAAGGGCATTGAGTTGGTTCTCTGGAATCTTATCATATTCTTTTATTTTGCATGCTTTTTCCAGCTCAAAAATGTCAAGTCCTCTCAAATCAATGCTTTCCGGCTCTACCTCCATATGATGATCGAGAATGCTTTCTGCGGGGATAAGAGATGAAAGCAGAGAATGGCTTGGAATGCAATCAACATCCATACCATTTTACTTCCAATCCGGGTCCTTTGGAGGCTCCAAGGGGGTGGCAGAGCTGTTCTTCAGGGAAGGGGAGAGGGGGGGGGGGGGGGGGGGGACCCGAAGGGGGGGGGGGCGGGTTGGGAGAGCTCTTCTGAGTGGTGGGCGAGGAATTATGGGGGGGGTCAGCCACATCAGTATCAAGAATCTCAAAGCTGTTACTTGTGGAGGGGGCTGAAGCTCCAGTTTGCATGGGTTTTTTTCCGGTGGAGGTCTTTTTATTGGCTCTTCTTCGAGTAGTAACTTTGGTGAAGCCTTCTTGGTCGGAGGGAGTAGAGGGGCCAGAAGGATGAGGGCGAGAGTTCAGAGGGAAATCCCGGAACAGATGTCCTAGAGCGTGACATTTGCGATAGCGAAAAGGGACATGCTCAAAATCTAAGGGCTGTATCCATTCAAAGTCATCATGGTAAAGACTTACCGAGTCCGGAAGAGGCTTGTCCAGACGCATGCAGACGCAGATGCGAGCATAGGAGGTGTATCTGCGCAGCTTTGTTTCTTCTGCTATTTTGACGAATTCCCCGAGGCCCTTGCCTATATCTCTTAGCGAATCTTCATCCATATATTCTAGAGGGAGCGAATACATCCTGATCCATACTGGGGCCCAGCTGAGGTCCTCCTTGTCGGGGTTAAATCTTTCAACCCAGTCCCTTAAATACAAGCCTGCTGAGTTGAAGAAGTAAGGGCCTTCATCCATTACTCTGTTCTTGTCTTCTAGACATATGAATGTCGCGGTGAAGAACCCTTTTGGGCCTAACTGCAGGGTAACATGCCCCTTGGGTTTCCATTTAGCCGCGATCCATCCATGTAGGGCCTTCTCGGTTGGCCAAAAGCCCACAAACTTTCCAATGAGGGCACGGTCCCTCATGTACTGGATTCGTCCGTTAATCCTGTGGCTAGGAAGCTCAACCTTGGGCCGTTCCGCTGCTATAGGTTTGCATGTCATGGAGGTGACCTTGGGGGTGTCCTCTTGACCATTCGCGGCCTCCTGCTTGTCGCTGCTCTTGTCAGGCTGAGCAGTCGTTTCTTCCAGAGGAGTATTCATAGTGACCTCGTGTCCTTGGTCAGGATCTGCAGGTCTTGTCAGTTTCTGCGACGTATGCAGAGTATTTGTTGAAGGGGAAGGCCCGGCGGCCCCCCCCTGTGGGGTATCCATGATTGGGGTAGCAGTTTCAGCCGGCTTCGTGCAATCAGAGGGGTTGCGAGTGAAAGCAATGGCAGAGAGAACGCAGTTGGCGCCGTTGCAGAGTTCGAAGGGAAACCCTAGGTTGCAGAGCGAAATTTATCCAACCCCATTAACCAGTCTATTATTACTCAAGGTGAGTTCATGTATTTTTGTTTTACATTACACTACCCTTTCATATTAATTTTAACATATTCTATTAAATCCCTAAAAAAATACCTTATCCTACTTATTAATTCCCTATGTTTAAATATCCCAAAAAACCCACTATTGCTATGTTTTAGACCAAAGTTTATTACCCATGTGCTAAATCAGAAACCCCAATTAAAATCCCTTTGGTCTAAAACTATCGGTAAGTAAATATCCTGCCCATATGGTCTTTAAACCATTAAAAAAGGTTTAAATACTATATAATAAAATAAATCATGCCTATTATGTTTTTATTAAGGCATATTACAAATGTTTTGAATAAAACATATTAACCCCTGCTTATAACCATTATTCCAAAGTTTTGAATCGAATAAAACATTTATAAAGTTCAAAAACTTTAGTCCCTTATACATAAAACACCCCCCTCCCCTCCCCCTGCATACTTTATAACCCAAGTCTTTGAAATAAAACAATGTTTTCATAAATACTAAACACTCGCCCCTTATGAATAAAACCCTGCCTCTTTATATGATCAAAACTTTACCCGCATATATTTCATAAAGGTTTAAACCTATGTTTTACCTATACATGCGCATATATGAAAGCCCTGGTCCCACACCTTCCCATTTAGCGCAAATTCTAGAGAAATCTTAGCCCTTCGATTTTATCTTTCTCATCTGAAGGTTGAAATGCGATCTCGCGTTGAAAACATGCCCATCTTGCTAAACTCCAAATGCACGCAAAATAGGTGGTTTAGCTAAGACTCCTCCCCTCCATGTGGCCTCCATTTATTGGATCACGTGGGTTTTTATCGAAACATCTTATCACCATAACCTCGCGCGATAAACACTGTTTGGTTTTGCATTAAAATCTAAAACCGCCTCCCGCCTGATGCGACTGGAATTCAATGCCAATTAACACTATCATTATATTGTAAATAAAACCTTTGGGTAAAGCTTTAATCAGTTAATCTTCGCATTTAAACCTGTTGCTTAGCTCCTCCTAACTGTGTTAAGCCTTTTCAAGCCCCTGCTTGCCATTTTATGCCCATAACCTCAGTATTTTACTGAAATCTACCATTGAAGATTGACTAAAAAGCTATTCGTTGTTTCAGTAAGCCGTTAAAGACCTCAAAATCAATAAAGATCATCCGAAAACCTTTCAAGAGCTGAATACCTACATTATTAAGGTATTTCCCGACAATTCAAGCCCGCGAATTTAGTTTTAAACATATTTAATAGAACCAAAACTTTAAATTGAGAAATTAACTAAAGAAAATTGCCTAAAAATACCATAAAAGAGGCCAAACCCTGGAAAATTTTTCCCAGGAAACCCTGTTTTCCTCTGTGCTCCTTTTTCAAGCAAATTTGCTCAAAATTCACAATTTAAGGATCAAATTCAAATATTTGAAAGGCTAAAAACTCTGAAATACCCTGTGTTAGGAATCTATAATTAGCAATATTGGCAAAGTCCAATCACAGAAACAACATCGTTTCAACCACTTTGGGATTCTAGGATCTAGCCCTCCTGAATCCGGAGAGGGATCTCTCCAATAAGTGCAAAGACGGATTTGTCTTTGAAGTTTGGGGTAATGATGTTAGGCTAGTTATGAAGGCCGAGGGTTTGTTTTGTTTTTGGATGGTTGAGCATGATTACTGTTTGAGGGAAAATCCTAAATGGAAAGAGTTTCAAAGGTGAGAAGTTGCAAGCAATGAGAGTAAGATTCGGCCAAAAAGATAGATAATTGCAAGTTTTATTCCATTAGGCTATGGAGTCATAATAGGATTTAATTGAAACAGCAAGAGGCAAGAGTGGTCCATGGGGCAAGTCATCTATGTCTAAGGATCTCTTTGAAGTTTGATTTATGGAATGAAATGGTACAATAAGAAGGAGAATTAAACAGATGAGGAACAAAGAGTAGCCCAGGATCTGGTAAGTACTTCTAAACTAGCCAGCCTTTGACATAGACTCAAGAAAAACATAAAAGTAAACTAGGATCTGGTAAGTACTTTTAAACTAGCCAGCCTTTGATACACTTTCAATAGAAAACATTTTAAAACAAAGGAAAACTTGAAGGCAATTGTTGGAGTAGACACTAGCGGGCCGGGCTCACCACAAATCCTCTCCTAGCTCTGTTTTACTTGGTAACTATCAAGACAAACAAAAAGATAACACAGAATGGCCTAAGATCTGGTAAGTACTTGTAAACTAGCCAGCTTTTAACACATTCCAAGGGAAACATTCAGACAGTCTTTGGGGATAAAACTAGGACTAGGGCACACCATATCTTCCATAGTTCATCTCTAATTAACTAATACTGAACATAACATTCGAGAATAATATTCATCTAAGGTAATAAGATGAGGGAACACCAGCATTATTATGCTTAAACTGAATTAAATCATTCCTAAATAACACAGATTGGAAGAAAACATGTAGATAAAGATTTTCAGTCAGAGAAGGGTACTGATATACAGTAGGTCCAAACTCTATGCATGTTGTTCTTTATAAGAGAAGATGAACACAGTGGAAACAGAAACAAAATAACAAGTTACAATGAGAAAAACGTCACCGTCAACATAGACCAGGATCCCATAAATCAACTTGTATTGATGCTCCAAACCAGTTACAGCTTTAATTCCAGTGCTTTAGTTTAGAAATCATCTACTCGTCTCAGCCTAACTTATCTATCACAAGCAGAGCTCCAAGGGCCAGTGAACACTATTTACAATCAGAATTTTAAGCTCAAATGTATTTCAAAATTCAACAACCAACATTTTCTCATCTTCTACAGAAGTATTTATAGAAGAACGAGGATGTGAGACCTGATAAAAGATCTCTCAGGACAATTAATACAGATTCAAGACTTCTCGGCCTTTGAGGGGCTCGATGGAGAAGTTTACAAACATTCTGTCTGTATTAACTATTTTACATTTATGAATTCGGCTCGGTGGGAGCTTTTATTGACTTTAAGGCTCTGTGTCATGTTTGGAGTAACTCTGCAAATATTTTTAGTATTTAATTTCCTTGCAGAAGTAACTCTCTGGCTGCGCTAAGGCGAATATATTCATTTGATCAATAACTTCGGCCTCTTTTTTGAATGCTTTGAGGCACAGGTGGCACTTATGGTAGCTGGGAGGAATCAATTCGCCTCAAATGTGGCGGTGGAGGCCTTCTATCTGTTAAACACTTATGATGTTCCTTTAATTGTGTTTTAATTCTGGGAATTAGGCTTTTGATAATCATTCTTAGCTGCAATTCCCAAATCTATCTTCAATCTTCTGTTCTGCTGCACTCAGTCTTCAACACTGATACTCTTTAACTCATGGTTTAATAAAATAGTGTCTTGTCGATGTGTAGGTCACACAGGGCTCGTATGGCATCACTGCCTCATGAAGTAATGATGAGACATGGAGTAGAACCCATGAATGGTTCCCTTTGATAAATCGAAAGCACATGAATCGTCATCCAAGGCCTTCAGCCTTTATATAATGGAGAACCCATCAAACACCTGCAAAAAACAGAAAATATTATAAAATCATGTGTAATTGGGGAAAACTGCTTCAAAAGGCGTGGGAGAAGAGCATGGCCATTGGATGGCATCATCCAACGGTGGAGATCAGCCAAGAGGAGGTTAAAAAGGAGAGCAGGGGAAGAATAAAACAGAACCATTGATCGTGCAATAATCAACGACGACGATTGATTTGAAAACCCTTTGTGAAAGGCAGAGGGTGATAAAATAACATGGGAATGATCTGGGACCGTTCGATCTGGACATGTGGATGGTCCAGATCCAATCGAAGGATCGCAATCAGGGGCAACACTCAAATGCACCGACCGAAAAATGTGATGTGGTTGAGCGCTGGTCGTTGATCTAAGGATTAGATCAACGGTGGAGAATGAATCGAAGGGTTAGCCGATTGGAGGGAGCAAACAAAGGTATGCGATGAAAAAATCCGATGCGATTGAGCGCTGGCCGTGTGATTGGCTTATGATCAACGACAGGGATTAGTTTTATAACAAACTAGTGGAAAACCCTTATAATATATAAAACCCAAAAATAATCCAAAGTCTTAATACTTTCGGGGCAGGATATATATTTTATGGTATGGTCTGGTGTCCGACTGCGGGACCTTCAAATGTACGGAATGCAAATAGACCCAGGGCTATATATATGGAGGCCAATCGCATCGGAACCATCGGGCCCAATCTTTCAATCAACCCATTGAACTTTTCCGATGCGATTATGCTTTGGGACTTAAACTATCGGTCCCAAGCGTAGGTTATATGAATGGAAAGCGGCGAGGGGGGGGGGCGGGGTTTATATATATGGGACCCAATCACAAAGAAACTTTTGATGCGGGTATTTCAATCAACCCATTGTGAATTTCTCCGATGTGATTGCACGATCGGGTCTTTTTGATCTAACCATTTTCATTTAACACGTGACTTTGGCACATTATATCAAAACTTTGGAAAATAGGGTTTTTTGTATTTACAAAGGAAAAAATGGATCGGGCATGGATTTTTCAATGTTTTAAGCACCGAAGGCAGGCCCACGGGTTATATGAAAAAATAATATGATCGAAGGTTGTGAAACAGAGGGCTAATCGCATCGGAACTTTCGAAACATGGCAAAAGACCTGCGCACTTGAATCTTTGTGATGTGATTAAGCACCTTGTGGGCCTAGCGCCTAGTTCCAGGGTGTGGGCATGTGGGGGAAATGGTTTAAGGACTTAGCCCAAGGGGGCTTAAGTCCTTAGTAATAAAAACTTGTTTTTTATAAAAAATTTCAGAGTTTTCAATGGATTTGGGGGTTTTGGTAAGGCTAAAAAGTGAGTTCTCAACCTTTTAAAAAATGATTTTCATGAAGGGAAGAAGAGGGATCATGAAAGAGTTTTATGGAGAAAAAGGGGAGAAAAATGAAGGTTAGTTTTGAGTGGAGGAAGGGGGAAAAATGATGATTTTGCAGCAGTTTTTCACTCATGGAAACAGCAGAAATTCTGAGTATAAAATAGGAACAGTAGCAAATGAAGATTTTGGACAGAGGCATGAGGCCTTCAAGAGTCTTCAAGAGCCAACACTTTTTAGCAACAAAATTTGTTCCTTGAAGGCTCAAAAATTCTTAGCCACCTTTTGATATAAGAAATTTTATAGGTGGCTAACAATAGCTCCACTTGGGGATGGTGCCTTCTTGAAGGCATCAAGAACTTCAGACTTTCATTCTGTGGGAGGCTGACATGTGCCACATCCATTGTGTTCTCTGGGAGGCTGACTTGTGCCTCATCCATTGGGCTGCCCTTCCTTTCCTTGGATGATATTTATTTGAAAACATATTAGCAGCCAAAAAAACAATGGTTCTTTCATCAACAAGCTTTCTACCTGCCCAATCCTACTGATCTAAAATTTTTTCTTCATTAGAGTGCACTTGGATTTGGAAAACTCTTTTCACAACATTTTATTCTTTTGAAAGCAGGAAATCTAATCTATTTGTACTCCTTATTTCTCCCCGAACTCAGATTAAACAGTTGAGTTCATATGCTTCTCTACCTAATCTACTAATCTGTTAGGATTAAACTGTCCAACATATTTTTATTCTCTAAATTCTACAACAGAAATTCATAAGCATACAAGTCAGGATTGAACAATATAACTTGATGCTGGTCTATGGCATAAGAACAAACTGCACATAGACATTATTTTGCACAAAATTTAAAACAAAAATGGAAGGCTTGAGATCTGAAATTTGAAAACATTTCCTTCCTCTTTTCCACAACTCTGTTTTGAAATTGTTTGAGTTGTTTTTCTTCTATCAACTGGTTCAGATTTTGAGTTGATTAGAACTAGTTTTACATCTTTTGTGACTTAGGATTTAAAACAGATTCGAGTCACTCTTTTGCTTGGAAATTTAGGTTCAGATTTTGAGCATGTTTGAACCTTTAACTTCTATCCTAATCTACCTACTGATAAGCCAATATTAAACAGTTTGGAAAATCGAATTCACTATCCTATCAGCAGAAAATTTAAAACTAATTAGTCAATATTAGGCTGTTTAACTAACTAGAAGTGTGTTTTTCAGGAGTGGCATTTAAGCTTGCACACTTTCAGAATTTGTTTCTCTTTTTTTGGTATGGGGATATACCTTTCTTGTTTTCACAATCTGCCCTCTTTTCTTTCTTTTATTGTTTTTGTATTTTTCTTTTTCTTTGGAGAAAAAAATCAACAACTATCTAACTGCTCAACACTAAGCTTTATTGACATTCCTATCTAACCTATTCTAAACATGGAGTATTTACATATTCATATGATACAAAAGTGCCAATGCAGCCAACTGAGTAATGTCAAGAAGAAGAAGAAACTATGGCTGCTTGTCAGAGGTATCCATAGAACATATTGAAGATTAACCTTCAATACCAAGACTATCATAGGAGGTGACAACTTTTCATGTCTCTGGCTTTTGCAAAGGATCACTGCTTGATAATTTGAGCCAGTCAGGACTTCCACACACTCTTCCAAAGGATCAAAAAATAAAAGATGAAGGTTCTCTTCCTTTTGGTCCTCCACAATTGGTAGATTATATACTTCCAAGACATCAGCTTTGAGGATTATCTCTTCAGTATGTAGCTTGGAAGTATCGTCATCCTTAACCTGCACAATAGCAAACAGTGAAATTTTTTCTTTGTCTAAATATATACTTGCTTATAATATACATTCAGGTTCTTTGGATGACATTTTGACATTAATGAAGGGAGAAGTCTCTTCTTGGGAAGATGTTATATCCATAGCAGGATAGTCTGGTATTTGTTTTTCTCCCTCATCTTTTTCATTATCTGAACTAAAGGATTCATCATATTTGGCAGTGTCGTCCTCTTGTAACCCTGGTATGCTTGGATTCAGTGAACTGAACTCTGTGAAGAGGTTATTATATTATCGAGCAGGGGAGTATTTAAAGGTTTCCTCTTTTTCAAGAGAAAACTCCTTTTGCTCAAAAATTTCTTTATTGCTCAGCTCTTCACCCTTCGAGTTGCAAGACTGTTGATTCCCAATTATGTGAAAGCTTTTTGTGATGGATTGAAATGGGTGATTTCTGCTTTCAAGTTGATGATGGTGCCACAAAGCACGACCATTTCTTGGGAATAATGGAGAAGAATACGTTCTGCGGTTGGACCTCGCCTCTCGTTCTGAAGCTGTGGAAGTAGCATCGGTACCCCTCTCATACTTCGAGGACTCTTTTAAAAATAATTGCTTTCGCCCATTTTTCTATATTACGCTATTTATTGTGCTCGACCATAAAATCAACCCAAGATAGATTCTTTTGTCAATGAGAGAAGGGGTGTGTTAATGAAGCAAGTTTCAGAGATCCATAGCTGAGCTGTCAACTATTAGGTGGAGATGTTGGATTGTACAAAGCGAATAGGAGCAAAAGGGTTTTGGAGACCACTGTTCTACCAAGCATTGGAACTATTCTCCCACATGGCTGTATTGTATAAGGAAGAGGTAATGCCAAGTCCTAGAGTCGAAATAAAGAACAGAACAAGAGGGATCTGTTACTTGACTCGTTAGTAGCAGAGGTGCACGGATCTGACAACTATGACCACTCATCGAATCCGAGGAACATGGATTGTAGTTGGTTTATGAATCGATCGGTTGGGCTTTCATAAATGAATGATGTGGACATAAAAGCACTACCGAACTTCTTGAATTCCCACTTCCTATATTATGCTATTTATTGTGGTTTGGCACATGTCAGTTCCATAATGAATTGGTTACATCCGGTGCTGTCTTGTTCACTGCTTTTGGTAGGAAGGAACTCCAAGGTCTGGTATTTGTTTTTCTCCCTCATCTGTTTCATTATCTGAACTAGAGGATTCATCATATTTGGAAGTGTCGTCCTCTTGTAACCCTGGTATGCTTGGATTTAGTGAACTGAACTCTGTGAAGAGGTTATTATATTCTCGAGTAGGGGAGTATTTAAAGGTTTCCTCTTTTTCAAGAGAAAACTCCTTTTGCTCAAAAAATTCTTTATTGCTCAGCTCTTCACCCTTCGAGTTGCAAGACTGTTGATTCCCAATTATGTGAAAGCTTTTTGTGATGGATTGAAATGGGTGATTTCTGCTTTCAAGTTGATGATGGTGAAACTCATAACACCAATCGAACACGGGTTGCCCTGCGTGATTAATTTATGCTTGAAACTCATCATCATCATCAGACTGATCGAAATTCGGAAAATCACTTGAATAAACAATTTCGTAAGTCGAACATATTGGGTCATCAGTAGGTCCTTCTTCATTCTGATCTACAAAAGAACTTTCTAAATCTATACAACAAAGTTCTCTATGTGAATGGGCAAGAGCGTTTGTTTTGCAAAATTTTTTAGAGACTGACCGTTTATAAATAGTCTGATCTATCTCTTTTTCTGTCAAAGGGGAAGATGTTTCTATGTTCCTTTGAACAGGAGTAGAACAATTCTCTGTCTCTTGTGAAGACTGATTTTGAGGCTGGATGTCTTCTTGAGCCTCAGCTACAAGGGATGATGAATCAATATTTGAGTTTTCAGGGATATCTTAAGGAATGTCCATTATTTCTTGTTTGTTTTCTTCCTCAAGTGATTCATCTATATTTTTATAATTTTTCAATAAGATATTAAACTCATGAATGGCTGTTAAAAGATTTTAAGGATGCATCTCTTCCAAAGCTTCATCATTATCTATAATGTGTTTGGTGATGTTTTGTGATGGATCATAATATACTGCACCCAATGATAATGATGTAGTGTTTTCTTTATAGTTCTCATAGAACACATATTCAAGGTCTCTTAAAGAAAACAAACTACTGGATCTTAAGCATTCATACCAATCCATATCTTTTCCTTCTAATGTTAACATGAACATTTTCATTAGGCAATCTTCATGCCATTCAACTTTCAACCTCCATACATGTATATGAAATTTGATGAGATGTAATAGAGGGTCATCAAAATTTTCACCTTGAAAAACAAGCAGGTTGTCATCCCAATTCACCTGGGGCATCTTATGTGGAAACCCAGGGATATGATCTCTACTCATTGGGGCATACCTTCATTGTATCCTTGGAATCATGTTTTTAAATCAAGAAAGAGCTCATTGCATCTAGTCAATCAGTTCAGGGTCTTCTACCAGTGTAGTCATTTGGTCTTCTGGGGGTTTCAGAGTGTGGAGTTGCCAGGTGGAAAATTTTGAGCTCGTAAGGAGGTAAAATGTTTTATGGTTCCACCACCATGTGTTTCTTGTGGAGCTGCAAGATTTTCAGGAACTGAATTAGCTCTCAAGGGTGATCTGAAAACAGCTGCTAATTTTATCTTAGGAGACTTCCTAAGGATACTTTCTGGGTTATCAACTATCTCAGGTGGATCAGGATCAAGATGAGCTCTAGTGTGAATCTTTCTAGGAGCCACTATGCTGTGTTTTTTAGACCCAAAATAAACAAGAAAAGTTCAACCAGGTATGACAATCTTTGAGAGGTTAACTAGTCTGTTTTACAAATTTAAATCCTACAGTCCTCTAACTAAGTTTGAATGATATTATGATGATAAGGGTTCTCCCCAGTGGAGTCTTAAGGTCTGTTAAGGATTGTGGAGTCGCCAAGTGGAATTTTTTAGCTCTTTTGGAGGTAAAAGGATTTATGGTCCACCACCATGTTTATTGAATTCCAATCTGAAATATTTTTGGGTTTTTCTGAGTTTTTGTGGTTGTATGGAAAACTAAAGAGTCTATAAAAACTGGCCAAGCAACTATGAACTCATAAATCCTCAGCTAAGTTGCCAAAAATGTTAGGAATCTGTAATTAGCAATATTGGAAAAGTCCAATCATAGAAACAACATCGTTTCAACCACTTTGGGATTCTAGGATCTAGCCCTCCTGAATCCAGAGAGGGATCTCTCCAATAAGTGCAAAGATGGATTTGTCTTTGAAGTTTGGGGTAATGATGTTAGTCTAGCTATGAAGGCCAAGGGTTTGTTTTGTTTTTGGATGGTTGAGCATGATTACTGTTTGAGGGAAAATCCTAAATGGAAAGAGTTTCAAAGGTGAGAAGTTGCAAGAAATGAGAGTAAGCTTCGGCCAAAAAGATAGATAATTGCAGGTTTTAGTCCATTGGGCTATGGAGTCATAATAGGATTTAATTGAAACAACAAGAGGCAAGAGTGGTCCATGGGGCAAGTCATCTATGTCTAAGGATATCTTTGAAGTTTGATTTATGGAATGAAATGGTACAAGAAGAAGGAGAATTAAATAGATGAGGAACAAAGAGCAGCACAGGATCTGGTAAGTACTTCTAAACTAGCCAGCCATTGATATGGAATCAAGGAAAACATAAAAGTAAACTAGGATCTGGAAATTACTTTTAAACTAGCCAGCCTTTGATACACTTTCAATAGAAAACATTTTAAAACAAAGGGAAACTTGAAGGCAATTGTTGGAGTAGAAACTAGCGGGTCGGGCTCACCACAAATCCTCTCCTAGCTCTACTTTACTTGGTTACTTTCAAGACAAGCACAAAAATAACACAGAATGGCCTAAGATCTGGTAAGTACTTCTAAACTAGCCATCTTTTAACACATTCCAAGGGAAACATTCAAACAATCTATGGGGATAAAAATAGGACTAGGGCACACCATATCTTCCATAGGTCATCTCTACTTAACTAATACTAAACATAACATTCGAGAATAATATTCATCTAAGGTAATAAGACAAGGGAACGCCAACATTCTTATGCTTAAACTGAATTAAATCATTCCTAAATAACACAGATTGGAAGAAAACATGTAGATAAAGATTTTCAGTCAGAGAAGGGTACTGATATACAGTAGGTCCTAACTCTATGTGTGCTATTATTTATAAGAGAAGATGAACACAGTGGAAACAGAAAAAAAATAACAAGTTACAATGAGAAAAACATCACTGTCAACATAGACCAGGATCCCATAAATAAGCTTGTATTGATGCTCCAAACCAGTTACAACTTTAAGTCCAATGCTTTAGTTTAGCAATCATCTACTCGTCTCAGCCTAACTTATCTATCACAAGCAGAGCTCCAAGAGCCAGTGAACACTATTTACAATCAGAATTTTAAGCTCAAATGTATTTCAAAATTCAACAACCAACAATTTATCATCTTCTACAGAATTATTTATAGAAGAATGAGGAGGTGAGACCTGATAAAAGATCTCTCAGGACAATTAATACTGATTCAAGACTTCCCGACCTTTGAGGGGCTCGATGGAGATGTTTACAAACATTCTATCTGTATTAATTGTTCTACATTTATGAATTAAGCTCGGTGGGAGCTTTTATTCACTTTAAGGCTCTGTGTCATGTTTGGAGTAACTCTGCAGATATTTTTAGTATTTAATTTCCTTGCAGAAGTAACTCTCTAGTTGTGCTGAGGTGAATATCTTCATTTGATCAATAACTTCGGCCTATGTTTTGAATGCTTTGAGGCACAGGTGGCACTTATGGTAGCTGGGAGGAATCAATTCACCTCAAATGTGGCGGTGGAGGCCTTTCTGTCTGTTAAACACTTATGATGTTCCTTTAATTGTGTTTTAATTCTGGGAATTAGGCTTTTGATAATCATTCTTAGCCGTAATTCCCAAATTTGTCTTCAATCTTCTATTCTTCTGCACTCAGTCTTCAACACTGATACTCTTTAAATCATGGTTTAATAAAACAATGTCTTGTCGATGTGCAGGTCGCATCACTGCCTCATGAAGTAATGATGAGACATGGAGTAGAACCCGTGAATGGTTCCTTTTGATAAATCGAAGGCACATGAATCGTCATCCCAAGCCTTCGGCATTTATATAATGGAGAACCCATCAAACACCTGCAAAACACAGAAAATATTATAAAATCCTGCATAATTGGGGAAAACTGCTTCAGAAGGTGTGGGAGAAGAGCATGGCTGTTGGATGGCATCATCCAACGGTGGAGATCAGCCAAGAGGAGGTTAGAAAGGAGAGCAGGGGAAGAATAAAACAGAACCATTGATCGCGCAATGATCAATGACGACGATTGATTTGAAAACCCTTTGGTGAAAGGCAGAGGGTGATAAAATAACACGGGAATGATTTGGGACCCTCCGATTTGGACACGTGGACGGTCCAGATCCAATCAGAGGATCGCAATCGGGGGCAGCACTCAAATGCACCGACCGAAAAATGCGATGCGATTGAGTGCGGGTCGTTGATCTAAGGATTAGATCAATGGTAGAGAATGAATTGGAGGGTTATCCGATCAGAGGGAGCAAACAAAGGTATGCAATGAAAAACTCCGATGCGATTGAGCACTGGCCGTGTGATCGGCTTACGATCAATGACGGGGATTAATTTTAGAACGAACTGGTGGAAAACCCTTATAATATACAAAACCCAAAAATAATCCAAAGTCTTAATACTTTCAGGGCGGGATATATATTTTATGTTATGGTCTGGCACCCGACTGTAGGGCCTTTGGATGTATGGAACGCAAATAGACCCAGGGCTATATATATGGGGGCCAATCGCATCAGAACCATCGGGCCTAGTCTTTCAATCAACCTATTGAACTTTTCCGATGCGATTATGCTTCGGGACTTAAACTATCGGTCCCAGGCGTAAGTTATATGAATGGAAAGCAGCGGGGGGCGTGGTTTATATATATGGGACCCAATCACATCGGAACTTTTGATGCGGGTCTTTCAATCAACCCATTGTGAATTTATCCAATGCGATTGCGTGATTGGGTCTTTTTAATCTAACCATTTTCATTTAACATGTGACTTTGGCACATTAGATCAAAACTTTGGAAAACAGGGTTTTTTGTATTTACAAAGGAAAAAATGGATCAGGCATGGATTTTTCAATGTTTTAAGCACCGAAGGTGGGCCCACGGGTTATATGAAAAAATAATATGATCGGAGGTTGTGAAACATAGGGCTAATCGCATCGGAACTTTCGAAACATGGCAAAAGACCTGCGCACTTGGATCTTTGCGATGCGATTAAGCACCTTGTGGGCCTAGCATCTGGTTCCAGGGTGTGGGCATGTGGGGGAAATGGTTTAAAGACTTAGCCCAAGGGGCTTAAGTCCTTAGTAATAAAAACTTGTTTTTTATGAATTTTTTCAGAGTTTTCAATGGATTTGCGGGTTTCGGTAAGGCTAAAAAGTGAGTTCTCAACCTTGTAAAAAATGATTTTCATGAAGGGAAGAAGAGGGATCATGAAAATAGAGGAGTTTTATGGAGAAAAAGGGGAGAAAAATGAAGGTTAGTTTTGAGTGGAGGAAGGGGGAAAAATGATGATTTTGCAACATTTTTTCACTCATGGAAATAGCAGAAATTCTGAGTATAAAATAGGAACAGTAGCAAATGAAGATTTTGGACAGATGCATGAGGCCTTCAAGAGTCTTCAAGAGCCAACATTTTTTAGCAATAAATTTTTTTCCTTGAAGGTTCAAAAATTCTTCAAGGAATTCTTCAAGTGTGCTAACTGGCATCATAATTCAGGATCCCTGTGATAAGCTAATGAGTGAAGTACTTCCTACTTGTCACTGTTTCCTTTTCTAAGTTTCATGCATTCATTTTATGTTTGTTCTGTCTGAATGTGTAACTAGGAGATTTACTACAGGATTAGTCAAGTGCTCCATGTCTTTAACTAGTTGCCATTTTAATGTTTTCTTCTGATTTCCGGTGCAAAGAACCCTTAATTGCTCCTTCTCCCATTTGACCTCTGTCTTCTACTTCCATTTTCCGGATCAAAGGATCTTTAAGTGCCCTTTATCCTGATCATACCACCTCACAAAAAACCACTTTCCAAAATCTCTGAGGGTTATCTATCTTGCCCTGAATATATTTGTATGTTTTTTGCCTTGATTTCTAGTACTGCTAGCTTGATTTAGACCCCATAGCCCAATGGACAAGTAGATTTCTCTCTATCTTACCTCCAAGTGATTTTTTCCCACCAAACCCTTTAAACCGAAACGAAATCTACTCTTTAATAACTAGCCTAATATTCAAAACTATAACAAAGTTAAACTTTAAAGAGAGAGCCCACTCTGAGCCCTAGGAAGGCTAGATCCTAGAGTTTGAAGTAGGTTTGTGGTTAACTCAGGCTATTTCTCTTGAACTTGGAGAAATTACTGAGTGATAACATAATGGCGACCATACTGGGGAAGACTAACATTTTCTTCAGAAATATTTTACAGGTTCATATCTGATCTATGATGGTGGATAGTGATCAGACACACAAAGGTTAAAATCATCCACCTGGCGACTCCAAATCAATTTCACAATCAAGACTCCACTGGAGAAATGAACCTCAAAGAAAAATATGGAAAGATCAGGCTTTAAACTTGGATCTTAATCCAAGACATCATGTTCTTTCTGATTACAAAAGTTTCTCAATGTATATTGTATTTTATAGAAGATCTTAGATTAGTTTTTAATTATTTTCTTTTGAAGATTATAAGTACTAATTCTCTTAATCTCTTTGAGCAGCTTTCTTCTAAATCCAATGATGATCCTTTTTCAATTAAGAAGCCTCAAATAATCAATACTAATCTTACAATCCCTGTACATAATCCTATACCATATAAAGTTCCAGATAGATATAATGCCCCTATTTTACCTCCTATACTCCATGATTTTCCTGATAACTATTACAAACATCTTCCTAGATTTGATGGAGAGAATGGTATCACTGCCCAAAAACATATTCAAGGTTTTGAGAATTATTTGGACCTATTTGAGATAGATGAAGATGATGTTAAAATCATACTATTTTCTCTTTCTCTGCAAAATAGAGTAAAAATTTGGTTCAAGAATCTTCCTAATGTAAGCATCTCAAATTTCGAACAATATGTTAAATTTTTCCTTGATAGATGGATAATCAAAGTTAATAATTTTGTGACAATAGAAGAATATAATCAGTTAAAAAGACATCCAAATGAAACAATATAACAATTTTCTGATAGATTTAATCAATTTTATTATTCAATGCCAGAAAATATTAGACATCCTCATGATTCAGCTCTCTTGCATTATCCAAGTTCTTTTGATCCAGAAATAGAATTTCGGTTAAGAGAAAGAGATCCAGAAACACTTGTACAGATGAAAAACATTGCAGTTGATGTAGAAGTTAATCTGTAAATCAGACAAGAAAAATGGAAAGCAGAAGAAGGAGAGAAGAACAACATTGCAGAGGTAAAACTGAGCCTTTTGGTAAGAAAACTAGATAAAATCATACAAAAGATAACTATGAAAGATGAATTTTTTGTTCAAAATCACCATGATACACTTATTGAAGAAATAGAAGAGGTTGATAGCCATGAACAACTTCCTACTAATTCCAATTATCATAGATCAGAAAATGGATTTACAGATCAATATGTGGAAGAGGAATCTGCTGATCTAATGTGTATCTTTGATGAAATTCCTTCTTTTGATGATTTGCCTAAGTATGATCATTATGATGATAGTTATGCTCTCCAAACTAAAGCTAACTTTACAGAGAAATCAGAAGCTAGTTTGTGGGATCAGGAAACTTAGTTTCAGTAACCAGAATCTAGTTTGTGGAATGAGGAAACTCAGTTTCAGCAACGAAAATACAGTAATAAGCTAATGCAAATCAGTTATGAGAGTAAGGAAGAAAGTTCACAAAATTTGGAAATAAGTGAAGGTTCTTTACCTCTTTGCTTTGCTTCATTTCAGTGCATTAGAGACAACTTTCATGCTATCAATAATCATCAGTCTTTAGATATTGTTATGGACAACAAAGAAGATAATGAAACTCTTGATCAGGATATTTCAGTTTCACAATTGCAGTTATCAAATTCCATTGAAACATCTGATCAAATAACACAGGAAAGTTCCATACAAAAAAGTTTTGAATCATTTCAGATTTTAAAGGAAATGTGGTATAACATCATTAAAGAAAAGGATGAACATCTTGTTGAAGTTTATGAAGTCCCGGGGATTTCCATATCCAATAGATTGCAACCATCCTCACAAGTTTTTCATGATCCAATAGAAGATATGTTGGATAATGAATGCATTCAAATACTTTCTCCATTAACTAACTATGAGTTTTAGAATCAAGATGATAAAGGCTTCAACAATCAAACATTACAATCAGTAGGAATATCATCACAAAGTTTGTAGGGAGATAAAGATGAAAGTAACATTTCAGTTTCATGGCATGGAGGCCATCCAGAACAGATGTACAGTTGTTTAGATCAGTTAAACATCAGTGTATATATTTTAGAAGATCCTTTTGAAAAGTTTCTAGAGGCAAAAAAGGAAATCAAGTATTTCCATATCCTCTCATTTGTTGACAAGTTTCTAATAGGTTGCAGAATTACAGTTTTGACAATCAACAAGTACATGAAACAAAATAACTCAATGTATATAATGCTTAAATGTTTTCATTGGCTATTTCATTTTACCTAGCTAGCAATTAGACAGCTGATTAGAGTAAGTAGGTAGGATTTCAACTTATTTCAGTTTATAGTTTTCAGATAGTTTGAAATAATTCATTAAGATTTGAAAGCCAAGGAAAAGGCCCTAAAATATTGATGATGTAGTAGTTGCACCACTTTTGGGTCTTAGATCAGATTTCAGTTTACAGAAAAAGGTGTAAATTCAGTTCAAGAGTTTTCAGTCATAGCATATGCATGTTTGGGATTGGCTCAAAGGATCAGGCTACTAGTCGACGGTGTTCTTGACATCTCACAAGGAGATGCCATCCCCATGTGAAGCCACTGTTAGGGTCCTATAAATATAGGATTCATAATTTTGAATTGATTTTTGATAGTCTTGTAAAATATGTACATACCTTGATTTCTGCAAGTTCTTTTCCCATATTTTGAAAAAAAATAAAAAAATAAAAAAGAAAAATAAAAAAAATAAAAAAGAGGGTAAAATGTCCTAAAAGAAAGATCAAAGGACTTGAAAAATATATACCCCAAAAAGAAAAAAGATGAAAATAAAACCTGAAAGTGAGCAAGTCCAAATGCCACTACTTTTTACTTTTCTGCAAAATAAATGATTATGGGCAGAGTGTCAATAAATGCCATAATCCATGATAGGTTAAACTGTTTAATCTTAACTTGTCATGTTTTCAATTTCATGTTTTAGATAGTGAATAAAGATTTGTCAGACAGTTTAATCCTGACAAATCAGTAGATAGGTAGAGAATAATGAGGAGCTCTACAATTTAATCTGAGCCCTCGGATTAAATAAGGTAGATTTAGATAGTTTATGCTTTAAAAGAATAAATGTTTTAAGGTTGCAAGCCTACATGCACCCGAAAAATAAAGAAAAAATGTTAGAATAAGGCTGGGTAGGTAGGAAGCTATGTAGAAAGCATGTAAGAAAGTTTCACTGGGAAAAATCACTAATCCCCCCCCCCCCCCTCCAATAGGTATTCAGTATTTTAGGCTATCAGTCAAATAGGCTCCGAGCATTTCTCTCTAACTTTTGTTGGGACCAAACCCAAGGCTCGATGACTAGTTAAATTGAAAATATTGAGTTCTTATGTTAAATCCACATTTATCATTATTCATCCTTCATTCATATATTAAAAACTCCTTTTCCTAAGTAAAGACATATTCTTACTTAGCGAAGATTAAAATCACATATAATTAACTTCATCCCTTTAGAAGCATTCATAAGACCCTCAAAACTACATTTATCCTAAGTACTAGTGAAATAATAAAAGATAAGCTATGCTTTACTTTTACACTTTATTTAGTGATTTTATGTATTTTTGTTTTACATTACACTACCCTTTCATATTAATTTTAACATATTCTATTAAATCCATAAAAAAATACCTTATCCTACTTATTAATTCCCTATGTTTAAATATCCCCAAAAACCCACTATTACTATGTTTTAGACCAAGGTTTATTACCCATGTGCTAAATAAAAAACCCCATTAAAATCCCTTTGGTCTAAAACTATCGTTAAGTAAATATCTCGCCCCTATGGTCTTTAAACCATTCAAAAAGGTTTAAATACTATATAATAAAATAAATCATGCCCATTATGTTTTTATTAAGGCATCTTACAAATGTTTTGAATTAAACATATTAACCCCCACTTATAACCATTATTCCAAAGTTTTGAATCGAATAAAACATTTATAAAGTTCAAAAGCTTTAGTCCCTTATACATAAAACACCCCCCTCCCCTCCCCCTGCATACTTTATAACCCAAGTCTTTGAAATAAACCAATGGTTTCATAAATACTAAACACTCGCCCCATATGAATAAAATCCCACCTCTTTATATAATCAAACCTTTACCCGCATATATTTCATAAAGGTTTAAACCTATGTTTTACCTATATGCGTGCATATATGAAAGCCCTGGTCCCACACCTTCCCATTCTGCGCAACTCCTAGAGAAAACTTAGCCCTTCACTTTTATCCTTCTCTTCTGACAGTTGAAATGTGATCTCGCATTGAAAACATGCCCATCTTGCCGAACTCCAAATGCACGTGAAATAGGTGGTTTCGCCAAGACTCCTCCCCTCCATGTGGCCTCCATTTATTGGATTGTGTGGGTTTTTCTCCAAACAAATTACCACCATAACCTCACGCGATAAACACTGTTTGGTTTTGCGTTTAAAATCTAAAACCGCCTCCCGCCTGATGCGATTGGAATTCAATGCTAATTAACACTATCATTATATTGTAAATAAAACCTTTGGGTAACACTTTAATCAGTTAATCTGCGCGTTTAAACTTGCTTCTTAGATCCTCCTGACTGTGTTAAGCCTTTTCAAGCCCCTGCTTGCCATTTTATGCCCATAACCTCAGCATTTTACTGAAATCTACCATTGAAGATCAACTAAAAAACTATTCGTTGCTCCAGTAAGCTATTAAAGACCTCAAAATCAACCAAGATCATCCGAAAACCTTTCAAGAGATGAATACCTTCGTTATTAAGGTATTTCCCGACAATTCAAGCCTGCGAAATCAGTTTTAAACATATTTAATAGAACCAAAAATTTAAATTGAGAAATTCACTAAATAAAATTGCCTAAAAATACCAAAAAAGAGGCCAAACCCTGGCAAAATTTTCCCAGAAAAACCTGTTTTCCTCTGCACTCCTTTTTCAAGAAAATTTTCTCAAAATTCACAGTTTAAGGATCAAATTCAAATGTTTGAAAGGCTAAAAACTCTGAAATACCCTGAATTCTTATTTTCTCAGCCAAAACACACTAAAAAAACCCTTGTTTTCTGTTTATGCCAGTTTTATATCCTCAGAAAAACCTAATTGAGAAAAAAGCCCAAAAGAAGCCATCCTTAGCCTAAGTTGCTCAATTTCCTCTCTGTTTAATATGAAAGCTCCTGAAAACAGTCTAATCTTGTAGAAGTAGCCCAAAAATGCCTAAAAAACAGAGTTAAACCTCCACATACAAATCTCATTCCACAGGCATTTCAAAATCCTTCAATCACCTCCTTGCAGACCTTTGTTTAATTAACAAATTTTTTGATTTCTGTAGGTTATTATCAAAATATGAAATTGTGCCAACAGTTTCAATAATAGTTGATAAAATTGTTTGCTCCAAATTCTCATATTTTAATTCAAAATCTTCATTCAACAAACAGTTTGTATACAAAGAAAGAATAAAATCAAGTCAGAGAGAGATCAAAATGATGAAATTTGCACAGTGAGTGGTAAAAGTGAAATAAGAATTCACAGGGACAGTGAAAATATAACAGTTAAAGAGTATCAATGGTTAAAGTTTATCAGATAAAAGTCAGAGTTAAGGTTAAAACAAAGTTACAGAGTAGTCAAGGTAAAACAGTAAAAATAAAACATGGAGGCAATAAATGGTAAATAAAGATGAAAATAATTTCAACAACAATGAATTTTATCCAAAGTGAAAGTAAAAACAGTTAAAAGAACGGTAAGGTTAAAAGATGAAAAAAGAGCAAGAAGGGACATTTTTGCAGAAATTTCATGTTTAAGTCACTGTTTTGCAGAAACTATTGTGACCAATCCAAGATGTATTTTTCAAAAATGAAGGAGGTTTATTTTCTTAAGGTGTCCAAGTACAAAAACCTCTCTCACGTTTCTAACATCCATTATGGATTTGGAAATATTAAACAAAATTTGAAAGATATTTTTACATAAAACTCTTGTTAAGTCATTAGTTTGCAGAGGCGATTATGGCCAATAATAAATACATCGTACAACACTGAAGGAGGTTTTTGTTCCTAAGAGACCCATCTATAAAAACCTATCTCACTGTTTGCACAGTTATTACAGAATGAGAGATACATGCACATCTTTACAGCCTATGTTTCAGACTCTACAAAACTCTATTTTACACATCTTTTTGTAGAGCCTATTGTGAACATCTGGAGTAGAATTTTAGGGACCTGAGAGAGGTTTATCTCAAAACATACTTATTTACAATAACCTCTTTCACTTTTTACATATCTATTTCGGATTGAGAAATAAAGAGGTATCATTAGACCCCAATGTTGTAGAATTTCTAGAGCAGAATGCACAAAGAAAGGAAAAAATTAGTGACTTGGATGCCTCATCATCAACTAAGAGTTGAGATCAAATTAAAATTCTCCTCTTTTTCATCACCTATCCATAAAAAATAGTGCCAAATAGATGCATTAGTTTTGAGTGTCCTTTACTTAAGTTCTATTTATGTAAAACAGTTGGAGATATTTGTAAACCAATCTTGATATTTTTTCAAGGTACTCTAGTTTAGAATTTGTATAAATAATTCACTCTTTGAAGTATTTTGTGTGGAATAAAATTGTTGGATTTATTATAGACATTTTTTTTGAACATTGGAGGCTATTGTGTGTTTTAATTCGAAATAGCAGTCTGGACAAGCTGACTAGCATCATAATTCAGGATCCCTGTGATAAGCTAATGAATGAAGTACTTCCTACTTGTCATTGTTTCCTTTTCTAAGTTTCATGCATTTATTTTATGTTTGTTCTGTCTGAATGTGTAACTAGGAGTATTACTATAGGATTAGTCAAGTGCTCCATGTCTTTAACTAGTTGCCATTTTAATGTTTTCTTCTGATTTCCGGTGCAAGGAACCCTTAATTTCTCCTTCTCCCATTTGACCTCTACCTTCTACTTCCATTTTTCGGATCAAAGGATCCTTAAGTTCCCTTTATCACGATCATACCACCTCACAAAAAACCACTTTCCCAAATCTCTGAGGATTATCTATCTTGCCCTGAATATATTTGTACCTTTTTGCCATTTATTTCTAGTGTTTCTAGCTTGATTTAGACCCCATAGCCCAATGGACAAGTAGATTTCTCTCTATATTACCTCCAAGTGATTGTTTCCCACCAAACCATTTAAACCAAAACCAAATCTGCACTTTAATAACTAGCCTAATATTCAAAACTAAAACAAAGTTAAACTTTAAAGAGAGAGCCCTCTCTGAACCCTAGGAAGGCTAGATGCTAGAGTTCGAAGCAGGTTTGTGGTTATCTCGGACTATTTCTCTTGAACCTGGAGAAATTACTGAGGGATAACAATAAAATCTAACAATTTAGAGTGAAACTATTTAAAAATAATCAAAAATAAATTTTTTAAATATTAGAACACTTTACAAATAAATGCATTAAAAGGACTTGAAAGCAAAATCAAAATAGATTAGAAAAAAATTACAAAGATGGTAATCAAACTACTACATGAGTAATACATATTTTCCCATTTAAAAGAGGTGAGGAGGATTATATGTTATCTAAAAGTCATTTTAATTTAAGTAGAGGTAGTATTAAGATGTTTAGGGTGGGGTGACATTCGAGGAAATTTCAGCCCAAAAGTCTCCTAAAGAAAGATAATAAAATAATAGTTAAAACATAAAATAATAGTATTTTTTTTCACTCAAGAATATTTACATGTATCTCTTTTTAAATTTAAAGGATTTTGATTCATTTACATATTATGTGCATGAAAATTTCATACGCACTTTTAGGCTGAAATTTCCTTTAATGTTTAGTTCATTGGTATTATTTTAATAACAATTTTTTTGCATTGTATTAATAAAGAGTCTGTGAAATTTTGTATTATGTGTATATAATCATTTTCTATAAGATTTGACGGTTAATCAACTATTTTCTTTCCTCAATTATGAAGTGACCTAATTTTATATGCAAATGATTGCATGCATTCAATAATTTTCTAAAGTTATCTAATTGTGTGTATACAATGATTTTGAATGAGTTGTGGTGGTTAATCAAATTTTGGCTATTCTAAAGTGACCTCATTTTGATATTACAAGTACATTTATTTTGTAGGCTATAGCCTACCTTGTAGAGACAACCTACAACACAAAGTGGAAAAGTAGTTTAAGTATGGGTTACACACTACTACAAAATTCATAATTTCAATGTTTTCTTGATGATGTTTCATTGAATCATAAATTAAATTCCGATGAAAATGATTTATCATGTTCATTGGAACAATTTCTCTACACCTTTCATGACTATATCTAGTTGGTTTGTGTTTGATGCAAAATATTTCCACATGGTAATTATGAGGAGACTTAATTCAATAAACTTTCATTGAACATTTTCATCTCACCTATGAAAAAAGTATCTTGATGTTGCACGTTCGATGCGAAAATACTACCATGTGGTATTTTTGGGAAAACCTAATTTGTTAACCTCTTTTCAAAATTTATATCGTGTGTATGACAAACATATCTTAGTATCATGCATTCAATGAAAAAATAATACCACATGGTATCTTTAGGGAGATTTAATCCATCAAATTTTTTCCAATACTTTATTATGCACCTATGATAAATGTATCCCATGGTAATATGTTTGAGGGAAAAAAAAATTGTAGTGTGGCATTTGACAAGTGTTATGATCTTCCACGCTTTTGTTGCGCACTTGAAAGAGGTAAAGATCCAACTATGACATGAAAATGATGATAGTATGCCATTTTATCATGTATTGTTCTTAATTATTTGTTAAAGTCGTGATGAGGTGGAAGGAAAAAGTATATTGGACATTTTCATTAGTTTAATGATGCACTAGGGGTTTCTGACTCAATTTTAGCAAGCCATTTTTGTTAGATATCTAATGATAGTTGGTGTCATTGGAGTTTTGAAAAAAGGATAATTAAAAAAATGACTTTAAATTATTGTAAAATAAAATCCATGCTTAAGATGCATTGGAGACATTATAACAACCCGAACACATTTCCCTAGGTTCCCTTAAGGAAAATGAGGGGTATGAAAAAATTTCCCATTTCAAACTTCATTTGAGGACCTAAAAATAGGCCACCATTAGTCTCATCTCTTTAAGACATTTTTAGTGATATAAACACAATTTAATTCTAAATTCTAGTCACAAAATTGTGCTCGGCTGAAACTCGCTCAATGTTTTTCCACCAGTCCCATGCTATGCATGCCACAAAGCTTCTACAAATACATGCCATTAAGCACAATTTCATGCCATTATGCTTCTAAGAGTGCAGACCAATAAACATAGGAATGCATGCTAAATACATATTGAAAATGTACCAAGCCAAAAAATGCACATCCATCCCTAATCAAAATATGAATTATGCTTAAGGAAAATGCATGCTCAACACTACAAAAAAAATCCCATTAGTATTAAGAGAAACACACATCAAAACTTGAGACAAATTCCTATGGTGCTTAAGATACAACACTAAGAGAAACGAAGATGCAACATTTAATAGAATCACACTAGCTAAATTCAAGATGTAAATAGGTCTGGGATATGAGGCCCATTATTATTCTGAAACCATGGCACCTATGTGGCAATGTAAAATTCATACAACAATACCAAGATTATCACAATTTCCTAGATTCTATAATGCATATTCATTTTCCTATAAATGAATTTCTACGCCTATAGTAACCTCATTTAGGAAGTTGCATTGGTATTGGTAAATAATATTTATTATTATTTCATAGGTTTACTCATTAATATGTTATTTGAAGACAATTTAATGCACTTTTATCACAATCTATCATGTTTTCATGTAACTTGAGAATTAAGGTCAAATCCACAATTTGAGGGCTAGTAAATTAAACGAATTAGAGTTAACAATAGCAATAAGACCACATAAATAAAATGCCCTCGTATATAAAAATAAATTTCATATATAACCTTTTACACATGTAATGAAATTTTGGTATGCATGAGAAAATATCACATCTTGTCTCCAGTTGCCTTAAATTCCCGAATTTGGAAATTACCTTGTCTCAGGAAATAATCTAACAATAACAAGTTATCTATTCTTGTGCATGTTTACAATATATTTTTTTATCAATATGATAAATCTACCATTGGTTATGCATAACCCTCATGATCTCATTTTAATTATTGTTATATGGTATCGATCTAATAAAATTTCACATACCATGCAAAGCATCTCAGAAAATAAAGTTACATGTCGGATTTCATACATTAATTTAGTTTAATTTTTGTTATAAGGCATTCATATCAATGAAAGAGACATAAAATTTTCCATTAAATATTTAACTTTCATTTCAAACTCAAAGAAAACTATTTTTATCTATTTGTAAATATGTCACTGTTTTTCATATTTAGTAGCACACTATTGTTTTAATTTATTCCATGACATAGACAAATTATCTAAGTAACAATATCCAAATCAAAATATAGAAAACACATAACAAATATTCAAGCTAAGGAAGTATAATCACTTATATCAACATCAAGTTATCATAAATATTCTCTATGGAGCACACCTATGCATCATAATAACCTTTACAATGGTCTAAATTTATGCATTTGAGCTTTATCCGACATCCATTAGGACCATGTAAATGTAGTCACAAAATAATTTATTTTTTAATATGAATCTAGAAAACTTTCAGCCATATATGAGGTTGCAGCACTCCCTAGATTTGAACTTGAAAACAAATCCTTTAATGGATTTGAAGTGGACTTCCCCTTACAAACAATGTCTCCAAGTTGACTCAATTATTTTTATCAACGATCTTATTGAGCAAGAATATCATTAAATATCTTCCACAATCCTCTATTCCAAGGTTTCTTATTCCTTATATGAGGATTTATGAAGGGATATTGACTAAAAATTGTGACAAAGCTAACATTTAGGAAAGGGACATATTAAGGATAATTAGAAGCGATAATTCTAGTGGAAATAAGAGTTCATATCTTAATGAGTTATTTTGGAGGAAGGAACTCTATCCATGAACATAATGCTTATGGATTAGGAAATTTGTCTATTTTGGAATATTTCTAACCAAAGGGACTTGACACTTGACATTAATATAACCTAGAAATTTTGATGGTAAAAATAATGCATCGATATTTTTAGTTGCAAACGAGCATCTCTCTATTAAGTCCCAATGCAAGAGATTATACCCAAACCATTAAATGGGTATATGTTGGTCCCTTATTGATGTCAATATTTCTACACACAATCTAGAACTTCTTGGCCAAACACCCACTATCTAAATTCAATATGCAAATCCAATGTAGGTGTACCATTCCTAGCCCAAAATCCATCTTTACTATGCCTAGGAATATATTTAAGTGGTGGCATTGGTATTTCAACATAATCAAAAGGAATGGTAAGAATTGGAAATCCAAGTATGCCCCTTTGTGTTTGTAAATGGGATATGGGAGATTATCACCTCACCTATGGCCGAAATCTCTACCTTCCTACCCACAATGATAGGGTATGGAGGAATATCTTCCTTAGAATTTAAGTCATAACCTAATTACAAAGAGAGATTCCTTATCCATGGAATTGACATATATTTCATAGGGAAAAAGAAATTCCTCAAGGGAGTGTTTTCTAACTAAAACAATTCTATGCATCGATCGCAAATGTGGGAAAAAAATCCTCTTAATCTTCAAGGAGTTTTTGAGCAACTATCATTCAAAGCCATATTGGCAACCAATGAACTTAACATATTAGTTTCCCTAGTTTAACCTTTTCTCAATTCATGGTATTTATGCTAAAGCACTAAAAAATATTGTTCCATAGGTTATACAAATAAAGAAAATAAAAATTACATCAGTAGAAAAAATCCATAGATTTCAAGGGTTAGGTTGAAATCCAAATCAAGGAAAGAAAAAGAAAGAGAAGGATACTATTATCAAGAGGTGAATATGCACAAAAGTGTAGCTAAATACCAACAATACAAGAGTTCAATGGTCATGGACCAAAGATCTAAGCTTATTTCCTACCGACATGACAAAATATGATCCAAAAACACATCAAACTCATCACCAATATGACTAATGTTAGTCCCCTAAATTGCATTCTTTTTTACCATTCTTCCCTTCCCAAATCGTAATCATTTACCCTGTTTTACCTATCTTATGCGCCCTCATCCTGCACTAGTGCGAGAATGATGACACGTTTTGCATAAACTTCATATTTTACATTTTTAACTCATCTTAGCATTTATTAACTACCTATTACCTGATTTCTTACTTAGAATTACTTTCGTAACTTATCGTTACCTCCTATGTTATTTAATAGATGATCACTTATCTTGATCGCTAATTTTTAGTGTAGAACAAATCCCACACCAACACCAGTGCCGTGAATCTTGGTAGCGATTCTGGATCACTTGGGTTGACTGCCTGTTTTGTATACGATCAGTGAGTATATATCCGAAGGCAACCGAGTCCCAACTATGATAGCAGGTAAATCGAGAGTAGCTGAGATCAGACTTAAGAGAGACGAACAACTGGAGATAGCTATGGCCTATTTTGTTAAAAGCGATTTAATTTTGAAGGCTGAAAGCTTATTCTGCAATTGGTTATGTAATTTGTTATAATGATTTCTGTAATTAGCTATGTAATGGTAAACAATCCTTTTGGTCTGTGGCCAAAAGGATCTATATAAGAAGAAATGTAAATAGGACAAACAATTCAATGTTTTAAAGAATCGAATAGATCAGAGAATAGAACTAGGAGGTAGTAACAGGACTGTCTTGTGTTATCGCCCAAATTTGGGCTAGATATGTAATCGCGCTTGTAATTGCTCTAAGGATCTAATAAGAAGAGAACCTCCTCATGTTTTGTACATTTTATCATTTGGCTTAAATAGTTGATGAGTTAATTCTGAGTAGCGTTTTCGTTTGAAAGGGAAACGCGCTGGTTGGCTAAGGGCCCAGTCAATCCAGCATGTTCTCCCTCCTTGTTGTTATTGTAATTTATGTTTTAAACTGTCAAGTGTGATTTAATTTGCAGTATTTGAATTTCTGATTGAGTGGAAGCAGATCTGCTGCGTGAAGTAGTTAAGTTATTTTTGCACGATTGATTTCTTTCCCTTGCCTGGTTCGAGTAGGAGGAGTTACCTACCCAAGTGCACGTTGGTGTGCTATTCATTTTCTACATGATTTGGTTTATTTCCTCTGCTTGGTTTGTTCCTGCACCAATGCATGTTGGTGTGCTCTTTATTTAATGCACATTGGTTTGGTTTCTCCCTGGTGCAAGCAGGAGAACTGTTCTCGCACCAACACTAGATAATATGATGCAGCAAGCCTTCCTAGCTTACTTCTAACAACTTTCTTGCTTTCAATCATATCTAAATTAAAAAAAAGACTGTTTTTTTTTATTTTCTACAGATATTCATCTTTACTGATATATGATTTGGTTTTATCACACTGCATTAATGAATCATTGATTTCAAGGTTCAAAATTTAAAGTGCAAGAAGCTCGGATCGAGTACAAGAACCAGTTTCTTGGTATTGGATCTGAGTGCTGCGGACATGAGAAAGTTCAAAGCCCTTGCACGAAGAAAAGCATTTTTTAGTAAAGACATTAATTTACACTTTCTGCATAAATCGTTGTTCCTGCACTAGTGCAAGATCGATTTTCGCCAGAAGGATATCTTTACATATGCAGGATTGAAGGGGCCCATTTGTTGAAAACTACTAAGGTGTCTTTGCTGAAGGAAACACATTCTCAGTAGCTAATCAATATTTAGCTACAGTGATTTCTCCTCTTTATTTCTGAATTTATTTTGCAAGTACATTTCTTCTTGTTTTAGCCTCAGATTGTTTTGATGGTTTGAGTTTCCTCTTTCTTCTCTAAAGTTTGATTCTGCAATTCTTCTTTTCAAAAGTAGGAGTTGATATTAGAAATATTCATAACATCTCTAGCATTTCATGTGCTTCGTCTCTAAGTTTACGAATCCCCTGGGTTGACAATTAAGTGTTGAGGATTTTTACTTAAGTGTAATTCCTGCACCCAACATTTTGGCGTCGTTGCCAGGGAGGCGATTTGATTTGGTAAGAATTTTATGATTGTATAATAGAGGTAAGTTTCCTTTATTTTTTCAAGTATTTTTCAAGGATTTTTTACTGGTATTAATTGATTTCTGACAACATTTTTTACTAGAAATTGTTTTTATATTTTTCTTTCTTTTTTTGAGATGAATGCCTAGGAAAGTTAAGGGTTCGAAGCCCACGAAGGGCCAAAAGAATTTTTCTCACATTGGGTCTTCTTCTGCAAGCAGGAAGCCCAATTCAATCCAAACCCATCATGCAGGAACAATCCACCTGGATTCTGGTACTAACAGCTCAGGTATGGATCAGCCTGTGGAAAGTGGTACAAGCAAGAAGGAAACAATGGCAGACCAAGGAGATCATTTGGAAGGGACTGGTGACAACCAGGTAAGTGAAGGAAAATCTACTTTTGTGTTTCCAATTGTGGATCCTGATACTGTGTCACAGATGAAGAATATTCCACCGTTAGCTCTCCCTCATTTCCATGGTAAAGTTCATGAAGACCCTGACTCTTTTCTATTTGAGTTTGATATTTTGTGTAGAAGTTATGATTATGAAACTGAGGCTCAGAAGTTAAGATTATTTCCTGTTACCCTCAAGGACTCATCTTTACGCTGGTTTATGGGGTTAGGAGGAAACACCATAACTTCTTGGGACTAGATGAGGAGGGTATTTTTGTCTAAATATCAAGAATATTGTAAAACTCGGGACATGCACGATGAAATTTTTACAATCACACAAGATGATGATGAAATGCTTGAAGATTATTTGGAAATATTTTTGTATATTTTACAAAGGTCAAAACTTAGGCTTGATCCCAAGACTATTAGAACCTTGTTCTTAATAGGACTTACTGATAATGCTAGAAACAATTTGAATCTGTTAGGACAAGGTGATATTTCTCAGCAAACTTTTGATCAAATTTGTGAATTATGCCGGAAATTTTCAAGGAATCAGTATAGATCCGGTAGAGGAACTCGAAATAAAAATAGAAAAACTGAATCTACTGATGCCATGATTATTGGACTGGAAAATAAAATGGAAAACATGAAAATTGATATAATGAAGACTGTTACTAAACAGTTAGACTCTTTAAAATTTCAAAAAAAACTTATGAAGGAACAAGAGTCATTATGTATTTTCTGTCCTAAATGCAGAGAAAAGAATCCCCTTAAATAATTCCCTCTTAACTTGAAAGAAACTAATAAGTGTGTTATTTGTGCAGAAGACCATATCACAGAAAAATGTCCCTCTATACCTGGACTCAAAGCAATATTTACAGGGGGGCAGCCTGAAGCTGAAAAATTGTATGCTATGGGAGCAAGAAGAAATTGGCCTCAGGTAGGTGCAAGTATGGCTCCTGAATTTCCTCCATACTATTTTGGTTATAATCCACATGCATATTCATATCCTAACTCTCATCAACAGTGGCAGTATGGAAATCAGTATTAGCATGGGAAACCTTCCCAACCATGGCAACATGGTTGGAAAGGCCCAACTCATTCTCCATATTCCTACCATCCACCTATGCAACCATATCCATCTACACATGTACCTTATCTAATGCCTCAAATTCCGAGTCAGACCACCCCATTACCTTTACCTCCACCCTTTCGACCTCCTCAGTTGCCTGCTCAACCTATGCCCAATCCTAATAATAATAATAATGCAGTGAAAATTATCCATGTAACAAACCCGCCATTTCCATTTGAATACCAGTCTATTCCAGTTGGAGTTCATGATATTCAATTAATATCAGGAAGGACTGTAATACTAGAAAATCAGAAACAACTTATGGTGATGGTTGAAGAGAAAGGGGAAGAGGAAACTCTTAACCATTCTCCGAAAATTGTCACTAAGCAGCCCCTACCCTCTGAGTCCTTTCCATCTTCTTCCAACCAGCCTCCCTTTCCAGAGAGGCTAGTAACGGAAAGAAGAGAGCCTGTTTCTGAGACTAATTTGGCATCGAAACTGCATAATCTTTTCATTAAGATACCTTTTCTCCAAGCCATTAAAGAGATCCCCATTTGTACCAAGATTATTAGGGAACTCTGTCTCAAGAAACCCGAGAGGAAGAGATTGGAACCCCAAACTATTCAATTTGTTGGTAGGGCAGTAGAGTTAATGATGGGATGTGTGTCTGTGGAAAAATATACTGATCCCGAAAACCCTGTTGTCACAATTCAGATTGGTAATGTCCTTGTCTCTAATGTTCTTATAGACATGGGGGTAGCCATTAATGTAATGACTAAGCAAACCATGGATCAAATTCGGTTATCTCATCTTCGCTCTACTCCCACTGTGCTTGAATTAGCAAATAGATCCAAAATTAAGCCTGAAGGAGTATTGGACTATGTGATCATCTCATTAGATTCTTGGGAATATCCTGCTGATTAAATTATGCTTCAGCCAAAGAACCCGGTAGGAGGACATCCCTTGATCTTGGGTCGACCATGGCTTGCTACAGTCGATGCATATATTGGATGTCGTTCTGGAGATATGTATATTTCACATGGAGATTCTAGGAAGAAAGTTACCTTATACCCCCCTGCCAGATCCATTCAAGACCTTCGAGACACTTTATGGTTGGACCAAAGCAGTGATGAGGAGAATCAGTCTATTTCTCTTATTCATCATTATACTGGGTCTTCACAAGAAGATAATATTCAAGATTTCCTGAACAATCTAGACACCTGCCTAACTTCAAGCCTTTGAGCCAGATTTTTAGCCTAGATTTCCAAGAAAACCATGATTCTCATTCTTCTATACCGATGTCTTTGACCACTCCTTTGAGTACTCCGGAGCCTGATACTACTCTTGTTGAGATTAGTCCTGGTAAGTCTTTGCATATCAGTTCATATTTCGACCCCTCTCAGCAAGAGTAGCTTGTGAGTTTGTTGCAAAACCATCTTAGTGCATTTTCTTGGGGCTGTAATGTTCCTAAATTAGCTTCAGCTAATTTGGAACATTAATTTTGCCTTATTTATTTTGTATTTCATGATTAATAAATAAATTGTAATGGAGAATGTCTAATTCTCTTGCAAATCAAGAATAAATCAGTGCCTATGTGAAAAGAGACATATTTAGGCCATTTGAATAAAATCTTGCAGGTTTTTAAGGGCCAATACCACCAAAGGAGATCCTATTTGACCAAGTCAACAATGCTGTCTAGGTTCATTGAACCTCCTTGATGGATTGCGTTGTTCTAGAAGGGGTTTCCAAGTGTGAAAGGAGGAAAAATATGAAGTGGTTTAGGGTTTTCCAAGAGAATCAAATATTATAAAAGGGAGGAGAAGGCTCATGAGGAGGTTGTTGATCATATTTCATTTTCTGAGCTTGCTAAGGAAACTCCATTTCTCTTTGCTATTTAGCAAGAGAAAGAGAGGATCTCCTGTTTAGGAATCCTCCATCCTTCTTTGAGTAGCTCTTGGAGGGAAGTGTGCTAGATTGAACCACTATCTGGTTGGAGGCCAAGCCATGCTTGCATAGACAGCACTGGCTCATTGAGGGTTTTGCTGCTGCTGTAAGTGTAGTAAGTGGGTTTCTATATTTGCAAGGATCTAGTTGTCTTTGGAGTCTCCTCTCAGGGAGGGTGTCTTTTGATCACCCAGAAGAGGGTCTCTATTTTATTTTGATTTCATATCTACATATTTCATCTTCTGAAACATTATGTTCAAGCTACTGCGTAGTCTCCTTGGCTAACTGCGTTATTTACATGTGCTATGTAATGCTATTTAGATTCCTTCCTTTGTAATAGATCTCAAATGATTGAGGCTTGCCTCTCATCTTGAAGATTCATATTGTAGCTTGCTAATATCTATTTTTTAGATATGATATGTATCATAATTAAATTCATCTTCAGAAATTCCTAAAGCTTTCTGCAGTTCTGTGTATAAAAATCTAGATCTACACTTTATTATGCAGTATTTTGATGAAATCCCAAGGGGATCTTGTAAAGAAGGCTGTGTAGTTTCTAGATCTGGTATGGATCTTATGTTTCAGTCATATATCTACTATATATCTGAGTTCTAACATACATCTTCTCAAGCTCCTCATAGAAAACGTTGTTCATTCATTTCTGCCATTTTTACATGTATTACAGCTCTTATTTCTGAAGAATTCTTGCTCATTTCCTCATGTAATTTACTGCTCTCCTTGAGGAAATCCATTATAAGTCTTATTTTATACTGATATACTGAAAAAAAAATTTAATGGCTGGTCTCTAGTGCTTTACAGCAGAAACTATGCAATTCCCAAAGAGGGATTTCTCTTACATTCCAGCTCTCTCCTTGGCTGATTTTCAGTTAGTGTTGTTTGTGGGAGATCTGTTTAAGGTTTCTAAACTCATTTTTTTTTGCTAAAATTAAGCATGGAGGTCCCACACAGCCTAATATAGGGGACGCCAACCCTGTTCTACGTTATTTATGCAATTATTTTCTTATACAACATTTCTCTTGAGCCTATTGCAGATTTTCCTGGAAGTGGAATTTCCCGCTCCATGCTTGTTTGGTTTTTGCTGCTCTTTTGGATCCGTTATTTATATCTGAATATCTAAGGATCCGAAGGGTTGAAAAATCCAATAGGAGTGTGTTATTTTCACCTTTTCTATGTTTCACCAACTTTCTATAGACAAAGTCTGAAACGGGCCAGATAGCCTCTGGATCTCACCCTCTCCTTAGAGGTGACACATCCAGTAAAATACCCTTTAGTCTATCTCTGGTTTATAATTTTTGGTGTTTTTCCATACTGCTATGAATCCATAGTGGAATATCTTAAGATATTCCCTACTGAGCTTATTCTTCCCCATTTGGAACATTACAGTGGTATCAGAGCATGATCTCTGGCACAGCCTGTGAGATCAAGCTATCAGTGAAATCAAGAGAAATGGAAACATGAATAAGATGAGTTTAATCTCATCTATCTTCAGATCTAAGAAGAGCCTCCCCAAGGAGGATGTGCAAGAAGAAAAGAGAAGAAGTAGTGAAGCTCCCAAGGAGTTTCAAAAAGAAGATTTTCCAATTAGATCTACAAGATCTGTGCATGAGGAACATTTTGAATCCTCGTCTCATGGATATGTGCACTCAGCCATATCATCAAAGCTTCAACATTTTTCCATTGATTCCTTCATGAAGGGGGAAAAAGAAGGTGTGAGATTGATTGATGCATTGCCAAGGACAAGATATCCATTTGGTGAAGAGTCCTCATCTCAAGAGGAAAGCATGAAGGTTTCTCCTTCAATAGTTGATCAAGATCTATTGTCTCTCATTGATGATGGGACAATTTCAGTTATTGAAGAGGAGAAGAAGGCAGGAGATGATAACGCAGTCAAAACAAAGGCACCTCAAGCACTTCATGAGGAAGAGGTTGGAGCACTTTCTCTAAGAGAAGAGACTCTTGCACTCTTGCAAAGAGTCCCATAGGATCTCATGCATGAGGAGCATGTACTATCATTGATTAATGATGAGGTATTGGAGATAGGGGAGGTAGAAGAGGAGGAAGGGCATCAAAAGGTGGAGAGCATGAACCCTTCTCTACTTCAGAGCTTGGAAGCACAAAGAAGGCAAGAGGACTTATGCATTGAAGGTAGGGACAAATCTGTGTACCTACATCCAAATTCTACTCTATGCCCTGACACCTCTTTGCAAGGAGGCACTCTACTAGGAGCACCTCTTGATAGGAGGAAATATAAAGTGTTCTCTCAACTATGGGCAACATATACATACTTGGCTAAGGATGGAGCCTTGGGAGAAGCTAGCACAACGCGGAGAATATCTCAAGAATTCAGGAGAGAGATGAGCAGTTTCCTGAAAGGGACATTACAAACCCCCACTCAAATATCTGCGCTGAGAAAGGAGAAATCAGAGATCTATGATGGCATGAGCATGAGGGCACATGGAAACTCCATATCTTTGGGGCAGCCCATGATATCTTCATTCACAAAGGATATTTCTGAAGATGGCAAGGGGATCCTAACCCTCTTGTATACATGGGCCAAAAGGAGGAGGTTTTGGAAAACAAGGACTTTTCGAGGGGAAGTTGATTTCCATATGCTCCAATCTTGTCTTGTGCAAGAATAGCTGCAAATGGGGCAGCAAAAGGAAGATTATTATGCTCCAACATGTGATCTTGATATCAAGGATGTCAAATATGGGAGCCATGAGAAGACATGGGTTGCATTTCAAAACTCTACAGCGCTGTCATTCTTGGAGAGCTTGGACCCTTGTTGGGATTCCCAACTCATGATGGAATAATCCAAGGAATTTTTCACATGGGGGGTTCTTGAAGGGGAAGTAAAGGATGAAAGGTTCAAGGTGGTAGATGGAGTTATCTATTTCTACAATCTTATTCTTTTGGTTAGTGACTCCAAACTCAAGGAGAGTCTATTTGATGCCATCTATGAAATCCTGCTTTCCAAACCCACAGGTTTTGTCAAAGCATATCATACTCTCTTGGGTGGTTTTATATGGGAAGGTTTCAAGGAAGATGTGTACTCTCATATGAAGTTGTGCATGGACTACTTGGTAGAGGAGGAGGAACATATCTCTTGGAAGGAGCCACCATTCACACCTCCTTATTCTTTGAGTGTGAAAGGGAACTCATCCATGAGTTACCCCACTGATGTAAAATAAGTATATAGAGAGGCTCATCCTCTTGAGAATTATTATGTTTCTCATATATGCTTATATTTTTCTAACACTCATTTGCAGGACATGGTGCCAAGATGGGGCACTAAGTATGATGGGTTTCATGGGCCATCCAAGGCCATGAACTATGTTGATGCGGGCCATTCCTTGGAGAACCTTGGAAAGCTATTATATTCCATGGTGTGATTATTTTACACCAACCATGATGTACATTCTCCAAGCATTCCAAAGACATGAGGAAACAAACAAGTGTTGGGGGAGGCACTTGTCATATTTTACTCTATGGCAGTTAAGGATAAAACTGTACTGGTTGCACATGAGGGAACATCTTCCTTCTCATCTATCACACATGGTAGCTAGCATGATTCTAAACATGATCCTGCAAGCTGAAGATGTCCTTATCTTTGTTGGGAGCATAGTTAGAGGAGAGGCATACTTGTTGAATGTGCCCTTGGGGAAAGGAGTTCCCCATTCTTTTTGCATTTCATGCTTCCATGGGAGCATGAGGTTTTGTATGGCCACTATGATAGATCACTTGACTCTTTGTAAAGTGAGCCATATGTTGGTTGGTGACATGCTTCTCATATGTATTGGGGAGGATATCTTCTATGGATTGCCAAGCTGGGAGGTGATCCAGTTCATTTTGATGATAGCATGGAGATGGGGGTCTTTCATGGATCATGAAAACCCCATGATAATCATCACTTCTATCTTGAGGCCATGGATCAGCAAGAAGGTTTCCACAACAACCTTCCATTTCCTCATGATGAAAGCCTTTGAGTTTATTCATCAAGGGAAAACTTGCATATTAAGGTAGGACCATTGGGAGGACAAAGATATTGCAGAAAATTCAGAGCAATGGAGGAGACTATTTGATGAGGAGGCCACAAGAGAAGAAGGGGAATTTTTGCAGCACCCTTGCAGTTGCTTGAGGACAAGCAAAATTTGGAAGGGGGAGACTGTAATGTTCCTAAATTAGCTTCAGCTAATTTGGAACATTAATTTTTCCTTATTTATTTTGTATTTCATGATTAATAAATAAATTGTAAAGGAGAATGTCTAATTCTCTTACAAATTAAGAATAAATCAATGCCTATGTGAAAAGAGGCATATTTAGGTCATTTGAATAAAAATTTTCAGGTGTGTAAGGGCCAAGACCACCAAAGGAGATCCTATTTGACCAAGTCAACAATGTTGTCTAGGTTCATTGAACCTCCTTGATGGACTGCGTTGTTCTAGAAGGGGTTTCCAAGTGTGAAAGGAGGAAAAAGATGAAGTGGTTAAGGGTTTGCCAAGAATATCAAATCTTATAAAAGGGAGGAGAAGGCTCATGAGGAGGTTGTTGATCATATTTCATTTTCTGAGCTTGCTAAGGCAACTCCATTTCTCTTTGTTGTTTAGCAAGAGAAAGAGAGGATCTCCTATTTAGGAATCCTCCATCCTTATTTGAGTAGCTCTTGGAGGGAAGTGTGCTAAATTGAACCACTATCTGGTTGGAGGCCAAGCTATGCTTGCATAGACAGCGCTGGCTCACTGAGGGTTTTTCTGGTGTTGTAAGTGTAGTAAGTGGGGTTCTAGATCTACAAGGATCTAGTTGTCTTTGGAGTCTCCTCTCAGGGAGGGTGTCTTGTGTTCACTCGGAAGAGGGTCTCTATTGTATTTTGATTTTAGATCTGCATATTTCATCTACTGAAACATTTTGTTCAAGCTACTGTGCAGTCTCCTTGGCTAACTGCGTTATTTACATGTGTTATGTAATGCTATTTAGATTCCTTCCTTTGTAATAGATCTCAGATGATTGAGGCTTGCCTCTCATCTTGAAGATTCATATTGTATCTTGCTGATATCTATTGTTCAGATCTGATATGTATCATAATGAAATTCATCTTCAGAAATTCCTGAAGCTTTTTGAAGTTCTGTGTATAAAAAGTTAGATCTACACTTTACTATGCAGTATTTTGATGAAATCCCAAGGGGATCTTGTAAAGAAGGCTATGTAGTTTCCAGATCTGGTGTGGATCTGATGTTTCAGCCATAGATCTATTGTATATCTGAGTTATAACTTATATCTGCTGAAGCTCCTCATAGAAAACACTGTTCATTCATTTCTGCCATTTTTACATGTATTATAACTCTTATTTCTGAAGAATTCTTTCTCATTGCCACATGTAATTTACTGATCTTCTTGAGGAACTCCATTATAAGTCTGATTTGCTACTGATATACTGAAACACAATTTTAATGTCTGATCTCTAGTGCTTTACAGCAAAAACTGCGCAATTCCTGAAGAGGTATTTCTCTTACATTCCAACTCTCTCCTTGGCTAATTTTCAGCTAGTGTTGTTTGTGGGAGATCTGTTTAAGGTCTCTAAACTCATTTATTTTTGCTAAAATTTAGCATGGAGGTCCCAAACAGCCTAAGCTATGGGAACACAGCCCCGTTCTATGTTATTTATGCACTTATTTTCTTATACAGTGTTTCCCTTGAGCCTATTACATATTTTCCTGGAAGTGGAATTTCCCGCTCCTTGCTTGTTTGGTTTTTGCTGCTCTTTTGGATCCATTATTTAGATCTGAAGATATAAGGATCCCAAGGGTTGAAAAATCCAATAGGAGTGTGTTATTTGCACATTTTCTGTGTTTCACCAACTTTCTATAGACAGAGTCTGAAACGGGCTAGGTAGCCTCTAGATCTCACCCTCTCCTTAGAGGTGACACATCCAGTAAAAGCCCCTTCAGTCTATTTCTGGTTTAGAATTGTTGGTGTGTTTCCATACTATTGTGAATCCATGGTGTAATATCTTAATATATTCCCTACTGATCTTATTCTTCCCCATTTGGAACATTACAGGGGCTATGAAGACATGAAGGGTATTCCTCCTGAAACTTGTACACATCATATCTATATTCAAGAAGGAACCCGACCTGTCCGAAAACCCCAAAGACGAATGAATCTAGGTCAAGAGATGTCATGAAAGAAGAAATACAAAAACTTTTAGATGCTGGTTTTATCTATCCTATTTCTGATAGTCAGTGGGTCTCTCCATTAGTGCTTGTGCCTAAGAAAGATGGCAGGTGGCGTATTTGATTGATTATCGTGAATTAAACAAAGCCACTCTCAAAGATTATTTCCCTCTCCCTTTCATTGACCAGGTGCTTGAAACCCTTGCAGGAAAGAAATATTTCTCCTTTTTGGATGGTTTCAGTGGCTATAACCAGATACAGATTGCACCCAAAGATCAGGATAAAACTACTTTTACATGCCCATGGGGTACCTTTGCTTATAAAGTGCTTCCCTTTGGATTATTTAATGCTCTGGCTACCTTTCAAAGGGCAGTCTTGGCTATTTTTGCTGATCTTGAATTTGTAGAAATTTATATGGATGAATTTTCTGTGTTTGGTAATTCTTTTCAGGAATCTCTCGAAAATTTGGAGAAATTACTTCTTCATTGCCAAGAAGCCCACCTTGATTTGAGTGAAAAGAAATGTAGATTAATGTGCAAAGCAGGAGTGGTACTTGGCCATCTGATTTCTGACAAAGGTATTCAGGTTGATCCGGAAAAGATCATAATCATTCTGCATCTTCCTGCACCCAAAACTCAAAGGGAAGTAAGAGGTTTTTTAGGACATGCTGGTTACTATAGAAGATTTGTTGAAATTTTTTCTAAGATAGCTGCTCCTCTTTTCCGACTTCTAGCTAAGGATAGTGAGTTTTCTTGGTCCACGGATTGCCAACAGTGTTTTGAAACATTGAAGGAAAAGTTGGTATAGGCGCCATTTTTGAGAGGTCCAAACTGGTCCCTGCCCTTTCACATTTCTTTCGATGCTTCAGACCTGGCTGTTGGCGCAGCTTTGGGACAAGAAGAAGACAAGAAATCCTATGTTATTTATTATATTAGTAAGAATTTGTCTTCTGCTGAATTAAACTATACAGTTACAGAGAAAGATTTTTTAGCTGTAATATTTGCAATTAATAAGTTCAGACACTATATCACAGGATATGAAGTATTTGTTCATACTGATCATTTCGCAATTAAATACTTGATGAACAAACCATTGACTAGCGGTAGAGTGACTAGGTGGTTGCTATTGTTGCAGGAATTCAATATTACTATTGTTGATAGACCAGGAAAATCGAATGTTGTAGCAGATTTTCTTTCTAGACTAGATAATCCTAGTGATGTAACTCCTGTTAATGATGATTTTCCAGATGAACATATTTTTGCTGTGTCTACAGATTCTCTGTGGTTTGGTAACATTGCCAATTATTTGGTTACTGGAAAAACACCACCTCACTTTCTCGCCCGTGAAAAGCGAAACATTATTCAGAAAAGTGCTACATACTCCTGGATTCAAGGAGACCTCTTTTACACTGGTCCAGATTTGATTATACGCGGATGTGTAAGAGAGGAGGAAGTGTTTGACATATTAAAATCTGCTCATGATGAACCTTGTGGAGGCCACTTTGCTGAAAAGCAAATTGCATATAAAATATTATGTTCTCGCTACTTTTGGCCTTCCTTGTTTAAGGATACCAAACAGTATGTCAGGCGATGTGATAGTTGTCAATGAATGGGCCAACCTAACCAAACCAATGAAATGCATTTATACCCTCAAGTTATGATTGAGCCATTTGAAAAATGGGCCATTTATTTTGTAGGGCCAATAAATCCAACATCATTAGGTAAAAAGCATATTTTGGTTTGTACAGATTTTGTTACAAAATGGGTGGAAGCTAAAGCTGTTTCTTTTGCTACAGAAAATTTGTTGTTGATTTTCTCTTTTCTGAAATCCTTACTAGATTTGGTGTGCCTAGAGAAATTGTTTCTAACAATGGTCCGCAGTTTATTTCTAATCTGGTACAGGGAGTGATGGAGCAATACAAGATCCGGCACCAGAAGTCTACACTATATCACCCGCAAGCAAATGGCCAGGTGGAATCTACAAACAAGGTGATCGAGTCCATTCTCACAAAGACGATGAATATGAATCGAAAATATTGGGCTAAAAGATTACCAGAAGCTTTGTGGGCATACAGAACCACTTGGAGAAATAGTACGGGGCACACACCATGTGAGCTGGTATACGACAAACAGGTTCTATTACCGATTGAGTTCCAGATCAACAATTTCAGAACTGCAGTTCAGCCAGGACTCGATCTCTCTGAAGCACAACAACAACGTCTTCTTCAATTAAATGAGTTAGATGAATTTCGTAGAGATGTTGTTCAACAAAACATATTAATCCAGCAACAACGGAAAAAGTGGCATGACAAGTCCATTCAGAAAAAGCAGTTCCAACCAGGTGATTGGGTACTCCTTTATGATTCTAGATTTAAAATTTTTAAAGGGAAATTCCATACACGTTGGATGGGACCATATGAATTAATCTGAGTATTTGAGAATGGAGCTGTAGAAGTCAAAACTATTGATGGACATGATACAGTATTATTTGTAAATAGACATATATTAAAGAAATATTTTCAACCACTTGCCAAGAAAGATTTTACACAGCAAGTTCGGCAGCAATTTGGAACGGTAGTGGTAAATGGTAATACCAACCTCTTGAAAATTTGAATCCCTCTTCTTCGGAAAAAAATTAAAAAAAATAAAAGAAAAAAAGAAAAAAAGTAAGAAAAAATAATTTCCTGTAATTATGAAAATCATTCTGCTGACATGATTCAGAAGGATCAACCTGAAAACCAGCTTGCTTGCGGGAAGATAAAAAATTTCTAATAAAAAGAGAATGTTGCTTGATCTTTAGATATGCTAGTAACCACCGAAGTAAAAGTAGGTTTAGCAGAACCAACCTTTATACACTTGGGGTAATTAGCATGGATATTTTTTTTTCCAAGTAACGCTTAATTCTCGCTGCAGTTATTTTTTTCTTGCACCAGTGCAGGCAGACCTTCTAGAAATTTTTCTGCCTTTCTTCATATCCCATTTCATAATTTTCCCTCAGATTTCTTCTTAGAATCCTAGTATAATTAACCTTCCCATATTCTTCTAAATTCACCCTATCCGCTTCGAAGAAATCCCATTTTAACCCTGCAATTTTTTTTCTATCCCACTTCTATTTTCCCTCTTTCAGTACTTTCTTGGAATCCCTGTGACAGAATTCCTTCCCATTCTAAAATTTCCTTTTCCCACTCCTTTATTCCATCATGAAGTTCATTGCAAGATATTACATATAACGAGCAGAAGGTTGTGCTTTGAAGCATCAAAGGGCGAAGTAAAATTCAGAATAAGTTAAATAAATCATTGAAATCCAACCTATATTTTAATTCTCTGTCTTAACATTATGCTTGCACTAGTGCAAGCATATTGTCCTATATGATATGGGCAGAAAAGCACTAGTAGAATGATGTGATCCAAGCGGTGCAAAGATCAATAAAAGCATACACCTTGTCAGCAGCAGTACAGATTATCATATGACATAGAAAGTGTTCATGATGAAAATTTATATGATGTTCTTCATATCATTGATAAGCGGTTATGATATTATATTACGTAGGAGGAAATTAGTTGAAAGTAAAAATTCCTTTTAAGTAAGAATCATGATCTTTTTAAATAAATGCTAAGTCTTTTTTTTGTAATTATGAAGGAATGTGAAATCGTGTAATCGTTATTTGCATATAATCCACCCCATTCCGCCATAATGTGAAATGTCCTTCACTCATAACTCCCCCCTCTCCTACATTCATTCCAAACATCCCGTCATTGTTGTACCTGACCGTTAAACCGCTGTCGCGCGTACCAATTGAAATGATGAGTACCTACGGTAGGAAAATCAGAGACATGATGGATGAACGGTTAAATGACTATTTATGAAATTTGATCCCCCGGTGTTGCATGCAAGCCTCAGAACTCATTGTTCATAGCCGATAGCAGCAATGTCGCCCGTCCGAAATGAACCCTCGTCTCTCAAAAATATTCAGCAAACTGCCGAATTTCGCAGATATCTTCCATTGTTGTGGGAGTCAGGATTTCTACAGTTCTTGCAGAAGTTTGATGGGAATGACAGGGACATCGCCTTACAATTTGCAAGAATTTTTAAAAACGACCAAGTGAGAATTGGGCCGCTCAAATTCAAAGTCATGAAGAAATTTGTAGCTGCAGCAACAGGTTTGGAGAATACGAGAGTGGAATGGTTCAAAAACCAGAAGCTGGAAGGTAAACGCTGGCAGCGTTTTGTCATGGATAAGAAGATGGAGGTCAATTGGAAACGTGGAGTTCCGCGCAAAGCCCTGCTAGGTCAATGGCAGGATCTCCTATTTGTTTTGCAGAAATTTGTGACCTGCGAAGGGAGATACACCTCTACCCTGTTGTATCATTTCAGACTGCTACAACATTTTGAAGGAGGCTGACACATTCGTTGGAGGATGAAATTCCCCTACTTTTTGCTCAGAAGTTTGCAGAAAATGGCTAGAAGTGTACAAGATGGAAGGGAAGACCAGGCCTATGCACGATTATACCACCACAGCTTGATAAAAATCTTGGTCTTAAAGTAGCTAGAAAACAAAGGTATGACATTGGAAGAGTTGTTAAAATAGTTGCACGGGAACTCGGTAGAGGAAGAGAAGACACAGGCCCCTAGTACAAGCAAGGGCCTGAAGAGAAGCAGAAAGGGAAGTCCTTCTCACAGTAGTGCGAAAAGGAGGCAGACAGAGAAATCAACAGAAGGGAAGGCTTAATCTTCCACTAAAGAAACAACTGGTGCACTTGATGGAGAAACACCTTCTACACAGGCACGAACCTCTGAGCACGACAGGCTGTCGGTTCTTGCAGATGCGGCGAATATTGCACAAATTGGGGACGATGCTCCACTGGAAAATATTATTAGAAGCCACAAAAGAAGAGGAAAGTTTCGGATGTAGAATAAGAACCACAACCCCCACAGGGTATGGAACCCCATCCTGCACCAGTACAAGAAAAAGCCACGGCCTGAAAAGAAGAACCATAAATTGAAGGAGGAGCTGAAGAAAAGGAGGACGCAGAAGAACCTGAGGAAGAATAACCCAAGGAAGATGAACCCGAGGAAGAAGAACCTGAGAAAGAGGAACTGGAAGGACTGCAGGAAGAAGAGTTCCTTGATGCGACCATGGTAGATATAGAAGTTCAGGAGCCAGTGATAGCCCCTTCTGAGACAGAGGAAGGAAAAGAGTTGGTGACTTCTGTTTCTCGCATAGAAAAATTAGAACTCCAAGTACAAAACTTGGAGCAGCTTGTGACCAAAGCACAAGAGGAGAAGGAACAAAGCAGAGGAGAATTGATGGCAGAGCTCAAACAAAAGAAAAGCAAGGTTAAAATTTGGAAATATCGGGCTGGATGTTGTTTCAGGTGGTTAAAAAATGTTTCAAAGAAGTTAAGGCACATCAAGAGGAAGAAGGCCAAAGCAGTGCAGCCTGAGGACAACATGCTGGAACAGGACCGAGTTGGAGTATTGAAAAATTTTGGTTTTTTACAGAGATAAAAAAGGTTGTGTGAGGACACACAATAGTTTAGGGATGGGAGGATGTTAGTCCCCTAAATTTCATTCTTTTTGACTATTCTTCCCTTCCCAAATCATAATCATTTACCCTGTTTTACCTATCTTATGCGCCCTCATCCTGCACTAGTGCGAGAACGATGACACGTTTTGCATAAACTTCATATTTTACATTTTTAACTCATCTTAGGATTTATTAACTACCTATTACATGATTTCTTACTTAGAATTACTTTCGTAACTTATCATTACCTCCTATGCTATTTAATAAATGATCACTTATCTTGATCGTTAATTTTTAGTGTAGAAGATATCCTGCACCAGCACTAGTGCCGTGAATCTTGGCAGCGAATCCAGCTCACATGGGTTGACCGCCTATATTGTATACGATCAATGAGGATATATCCAAAGGCAGCCGAGTCCCAGCTATGACAGCAGGTAAATCGAGAGTAGCTGAGATTGGACTTAAGAGAGACGAACAACTGGAGATAGCCACGGCCTATTTTGTTAAAAGCGATTTAATTTTGAAGGCTGAAAGCTTATTCTGCAATTGGTTATGTAATTTGTTATAAATATTTCTGTAATTAGCTATGTAATGGTAAACGATCCTTTTGGCTTGTGGCTAAAATGATCTATATAAGCAGAAATGTAAATAGGAAAAATAGTTCAATGTTTTTAAGAATTGAATAGATCAGAGAATAGAACCAAGAGGCAGTAACATGACTGTCTTGTGTTATCACCCAAATCTGGGCTGGATATGTAATCGCGCATGTAATTTCTTTAAGGACCTAATAAGAAGAGCTCTGCCTCATGTTTTTTATATTTTATCATTTGGCTTAAATAGTTGATGAGTTAATTCTAAGTAGCGTTCTCGTTTGAAAGGAAAATGCGTTGGTTGGCTAAGGGCCCAACCAATCCAGTACGTTCTCCCTCCTTGTTTTTCTTGTAATTTATGTTTTAAACTATCAAGTGTGATTTAATTTGCAGTATTTGAATTTCTGTTTGAGTGGAAGCAGATCTGCTGCGTGAAGTAGTTAAGTTATTTTTTCACGGTTGATTTCTTTCCCTTGCCTTGTTCGAGCAGGAGGAGTTACCTGCCCCAGTGCACATTGGTGTGTTATTCATTTTCTGCATGATTTGGTTTATTTCCTCTGCCTGGTTCGTTCCTGCACCAGTGCATGTTGGTGTGCTATTTATTTTCTACACATTGGTTTAGTTTCTCCCTGGTGCAAGCAGGAGAACTTTTCTCACACCAGCGCTAGATAATATGATGTAGCAAGCCTTCCTAGCTTACTTCTAATAGCTTTCTTGCTTTCAGTCATATCTTAATTAAAAAAAATATTGTTTTCTTATTTTCTACAGATATTCATCTTTACTGATATATGATTTGGTTTTATCACACTGCAGTAATGAATCATTGATTTCAAGGATCAAAAGTTAAAGTGCAAGAAGCTCAGATCAAGTACAAGAACCAGTTTCTTAGTATCGGATCTGAGTGCCGCAGACTTGAGAAAGTTCAAAGCCCTTGCACGAAGAAAATAAATTTTTAGTAAAGACATTACTTTACACTTTCTGCATAAATCGTTGTTCCTTTACTAGTGCAAGAGAAATTTTCGCAAGAAGGATATCTTTACATATGCACGATTGAAGGGGCCCATTTGTTGAAAACTGCTAAGGTGTCTTTGCTGAAGGAAACACATTCTTAGTAGCTAATCAATATTTAGCTAGAGTGATTGCTCCTCTTTATTTCTGAATTTCTTTTGCAAGTACATTTCTTCTTGTTCTAGCCTTAGATTGTTTTGATGGTTTTAGTTTCCTCTTTCTTCTCTAAAGTTTTATTCTGAAATTCTTCTTTTCAAAAGTAGGATTTGATATTAGAAATATTCATACCATCTCTAGCATTGCCTATGCTTCGTCTCTAAGTTTACGAATCCCCCGGGTTGACAATTAAGTGTTGAGGATTTTTACTTAAGTGTAATTCGTGCACCAAACAACTAAGACATGTAATTGATCCCAACATGCTAAGGAAACCATGTGGCCATGACACATAGCATGACTACTTGAATTTAGTTATTTGATGTTTTTCTAGATAGTTACATGTTTGAATTGAGCATCAAATTTAGTTTCATAATCATATCTTCCAAGATTCGAGGAGTATGATATTTTTTAGTGTGATATTAGATATCTGGGCTACACCCGAGGGACAAGGAGTTGTAAAATTTTGTATTCAAAATATTTAAGTTTGGGTAAAAATTACTTATGCTCCATGCATAATACTAAGAAACCAATTTACTGGAAAATATTTTGTGGTTGAATTCTATCTCTCTCTTGGATTATTCTAAGAATAGTATGTGTCTATTTATTTTCTACACATTGGTTTGGTTTCTCCCTGGTGCAAGCAGGAGAACTGTTCTCGCACCAGTGCTAGATAATATGATGCAACAAGCCTTCCTAGCTTACTTCTAACAACTTTCTTGCTTTCAGTCATATCTTAATTAAAAAAAATATTGTTTTCTTATTTTCTACAGATATTCATCTTTACTGATATATGATTTGGTTTTATCACACTACAGTAATGAATCATTTATTTCAAGGATCAAAAGTTGAAGTGAAAGAAGCTCGGATCTAGTGCAAGAACCAGTTTCTTGGTATTGGATCTGAGTGTTGCAGACTTGAGAAAGTTCAAATCCCTTGCACAAAGAAAAGCATTTTTTAGTAATGACATTACTTTATACTTTCTGCATAAATCGTTGTTCCTGCAATAGTGCAAGAAGACTGCACTAGTGCAAGATCGATTTTCTCAAGAAGGATATCTTTACATATGCAGGATTGAAGGGGCCCATTTGTTGAAAATTGTTAAGGTGTCTTTGCTGAAGGAAACACATTCTCAGTAGCTAATCAATATTTAGCTACAGTGATTGCTCCTCTTTATTTCTGAATTTATTTTGCAAGTACATTTCTTCTTGTTCTAGCCTCAGATTGTTTTGATGGTTTGAGTTTCCTCTTTCTTCTCTAAAGTTTGACTCTGCAATTCTTCTTTTCAAAAGTAGGAGTTGATATTAGAAATATTCATACCATCTCTGGCATTGCCTGTGCTTCATCTCTAAGTTTACAAATCCCCCCGGTTGATAATTAAGTGTTGAGGATTTTTACTTAAGTGTAATTTCTACACCCAACAACTAAGACATGTAATTGATCCCAACATGCCAAGGAAACCATGTGGCCATGACACATAGCATGACTGCTTGAATTTAGTTATTTGATTTTGTTCTAGATAGTTACATGTTTGAATTGAGCATCAAATTTAGTTTCATAATCATATCTTCCAAGATTCGAGGAGTATGATATTTTTTAGTGTGATATTAGATATATGGGCTACACTCGAGGGACAAGGGGTTGTAAAATTTTGTATTCAAAATATTTAAGTTTGGGTAAAAATTACTTATGCTCCATGCATAATACTAAGAAACCAATTTACTGGAAAGGATTTTGTGGTTGAATTCTATCTCTCTCTTGGATTATTCTAAGAATAGTATGTGTCTCTTTTTCAATCAATGATTTCTTTTCTATTTCATAGACTAGTTTTTTTCCCAATAGGTTTGCATTTCAACATGAAAAATATCTCAAAGTTGTGAATAGAACCAATATAATAAACCACTATGTCACCTAGAATTAAAGCCTTGGAAGTTCTTGGATTGAGGATTATTCTACAACTAAACCAATTTTTCGTTTCAAAATATTAGTACTCATATGTTCAAAGAATCAAACTGTGCATGAGTTAGTTGTTTCCAGACAATAGGTAAATTCATTTGCAGAGGAACTTACTAGAGCTCCTCTAGAAGAAAATTTTTTCCCTATTTATTAAGTTGCAAGTGAGAATTTATTACAAGTAGACAATATCAAGAGCACAAAGGATTTATTAGTTGCATGTATGTGTATGTTGGTATTTCTTAGCAGATGATCACCTAGACCAATATGTTCTCCTTTAAACCTAGTACTTGGATAAATAAATCTAATCGAAATAGACCAAAAGAACTAGAATGTTAGAAGACTTGTGGTTGTGGGCAAAAAGGAAATAGGTTGGTAACTATGATATTAGTAAAAATCAAAGGCGAAAAAATTATTGTGGTGTATGCATATGCATCAAGGGTATAATTCATACTTAAACCATGATTGGAGTATGAAAATAATTTATATGGAAATATGTACACTACATGCCTAACATTTATAATAGATTTATCCTTCAGAAAACATTGGAAAGTACAAAATAATTTGTCAAAATTCATGTTGGGTTGAAAATGTGAAAAATTTAGCAAAAAGAAGCATTTCAATCAAAGTTCACAAATACCATACATGAGATTGTACCATATGCATAAATATCATACTGGCTATGTTCATATACAATTACCAAGGTACTCTAATCAGGGGGGACTTAGGTGTTTTCCAATCTTCAACCTCTATAGGTACCACCAGGCTTCCACTTTAACACCAAACTAGGGATCTACATGTGTATCCAAGGTTAGATCTCTATGACCAATGCCACCCTCCCTACTTCAAGATCTAGACGTCAACACATAGGCTGAGAAGATGTCATGCCAAGCATCTTGTAGCCACAATATGCATCATATCTCCTTATCAATCAAATTATATATATATATATATATATATATATATCCACCACTCTAAGTGCCATGTTTCAAACATTCAATATTTTTACAGAGAGATCCTACACAATCACAACCCTAATCAATAATAAACATTCAAACATATATAAAAGTAAGCATAAACCTTCAGGGTCCTTAGTCATTCTAATGATACTCATATCATCATCAAGTTATCCAAATACAACTTATCAAAATCTTTATTCTTTCAATTCTTCAGTATCACCAAATACAACTTCAATACTTCTCAAATATTTTGTTGCAAATCTATCTGTAGTAATTTCATTCTATCTTCAAGGTATTCACTATGGCTATCATAATATTCCGTCCCTCTTAACTAGGGATATATACCCTTTCTTCTATCCAATCTCCCTCTCAACTTAGGGATAATAACAACATCAAATGTACTTCATTCTTTCTCATGTCATCAAGGACATCTTCATCATCATCATTCTTATAGCTTCCTTCACCATGCTCATCATAATTTATTGTCATATTCAGTTTTGAACATCTGGAACATATTGAAGACTATGTACATGCAAAAATATAATAGAAAATACAACAAAATACAAGTAGTAGCATGAATTTAACTATAATAAAATCATGTCATTACAATGGAAGCATCAAAACACTCATCAAATACCTAAAACTAGTTAGGTTCATCATTAAGAAGGGTGAAATCTTTTACATACTAGACTTCAACAACTTGCTAGGGTTTTTTCATAAACCTTAGACTCCATATTCAAGACACAAAGCCTTATATATCAGCAATAATAGTCCAATCATAGTACTATACATCTAATATTTCAACAATATGCTCTTAGAATTACATGTCAGACTTTATTAGAATTGGTTATAGACACTAGATTTCACAACTAAAACATGACTATCAACAATTAAGTTAGCATATATATATATATATATATATATATATATATATATAGGGTTTCATTATCATGCACTAGAATCTCATATCAATATCCATACCTACTATGTAAACCCAAGACACTAACATCAATACATCAAAGTTAGATATACAATAATTTTGACCAAACTAGTGTTTCAATCATGCAAAAGAATATACATCTAGTATTTATTTCCTAGAATCTTATTATAATTATTGTAAGTATTTTGTTCATAAAACCTAACTCAATAAAACATAAAATATAGGGTTTAATTATATAACCTAGAAATTAACAATAAAACGTAAAGAACTAGGGTTCTTACCATGACATTTCAAATAAATAGGATTCAATCATATGTTCTAGATGTTATCAACAAACCCTAAGAAGACTAGGGTTTCATAATCAACATTGGCATACCCTTAGCATTAAGAGGCTATGGTTTTACAATGAATCCTAAGGGTGAGGGTTTCACAAGAATGATTAATGACAAGAGATAGTATAATGAGGGTATATTCAATCTAATGATTAATCACCCTAACAATAATATTTATAATTCAAAAACTTGCACATAAGGGAGTTAGTAATATAACTTAACTTTCAAAATATGCACGATCATACCTTTTTTATGAGGAAAACCTTGTAACAAATCTTGTAGTTTATGACATACCTTGATTTTTTCTTTAAGAAACCTTATAGGACATCAATTCTTGAAGGGAATCCTTAGCAAGAAAACTTCTTGTCATGCTTCAAGTTTATCCTTTGAAGTTTCCTCCATAACTTTTATGTATTCTGCAAGATTTCCTACCAAGGAAAAGGTAAGGAAAATATTATTAGTATACAATACAAAAAAATCTTGATGTGATGAGGAAACCAAAAATAAAAGAGGAAACAAGGAACAAGATACTTATATTTTTGTAAAATGGTGAAGGCTCCCTCTTAATCCAGTTTTTCTAAGGGATGCCTACAACTTATCAAAATAATTCAAAGATGTTCTAACAAGATATATTAAATCTACAAACTCTACAAATCAAAGCATATTAGAAAACTTAAAATAGTAGAATAAGATGGATATGTAAGAGATGTTAACACCTAATTTGAACCTCAGGCTGAAAGAAGGCAAATCAAGGTAACTTCAAACCACGCTCAACCTTGTAGCTAGCCCTACAAGGTCAGGAGAGGGCTCTCTCCATGAAAAATATTCAATGAAGTATAACTGCAAACCGATTTTAGGCTAGGTATAATAAAATAAGAATGTTTTTATAAATTTTTCAGGGTTGTAGGATCAAATGGGGTTGGGCAGTTTGAAACAGGGGAATTAAATCAGAGATACAAGGTATTTTATGGGGCAAGGTAGGCAGGACTTTAACAAATTAATTTCAATAATGATGGAATGTGTAAGACTGGTGAGAAGCTGAAAAGGGCATAGGAGATGGATCCTTTTCAAACAGCAGAAAACATAGATTATTGAATGATTTCCCAAGGCAGAGCATTATCCACAGGATTCTACCTATATATCTTGAAAGCATTCAACCAGAGATATAAATGAATGAATGGAAAACATAATAATTAACAAATGAACAAAAAGGAAAGAGCAGTGCTAAAATCCATACCACGGGGATCCCACAAATTAGTGCTGCATTTCTTTATTAATTCCCTCCTAAAATGTTACAAATGGAGCACAGAGCGTCCTCAGTGATTTCCAATTAATTCCTCGCTTTTTTCCCCCCTTTACAAATGACTCAGAAATTACATTAAATAGACAGAAATTGAGGGGAGTAGATCCATGGAAGGATGGGTTGTTTCAATAGCCCTGAAACTAAAATATGAACATAGGAAAATAACAACAATCTGCCCCTGAAAAGAAGGAGTAAAAAAAAATTTTGACCATCTTGAGGATTCGCTATTACACCCAACGAATGAAAATAGGAAATTTGAAGAAAAAATCCCCTTTTCATCGCTGCTGTAGATGTCTCTGGTTCACAATTAGTTCACGGCCTTTGACCATTGTCTCTGTCTTTACTCTTTGAAGAAAAACCAACTGTCGAAGAATAATGCCTTTTGGAACCGATGAAAACCATATTTTCCATTTCAATGAAGAAAAGTCCCTTTTTGGGTGAAAAGAGCAAAGAAAAGGATGGTGGGCCCAAATCGCGATCATAGATTGCAATCTAAAATCGCAATCGGAAGGGGGAGGGGTGTATTGGAACGATGCGATTGGAAACTTGTGATGCGATGGAGTAACAAAATAGAGTGGCAGCAATAAGCAAGGGAAAACGATGTCCAATGGTGTGATGGAGAAATCCCTTTAAAACAGATTGAAATGAGTTTTGCGCTTTACATAGGGAAAACCCATTTTTTCTTCGGAACAAGGCAAAAAGGTTTTGGTGGGACCAGGAGGAATCACAATTGCAAATCGGCGGATGAGTGGGGCAGGAGAAAAGTGCCATGGGAAATGCTGATTGTGATTGTGCGATGGATTTGCGAGTCGTCTGATCGAAAGGGCGGATCAACGGTGGAGATGAAATCGGGGGCAACGCATCGGCAGGAGTCAATCACATCGGAGAAAATCATAGGAGCAAGGACAAAATTTGGGAGCACTGCGACATTTTCGATCAAATGTGGGCCATCGGATCACTGAGAAGATCAATGGTCCGGACACGATCGGGGGGGGGGGTCAATCGTATCGGGGGTTCTCAATCGGAGGTGGGTCAATCGGGACCATGCGTTTGAATGTTTCAATAGGATCAGAATAAAGGGGGTTACAATGAAAAAATTTAAAATTATATGAAAAGGTAGAAGTTATAAAGTCTAAGGGACAAATGAGAAAAGGAGTAAGGTTAGGCTTTTGGGTACTTTTATTCACTTAGGCATATATTCCAATCTAGGAGTCAGTTTTGAGAGTATAATGTATCGTTGGAAAGCTCTTTTTGGGCTCCTTCTGATGGACATACTTAGAACATGATTTCGCACTGAAAATAATGTGGAAAACACCTTTGAAAAGCAGGGTGGTGGCTATGCAGAGATGGCAGCTTCTGAAGCTCAAATTATTACATATGAAGACATAAAATTACATAAGAAATGATAATAAAGGCAAAGTGTCATGTTTTCACCTCAAAACATGTTTTGAGGTGAAAATTACATCAATATTAATAGAACAACACTTTGATTTTTCTAGATATTGTGCCTTTGAGTTTATTTGACCTCCTCATGACCTTGCTGATATTTATTGACACTTGACTCATTAATTAGACCATGATGAGACCCTAGAACCTAATGAGACAAACCCTATGACCTAATAACATGAATTATGAAGTGAAAGTGAGTCATGACTGAAGACCATAGAGAGGAGAATCAACAAGTTTTTAATGAGGGAAAACTGATGAAAGACCACTACCATCAATGAATCCATGACCTAATGGAATGATGAAAATTTATGGTATGGGACTCCTACTATGCAAATGCAAAAGAGTAAATTTGATCATTGATGGCAGTATGACAAGACTGACACTAAAATTGGCTCCAATGGGGATGGTAGCTCCTTGGAGGTGCCAAGAACATCGTAGACTAAGTAGCCTTATCCATTGGGAAAATATGGTCAAAACACTGAAAAATAACACAATGCAGGCTGAATCTGACTCAAACTATGACTGAAAACTGAAATCAAAACCAGAAAACCTTACACACATCATTCAAGTTTTATAGCCTTCACCTCGGGCCCCAAACTTTAATGACTGTGTACTTGAAATCTGACCAGCAATGGCATGGTATATACAATGACTGTGACATAATTTTGGATCCAATATCTCAAAATTGGTAGTGCTTCAAAAGACTACCATTCATTGGCCCTCCAGGGAAATCTTGGTCGTCCATCTCTGTGAGTAGAAATGCGTTCTATCCCCTGTACGCTGAAATATTTTATGGTACTTTCCACAGGTTGTCGAACTTACCATGCTTCCCTTTGTCCTCATTTCGTGCATCCCATCTCAACACCACATCTTCCAACTAAAATTTCTCTGCTTTGGTTTTACGGTTATAGATTTTCTTTATCTTCTCCTGCAATTGAATAACGTTCTGAGAGACTTCCTCCCTTGTTTGCTGAAGGTGGATCATTTGATTGATCCTTCGCTGATTATCGTCCTCTTCACTGCCAGCCTCTTGCAATAGTCTCATGACCGGAACTGTAAGCGATGTAGGAAACACAGTATTAGTACCATAAAATAATTCAAATGGTGGCATACCTATGGATTTCTTGCTGCTAACTCTATCTACCCACAACGCGTTGATGAGTTTTCGATGCCAATTCCTCTTATTTGTTTCCAGCATTTTCTTGATTATGTTTATCAGATATTTATTTGATGATTCTTCCAGGCCGTTGCCTTGTGGGTAATATGTTGTTGAATGGCCCAACACAATATTGTATTTGTGGCAGAATTCCACCATCTTCTTAGATCTAAACGCTGCTACATTATCTGTTATGATTTTGTGAGGGAAACCAAAACAAGATAAGATATTTGATTCTAAAAATTGAATGATTACCGTATCAGTGGCCTGCCTTGCTATAATGGCCTCGATCCATTTGGTGAAGTAATTGGTACCTGTCAAGATCCATCGATGCTGTGCTGATGATGCGGGATGGATTTTCCCTATTAAATCAAGTCCCCACTGCTGGAAAGGAGCATTTACTGAAACTGGTTTCAAAGGAAGAGGAAGCAGTTTCCTCTTTCCTTGGAAAACTTGACACTCATGGCAGCTCATCACTATTTTATACAAATCTGAAAATAAAGTGGGCCAATAATATCCTGCTCTCAACACTTTGTTAGTTGTAGTTTTCCAAAACAAATGACCACCACAATCACCTTTGTGAAAGTCATGCATCACCTGCTGAGCCTCATCTTCAACCAAACAATTAAGCAGAATACCTCTTGAATATTTCCAATAAAGAGCATTGTTTAAAATATAGAATTTAGGAGACTTGAGTTTTAGTGATCTACCTTTGCTTCTAGACATCTCGGGAGGTGGTGAAAGATGCTGAAGAATATAAACTATGTCTGAATACCATGGTGATTATAGAAAAATGTCTGAAACTGGAACAAGCAAACCTTCATCCTCATCCTATGACATTGCTGCTATGAGATTTATATCCAGGGTGTGCGGGTTGGATTGTGCCATTAGTTTTGCTAAACCTTGTCCTTTAATTAAATTTGTGGGTCCAAATCATATCCCAACATTGTTGCTATCCACTTACCTCTTCTTCCCTCCGGATCAGTTTGCATCAGGACATCTTTAACTACTGCATTAGGAACATATGTTATGGTATGTGAATGTAGAATGTATACTCTAAAATCCTTCAATGATTTTATAAGAGCCAATGCTTGTTTCTCAATGATATTATACCGCAAGGTAGTATCTCGAATGGTCCTATTGAAAGAGGCAATGGGCTATTCAATCTGATCTCTCTTTTGCATCAATACCGCAGCCATGGTATGCTCCTATGCAAACGAGAATATAATGAAATCTTGAGTGTAGTCAGGACTAATAAAGGCTGGGGCATTGGACAGAGAAAACTTTACCATATTAAATGACTTGATAGCCTCCTCACTCCATTTGAAAGTGCTGTCCTTTTTCAACATGTTACTCATTTCTCTTAAATGTTCAGCCAAATTGGGTATAAATCTGTGCAGGAAGTTCATCTTACCATTGAATGCCTGAATCTCCTTTTTGTTACGTGGGAGTTCTATATGCTGAATCACCTCCACTCTTGTAGGATCAATGTGGATGCCATATTTAGAGATGATATGCCCTAGCAGCTTACCTTCATCCATAGCAAACAGACTTTTCTTCGAATTAAGAGAAATCCAAAAATTCTTACATCGCTGAAATACAATCCTAAAGTGGTGTAAATGTTCATCATCAGAACCAGAATTCACTGTCAGATCATCCAAATAAACAACCAGAAAAACATCCCTTTCATTGGCAAAAGCAATGTCTATTGCTCGCTAGAAAGTGGCTCCAGCGTTGTTCAGACCAAATGGCATTTTGGCATATTGGAAAGTTCCCCAAGGTGTTGTGAAGGCAGTTTTGTCTTGATCTTTTTCATGCATCAAGATCTGATTATAGCCTGAGTAACCATCGAGTAGTGACATCCTTGATGCTCCAACAACTCTTTGCAGAATATGGTCCATCTTCTGAAGTGGATAGTTATCCTTCAAGGATACTCTATTCAGATTCTGAAAATCTATACACAACCTTATCTCTCCTTTCTTTTTATGTACCAGGACCAAATTCAAAATCCAATTAGAAAATCTAATTGGGACAATGATACCATCCTTGTACAATCTGTTTACCTCTTTTTCAATGGATGGCAGCAGCTTTGGGTTGATCCTTCTCAGCTTCTGTCTAAATGGCTTCTGATCCAGCTTGATGGGAATAGTATGCTGAATTATATTTTTGTCATACACCTTCAAATCTAAATAATCCCACGCAAACACATCAAAAAATTCAGAAAGTTATTTAACATATTGTTCCTTTACCTCAGGGGACAATGCTTCTGACAACTTCACAAGCTTAGGCTTGTCAGCTGTTCCAAGATTAACATCTTCAACTCCTTTATCAGTAGGCACCAAGGTTGGTTTCTTCGCAACATCATCCTGATCAAAAAGCTCCTCTAAAGGTATGAGACCTCTAGGAATTACATTGTCTTTTAACTGCAATACATCCATCTGATTTGCTTTCGATTTCTTGATCATCAACTTCATAATCACACTCTATGGAGGTATCCTTGAATTTTCCTTCATTCTACAAAAAGGCATTGATTTCATTGTCATCCCAAAACACTTTCCAATACCTTAAATTATCCAGAACAACAAGCCGATGTTTGACATAAATTTCAAATTTGTTGTTGGAATTCATTGGAATCTTCAAATTAGCTGCAGTAGTGGTAAGAGAATCTGCAATAAGATTCTGCATTTGGGGTACTGCTGTCAAAGTGTATTCAGAAAAAATCCTCAAGATGTCTAAGACTTCATTTCTATAGGCCCTCAGTCACAGATGTTTTGCTTGATACTCTCCTTCTACCTATTTGATTATCAATTCCGAATCTCCATAGACAGAAATCCTCTTTGCCTTTAGCTTCTTCAAAATTTTCAAACCTGCAATCAAAGCTTCATACTCTGCTTCATTGTTAGAGCAGTCAAAAGCCAATTTGTAAGCACATACTCTAACATTACTAGGAACTTCTTCAGGTTGGAAAACAGGGCTTTGAATCCATTTTCCTATACCAGCACTGTCCTTACCAAAAGCTCCATCAAAGTCCATGCTCCAAAGGCCTTCTTCTTCTTCTTCTAAATGCTGAAATTTTTCTTCTTTCTCTACTTTATCTTGACTGATTTCTGCATTTTTCTACTGTTCATTGTCTTTTTTCTGCTGGCAGGTGGAAGGCTTAGAAGTGTTTGTTGGTTTATCTTTTTCTTGTTTAAGGACTTCCCTAAAATTTTCTAAAATTTCAGGTACCTCATATACTTCTATCAACTGGACATTTTCATCATTCAAACCACCATCTGAATATAATACAAATGAATTTAAATATATGTGGACTGCATTAATTGGATGATTAATTGGCTTCTCTTTGCTAGTGATCATGTATTTCATTTTCTTCTCCCTGTATAGTTTTCTCAACTGACTGAACACGGGAATAGTGGCATAAGAGAAATCAAGATGTATGGTTCCTTTCAGTTTTGCACCCCATGACCTAGACAAAAGAATTCTGAACCGTGGTGGAACATCAGCAACAACCACATCCATCAACACGTTCTTGGCTGGGATTTGATCTAAAGATACTACCAAGTCTTTGATAAGACCAATACAATGGACCCTACTGGAGTCAAAGGAATACAAATCATGGTATTTGTGGGTTATATCAAGACCCAACTTCTCCATAATGGCTTAGGGCATCAAGTTGTGTAAGGCTCCAGAGTCCAACATAACATTATGTAAAATGAACTCATGCAATCTAGGACTCAGGTAGAAGGGAGGGACTTCACTTTCTTCTGACTGACCTTCTATGGCTGGACCAAAAATGAGTTCAGGATAATCATCTTCAACATTTACCATATCTGATACGGAGTCTATTTGCAAAATTCTAGACACCTGATATTTGTAAGTGTTATTTTTTACCAACTTAGTCAAGGGCATGGACACCTTCATCTTGGCAATTTCATTTTCTAAATTAAAAGATGGAACTTTTTCTACCTCTTTGACTGGAGGATCTTTCTTCTCCACTTGCTCCTTTGTTGTGCTAAGCTGATTCTTTTCATTTGCAATGTTAATCGCTGAGGATGTCTTGGTGGGAGAGGGATCAACAAGCTATTTCCCTTTCCTTTGGGTGTTTGAGGAGTCATTTTTTTATTGCAGCTCTTTCCTTTTCTGAACAGGACTGATTGGAAAATCTCTGCTTCTCAAAGAATACTTCTTTTGTTGCGCTGAAAAAGCATTCATATATCCTCTTTGATAATCATCAGACTTTTCTTCTAACACTACATCTTTGGAAAATATGAAATCTTCATCTCTTCAAGTGTCTGGAATCACTGTATACTCTTCATCTTCTGTGAGAAAGATGGGCGCACCATCGGAAATGAAAAAATGGTTAGCTTCAACTACCAGATCATCATCATCATTTGTCTTCGTTCCCTGAACATAATTTTGTTGCAAAGGAGTTCTGATCTACTGCTGTGGTGCTGTTTGGTCTTGCGTTTTATGTTCCCTTTGCTTAATTCAGAATTGGGGCTGCTGCTGTCCTCTGAAATTCGGATTCTTGATTTGTGCTTCAGGTCTATCTAAAATAGTCAACCGATCAACCATCTTCTCTACTATTTGGATCAAAGTATCCATCTTAATTTCTGAAGGAGATGCTTCTTCTTTCACAGTTACCCTCTGTTTGGCTCTTGTCCCTGCTCTTCTAGCCAGCAAATTTTCTTCTACGCTCACAATTATCTTCTGCATATCTTCAAGTGTGGTAGGATCTCGTTCTCATAGCTGATATGCCATATCAACATTGAAACCATTTGGAAATTTGAGCAAAGCTAACCCCATGGGGGGTTTTAAGTTGGCCGGAATAGCATTATACACAGCATGAAATCTCACACAATAATCTTGTACACTTTCACCTACGTTCCTTTTAATGTTTTCATATTCAGACAAGATTTGGAGTGGTTTTTTCTTTACCTCCCACCAGTCTAGGAATTTTCTATGTAACTCCTGCAAATTTTGAATAGAGGCAGTAGGCAAGGCTCTGAACCATTTTCGCACTTCACCTCCAAAGCTTTGGACAAACAACCTCATGGTCACATTTTCTGCCTCTACCTCATGAAGTTCAGAGAAGTCATTCATCTTATCAACATGTTGCTAGGCTGTGATGCTTTGAGTGGCATCAAAAATAGGTATTTTACTTTGATAATAAACAGGCATATCATTCAAATTCTGAGGTAAAACCAGGGGTGCATACCGGGCAGCCATGAATCGAGGTGGATTTACAATAGTGTTTGTGCTACTAGGATTCAAGGGAGTTGTTGATGGAGGAGTCGGAGGCTGAGAATTGACTTTTGAAACTAATGGGAATGCTAATGAATTAAGGGCAGGAAATGTTGTTTCTGATAACTCTGAAGGCTCAGGGGTATTGGTTACAATGATAGATGTCTGAGAGGAATTCAAAATATAATCATCACTTGATGCATTTTCCCTTTGAACTTTAATATCTATAAGAAATTTTGGATCTAAAACTGTGTCATCAAGTGTAGTTTCTGATTTATTTCTAAACAAAGATAGCTCAAGACACTCATCAAAAGAGAGGTCTTCTACAAACAACCACTCACTGGGCCAGGTATGGGATCTGAAAATAGGTCTAGGGCTTACTGAACCTTCTTGTCTTCTAATTATTCTTGGGATGAGATTAGGATTTTCAAACACAGGGGGAGGATCTGGATAAGGGTTGGCCCTTGTGTATCTCCTTGAAGCCAATGTGGTCAAATTTCTACTTTACAATGTTTTATTTCAGCCTAGCAAACTCTGAACCTCATCATCTAGAGTTCAAGAATCTATATAGAAGATATTACTGGGGTGATTATTATTTTGTTTTAAATAGGTCCCCAGTATGGTCGCCAAGAAATTATAGCACCTAATTTGAACCTCGGGCTGAAAGAAGGCAAATCAGGGTAACTTCAAACCATGCTTAGCCTTGTAGCTAGCCCTACAAGGTCAGGAGAGGGCCCTCTCCGTGAAAAATATTCAATGAAGTATAACTGCAAACTGATTTTAGGCTAGGTATAATAAACTTGGAATGTTTTTATAAAATTTTCAGGGTTGTAGGATCAGATGGGGTTGGGCAGTTTGAAACAGGGGAATTAAATCAGAGATACAGGGTATTTTATGGGGCAAGGTAGGCAGGACTTTAACAACTTAATTTTAATAATTATGGAATGTGTAAGATTGGTGAGAAGCTGAAAAGGGCATAGGAGATGGATCCTTTTCAAACAACAGAAAACATAGAGTATTGAATGATTTCCCAAGGCATAGCATTATACAATGGATTCTACCTATATATCTTGAAAGCATTCAACCAGAGATATGAATAAATGAATGGAAAACATAACAATTAACAGATGAACACAAAGGAAAGAGCAGTGCTAAAATCCATACCACAGGGATCCCACAAATCAGTGCTGCATTTATTTATTAATTCCCTGCTAAACTGTTACAAATGGAGCACAGAGCATCCTCAGTGATTTCCAATTAATTCCTCACTCCCCCCCCCCCCCCCCTTTACAAATGAATCAGAAATTACATTAAATAGACAAAAATTGAGGGGAGTAGATCCACAGAAGGAGGGGATGTTTCAACAGCCCTGAAACTAAAATCTAAATATAGGAAAAGACCAACAATCTGCCCCTGAAAATAAGGAGTAACGAAACATTTTGACCATCTTGAGGATTCACTGTTACACCCAACGAATGAAAATAGGAAATCTGAAGAACATATCCCTTTTTCATCGCTGCTAGAGATGTCTCTGGTTCACAATTAGTTCACAGCCTTTGACCATTGTCTCTGTCTTTACTCTTTGAAGAAAAACCAACTGTCGAAGAATAGTTCCTTTTGGAACTGATGAAAACCATATTTTCCGTTTCAATGAAGAAAAGTCCCTTTTTGGGTGAAAAAGAGAAAAGGAAAGGATGGTGGGCCCAAATCGCAATCGCAGATCACAATCGCAAATCGCAGATCACAATCGCAAATCGCAATCGGAAGGGGGAGGGGTGTATTGGAACGATGCAATTGGAAACTTGCGATGCGATGGATTAATACAATAGAGTGGCGGCAATAAGCGAGGGAAAATGATGTCCGATGGTGTGATGGAGAAATCCCTTTAAAATAGATTAAAATGAGTTTTGCGCTTTACATAGGGAAAACCCATTTTTTCTTCAGAACAAGGTGGAAAGGTTTTGGTGGGACCGGGATGAATCACAATCGCAAATTGGTGGATGAGTGGGGTGGGAACAAAGTGCCATGGGAAATTCCAATTGTGATTATGCAATGGCTTTGTGAGCCATCCGATCGAAAGGGCGGATCGACGGTGGAGATGAAATCGGGGGCAGCGCATCGGCGGGAGTCAATTGCATCGGAGAAAATCATAGGAGCGGGGACAAAAGTTGGGAGCACTGTGATGTTTATGATGCGATCAAGCGATTTTTGATCGTATGTGGGCCATTGGATCACTAAGAAGATCAACTGTCCGGATACAATTTGGGGGGGGGGGGGGGGTCAATCGCATCGAGGGTTCTCAATCGAAGGTGGGTCAATCGGGACCATGCATTTCAATGTTGCGATCGGATCGGAAGAAAGGGTTGCGATCGGATTGGAAGAAAGGGGGTTACAATGAAAAAATTTAAAATTATATGAAAATGTAGAAGTTATAAAGTCTAAGGGAAAAATGAGAAAAGGAGTAAGGTTAGGCTTTTGGGGACTTTTATTCACTTAGGCATATATTCCAATTCAGGAGTCAGTTTTGAGAGTATAATGTATCGTTGGAAAGCTCTTTCCGGGCTCCTTCTGATGGAGATACTTAGAACATAATTTTACACTGAAAATACTGTGGAAAAAACCTTTGAAAAGCAGGGTGGTGGCTGTGTAGAGATGGCAGCTTCTGAAGCTCAACTTATTACATATGAAGACATAAAATTACATAAGAAATGATAATAAAGGCAAAGTGTCATGTTTTCACCTCAAAACATGTTTTGAGGTGAAAATTACATCAATCTTAATAGAAAAACTCTTTGATTTTTCTAGATACTGTGCCTTTGAGTTTATTTGACCTCCTCATGACCTTGCTGATATTTATTGACACTTGATTCATTAATTTGACCATGATGAGACCCTAGAACCTAATGAGACAAACCCTATGACCTAATAACATGAATTATAAAGTGAAAGTGAGTCATGAATGAAGACCATAGAGAGGAGAATCAATAGGTTTTTAATGAGGGAAAATTGATGAAATACCACTACCATCAATGAATCCATGACCTAATGGAATGATGAAAATTTGTGGTATGGGACTCCTCCTATGCAAATGAAAAAGAGTAAATTTGATCACTGATGGCAGTATGACAACACTGACACTAACAAGAGAGACTTAATAATATAATTCTTTGACTTCAGATTCTTTAGTATTATTCTTCTTAGGTGGATCTTCATCAATAAAATTTGAATGCTATCTCTCTCTTCTTGTTCCTTGGATTCTCAAGACATTGAATTTTGTAATGACCCATCTTATGAAAATTGAGTATTCAATCGTGGATAGGCGAGCTTTCTTCCTTGGTCCTTTGAAATTTTTGCATGTTACCTTATTATTGTGATGAGCATAATAGGCATTATAGGTGTTGTATTATTCATCATCCTTATCATTTTTTACTAAATATAAGCATAATTCTTCTTGATTGCCTGCATTCCACATTTTTTTAAAGGTAGGCGTGTATTTCCAATTGTTAATTCCTGTTGCAAATGAGCTCCATGATTTTGGTAGGCCTAGAAGTGTAGCAATCATGAGTTCCTTTTCTCTTACAAATTCATATATGGCTTGGATTTCATCTCTTATTCTATATATCCTTACAAAATATGATGACGCAATATCGTCTTTTGTCATCTTAATTATCCTTAGTTCATTCTTGAGGCTAGCTATCTAACCAATGTTCTTGATAGTGAATAACTTGGAGGGGGTTTCATAAATTTCTTAACTTGTATGGGATTAGATTGTCCTTTAATCCATCTACTATCATATTCATGGTTAAGATTTTGGTTTCTTTTAATTTCTTCTTTCCTACATCATCTATAGGTTTCTTAACTTTTCCTTGAACAAGATCCAAAACTTTATTCTTAGAAAGAATACGATCTATACTCTTTTTCCATCCCTACAGTTGTTGGATCCTTCTAGCTTGTTTTCAGACTTAATTTTAATGTCTTGTATAGTATACCTTCCTCTTCTATGATCCTTTCCTTTGACCCTTTCTATATATCTTCAAGCTGCCTTTTTCCTTTTTCACCTTAGCTCTGATTCCATGTTAGAAAATCAGAAAGGAAGAGATATTTTCTTATGTTGATAATTACTTGGGTTATTATTGTGTTCTTATTATATTCTTCATGTTATTATTTTATCTTCTTTTCATCAAGCAATCATCAAATCAAAACATGAAGATCAATGATATCAGATGTAGCCACTCAACCAGGGCTAAAACCCCTCTCTAGGGGAAAACCTAGTCAAAATATTCCATTAATAAAATTGAGATAGACCAAGACCTTATACCTGACCTAAATACCTCCCTCCTCCACCAATTCAACCTTCTAATATGATTTAAAAAACTTCAGTAGTCTCTTCTTGTCCAACTGCTACAACCCAACAACAACCCAAAATTTCGATCCCCATCAACTTCAGAATTTTTTCCCAACAACAATCAAGAATTTTGATCCCCAAAAACTTCATAATTTCAACCCAACTACAATCCAGAAACTTTGCACATGTAAGAGATAGATTACCCAAGAACTCGATTTAGGTATTCAAACTTCTTCTATCCTTGTCCAACAACTTCACTACTCTTTTCTTCTTCTCCTTTTAGTAGATCGAACTTGATGAGAGTGTGCTCCAAATGAGTTGATTTGTTGCCATTTTATAGTGTTAGTGTGAGGTATAATTCCCTTTATGAGGCCGACTTGGTGGAGGAGGCATAAATAGCCTATTTTACATAAAAATAGTTTTCTTTCTTAATTGACAAAGCTCAAGAAGGGTCCTTTACATTATTACATGGACACGGAAACTTGACATAAACCCTAGAAGGCTACAATGTAGGCTTTGACCTAAGAACCATTGAACCAAGCGTGAAACCTATGGTTTAATAATTCAATTTATTTTATAACAAAATCATGACTCAAATACAATTATACCGACACTAGTTACATTCTTCAGCAAAACACATATCGGTAGCAAGTTTGGATTAGAGTTTTTATACAATAATAGAAATTGTAATATTTTTAATTTCAATTACCTTATTCTTAAACCAAACATATAACTAATACAATAATTATTTACCAAAATAACATTCAAACATGACTTTCAAGAGCTTACATGTTTGTTCAACTAGTTAATGAGAAAAATATAGTAATGGTTACTATCCATATCCATTTATGCAAGTGTAGCATAATCCAAAATCAGATCACCATAAATCATTTCAAATTTATAAGCAACCCCAAAACCAACATGTATATATTACCCTTAATCAAAATATAAGTACACAAACACATTCATAAATACCTAGATTTGTTAGTATCTCAACTGATGTAATGTTTTCATCCACTAAAAAGGTAAATGACATTGTTCCCATGTTGGTAACACTTGTTGATACAAGAAATCAATCAATTGGTCAATAATTGCTAGGGAAACCAATATGATATCCATATGAAACTTGTATTTCAAATCTTGGATCAGTTTAATTCTATGCACTCCTGTTACTCGTAGGTGGGGTCGATCCAAAGCAAATGTTAATGTTGGGTTGCTCCTCTATGACATCTCCTAAATGGAATTTGGGGTTGATCAAAGTATAGGTCAATGAATTTTGCAATAGATTATATGTTGGGGCCAAGGATTTGGTGCTAGAGTGTTGTTTATGTTTGAATGTTATTTTAATTGACTTATTATAATTATTGTTTATTTTTTTATTTTTCAATTTGTCCTTGATCCTCCAGGCTTGACCTGTGGCTTGAGGAGACACAACCTAGGGGCATATAATCCGTCAAAGTCACCCAGGGATTGCACTCGGCCTCGACCACACTAGTAGCATAATCCAAAATCATATCACAACAAAACATTTCAAAGTTGTGTATGTGTGTGTGTGTGTGTGTCTATTATTTTATGCATGTAACCCCAAACCAACATGTGTATATTACCCTTAACCAAAATATAGGCACACAAATACATTCATAACTACTTGGAGTTATTGGTATCTCAATCGACATAATGTTCTTATCCACTAAAAAGGTAAATGACATTGTTCCCCAGTTGGTAACAAATGTTGATACAAGAAATCAATCAATTGGTCCATACTTTATAGGGAAACCTATCAGATATCCGTATGAAACTTGTATTTCAAAGAGTGGATAGGTTTAATCCTATGCACACTCCCCTTACTAGTAGGTGGGGTCAATCCATTGCAAATGTTAATGTTGGGTTGCTCCTCTTTGACATCTCCTAAATGGAAGTTGAGGCTGATCAAAGTGTAGGTCACTGAATTTGGAAATAGATTATATGTAGGGGGAAAGTATGTGATACTAGATTGTTGTTTATGTTTGAATGTTTTTTTTAATTAATTTATTACTATTACTATTATTTAATTTTTTGTTTTTCAAGTTGTTTTTAATCCTACAGGCTTGATTGGTGGCTTGAGGAGCCATGACCCAGCAACATCTTATCCCTCAAAGTCAACCGGGGATCGCACCTGGCCTAGGCCACACCAGTCCTAAGATGAATAGATTTTTTAAGCATGTCTCTTCCCCCTATAATAGGGCACAACCACCCCCCATGAGGTTTGATCCTGGGTCGCCTTGTTGACAAGGCCCATCCTCAACTAGTTGTGTTATTGGGACTTGACATTATTATTATTATTATACTATAATTTATATTTATATTTTTATATACTATGTTATATAGTTATACATAACTCTCTTAACCCTTGAAACCCCTAGCCCCTTAACTACTAAATACCTTAACCTTGTGCCTAGACCCATTAACCCTTAACCTCAATAACATACTCATAAAATTATATTTTTGGATTTAAGGTGTTAGTATTTATCCTTAAATCATGTCCAAATACCGCCCCCCCCCACCCCCCCACCCCCCCAAATATATTATCTATGTTAAATGGTATAATAGCTTCCATATGAAACTTAGAGCTTAAATTTTCCATTTATATTTTGTGTAGTGGTTTTGGATCCTACACATGGCCCATAATCCCCATAACATATTTTGGGACCCAATATGCTTATGTTCTCATTGATTTATAGGAACAACTCCAAGAGTACTCCTTAGGTGTAAAAGAGGTCACTTATTCGGGGTTAGTGTCAATATGGGTTCTGATAAGTCATAAGGGCCATATTGGTTTTATTAAGGATGGTCAATGGATATTGAGTTAAGAGGATGTCACGTTCAAAGTTCATTGTGATAAATATGATGGAATATGAAAAATATAATATATACATAGTCAATTATTCAACTAAGGTAGGTGATAGTTCCTATAATGAATTACCATGGGTGGTTAGGAAGTTACCAAGGTTATGGGTAGAGGGTTAAGAAGTTGTGGTAGATTATCAAAATTATCTGCTATTTAAAATCAATCAACACATGTTCAATATGGACTATGAGTTATATGTTGGTGGATTATGAGAGAAATATACTTAATTGACTTTAACTAGTGTATACAACTTAAAAACACATAAAAAATATATGATCACATACCTCCTACATTCGAACAATTCAAATATCATTGATATTATTCATACTACTCCACATATATGTCATCCAATTTAGTATCAATGTTGAAAATATTGGCTATAGCAACATCATCATCCATGTAATTTTTTATAATTTCGTCATCATATCATCATATCTCAAGAAAAGTTTCATCTACATTTGGCTCAACTTTTCTGATTTCTTTGTCTAAGACATCTACTTTTTCCTCCATATTACCTTCCCCTTTGATATTGTCTTGGTCTAGAGATGTCACACATAATTATTCCAACCCATAAATTTAGTAGCTTGTGGATAAGAGGCTCAATATCTATGTTAATATCTTTAACTTGGTGATTACCTAATTTATTGAAAATACACATAATTTCTTTCTCTCTCTCTCTCTCTCTCTCTCTTAGAAAGGATAAAAAATATTCAAACATTGTGTCAATAATTTGGAATGCTATTCTACAATCCTTTCATTACTTGGCAATTGGTTAGTAAGGAAAATCAATAATGGAAACAATATGAGGGATGGATGTTACGGGTCAAAATACCTCCTCATCGGCTCAGAGGAGAAGATAAATATGGAAGGAATACAAAGACCTAAACTAAACCTATTTCTGCCAAGGTAATGCCTCACTATAACAACACAAGAGCGTTATAACGCACCTGATCAGTGAATAGGCCGCGTTAGTGGCTAGGGCAATGCTATGTTTATAATAGAGGGAAGCGTTACCCATATTTTGAGTTTGAAATGGGAAAAACCCGCGGAGAATGATTTGAATTTCCAGCTTTTTTCTCACAACAGAGTCAGTACAAAAAAGGAAATTGCAAAGCACTAATCTCTTATTGGGCCTTGCCATAAACAAATGAACTCTCAAAGAAGGAAAAATCATGGAAGTTGAGGAAAAATCTTGGTATTTTCTATTTAGAACTAGTGGAAAGAGAAGGGAAATGATTGCTCTCTCCATCTCCTATAAAATGAAGCTGAAGGCTCTTGGTTCAAGGTCGAAGGATTGTCAAAGTTTTTGAATACTTGTGAAGTAGAGATCATTGTTGTAGTGTGAAGGTCAAAGGTCAAAGAGGTTCATTGAGAACTTGTTGGTCAAGACATCACCACTTTGAGAGATAGAGATATTGGAAGGCTGAGGAGGGCTTGGTACAACCGACGGTTGTAATCATCCTTTTTATAAATCAATAGAACTATACATGTTTTGTCCATTCTATGCGTTGATATTGTCTTTATTATTTAATCATTTATATAGCATGAGATAAATGGCTTAGATGTGCATTGTTTAAATGTTTATCATATATTGACTTAATTGATAGGAAATGTATGTTATGGTAGAGATTACACGGGTGCTTTGACCGATTGCAAAGTCAAGATTTGGAGCTGGTGAAGAAGGATCCATGCTTTGTTGTTCAGTGCTCTCCAAAATACTTCAAGATCATTAAAGAGGTAATATTCCATCTTATTCCATCTAGTTGTTTTAAGTTAATATGAATATGTATGTGCCCTCTTTGTGAACTATACAGCTAATCTTACTGTCTGCCTCGGGCACCGGAAAGCCCTGAGAGGGATATTCGATAACCAAAAACCCAAGAATTTTACCCTATAGCAGAATTGGTGACTCCGTTGGGGATTTCCCCATAGTTTCCGAACTATTTCTTTCCTCCTTTCTTGTTTCCTCTGTTCACAAACCCTTCTGACTAGTATTTATGCCCAGTAGACATTTCAAAAGCTCGCAGAGTTCAATCCTATTTCTGTTTGACCATCTGAAGAACTTTACCCTGGCTAACGCTACCTATGTTGGTTTTCCAGTGCGTTATAATGCTGGCTCTGCTTAAATATAGTGCGTTAGTCTCTGGATTAAAGCGGTATTTACTCAGAGACAATGCGTTACTCAGCCAAAATTTGATGTTCACCCCTGTGATTGTGTTTTGGTTGCAGAGTTTTTTGGCCATTAGTATCTCTCCTTGACTGAATCCATGTGCTTGTTTACTAAGCTGGCATTTCTGTTTGTTTGCTCTTGTTTGAAAAGTTAGTGTCAAAAGCATTTACTTTTTAGAGAAGATTTTTTTTTTTTTAAGTTTTTCTGCATCTAGCTGAGTTAATTCTTAAAATTTCAATTCATAGACTGTTAAGAAGAGGTAGATATAAGTCTGAATCTTTAAAGTTGAATTGTGCCATTTGAATGTTAGTGCATGGATGTTGAAAAGAAACCTCTCCTTGTAGAAATAATCTTCATCGAATTGAATATTTAGAGCATATTTTTGCATGGTTTTTTGAGTCAGAGTCTCATTACATTTCATACGTCCACTCCCCCTCTGCAAGACTAATAATCAAGTGCACTAAGAATCAAGCGATAATAAAATCAATCACATTACTCTTTTTGAGCTCACACCAACAGTAGTTCAGGCTAGGATCTTGGGTTAGGAAAAGTGAGAAAATCACCCAAGATCTCAAAACTTGAAACTAGAGTCATTAATGAGCGAAATCCTACTGCACTCATATTATCGAGATTGTTCCTTTACCGAAGCTCAGCGCAAGACAACACTTGGGTGCACAAGAAGGTAGCTCACCTTCGACTGCATCCGGTGGGTGTGTTATATATTGGGGTTCCCTTCGGGGATGTCGAAACTAGATCTGGGGTCTAGGTATTCTGCCCATATAGCATGTTGTCCTTGACCGTGGACCCCCCTCATGATGTCTGTGATTTGAGGTATCTTTAGTGGCCATAATTTTTAGGGACTTACACAAGGTGACTGGGATGGGCTATCCTGGTACCTGAAATAGACGGACCCACTCTATCTTCGGTCTTTAGGAGGGTACTCGTCTTCACGAGAGTGCTTACACCTATTGTCTGAGGTTCGGGCGAAGCTCTAGAGTGACTGTAACTATACTTTCGACCAACCCTTTTTGTATGCTATTGTGATACTAGATTTCATCACGAGCAAATGGTAGTACTTAGACAGGGCACCCTATTCTGGCTACTTGCTGATTGATTTTAGAGAGTCCTTTTTTCTTTTTTTTTCTTTTTTAGGTGTGTGGTTACTGTCATTGAGACTTTATAATACATCACAATTTATTAAAATTTGTTAAAAATAAATAGGTCACTGTAGCGTCATCTGACCCACGCCGTCTGTCTCGATGACAGCAAGGTCTACCTCCTCTGACTCTTGAGGAAGAACTGAACCTTGGTGAACCCGTGCCTTCTGCGAAAGAGCAGTCTCCATTGACAAACCCTGATTTTCACATAGCCTCATATCATATGGAATTTCCGGAGGACCCTTTCACAGAAGGGGTTGTACCTCATTACAATCCTCCACTCACTAATCCGTTGGGGCCTGTGATAGTTCAGATTCCACGACGCCAAGACATGTCTTCAGTCGCACAAACATCCATTTCACAACCAGCATCCACAGGGTCGATGCCTATGGCAACCATCCCAGGTTCGCCAGCATCCTCCCCGCTAGTTGTCAGTTCTATGCCATCACTTGGTAACCCCAATAGTCAACATATACCTAATCCCAATCCTACAGTTATCACAACTGTCTGTAGCTCGTTGAGTCCTTCGGGATCTACTCCTACCGTGACCATGTTGGGACCCACGGTTGCTCCTCCCATGAGTGTGGCTACTTCGGTTCCTTTTAGCAACCCTTTCGGTTGGAACCCTTTGCTGAGTTCAAACCCATTGGCTACTATACCAAGGGGCAGTGTCACCAGCACACAGGTAGCAGGGAACATTTCACTTCCCCTACAATCCTTAGGACAAATGGGACAATCTATTGTTAATACTATTCCCTTGAGTGGTTCAAATATATGTGTAGGGTCTATGCTGTATCTAAACTATGCAAGTAGTAGCATGCCTCCAGAAAACTCTATTGCATCCATATGGACTAACCCACCGCAGCCTCCATCTGGAATGGGAGGGCACTTTTATACTGGGGGCAACCAACCGTTTGCCCCGCAATACAATATTCCCTATGGACAACAACCATATGTCCCTACCCCTCAACCTACAGGAAATTTTTATCAAAGTCCTACTTATCCTCCTAGTAACACATTGATGGGCGGACCCTATGGTCTAAATAGACAGCCCATACTTCCTTGGTTAGATTTGGGGGCAAATCCACAATTGCCATTTTTGGCAGCTGTGGACATCCCTGACATCCATAAACTGACTAATGATCCCATCAATCACAACCCGCTCTGGCCTCTAGTACCGCACAAGATTCTTTTTGACATCCCAAAGTTCAATGGGAAACAAGGGGAAGACCCAGCCGCACACATCACCACCTTTCATTTATGGTATATATCTAATTCCATGGTGGATGATAGTGTCTGGCTTCGACTGCTTCCCTGCACCCTTACAGGCAATGCCGCCAAGTGTTATATTGATTTTTCACGCACCGCCATAAACACTTTTGGCGCTTTAGCAACGGAGTTTCTAAAGAATTTCCAATTACCAATCAAATTTGAAACCGGAACAGAACTGTTAACCTCACTGCGCCAAGACACCGCCACCCACATCTCTGATCACATTCATGAATGGAGACGTAGGAGGAGGCTAGTCAAAGCATGAATCTCGGATCATCTCTTAGTTAATTGGTTTTGTAAGTCTCTCTTACCCCACATCTCTAAAGACATTGGCCTTTCCGGTGCGGTTACAGAAGATCAATGCATTCGTCGTGCCCAACATTTGGATTTAATCTATTCACAATATGGCATGCTATATGATTTACTCCCCAATTCCCTTGGTAACCCAAATCCTCCAGCTACTCAGAAAACCGGAGCTCACGCTGACGGTCTAGTTGGCAAAATCTCTGGTATAGCCACAAAACAGTCTCGGGGGCAAACCTCCCAACCATCCTCAGCTGCCACCGCCCCTACCCAAATGACTACTCTTCCTACCGCTGAGGTAACTTCTGTGCAGACTTCACAAAAACCTAGTGGAAAGAATAAGAAGAATAAGAAAAAGACATCTTCTTCAGAAGAGCAGTCGAACAATCAGAATAATTATAATCAGAAAAACGCTGCCAAAAATGACAAAGGGAAGGATAAACCCATGAAATTTCCTTGCAAGATCTGTGCGGAGGACCACTTGACATAAAAATGTCTTCGACTGCAGGAATGCACCGATTTTATCACGAATAAGGATTCTGGGTGAACACCTGTTGTTCTTCATAATCCTTTCCCTAATCAAAAGCAGCAACATCAACACATGGTTGACAACCCGCCATGACCCTAGCAACGGGGCAATGGTGGTTCACATCCTTCCGGTGAAGGACCATCCACCATTTATGGCATTGAGAGTGTTGAACTTCAAACACGAGCCAAGCTTTATGGAAATCCTATCATAGACACTCAAGAACCTGGCACTAGTTCAAATCCACCACTGACTAACGATTTACATATCAAACGGCCTACTTCTGACCCCGTAATTCGTCCCCCCAAAGGGACACTTCGACACACAACTCATAACACCTTTGAACGTGCAGCCCAAAACTACAACATTGTAGAAGATTTGGCGCAGGCACCATCAACGATGTCTGCTCTCGAAGTATTGCAAACTTGTCCAGCACAAAGGAAAGCCTTGCTTTCAGCCATTGGTGGAATAGACCCCCAGGATTCCACGCTAGCTATATTTGATATGGAAAAATCTCAGACTCACCTCTCGCACCAACTTGCATTCCAAGTGCAGGTTGTGTCAAAAGGCAGACCAATCCATCACATTGTCATTGACGAAGGTGCTTCGACATGCGTTATGTCACAAGCTTGCTGGCTCGCTTTAGGTTATCCTACCTTAACACCGCTGTCGAATTCCCTCAAAGCTTTCGATGACCACACATTCCTCCCAAAAGGATACCTTGCTAACTTTCCCATCACTCTGAGTGGGAAAACGGTAACCGTGGACATTGAAGTCATAGATCGCCATCTCGACTATAATCTATTGCTCGGTCATAGTTGGTCTTATGCCATGACCGCCATTGTTTCTCCGGTCTTCTGACTCGTCCTATTTCCATTGGATGGGAAAATAGTCATAGTGGATCAGTTATCCTTCTGCACCCCTGATTATTCCACATTACCAAGTAGCACTGTACCCCTAATAGGAGGCTGTCCTGTCTCTTACGTTAGTATTGGTACCGGTCTTCTGAAGGCATCCTCCCTACTGGGTTGTTTTCCTCTCCTGCCGCCAGAGATCTGGAATACGGTTGCAATGATATCCACCACTTTTGATGGCTCTATCAACCCATGGATCCTCCCGGCACCTTCAAACATTGATTCCTACAGAGATCAGATGCTGCTCTCAGCAGCCGAGTTGGCCTACCAAGCCATCCAAATTACATCTGAACCCTCCACTGCTATGGTTTCAACCAAAGGTACAAACCTCCCACCCATCATAGTTCTCTCTAAGGATCTCCTTAATGAATTATTGCCTACAGATGAAGCTATTCGAGAGATCATGTCTCTAGAAGAACAACCTTGGGGAGAGTTTCACCATCGCGCTTCGATGATCGACTCGGACGTGATAAATACTGAAATCCCATCCTTTGACCCACCTGAGATGGTTCCCTCCTCTTACATGATTGTTCAAACTATCAATTCAGAAGGGAACATGGGTAATATTTCTAAGACAATTCTCATTGATATCTCGGTCAAAACGGGTATCGTGGAAAATATTCAGATTGGAGCAGATTGCAATCCTGAGGAAATTGCGCGCTTCATATCCCTTTTCAAGGAATTCCGTGATGTGTTTGCTTGGTCTTACAAGAAAATTCCTGACATAGGTCCTTCTATTGACGAGAAAGAGATCAAGAAATTCTGAGCATTCTTTTTATGGTATTATTCTTGCTCATTAATCTGAAAAACCTCGAGTCCTCTTCTTCGGGCTTGTTAAACTTACACGAAGAAGCTTTGACCATTCTTTTTACGGTATTTTTCTTGCTTGTTAATCTGAAAAACCTCGAGTTCCCTTCTTTGGACTCGCTAAACTTATACGAAGTTGATGTCGAGCATTATTTTTACGGTATTTTTCTTGCTCGTTAATCCGAAAAACCTAGAGTTCTCTTCTTCAGACTTGTTAAAACTGATATGAAGAAGCACTGAGCTTTCTTTTTAGAGACCTTTTTCTTGCTCATAAAATTGAAAAAACCCTGAGTTGACTTTGTCAGGCTCGCTAAACTACCATGACAGAGAAGTAAGGAGCCATTCTTTTCCTCTTTTTCAAAGCTCTTTAAACCGAAAAATTAACTGAGTTTTCTCCACGTGACTCGTTAAAATTTCATGGAGGGCACCAAGTTTTTCTTTGTCGGACTGGTTAAAATTTCACAAAGAGTATTGAGTTTACTCCGTCTCCTCATACTCATAACAAAATGAGGTAGACGTCCATCGAACATAGATTTCTCAATTTTATGGCTTCGATGGACTAACTCACAGAAAATGAACTGTTTCAAGCTTAGTATTATCCCTTTGTCGTGCTCGGTTATCAAGACATGACAAAGGTACCCCAATGGAGTTGTCTTTTATGACATTTTTCAGACTCTCTAAATATGAAAAATTCACCGAGTTTACTCATCTGGACTCGTTAAACCTAATCAGACGGGGCATGGAGTTGTCTTTTACGACATTTTTCAGACTCTCTAAATATGAAAAATTCACTGATTTTACTCGTCTGGACTCGTTAAACCTAATCAGATGGGGCAAAGAGTTGTCTTTTACAACATTTTCAGTCTCTCTAAATATAAAAAATTCACCGAGTTTACTCGTCTGGACTCGTTAAACCTAATTAGATAGGGCATGGAGTTGTCTTTTATGACATTTTTCAGACTCTCTAAATATGAAAAATTCATCGAGTTTACTCGTCTGGACTCGTTAAACCTAATCAGACGGGGCAAAGAGTTGTCTTTTACGACATTTTTCAGACTCTCTAAATATGAAAAATTCACCAAGTTTACTCGTCTGGACTCGTTAAACTTAATCAGATGGGGAAAAATTTGGACAAAATGGATACTACCTCTGTTACATTTTAGAAAGGTCGATTTGGCAGCAAAAATATTGAACATGGCACTTCCTAGAAAACTCTTTCACAGTTAGCCGAACCCTACCATCTATGATTATTAGCCTTCATCTCCCAGTGTCCCTACACCGATAAAATCCTAACACACTCTTTGGTGTTCATTAAACCTCAGCTGCCTAGTACCTTGTTACAGTGCCTTCTATTGTTCAAGCAGATCTCGCTATCTACTGCTCCTCTTATCAACCAAACCGCTCATTATGCCATAAACTATTTGTCGTCTGACATCCCCATTTACTCTTCATTATCTCCATCACAAACAAAATCAGTTGGTTTCCATTTCTTGTTGACTGATGTAGGACGCCTCAGTGCCTACCTTTCAATAGATCTCTTCCTATCGACTTCAACATCTTATCTAGGAAGATGATCCAGAAACCCATCAGTACCCGGATACTTGCAGACATCAGTGGCAGGTAGTCTTGTGTTTGATCAAGGAGTCTTCATCATTGGCTCCTGGTCGAATGATTCTATGAGTGTTCGACTTCAACTCTTTTTATTCACGCTCACTAGATTGTACTGTGCATCTTAGGGACCATCATCATTATCGGTGGCCACCTTCGCTTATGTTAACAGTTTATTATCGACTGGTAATCAGAAGATTTCTCACATGTTCAACGACAGCTCCTTCATTCACATGTTGAGAAATATGCAGTTTAATCGAATCGACGGTCAAGACCTTGGGGCAAAGGTTACATCATTAAAGTTGTGTTCCCTTCCCCAAGTTGTGATATTGCTTATGGAGACAAATTCTTCAGCCTGATCCTGTTATGACAGACACTTCCACATTGTGCTTATCAGTGGACAGATTCTTCATATCTCTATTCTAGAGAAATCATGTTGTTTAAGCTACTGAGCATGGGAATGCCCGACTCAAGGCAGATACTATATTTTCTGACATATGTTGTTGTTTCAGGTTTTCCTCAGTCTTTCAATCTCTTTATATCTACTACACACATTATAAAGTATTTCAGCCATCGTCTTCGTCTCTGACCTCACACTTTAGGGGGCATCTGTTACAGGTCAAAATACCTCCTCATCAACTCAGAGGAGAAGATAAATATGGAAGGAATAAAAAGACCTAAACTAAACCTATTTCTGCCAAGGTAACGCCTCACTATAACAACACACGAGCGTTATAACACACCTGATCAGTGAATTGGCCGTGTTAGTGGCTAGGGAAACACTCTGTTTACACTAGAGGGCAGCGTTACCTGTGTTTTGAGTTTGAAACGGGAAAAACCCATGGAGAATGATTTGAATTTCCAGCTTTTTCTCACAAGAGAGTCAGTACAAAAAAGGAAACTGCAAAGCACTAATCTCTTATTGGGCCTTTCCATAAACAACTGAACTCTCAAAGAAGGCAAAAACATGGAAGTTGAGGAAAAATCTTGGTTTTTTCTATTCATAACTGGTGGAAAGAGAAGGGCAATGATTGCTCTCTCCATCTCCTATAAAATGGAGTTGAAGGCTCTTGGTTCAAGGTCGAAGGATTGTCAAAGTTTTTGAATACTTGTGAAGTAGAGATCATTGTTGTAGTGTGAAGGTAAAAGGTCAAAGAGGTTCATTGAGAACTCATTGGTCAAGACATCACCACTTTGAGAAATGGAGAGATTGGAAGGCTGAGGAGGGCTTGGTACAACCGACGGTTGTAATCCTCCTTTTTATAAATCAGTAGAAATGAATCCGTTTTGTATATTTTATGCATTGATATTGTCATTATTATTTAATCATTTATATAGCATGAGATGAATGGCTTAGATGTGCATTGTTTAAATGTTTATCATATATTGACTTAATTGATAGGAAATGTATGTGATCGTAGAGATTACACAGGTGCTTTGACTGATTGTAGAGTCGAGATTTGGAGTTGGTGAAGAAGGATCCTTGCTTTGCTGTTCAGTGCTCTCCAAAAGACTTCAAGATCATTAAAGAGGTAATCTTCCATCTTATTCCATCAAGTTGTTTTAAGTTAAGATGAATATGTATGTGCCATCTTTGTGAACTATACAGCTAATCTTACTGTCTGCCTCGGGCACCGGAAAGCCCTGAGAGGGATATTCGATAACCAACAACCCAAGCATTTTACCCTATAGAAATGGATTATTTGTGTGTGTGTGTGTGTGTGTGGGCGCGCGTGTGCAACAAACAAGACACGTGAAATATATTATTCCTCTCTTATAAGAGAAATGGATAAGAAAGGATAAAAAATATTTAGACATTGTGTCAATAATTTGGAATGCTATTCTACAATCCTTTCATTACTTGGTAATTGGTTGGTAAGGAAAATAAAAAATGGAAACAATATGAGGGTTGGACTGGTGGGAAATTGTAACATCCCCATCTTACAATAAGGAATAAAAGTTTATATTCTTTAGGATTTCATTTTATAGGACATAGTGTGCAATACCCATAGGGGCTTCATTGTGGGAGCAATACCATATCACGTGGGTTCATATTGGGGGAAATATAATGAGGAAAAAATGACATAATATATTGGGGGATATATAAGGGGTAAAGGGTTTTTAAATTGGTAGGTATAAAAAATGGAGCTCAAAATTAATGGAAAAATATAAATGGGTATAAAAAATGTTAATGAAAAAATGGATACCTACAATATATAGTGAAATTAGGGGCTTTTTAAATTGGGAAGGTGTATTGGGTTGATATTGGTAGGGGGTTAAATAATGTGATTTTTAGAGGTATTTTCCAATATGTACTCAAATTAAGGGTATTGTTTAATATGCTATGATCACACGTGATATGTTAGAGGTTTATCGAGTGAAGCCCCCATGGCAATACCAAATTGATGGAAATGAACACCCAATGGTGAATATGGTATGATTATATAGGAAATATATAGGCTTATGAAACATCAAATCCTTGAGATAAAATATGTAGGTTCGATGGTGAAATTTGCATGCCCTTAAGGGAAAAAATTCATTAAAAATCATGAATATAGGTCATGATGAAAAATTCATGCCCTAGGAAGAAGAATTCATGCCTTGTGTTGATAATTGTTTTTCAACCTTATGAATTACATGAAAATAGAGTACTTGGGAAAATTCATGACCTATTAGGAAATAATGCACATATAAAGTTGAAAATTCATGCCAAGTGCATAGGATTCCATGTACACATAATAAGTAGGAATATGTACACCTTGTTAATGAAAAATGCATGCCTACAGTATAAAAATACATGCACTTAACATGTTTTGTATCTCTATGATGACATAAAATCTAAATGGTTTTTCCTTATCCCATATGAATGGATTTAATAGGAAGATGAATGAAAATTAATGTAAAAAATTGCATGCAAAAAAAGGGAAAAATGCATGAAAATAGGGCATGATGAAAAATGCATGACCTAGGAATAAAATTGCATGCTTTGTGTTGGTAATTGTAAGTTCACCTTATGAAATTACATGAAAAAGTGTATTAAGTGAAATTCATGCCCTCTTAAGAAGAATGCAAACATCAAGTTTAAAATGCACATTGAGTGCATGTGATTGTATGCTTACATAGTAAGGAGGAATACACGCACTTTATCAATGAAAAATGCACACCTACACATTAAAAATGTAATCCCTTGATATTTTTTGCAATCATATGATGGCATAAACCCTAAATTTTTCTTACTTATACCATATGAATGGTTTTCATATATAGATGAATGAAAGTGGTTACTAAAAAATGTATACCTTAAAAGGGATAAATGTTAAATATGCATGAAAATAAAGCATGATGAAAAATGCATGCACTAGGAAGAAAAATGCATGCCTTGTGTTGTTAATCATATATTGAGATTACATAGAAAAAATCGTATGTTGACATTATAAAATTAGATGAAAATAAGAGATCGGGGAAATGCACAACCTGTTAGGGAAAAAAACGCGCCTCAAGTTGAAAATTGATTCTTAGTACATGGGATTGCATATTTATATACTAAAGAGGAATATGAACACATTGTTAATGACAAATGCATGCTTGCACTACAAAATGCATGACATTGACATGTTTTGCAACCCTATGATGATCTAAAGTCTAAATGGTTCTTCCTTAGCCAATATGAGTTGTTTTCATAGGAAAATTAATGAAATTGGATATTGATCCAATCTCTATGATTTATGTTACTATGGAATATCTTACAACAACCCCTAACCTAAGCTTGACAATTTGTTTGGAAACATACTAAAATAATTAACCTTGTAGTTGAACTATTCCAATTTTGGGGAATGACATTGCTTGAAACGAAAATTCAAGGTAATATGGATATGTTAGGTTTTATTGCTAAACCTTAATGAAAATAATTGAATGTAGTTTCACAATATTCTTTAATGATGAATATAGAGGTACAATTTAGTCCTTTGCTAGCTATAATGTTTTTTATTTGCAAGTATGCTTAAATGGTGGATTGTTTATCAAGATCAAGACTTGTAAGAATCAAAATCAAATAAACATGATATTATAAGAAAATACCTTGAAAATCCTTCAATTATACAAATATAAAACTTAGACAAAGGGAAACATAATCTTATTCGACCCTCATTCAAGATAAAATAAAGTAAAACATAGAAAACAAAAAGACATGGTTATGAAAGACGAAACACATCCTTGAAATTTATAAAATAGAATACATCAAATAAATTGTTATAATGTTTTTTGAGTTATTACCAAATATTCACATATTTAGTAGCAAACACAGTAAGTATGCCCACTGAAAATAAATCACAATATAATAGTTTAATAATAGTAATGCTCAAAAACATTAAGTAGAACTTGAACAAAATTTCTTCTTGTATTCAAAACTTTGAATAGATACATAATATGTTTTCTTAAGAACAAGTCCTAGAAAAGCTTTTTGATTTCAAAGTTTGAAGTTTATATAGCCATCCTATTTCCAACCTCATAGCTTGATTGGTGATTGAAATAAGGAATGATTACATGCATTACACCGTTAAAAATGAGGACGTTACTCTCGAAAATCGGGATATTTTACTCTATTGCTTAATAATCAATTATTGAAATTTTATTGCACTTCAAAAGTATTTTTAAATCATACAAAGTTTGTCCTTTAGCATTGGTCTGGTACTCGCCCCGATAGAGACAGATAATCCAACAGTTGGTAGTCCATCTGCAAGGCAAAATGGTGAAAGGTCAGGCAGTGAAAAAGGATGTAAAGGACAGAGGAAAGTAGAACAAGGGCAAGTCAAAAGCAGGCCTCGACAGGAGGGGAAGAAATTTTGGTAAATAAATTATGGAAAATATCTTCGATGCCTACGGGGCAGGTACTCCTTCTCAAGTAAAATCACTCATTTCAAGCTAGGATCTTGACTACCAAACCAAAGAGGAGGGTGAAATACAAGAGGAAGCGATGGAGTTTCTGAAGGATCTAGGCAACACCATAAGCAAAATGTCATTATTTCAACAGTTCATCCATAATTATTGGACAATGAAATGTTTACCGGTGAAATCCATAGTTATTTTTTAGGAAATTGGAGGGGATCCGAAAGCTGCCTCTATTTTAGCTAAAATAAGAAGGGGTATCCAAGAAATCCACCTTCTAAAACATCACTAGAACGTCTGCTTGGGTTGCATGGAATTTCAGATGCAAAGTATGAATCAAGTGGCTATGCCTGGGTCCAATGTTAACGACTTGGTGCCTATCGAGAAATATGATGTTTGAGTCTTATGAAATCCTTTTTTTGTCCATTTGACATGCATATTAAGGGTAGAATTTACTTTCTAATGTCCTTGAATGTAATTGACAGTAAATTGGATAAAGAAGACAATATTAGGTTCAAAATTTATCAATTTTGGTTGGCCTATAACTCTTTAAGGTGGCCAACAGACTTGGTTTCCTATGGGTAGGTTGAGGCCATCAAATATTCTTCATTGTAACCATCTTTTCTCTTTTTGATTAATGGAAAATAGGAAGGATCTACTAAACTTACCAAAAAAATTGAAGTTTGTAATAAAAACAAAATTTAACCAATCACAATGCTAGTCAAACAAGGAATGGAACCTCTATGATAGTAAACATGAATACAAAAAAGAGCTTTCAAAAAATTCAATGATTGATTCTACTAAGTGAAGCATGCTCAATATCTAAACAAGAAAATGACACCTAAATTGATTTTCTCTTCTACTTTTATCCATGGTATGCATAATTTTTTTTTGCTAAATAATAGCTTCTATTTTAAAACATAGTGTAGGAGATGGATGCCCTTCTTTTGTCAAAAACTCATTTGGGAAGTTGAAGCACAATTTTTGGATTCACTTCATGTTTTTATTCTTCTTTTGCTTTATTGAACATGTTGACATGGAAACATGTCACTTATTCTATCGCTATCATTTATGTTGAGGTGGTTTGTTGAATTGAAGTCATGTAAATATGAGTTGATGTTGATGTGGAGAGAAGTATTGAAGTTTTATTTGATAATTTTGAAAAATATATCATCTATATTCGTGCAATGTCTAAATCAATATAGAGATTGTGTGAAGGAGAAGGAAGGGTATTCTAAATTTTATGTAGAGTGGTTATTGATCCCCTCGTTGTACCATTAACTACATCAAACTAATATTCATTTGATATCTCCTTTTCCAAACACCCTTTGTAATTCTCAATGCTAAAGAATCTTCTTTCATTATTCCACTAGGAAGGTAAACCAATTTCTAAATATTTTGAGATTTTGTTTCTAAATTGCTCGCAAAACTGTAGATTTTCTTGGCATTTCTCTTCTACTAACATAATTAATCTTTGTATGCATTGTATTTACTTGTATGATAAAAGTTGTTCTAACTTTGATTTTAAATACATCGAGATTAACTCTATATCTACTATTTACAAATTTAGTTACATTAATTACAACCTGCACCTTTCTCCTAATTTCTCCCAAGAATTTTTAACTTGAATTTTAATGTTTATTTCAAGATTATATAGTATTGTAGCCTTTTCAATAAAAATAACTAATAATGCAACTTCTCTTTCATTATCGACTTGTTTGATAATTTTCTCAAATTTCAACATTTTGATCCAAAAGAATTTGGAGTTGAGTCTTTAAATATTCTTTTTCTTTTTCTAAATAAATTATTTCCTTTGTTTGGAAATGTTCAGTCACAAGTAACTTCAACCTTACTCTAAGTGATTTAGTTTCATTCTCCTTTTATTTTTGAACTGAAGTAGGATAGAGGAATCTTCTGGAAATGTTACCAAAATGAATTTTTGTTGTTGAATATCATTTATTGTTAGAATTCTATTTCTATTAGTCCCTTTATAAAGTTTTAGTTGATTTTGTAATTTATCCAATTGCATCTCAAACTTTCTCACATTGGTAGTTCCTTTCATAATATCTCTTACTACTTAATTGCCAATTTTCTTATGTGATTCTATCTTATCCTCAAGTGGCATAGTATTTAAATAAAAATTATTTTTTTTGGTTTCATAATCATGGCAATTTAAATACTTTTCTAGCTAATCAAACTTTGGCTATAATATAACCATTTTTATAGTACCTTTATCATAATTTTGAGTAGTATTTTTGGTGGATTATCTTCATGACTAATCTATGAAGACTAATTATCATTGGCTTGCTTTGAAATTCTCTTACTGAAATCCATTTCACTAAATACTTCCCTTTTTTATTAACAACTTAGATTTCCTTAGAACTCTCTCCGCCCTGTTCGGGTCCTGTGATTTGGTAGATTGGCATGCCAAGTGACAAGGCAACATGCAAACCAAGCTTTAGAGCTCTAGGATCTAGCCCTCCTAGTCTCAGAGAGGGATCTCTCAATATTTTTATAAGGATGTGTCTTGAAAGTTTTAGTAGCTGATTTTAGGCTAGTTATGAAGTGCAGGGTTGTTTGTTTTGTTTGGTTGGACAAATGTGTTTCATGCAGTGTAGATAGAGCATGGGAATCTACAAGCCATTGGGCAATGGAGTTATGTGAAAATCCAAATAGTTTTGATTGGGAAGGAAGGGAAACCAAAGGGAAAATATAACTCGGTCAAGGAACTGTTGAATAATATAGGTGAAATGAGATGAACATTAAGGACTAAGAGTGAAAAGCAAACTAAACCCTTTCACAACGACTTAAAGGATTCGGGGAACACCCTATTTCCTCCAATAAGCTCACTGTTTTGGAATTAATCAATATAAACACTCACAAAAAAGGAGAAATGAAGACTAAAACCTTCTTAATGAATCATAGGATTCGGGGAACGCCCTATTTCCTCCTATAAGTTCACTGCTGAAAGCTAAATCAACAAAGACATAAAATTGCAATCAAAGAAGAGGGAATGCCTTAGAAATCTAGGACTGCAATTATAGGGACCTTCAACACAATAACCACAGTAAGAAACAGAGGGTATTATTGAAACAGACCTCTCAGTCAAACTGCAAGCATTAATAATCAAAGGGATATTTTAGATACAATATTCAGTGGCAAAGAAAGAGGGAACACCTGAACAATATTTAACACAACTGAATTAACCATTTATGAAATAAAACAAACTGAATATTCAAGAGAGAGATTGGACTACCCTGTCATGTTCAGTAGCAGAAAACATATAAACAGTGAAGGATAAATAGGTCGGAGGTGCTTCTAAGATACATTTCTCTGCCTAAAATTTTTATCATACTGTAAGTCAAAGCATAATGGAACAAAGTGATAAACGAGAAACAACATTAACAATAAGAGATTACTTCACCAAAACCAGGCTTAGGGATCCAATGGTTCAACCTCCTTCATCAACAGAAAAAACAGAGACTTCCACACTCCTTCAGAACACCAATGCTTCTTCAAAGCAGCAATCTATATATTACTTTAGAAATCAACAAATGCCAACCTTTTACAATGAGACTTCTAGGAGTCTTTATAGAGAAAATGGGAAAAGTAGGTGAAGAAGGTTTTAATGATCATTAGAGATAGGAGAGGGCATTCGAATGCTCCATTCTGTGTCATAAACACAACATTAAATCCTAGACAGACTTGGTGTTCTCGTTGCTTGTTGAAGTTCATTTGACATGACAGAAATCACTCCACAGAGTGTCCTTTGGGAGAAATACTATCTACAGTGGTACTGTTATCTCCTTTGGTGTGAGTTAAGTGGAAGAATGGGCCTTTAGGATTCCCATACTTCTGAATAACCGCTCCTGATAGTTTGTAGTAGTTTCTTTGGTGTAATAACTTCTTGGCAGGCTTGTGCTCATGGAGATGGGCTATGTCTGTGTTAGTCAACATTCTGCACTAATAACTGCTCTATCCCTTTGTACTTCAAATTGTTTTAGCTTCGTTTATGCTTTATCTTTTTTGATTGCTCGAACTACTTCTGCACTGATGCTCTCGAAGGTTTTATTAATATTCCGTGCCTTTGTCTTCCGCCATTGGATATGTGATCTTCATCATTTTTTAGTGTTTTGTGTACAGGTGTCGGGTTTCGCTAAGCTGGAGGGTTTACTGAGGGTTTATTTCTATGACCATTCGACCATCACGTAATTCACCCTTTGTTCTAGTTCCCTTGATGTTGATTCCTAGCCCTGAGATTTACTATCTGAGCCTACGTGTCACCTTTTTGACTGTAGGAAAAACTGCTAACAGAGTTACTCTTTTAAACCTGCAAACACAAAAAAACTTGTTATGAAATCCTGCGGATGAAGCAGTGGGCCCGACGATGACGTGTTCTTCTTTGTCATGGAGTGAACGACGGGGTCAAAGGGCTATGTGATGCGATGGCCCTAGATCTTCTCATATCAATGGCCAAGATTACATCGCATGGTCGGGGGTAAAGGAAAAGAACCAAGGGAAAAAAAAATGTGATTGTGATGGTGGGGGCCAATCATAAGGCAAAGACATGGTTCCGTGGAAAAATGGAAGGACCGAAGGGGAAAGAAAAGGCGCTTATCGCATCAGAAGTTTAGAAGAGTAAAGGAATGACTAGCGAAAGAAAATCCGATTACAATGAGCGATGGGGCTTAGTGCCTGGTCCTGGGTGCCAGGTCATATGCAAAGAATGGCTAAGGGCTAAGGTCGCAAAGGGCTTAAGGCCTAGATGGAGAAGCATGATTTTTGAGGATTTTTGAAGGGTTTTAAGGATTTTTAGGCTTTCGGTAGAGAGAAAGAAAAGGGTTTTTTAAACCTGTAGATGAATCTTTGAAGGTTTAAAGGGGATTTAAGGCTTTTAGGGGCTAAATGGAGGGTTAAAATATGGAAAGAAGGCTTTATGAAAATGGAGGGAAAAAGTGAAAATAGGCAGTTTCAGAGACCTTTGGAACAACTTTCTTTGGTGAATTAGCATGGTTTTAAGATGGAAACAACAGTGAAGATGAACCTCCAGGATAGGACAAACATAAGACTTCAGGCAAGAAAACAAATTTAGCCACCATTTGGTATATCAGAATTTATAGGTGGCTAACACGCCCATTACAACTTTATAGGTTACTTGAGAAGGTTCAAAAATATGAAATTTATGTGATATTTATAATTGGTTTTCCCAACAAGGCTTTCCTAAACTTATAAACTTTTAATTTCTCATATTCATTTGAATTTTTGGATTCTAATTCAATCTTTGCTTATTTTTTGTAATGTATTTGGTGTGTCTTCTTCCATAGGATCATCTATTACACTTCTTTGTTGATCACCCTTTTGTGGGGTTTCCACCTCAATATCTATCTTACTTAGAATAACTATTTGTTATACATAATTTTTTTTTAACCTCTACCCATGAATCTATGTTAGCAAGTATTTCTTTTTCTATATATTTATAATGAGTATATGATGATGCACCTACGATAATCCTCATTTCATATATAACATTAAGAAAACCATGTTTCCAAACATCTTCCTCAAACTGGGAGGCTTAAAAAGCTTTCAATAATGTCATAAAATTTTATTTTCTTGAAAATAAAGGATTAAACCTCTATTGGTAAAGGAAATTAAAAGTTATTTTCTTCTTAATAAATTTTTTATATGGTTAGCATTTGACCCTTGTCTGATTAATTATAAAGAAAAAATTCTATGAGTAATAAAAATAGGCAGTTTGAAAGGCTTCACTTCAAAACCATAAATGTTTGGACTATATAATCTTTGAAAATATACAAATCTCCAACATTTAAATTGGGATAAAATAGATTCATATGTAAGAGTTTTTTACATTTAGGGAATATCCTAAGAGGAGATTTGTTATGAATCAAAGTATATAAAATGGACATAAATTCACCACAAATAATTTGAAATTATTATGCTATTTTTTTTCCAAAATCTATGTTCATTTAAAATTTTGATGAACTATTCCCTATTGATCCACCATGTCTGGTATTAGATGACGAAAATATGTTGATTGATAATATATGAGAAGATATACTAAATATGATCAAAATTTGAATAATTTCCAACTTATAAAAAATTCTAAAATATTCATTGATTGTATTAGATAAATAACTAACACAATCTAGTCTTTCTAATTGAGTTATTCTAAGAATAATCCATAAAACAACTTCATCTATAGAATCATCATCATCATACCTACGGATTATGCAAATCATTGATATATCCTCCCTAATAAATTCTCTAAAAATAAAATAACTCAAAAATAGCTTAACTTTGTTAGTCCTCCTCCTAATAATATTGATAAAAAAATATTTATTTTCTAAATAGATAATTAATTAAAATTATTTCCTAATTATTTTTCATTTATTCTTTGAATTCCACTTCTATCCTTTATCGTTCTCCTAAGAAAGAGTGCACATGTGTTTAAACTCAAGAAAGTGACGAGTCATAGTAATAATTGATCGTGCCAAATAGTATTCTCATGAAGTAAAATCCTATATATTTCCATTAAACTTAAAAAACCTTATTCGAATCTATTGTGTTCTTTATCTGTAAGACTTTTGGCATCAAGTTTTACATTATCGGGTTTTCTACTAGTTTTCTTCCTTTCAGGAATCATTTCCCCCTTTTCATTTATTTTCCAAAAATAATAAAAACGATTTTCAATGAACCCTCTTTCTTCTAAAATTTTCAAGAAAACGTTCCTAAAATTATTTTGAAATGGAAAAAATTGAACTGATACTAGAAAAAGGTTGACATGTGGCCAAAAGTTGTTTGGAAAAAACCAATGTATCTGTTGATCAGCGGTTGTCATTGATGTCAACCCAAGCAGCACCAGGGGCTAACCCAATATTGAATGGGAATTTTGACCTACCAAATTAATATATTATGTGTCAATAATTTTTTTTATGGTTTCTACTTGTCGAGATGTTTCCGTTGATATATGGCATGCCATGTAATTCTTCACGGTTTGAGAGATATTCATGTTTGAAGTTTGTACCCCCAGTTAGTGGGCTAAAACCCCATAGGGTTGGGGCATGGGTCATTGAAAAGTCATAATTAATATTTTTTAAGCTCCTAAAATCCCTCCCACGTTCACTTGTTGAAGCCCCTCTCAACTTAAGCATTTATATAAATTGTGATCTTCATTTCCTCCTTAGGCAAGTGATTCAACCATCTGAAATAGGTCATCGTGGAATTTTTGCTCTAACGTTTTTTCTATGAAGGTTCAGAAGCTGAAATTTTTATGAGGCTAAGCTGAAATCCTGACGAAGCTTCTGTAAAAATTTTAGATGAAGGTGCACAATATTTTTGGAGATATGATTTGTGGAAGTCAGGGTTTTTACATGCTCCTGAAATTCATCTCAAAGAAGTGACCTTGGTAAATTCGTCATAACTCTCTCTCTCTGAGCATCAGATTGGAATACCATAAAAAGTGGCAGATAATTCATAGTCTTTAATTTTTTCTCTATATATTTTAGAGCCAAATGAAGAAACAGTGACACGTGGCATGTCGTACAAGTGCACTCTGCTGAAACAATCCATAATTAGGGTACTGTGGGAGAATGTGGGTATAACTATCTCTCAAGAATCCCTTGGTGGAGTAGGATCCGTGGGCATTGGCAAGATAACTCAAAGGACTACTACAGGACTAAAAATCAGATATTGGGGATCTGAAATAACAGAGATACACTAGATTCAATATCAAGCACTTAGAAGGCAAAGAAAAATCTAGATCATGTGTTTTCAAGGGTTGCAAAGGACCAGACTTTCTGTGGCAGCAAAGAAAATAAAGGTGCAACAGAGGGTAGCATAACAAGAGCAGCAACCAAGGTGCATAACATCAGCAATAAGTTCATCATATGAAGTCTTCAAGTGGGAAGCACTGCATACAATCATTGTACTAAGTCATTGTAAATACATTATTGTAAAAATTGTACTAGTGTCTATCTGCCGAGGGTTGAAGAGGCAGTGTTGGGAGGTCTACGATCATCATTAGGTGGTTGTGTCAAAGTTGGAGTTATGGTCTAGTATATCTTATTCTTCTACATCATTCTATGTCATTGTAAAGTGGACCATTTTCCTTGGTACGAGATTCCATTCTTCTTTTATTATTCTATAGGGTGCTAGGGTGGTGCTAGGGTGAGTTGTAGCTCATTGGGTGTTGGGGCATCCATTCAAATTTCTTGACTACCAAAGAATCTCAAAGTGTTGGAGCCGTCCATCCATCGGGAGTCGGGAGAAGAATGCTTTCTGCATTCTAGGAAGTTGGAGCCATTTTCAATTGAGTTGAATATTGTGTTGAATACAGAAGTGCCATTAGGTGGTTTTTGTCCCGGAGTGGGTTTCCACCTTAAAAACTGTGTGCATTTGTGTTCCTCTTGTTTGGTGCTATCATTGTACAAACACTGATAATAATTTAATATTAACTAATTCTCTAATTGAAAGGAATACTGATTCACCCCCCCCCTCTCAGTATTTCCAACAATTGGTATCAGAGCTTGGTTCCTTTAATAGTAGTTTAACAGCTGGAAGGAGGTCATGAAACATACCAAGAATGGTGTACCTCTATTAAATGAAAATAATTATGCACTTTGGAAAGGAAGAATGGAGGTCTATCTCTTGGCACAAGGTTACGAAGTATGGGACACTGTTCAAAATGGATTTACATCAATCGCGGATGAACAAGGTAAGAAGAATTTGGTAAATGATGCAAAATCAAAGAATATTCTTATCAGTGGACTTATTGAATCTGCTTATCATAAGGTTTTGGGTTGTAAAACCACCAAAAATGTATGGGACAAGCTTGAGAATATATATGCAGGTGACTCAAATGCAAAAGAATAAAAGATTCAAATCTATAGAGCAAAATTTGAGCAACTCAGAATGAAAGAAGATTGCAACATTACTGCATACTTCCAATACGTTGATGAAATAACCAATACTCTGGAAGGATTGGGAGAGCGAGTTGACGAGAAGACTATTATATAGAATATTCTTAGAACATTACCAGGGAGATTCAACCCAAAGGTATCGGTCTTATAATACAATGCAAATATGGAAAAACTCAGCAAGGAAGAATTACATGGAGTTCTCATAGCATATGAAATGAGACTTGATGAAGAAAAGCATACTTCAAATCTAGAAACTGCGTTCGTTGCATCTAAGAAAACCAATAAGGACAAACAACCTTCAATTGAAATGACATGCACCTGCAAGTGTGAAGAAAAGGGAGATGATAGAGAAGGTCTTTCAGATGAAGAATATGCTTACTTTATGAGAAAACTAAAACCTGGTAAGTGAAAATTCAAAGGTAAACTTCCATTGATATGTTTTGGTTGTGGTGAGGTTGGGCATTTCGTAGCAAAATGTCCAAACAAAAGTGACGAAAACTCAAAAGGAAAGAAAGGCTTTAAGAAATTCAACAAGCAAGGAAAAAAGAAAGGATCCAAAAGGAACTTTCTCTCTAAAGAAGATAGCTCATCATCCGATGAAGAAAGTGACAGCAAAGAAGAAGCCAATGAGAAAGTATTGTTTATGGCCAAGCACAATAAACAAGAAGTATCAAACAATGAAGAACAAGGGTTGACCATAGAAGAATTTTATGAGGAGGCAATCAGCCTTATAAAAGAGCTCAATGCTGAGAAGATCCATTCCAATACTCTTGAAGAACAAGTTCAAGGTCTCAAAATTGAGGTTGAAGAACAAAAATGTATTAAAGAGTCACTTAAAAAGAAGTTGGAAGAAAGAAACCAAGAAAGGGAAGCATTAGAAGCCAAAGTAGTCTCGCTGCGTAAGGAAGTGAAGAAGGGAAAAACTATCCAAAACTTTGCCAATAGCTCAAGGGAATTGGAAGAACTTATCAACAATCAACGATCTTACAACGAAAAAACTGGCCTCGGTTACAAAGAAGAAGAAGCAGGACCTTCTACAACAAAATACAATGAACCTATGAGATCTGACATACATGAAGACTTCATTGGACAAGATTCGCAAGCACATCCTTGGAAGACGATTCCTCGACGAAGATTTTCATCTAGGTACCAACCTATTTTTCATAGATATTGTTATTCATGTGGAAAATTTGGTCATAAAGCTGTAGAATGTCGCACGTACCCTAGGAACCAATACAATTCCAAGAGATTCTTCAAATATGAACCTCCCAGGGCTCAACGAAACATCAATAGATTTGAACATTTAAGAAATAATATGGAATGTTACAAATGTCAAAATTTTGGACACATAGCCAAAGAATGCAGACTTGAAAATCCTCCAGAACAATCTTCGAAGCCACAGAATGAATGAACATGGAAGAAGAAGAAGACTGATAATTATACTCTCGCTCTCAAGGTTCAAAAAAATAAAGATGTGTGGTATGTTGATAGCAGTTGCTCAACACATATGACTGGAGATAGAAAGAAATTTGTATCTATAAAAGAGAAGAAGGACAGAACCATATCCTTTGGAAATGATGGATCTTCAAATGTTATAGGATCAAGTATTGTCACTCTCGAAAGCAAATATGTTATAGCAAAGAATTTTCTATTGGTCGAAAACATGAATCACAATCTACTCAGTGCTGGACAAATGTGTGATCAAGGACACACAATGCTATTCAACTCCACAAAATGTGAAATCAGGAAAGGTGGGTATGGTAAAATTGTGGCTACAGCAAGTCGAGCTCCAAACGACATATATGTTCTGGATGAAGCAACTAAAGCATGTCTACTAGCTAAAGAAGATGAAATCTGGTTATGGCACAAATGAATGGGTCACATAAACTTTGACAATATTGTCAGGATAAGCAAAAGGAAGCAGTACGAGAAATGCCAAAATTCTCAAAACCTTCCAACACACTATGTGAGGCATGTCAGCATGGCAAGCAGAAAAAATTCCAATTTAAAACAAAAGAACACTTTTCATCACGTCCATTGGAATTGATACATACTGATCTATGTGGTCCTGTGAGAACAAAAGGCTTAGACAGAGAATTATATTTCATGTTAATGATAGATGACTATACCAGGATGACATCCGTCAGTTTCCTAAAGAAAAAATCTGAAGCATTTGAGTGCTTTAAGATCTGCAAGGAGTTGGTTGAAAATGAAACTGATTTGAAAATAAAGTGTTTAAGATCAGATAATGGTGGAGAATTCACTTCCAAATTATTTCAGCAATACTGTGACGAAAATGGAATAAAAAGGAAATTTTCAACAGCACGAACACCTCAGCAAAATGCAGTTTCTGAAAGAAAGAATAGAACTGTATAGGAAATGGGTAGAACAATGTTGAAGGACTCAAAATTTGATGAAAAATTCTGGGTTCAAGAAATTGATACGACAGTCTTCATTATCAACCGAAGTCTTCTCAGAAATAATTGCAACAAGACTCCATATGAATTATGGAAAGGAAAACCAGCTAATGTAAAATATTTCAGAATCTTCGGAAGAAAATGTTATATTAAAAGAGAAGATCAAAATTTGGGTAAGTTTGAATCAAGTGTTGATGAAGGTATCTTTGTTGGTTACTCACACAAAAGAAAAGCCTATAAATGCTATAATCTAAGACGAAAACAGATAGTGGAGAGCATAAATGTTACATTTGATGAAAATGGTGTCCTAGCGAGTAATGATGAGGATCTAGAATATTTGAAACTTGAGACAGAGGATGATAAAGACAAAGATAAAATTGTAGAACAAGAAGCAACTATCAACGAGGAAGAAGTAAACAATGATCATCAAGATATACCAGAACAACAACAAGAAGCTCCTCCAAGGAGAAAAAAAGAGTGGATTCAAAAGAACCATCCATCAAATCAAATCATTGGTGACATAAATGAAGGTCGACATCTTCGTTCATCACACCAAGCTCATGTTTCTTTTCTAACAACCTTTGAGCCTAGTAGTTTTGAGGAAGCTAGCGAGAATGAACATTGGGTAGCAGCTATGAATGAAGAATTGGATCAAATTGAGAAGAATAAAAGCTGGGAATTAGTTCCACGACCAAAAGATAAAAATTTCATTGGGACTAAATGGGTGTTCAGGAACAAATTGAATGAATATGGGCAGGTTACCAGAAATAAAGCAAGATTGGTTTGCAAAGGCTATGCACAAGTGGAAGGAATTGATTTCGACGAAACATTTGCACTAGTTGCCAGAATGGAAGCCATCCAAATTTTTCTCGCCTATGCATGTTCAAGAAAAATAAAAGTCTACCAAATGGATGTTAAGTCAGAATTTCTGAATGGAGAATTAGAAGAAGAAGTTTACATCGAACAACCTGAAGGTTTTCTACTATCACAAAAAGAAGACTATGTCTGCAGGTTAAAGAAGGCTCTATATGGCCTCAAGCAGGCTCCCAGAGCATGGTATGCTCGTCTTGATGGATATCTATGTCAACAAGGGTTCAAGAAAGGTACTGTTGATAGCAATCTTTATGTACAAATAGATAAAGATAATTTAACAATCGTTGAGGTATATGTGGATGATATAATATTTGGTAGCAATGATGATCGACCAAGTAAGAAATTTTCTACAAAGATGCAAAGTGAGTTTGAGATGTCTTTACTTGGTGAGCTGACATACTTCTTAGGGCTTCAAATATCTCAGCAAGAGAAAGGAATATTTATATGTCAAGCCAAGTACATCAAGGAAATGCTCAAGAAATTCAAAATGGAAGATTGCAAACTTGTCCTTACTCCGATGGTAACAGGTTGAAAATTGAGCATAGACGACTCATCTAAGGCTGTGGATCAGAGGTTGTATAGATCTATGATTGGTAGTCTTCTATATGTAACAGCCTCTCGGCCAGATGTTATGCAAGCAGTTGGACAAGTAGCAAGATTCCAAGCAGCACCAAAAGAATCACATATTATTGCCATCAAAAGAATTCTTCGATATCTAAAGGGCACAAAAGAATATGGCTTGTGGTATCCCAAGGGTAACAATCTCATTATTCAAGCCTTTACAAATGCAGATTGGGCAGGAAGCGTTGATGATCGTAAGAGTACTAGTGGAGCAGCATTCTATCTAGGTGGTTGTCTCGTATCATGGTTGAGCAAAAAGCAAACTTCAATCTTGTTATCTACAGCGGAAGCAGAATACATTGCAGCAGCATCATGTTGTACTCAAGTCCTTTGGATGAAATTTTTTTTGCAAGATCTTCAAGTACAATTCAGTGAGCCTATTCCCATATTCTGTGACAACACTAGTGCCATCAGCATCTCCAAGAATCCTGTCATGCATTCAAAAACAAAACACATTCCGATCAAATATCATTTTGTTAGAGAACAAGTCGCTGAAAAGATTATCAAACTTGAGTATGTTTGTACAAATGAACAAATTTTTGATATCTTCACTAAACCTTTACCTCGTGAAGCATTTGAATATCTTTGTCAAAATCTTGGGATTCTCCCAAGTTCTCATTAGATTGCAGGTCTGCATGACGGTTGTGTGTCAGGGGGAGTGGAAGTGCGTACAGGTCTGCAGGATGGTTATGTTTCAGGGGGAGTTACCCTTTGCCATTGATGTCAAAGGGGGAGAGAATTTTGTAGGAAGAGGTGTCATGATCGTAGGGGGAGTAATTTTGTTACCATCAATGCCAAAGGGGGGGATTATTGATCAGCGGTTGTCATTGATGTCAACCCAAGCAGCACCAAGGGCTAACCCAATATTTCATGGGAATTTTGACCTACCAAATTAATATATTCTAGTTCAATAATGTTTTTTATAGTTTCTACTTTTTGAGATGTTTCCGTTGATATATGGCACGCCATCTAATTCTTCACGGTTTGAGAGATATTCATGTTTGAAGTTTGTACCCCTAGTTAATGGGCTAAAACCCCATGGGGTTGGGGCATGGGTCATTGAAAAGTCATAATTAATATTTTTTAAGCTCCTAAAATCCCTCCCACGTTCACTTGTTGAAGCCCCTCTCAACTTAAGCATTTATATAAATTGCGATCTTCATTTCCTCCTTAGGCAAGGGATTCAGTCATCTGAAACAGGTCATCGTGGAATTTTCGCTCTAAAATTTTTTCTACGAAGGCTTAGAAGCTGAAATTTTTATGAGGTGAATCCAAAATCCTGAGGAATCTTCTGTAAAAATTTTATATGAAGGTGCGCAATATTTTTGGAGATATGATCTGTGAAAGTCAGGGTTTTTGCAGGCTCCTGAAATTCATCTCAAAGAAGTGACCTTGGTAAATTCATCATAACTCTCTCTCAGAGTATTGGATTGGAATTCCATAAAAAGTGGCAGATATTTCACAGTATTTAATTTTCTCTTTATCAATTTTAGAGCCAAATGAAGAAACAGTGACACATGGCACTCCGTACAAGTGCACTCCGCTGAAATAGTCCATAATTAGGGCATTGTGAGAGATTGGGTATAACTCTCTCTTGAAGAATCCAAATTGGGTCCGACCTATGGCATTGGAAATATGACTCAGAGGACTACTACAAGACTGAAAATCAGATATTGAAGATTTGAAATAACAGAGAAACACCAGATTCAATATCGAGCTCCTAGAAAGCAGGAAAAAGCTAGATCATGTGTTGTCAAGGGTTGCAAAGGACCAGAATTTTTATGACAGCAAAGCAAAGAAAGGTGTAGCAAAGGGTAGCATGACAAGAGCAGCAACCAAGGTGCATAACAACGGCAAGAAGTTCATCATATGAAGTCTTCAAGTGGGCAGCACTACATATAATCATTGTAAAGGTATCATTGTACTAAGTCATTGTAAATACATTATTGTAAAAATTGTACTAGTATCTATCTACCAAGGGTTGAAGAGGCAGTGTTGGGAGGTCTAGGATCATTATTAGGTTGTTGTGTCAAAGTTGGGGTTATGGTCTAGTATATCTTCTTCTTCTACATCATTCTATATCATTGTAAAGTGGACCATTTTCCCTGGTACGGGAGTCCATTCTTTTTTTATTCTTCTATAGGGTGGTAGGGTGGTACTAGGATGAGTTTTAGCTCATTGGGTGTTGGGGCATCCATTCAATTGACTACTGAAGAATCTCGAGCGTTGGAGCATCCATCCAGTGGGAGCTGGAGAAGAATGCTTTTCTAGATGCAAGGAATTTGGAGCTTTATTTTCAATTGGAGTTGAATATTAAAGAATTATTAGAAAAGAATTAGGTGGTTTTTGTCCTAGAGTGGGTTTCCACCTTAAAAACTGTGTGCATTTGTGTTCCTCTTGTTTTCTGCTATCATTGTACAAACATTGATAGTAATTGAAGATTAACTAATGCTCTAATTGAAAGGAATATTGATTCACCCCCCCTCTCAGTATTTCCAACGGTATCATGCCTATCATTATCATTAAAACACTTGTATCTCTAACTCCCATGGTGAGTATGAGCCATTGATTCAAGTTTTGCATGCCTTTATATTTGGTTCATTCAAAATTATGATCAATATGTTTATGACAATCCCCTATCACACTAAGTATTTTTTATAGGCTTAATTATAGCCCCTCATGATGGTTTTAAAACAATTTTTTGTTAACCTTTTGTTTTCATAGGGGCTTATTAAATCTATATTATGTAAACTGCCCCTTTTTGTTTGAAAATTTAATATTTTTTTAAAGAAGAGAAGAAAACCCTATAAAAACAAAGGTTCATGTATTCCTCAGCATTACCATGAATTCCTAATTGTGCATTGAATAATATATTTTTACAATTTTATATTTGAACCTCGACAACCATGGCCACTACTAAAGTGTAAAATTTCAAACATGGGTCCCAAGATGAAAATTTTACTGTCAAAACATTAAAAGAGTGTGCTAAAACATGGAGATATACAAACAATTGTCCAAAATGTATGCTAATTACTTTAAGAGGAGCATAGGTTTATGATTTTATCTTTAAACAATTCAATGTGCAAAATGAGGAGATAGATGATGCATTAGTTGCACTATGATGATATGGCTATGGAATTGAAAGTATTTAGGCAAAAGGTTTTCCTAGAAGATACTTTGGTTGCAAGAGAAATTAAAATTCCATGTAGAGGGGTAGAAACATTTAACTCTTGTAAAACTCATAAGGTAGAAGATATTGACGCAGCCAGTCAAATATATGGACAAAAGGAATATATTCTAGGGAATAGTTTAAAAAAAATGTTCTCTAGAGTTTATACAATTTTTTTATTCAAATTATTTTGAGGAGAATTATGAATAATCATAAAAATTATATTTTTGGTGATTATGTGTGGCTAATTATTCATTGGATTGAAGATAAGGTTATAGATGTCCAATTTTAGTTTCGTATAAATACATAGAAAATAATTGATTTTGTGTTCAAACAAGCCATCTTAAACTTATATTAGGAGATTAAAAAATGAGTAAAACTAATGAGGAAGTACTTGGATAGACTCTTAGTAATGATGTTGAAAATTATAGTGATATAGCTAACTAAGATGAATTTATTGTCACCAGGGCTTTAATAGACCTACATGTATGTATGAACGAAGATGATGAATAGGAAGATATGGAAAATTATATAGAAACAAGAAATAATTATTTGTTTTTTTACTTCAAAATGTACAAATGATATAATTCTTCCTAAATATATGGCACTTGAGTATACTGTCCCTGTTATGGCTGCTTCAACATATCCAATTTCAAATGTGCATAGTTCAACATACAATTTTTAAGATGTATTTGTATTCATATTTAATATAATGGTGTAGTAAAAACTAGTTGTAATGGAGAATCATTTGTTCATATATATAGAGAGAGAAGAAGTGAAAACTACAAGAAAATTATATGTTTAAATGCATGAAGGAGATTGCATTGTTTGCAATCAACAATTGCAAATAAATCATAATACTTAATGAGAACCATAAATATAAATTCTCATATTATTGATGGATTAAAAAGTAAGGTATCTAAAATTATAGAAGAATCTTTGAGGGATCTCGATATTATCAAGGAAATGTTCAAAGTTAGTAAGGCTAAAGACGAAAATACTATTAGAAGACTTCAAGAGGAATTGTGAAGTATACCAGAGATTTTGGAAATAGCTCCATTACAACTGTAATCACCTTAAAGGTTGAGTTGAATAAGAAGTTAAAGCAGAAAGATAAATTAATTGAAAATTTAAAGGTTGAATTTAAAAATAAATTGAAAGAGGAGCAATAGAAACATGAATCACATGTTGTAAAATATAATGAACAATTACATTAGATTGAGGAAAGCCTATGCTAGCCACACTATAATTTGAATGAGATATTTAAAATATACAAGTTAAATAACTTGAAGAGGAAAACTAGTGGCATAGTAAAGAAGGTGGCAAGTGTAAACAAAATAGCAATAAAAGGCAGTTATACGAAACTTGATGGAAAGGCTAAAGGTATTAGTAACGGTAAAGGTAAAATTTAAGGTATTCTAGGAAACAAAATTCCTTTGATTGACTTGGATAAGTCCATACAAACACAAGAGAAGAGGTTGTAAGAAATTTTTACATCCAAGAGCATTGTAGCTAATCTATATGCCTCATCTCCAATGATTGAAGGAAAAGCTAGCTAAGAGAGAGGAAATGCTTACAAAGATAAAAATTAACTCGTATAGAAATGAAAAACATAATATTTGGGATGTGAGATGGAGATGCAAGACTTGAAATCCCAAATTATTGAATTTTAGTAACAATTATAGAGGCCCATAGTTGAGGTAATGTAAACTTTATCTACTAGAAATGATAAATAATTGAGGGAACAAGAAATTAATAATGAAGTAAAAAAATGTAGGTATCAATTAGATGAAGTTTAATCCCAACTAAAATTGAAAAAGGGATATCTTTAAAGAAATAAGAAAAGAACACATTGAGGAGCCTAAGAAGAATGTGGAAATGTTGAAAAATCTAGAAAAATATAAAAAGAAATTGCAAGAATCTTTGCAAAATTATGCATAGCAAGTTCAAAAACTAAAAAATTACTTATAACATGTGCCCACTATAGTACTATAATTAAAAGCCTATACAAAAGGGAAAAGACACACTACTAAATTTTCTTCATTTAAAGAGGAAGGTTGGCAAAAACCTCCCAATAACCTAGAGTAATATATATATATATATATATATATATATATATATATATATATATATATATATATATATATAATTTTATTTTATTTTATTTTATGCAACTAATAAATTCAAGACCATTTATGGTATTTGTTTTATTTTTTTGTTTGTGTACATTTTTTTATTGATAGAAAATTAATTTTAGTACATTGATAGTTATAAATTTATTTGGTATTTTTTCCTTTAAAAGATTGATATTTTTATTATTAAAAATAAAATTACATTTTAAAATGCATATCAATTGATAAAATAACTTGCTACCCCTTGAAATTCAAATATGTAAATGGATGAAAATTATAGTGGTTTTTAGCTATAAACAAGTATGAATGTGTATATTTACATATCAAAGCATGTAATACTTTAAAAGTTAATTGAGTTTGAGTTATATCAACATACACCACCATTCTCATCTTGTTTGCAAGATGTTTGAGTAAAAAATAAGAAATTTCCCATACTTGACTTGTTGATATAATAGCGGTATTTACAAAAATTTATCTTTTATGTTATGAATATTAAACCTATATGCTTTAAGATGAATATGCCTTGTAAAATAATAATTGTGCATGATGCAATACATGCTCAAAATACAAATGCAACATTTTCCTAATTTCCCCATAATGGTAATTTTCATGTCATGATCATTCATAATTCAGTATATGGATAAAAATATATAACTAGGACTTAACACATTCACTATATATTTGTTCCAAATATTTCATATTTATATATACAATTTTAAACCCTACTTGCAATCATTATTGCACAAATACCATACTCGGTATATTCATATATAAAAACAATCCACAACTACAATATGTCACCTATGGAATCATTAGTCCATTATATATCACTATAAATCATATCAAAGTTATATATGTAACAATAAATATTAGTTCATGTATGTAACCCCAATTCAAAATGTATTTTTCACCCTTCACCAAATTATGGGCACACATCAACATATATATAGTCTATAGGTTATCTAGGTTATATAGGCTAGTTAGCTACAAAAATCATCTAGGTTAAATTCTATATGAAACCTATAGGTATAAAATTTAGAATTATTTTGTTGATTTCCAAAAATGACCTCATCAAAATTTGGGAAGACGACCCAATTAGAGCCTCAAACCAAGATCTTATCCGTTTGATTTGGCGGTTCCGACTAGTTCTATTGGATCTAATTACCTCCTCACTCTCCTTGCTAACTTTTGATTTATATAATTGATTATAAAAAATAAGAGATATATTAGATTTACCCTCTTTTTTATATCTTGTAAAAAAGGAACCCTTAGACTGATTTGAGGGCTCAACCAAGCCACACCTATGGTTTTTCATGTGGAAGTAGACTTCTAAAATGCGAGGAATAAATTTTAAATGCAATTATATTCTAGGATACAAGAAACAAAAAAGAAATCTACTCTATCATGTCTCAATTAGGACCAGATATAGATATTATTCAAATCAAGAGAAAAATGATTAAAATAATGGGAATTGAACATGTTCTTAATGATGAATATAATGTTGCAGAAAAAGTTCTACTAGCTGATATTTTAGGTGCAACACATTTCTTCTTTGGAGATTTTAAAGCATTGAATGATTAGCCATTAAAACTAGGAAAAAATTCACTTAATTCTTATTGAAAATACAACAAGAAATGTGTGTCTAATTTAATTTTCCCTTAATTAAATTGAACAATAAAATGCAATCTTATCTCATAATCACTTGTAATAGTTAACTGAGCATGATAAACTCAGTTAGCTCGTGAATTTCGAGTTGAGGGTGGTTGGTGAGGCATGCAGAGTGATTCTATTAGTTATTGAGTCCAAGTTGCAGTTATTGCATTAGTTTAATGCATGAGAAACAACTAACTATATTAATTGAGTTAAAATCAGTTTAACTAGTTGTAATTGTTTATTGCACTAACAAGAGGTCAAGTGAGTTAAATAAGATTTAATTCACATACAATGATCTTTCATGTAACTAATGATTTAATATTAATAGCTACATGCATGTCAGTTCGAGTGGAGGCCCAGTTGAGATAGAGGTTAAAGGGATGTTAACTATCAGTTGTATTATTAGTAGGTTATCCGCATGCAGCAAAACACCCATAAGATTTCCAATGATCATTGTGCAGTTTTGGAAGGCCGAATTTCCTAAAGAATAGGAATTTCATTCTACATGAATTGCGCAAGCAAGGAAGGCTGAGCAGAGGCTAAAAATTGGCTAAGTGTTGGTTGATTTTGTCCGGATCAATGTGAGACAGTTGTGAGAGTGCAGGAGACTCTTGTGAGAAGAGTGCATTGTAATTGTTTAATGATTCCTTGGTTTATATGCAAAGATAGAGGGGTTTTGAGTAGTAAGCTTTCCCCGAGAAAATATCTCTGTTGCGGATTGATTTGCTTCTTTCTTTACTTGTTGTGATTGGTGATCGTGTTTATTTTCCATAGTTAATTTGTAGAAGGATTCAATTTATTTCTTTAGCATATCGCATGATCATATTGAATCCATTTCAATACATATTGTTTGTATAATTTCTACATGTTGTTAGAGTGTAGGAAATCACTATCGGGGAGAAGAAGTTGAGTTTGTGTTGAATAGCATCCGAATTTGAAAAAAAAATCTTTGGTGCGACAAGTGGATCAAGATCAAGATGGCTTTCAATGGCTGGAGATTGGAATATGCACTCAAGGGAAGTTCTAACTATATTGCAGGGAAAGACAGGATGGAGGTAGTTCTGGAGGACAATGATTTGAAAGAATTCATTGATAATGACATTCCTAGGCCCGCACCAACAGATGTCGCTCTTCTTGATGCTTGAAAAATAAGGTTGAAAAGGCGAGGAGGATCTTATTAGAGGGAGTACGAGACCACATTTTCTCCAGTCTCCATGGAAAAGTGACTCCATATGCAATGTGGAAGGCTTTGACAGATCTGTTTTAGAGTAGTAGTGACCATAGAAAATTGGCACTTAAGGACAAGCTCAGGAAAATAAAAATGGAGAAAGGCGACACTATTCTGAAATATTTACCAAGTTCATCCAATGTCGAGATGAGCTTGGGAGTGTTAGAATTACTATAGCGGATGATGACTTGGTGAGCCTAACTCTTCTAGACATTCCCAAGAGTTTGAATAGTTATCAAGACTCTGTCAATGGGAGGGAGAAGCTGCTATATTGGGAGCGAATTTGGTCAGATTTGGTGCAATAAGATATTAAGCAGAATATCATGGATGGATCCTCATCCAAGATGGATGATGAGGAAAATTTTCCTTAGATGGTAAGGAATAAGGGGAAGGGAAAGAAATCCTATTCCAAATCTAAGACCGGAAAATAAGGCAAGAAGTGTGACATGTCCAGAGTGAAATGTTTTCACTGTCATGAGCATGGACATTATGCCACTAATTGTCCACAGAAGAAGAAGAAGAAAAAGAAGGCTTCAGGATATGCAGCTGGTGAGGCTTAGGCCTCGCAATTTGAGTTGGACTTCTCGCTCATCGCATGCAGGGTGTATAGTGCGATGGGATCAGTGTGGTACTGTTTAGCCAATTTAATGTCTTAAATTGCTTACATAAATTATTAACCGAGGTTTATCAATTGATGAAGTGTGGTGCACTATATGTGCTTATTTAACCTTATTATTACTTCGTTGTATGTATTTTTATGTTGTTTTGGGGGTTTTTTTCTTTATGTCTAAGAGTGTTAATTGAAAACTATAAAATGAATCAAATGAACCTAGTGAAATTTAAATGTGTAAAACTAATCTTAAAAGAAGGAAGAAAAGGAAGTGTTCCTAGGTTAAACTAATTTGCATAAAAATGAATCAAAGATTATTGGCTGGTTAGAATTTGATATGAAAACATAGTGTCTATTCCAATGACTTCTAATTTAACATTAGTCATATTCCATGGATATAAATCTTATAACTAAAATTTGAAATTGTAATGCTACTCTAAATGAAAGCAGATTCAAAAGAAAACAACTAATGTATGTTTGATTACTCCAGAGTTCAATATGAACTATCACCCTCTTGAAATGATGTGTAAGAAACCAATTATACCTTAGTTTCTAATGTTCTAGAAAAACAAGTAAAGTGTGCAAAAGAAAACTCAATAATTGCATAAATTAGATATTCAATCATTCAATTTAGAAATATGATAAAATCATCTTCTTGAAATGAATTTTAAGAACACCAATTGATACAATTAAATGAGGATCTAAAAGCAAATGTGAAAGCATGTAATGTTGAAAATGCAGCAATATGATGGAGCTTAGTGAAATGATGTCGCCTTCACTAAGTGGGCCCGCAGGCAAATTCTGGCGCAAAGTCTATTTTTAGACTATGTCTATTTTTAGACATATGGAGCATGGTCCAGGGGTTGCAGTATGTTATTCTTGGAGTATTGGTCATGTTGGTAAAAATAGATGGACTTCTATTTTTTGACCTATAGGTCGAAGTCTATATTTAGACTGCCTATCCTAAAAATAGGGAAGTCAAATATTATTTACCCTTAATAATATTTGGACTATAAACTTCAGTTTACTCTCTTGGAGCACTTCAGTTCGAGCTATAGAAGTGGCTCATGCATCTGATAGAGGAATTACGCTATTCCTAGGGGTTTGGTGAGCTCATGCATGGTTGACTTCAGTTAGGACTTCAGTGGCAGAAGTTTGGTGGAGTTGATGAGACAGTTGGTGGAGTTGTGTTCGGTTTAACTTAATTGAACTAGTTGAGATTAGTTTAACTAGCTAATCAACTAGTAATGAGTGGAGTGAATTAAATATTATTTAATTCATTAATTAGTAACTCATTATTCAACTCAAGAACACATCATTTCACTACAGTGCATGGACAGTTCAGTGGAGACCAGTGAAAGAGGTAGATGAAAAGGTGGAGTTAGCTATCAGTGGCGACATCAGTTGTGCATGAGATTTGCACCACACTTGGAGGAATTTCCCATGATGATTGCACTATCAAGCCAAGGAGATTCGAACCTTGGATCTATATTTAGACAGGCCTGGATTGCGCAATAGAGGCAAGGAAATTAGTGGTTGAGTTTTGAACCAGTAACCTGTTCAAAACCAAGCTAGTTTGTGTGTAACTTTATGAGAAAGTACTGAGTACTTGTGAGGAGTATTGTACTGAGTTTGTTGCATGATTTCTCCATTATAATATACACAATAGCTGCGGGGTTTTTAGCTATAAGCTTTCCCCATACATACTATGTTAATGTGTATGATGATTTGATGTGCTATCGCTTGTTTTTATTTCCGCATGTGTGATGATCTGAGTGGAAGAGATTATGTGTTGCATATAAATTCGAATTGTATGTGATCAGGATAGTCTCGGTGAATAATTAATCATTATTCAGCAAATTTCTACATGGTATCGGAGCTATTGAAGTAGAGATTGATCATCACAGTGATTACAAACTTATTTTGGTAGACAGAGTCAGCATGCGGGCCAGGTAGCCTCCGGATTCATCTTTCTTCGGAAAGTGAAAGGTCTGGTAAATGCTCCTTGCAGTCGATCTCTGTGCTAGAAATAATTTTTTCTCACAGATCTAGAGCGGTTGAGCTTTGAAGTGGAATTTGAATTTTGCAGCAGTTTTGTTTTCTTGGTGCCGGTGTTGAAAATGTTCTTTCAACTAGCTTATGACTCCGAATATGCTCTTGAAGGTAGTTCGACTATGTTGCATGGAAGGATCGTATGGAGGTGATAGAAGATAATGGTCTCGAAGGAGGTTCATAGATACGATGTCCAAAAGCCCACCGGATCCGTCGAAGTTGAAGCATGGCAAAAGAAGATGGCGAATGTCGAAGGATCCCGTTGGAGGGCGTCAAGGATCATATTGTATCTGGGCCGCATGGAAAGGATTCTCCATATTTAATGTGGAAAGCTTGACTAGATCTATTCCAGAGTAAGAGCGACTCAAAGGAAGCCGGCGTCAAAGATAAGCTCAAAGAACATCAAGATGGAGAAAGGCGACAAGATCGCCAAATACTCACGAAGTTCACTCAATGCGTAGATGAGCCGGGAAGTGAAAGGGACTGCTGGAAGACGAGGACATACGACTCGCTCTCCTTGGTCTTTCTCGAAGGTTTGGCACTCATATCAAGATAAGGTCAATGGTCGAGAGAAGCTACCGGATGGGAGCGCTTTGGGCGGATCTGGCAGAGGAGATAAGGAGGACTACTGAGATGGATCTTCATCAAAGGGAGCCGATGAAGAAAATTGCGCTGTTGCCAAAGCAAAGAAGGGGAAGGGTAAGAAAACTTCATTCTCGTGCAAAGGGTAAGAAGGTGGATATGGCAAAAGTGAAGTGTTTTCACCGCCATGATCACTGACATTATGCTACCAATTGTCCAAAGAAGAAGAAAAACAAGCAAAGGTGAAGATCTCACAGATGGGAGAGGCTTCGCTTCACGCACGAGCTTGAATTTTCACCGATCGATGCTTGGTTTCAAGTGTGATGGGATCGTGTGGTTCTGGATTTATGGCGTCATTTCATATGACTCAGAGATCTAGAGCTGTTCTCGATCCGGAGGACAAAGATTTGGGTGTGCACATCGAGATGGGCGATGATGGTAGATACAAGTAGCGACTCAGTATCTATCTATATCCTTTCAGAGGAGTCTAGTAAACCCTTTGTATTTGAGGGATGTCATGCATGTACCCGGATTGAAGAAGAACTTGATTCTGTGGCGATGTTGGAGGATAAGGGATATGATGGTCTTCTACTGAAAGAAAAAGCCTTCATGCCTGGGCAGAAGACTACCGGAGAGACCCAAGATAGGGTTCGAACCAAGAACCTTTATCAAGCTATGTGTGCAGATGGCCGCTGCAAAGAATGGCATGCAAGGCTAGGAGAAGTGGTGAGTCGATGAGGAGGGCGACCGTGGCACAGAGATTGGGCCACCTTCACCATGGAGCCTTGAAGATTCTCGGGCAACAGATTTCTACCGGGCTTTATGGGCACCCTCGCTGCGCCGATCGCTGGGCAAGGGGTGTACTTAGGGAAGTATGTGAAAGCCACCTTTCCACGAGAAGGATAGTCACACCACGACGATCCTTGAGAGAGTTCACATAGACGTGTGTGGTCCTTTCTCAGTTGCTTCGACAGCAAAGCACAAGTATTATGTGATCTTTGTTGATGATTTCTCTCGAAAGTGCTGGATCTTCTTCATGCAGAAGAAGAGCGATACATTCGCGAAGTTCTGTGAGTTTAAAGCACTGGCCGAGAAGGAGTCGGGGAAGAAGGTGATTGCTCTAAGGAGTGATAACGGTGGTGAATTCATCTCGGCTGAATTCAAGGAGTTCTGCAGTGCAAAAGGGATTCGGAGAGAGCTCATCGCACCCCATAACCCACAGCAGAACGGGGTGGCTGAGCGGAAGAACAGAACGATCGTGGGTGCTGCACGGGCGATGTTGCATGATCAGGGCCTACCCCTTCACTTGTGGGCTGAGGCATGCAATACAAGAGTGTATGTGCAGAACCGTTGTCCTCACAAGGTTCTTGGCATGAGTACACCGGAGGAGGCTTATTCTGGCAAGAGGCCTGATATTTCCCATTTGCGGATCTTTGGTTCTCCTGTCTACATGCATGTGACGAAGGATGCGAGAAGGAAGATGGATCCAACTGCTGAGGTTGGAATATTTGTGGGGTACACTGATACACCTCACAACTACCGGGTGTATTTGTCAGACAGTCGCAAGACTGTTGTGCGACGGGATATAAAATTTCAGGAGGAGAAAGCCATGCAGTGTTCGCTTGAGAGGGAGCTACACTTGCATGCAGATGAGGAGCTGTTAGTTCCTAAGGAGGAGCTTCCTGATGTGGATCAGCCACAAGAGGAGGTTCAGGAGGTGGAAGAAACCACCCAGGCAGCGCCAACCATCAGAGGGCGCATGCGCACTACAGAAGCTGAGCGACTGGCTCCGGATGCAGAGAAGGTTGTAGGACCACCTACAGCACAGCGCAGACAGAGACAGTCACCGGATCGGTACACTGGATACATGGCTCTTGTGAGTCAATGTGCTGTGACGGAGCCATCCTCTTTTGAGGAAGCTATGGAGGAACCCACATGGGTTGATGCCATGATTGAAGAATATGATTCGATCGTCAGGAACAGTGCATGGGAGATTGTCCCAAGACCGGTTGGGAAATCAGTGGTGGGTTCGCGCGCATGCGCACTACAGAAGCTGAGCGACTGGCTCGGGATGCAGAGAAGGTTGTAGGACCACCTACAGCACAGCGCAGACATAGACAGTCACCGGATCGGTACACTGGATACATGGCTCTTATGAGTCAATGTGTTGTGACGGAGCCATCCTCTTTTGAGGAAGCCGTGGAGGAACCCGCATGGGTTGATGCCATGATTGAAGAATATGATTCGATCATCAGGAACAGTGCATGGGAGATTGTCCCAAGACCGGTGGGAAAATCAGTGGTGGGTTCGCGATGGATCTACAAAGTGAAGCAGGCGGCTGACGGGAGTGTGGAGAAGTACAAGGCGAGATTTGTCGCCCGTGGCTTTTCACAAATCGAGGGGATCGATTATGAGGAGACCTTTGCACCTGTCGCAAGGTACTCTTCCATACGGACGATCCTTGCTCTCTCAGCGCATATGGGGTGGCACATTCATCAGATGGATGTGAAGACTGCGTTCCTCAATGGAGTTATTGAGGAGGAGGTGTACATAGAGCAGCCTGAAGGTTTTGAGATCTTCAGCAGTGAGTCGCATGTGTGCCGACTCAAGAGAGCACTGTACGGGCTGAAGCAAGCACCTCATGCTTGGTACACTCGGATAGACAGCTACTTCACCGGGTTTGGATTCTCCAAGAGTGAGGCGGATCCAAACCTGTACCAGATTGTGGTGGAGGGGAAGCTGTTGATCATCGTACTGTATGTAGATGATCTGATTTTGACTGGCGATGAGCAGTTGATACTTTCATGCAAGGAGGATCTTGCACGAGAGTTTGAGATGAAGGACTTGGGCATCCTTCATTATTTCCCGGGATTGGAGATTTGGCAGCGCAACGGAGGACTGTTTGTTTCTCAGGGCAAGTATGCTCGGGAGATTCTGGAGAGGTTCAACATGCAAGGCTGCAAGCCTGTTGACACTCCTCTTCCCGGTGGTTGGAGGAAGGAGGATGCTACTTCAGCGGAGGTAGTGGATGCCACTGTCTATCGACAGTTGGTGGGGTCGCTTATGTATCTGGTCAATACACGACCCGATATATGCTATGCAGTTAACCAGCTTTCGCAAGCTATGGTTAAGCCTACCAAGCTCTTTTGGAAGGCAGGTAAGCATGTATTGCGCTATATTAGAGGCACATCAGGATATGGTCTATGGTACAGACAGGAGGATGGAGCGAAGCTTTCTGGCTTCACTGATGCAGATTGGGCAGGGAGTCCAACGGATCGGAAGAGCACTTCTGGAGAAGTTTTTAGCATTGGGTCGATAGCAGTTTCCTGGTACATCAGGAAGCAGAGATCCGTGGCACTCAGTTCAGCAGAGGCCGAGTACATGGCAGCTAGCTTGGCTGCATGCGAGGCTATTTGGATGAGGAAGATCCTCACAGGTTTGTTCAGGTTGCATTTGGAGCCTACAGTGATCTACTGTGATAACCAGAGCTGCATCAAGCTCTCGGCTAATCCAGTATTTCATGATAGGTCCAAACATATCGACATCAGGTACCATCATATTAGAGATTGTGTTCAACGGAGAATCATGATGCTTTCATATGTTCCCACGGAGGATCAGGATGCCGACATCCTGACGAAGGCGCTCACCAGGAGCAAGTTCGAATTCCACAGAGGCAGGATAGGGGTTGCAGATAATCCATATCTTGCCGAGAGGGAGTGTTGAAAATGCAGCAAGATGATGGAGCTTAGTGAAATGAAGTCGCCTTCACTAAGTGGGCCCGCAGGCAAATTCTGGCGCAAAGTCTATTTTTAAACTATGTCTATTTTTAGACGTATGGAGCATGGTCCAGGGGTTGTAGTATGCTATTCTTGGAGTATTGGTCATGTTGGTAAAAATAGATGGACCTCTATTTTTTGACCTATAGGTCGATAGGTCGATGTCTATTTTTAGACTGCCTATCCTAAAAATAGGGAAGTCAAATATTATTTACCCTTAATAATATTTGGACTATAAACTTCAATTTACTCTCTTGGAGCACTTCAGTTCGAGCCTTGGAAGTGGCTCATGCATCTGACAGAGGAATTACGCTATTCCCAAGGGTTTGATGGCATCATGCATGGTTGACTTCAGTTAGGACTTCAGTGGCAGAAGTTTGGTGGAGTTAATGAGACACCTAGTGGAGTTGTGTTCTGTTTATTTTAGTTGAACTGGTTGAGATTAGTTTAACTAGCTAATCAATTAGTTATGAGTGGAGTGAATTAAATATTATTTAATTCATTAATTAGTAACTCATTATTCAACTCAAGAACACATCAAATACTCCAAAGAAGTGGGATTAGCCCAAAGGGAGACCAAAGTGAAAGAGTATGAAAAGCAGGTGAGTTAGGCCATTTGGGCATGCATACTTGCTTGTGCAATAGATTTGGCTGAACCACACTTGAGGAATTTCCCATGATGATTGTTTCACAAGCCAAGGAGATTCAAAACTTGATCTCTATTTAGGATGGCCCTGATTTCAAAATAGAGGCAAGGCAATTAGTGGCTGAGTTTAAACCAAGAACTGCTCAAAACCAAGCTAGTTTGTGTAACTTTATGAGAAAGTACCGAGTACTTCTGTGAGGAGTATTGCACGTAGTTTGTTACATGATTTCTCCATTATAATATACATTGTTAGCCATGTGGTTTTCAGCTATAAAGCTTCCTAAGGTTATGCACTGTGTTAATGTATGATGATTTTGATGTGCTACGTTTTTGTTTTTATTTCCGCATGTGTGATGATCTGAGTGGAAGAGATTATGTGTTGCATATAAATTCGAATTGTATGTGATCAGGATAGTCTCGGTGAATAATTAATCATTATTCAGCAAATTTCTACATGTAAAATTAAACTTTCAACTGATTATATAGGTTGAACATTCAATCTCTCAATTTAGCAGTATGAAAAATCACCTTCTTAGCTTGATCTTTTAAGAACATTTAACTATACAATGAATTGATAATTGAATCTAAGAAAGTAAATAACAGAACATTAAAGGAAACTAGATAACTGTGAGCTCTATTGCCTCAAACTTAATCCAATTTGAAAATAAATAGATCTATCCTCTCGAAATATTATTAGAAAATAAATGATTACATAGTCATTCTATTGTTGATTCTAAAAATACATTCATCATTTAATTATATGCTACTGATCGAAAACTGTAATGTAATGTTAATCTACTCAGAAAATTGACAAAACAAAGTAAAGAATTTGAACTAAAACAATGAACGAAAAACCTCCTCCTTTGCAGGGGCCCTCTGCAACAGATTTGGTTGAGATCCTAGCTTATTATATACACACTAAGAAATCACTGAAACCATGAACATGATCCTTGTATTATAATAGAACAGAGTTTCAAAACAATACACAGTGTTTCAGCAAAAAATACTACTTGTCCCCAGTTCTATACAACCGGTATTTAAATAAAAAAAATCATAACTATGATGAGCTAATTTCGCTTACAAGTGGCTAACTTAACCAAACTATAGAATTGGAGTTTGAATTTTTAACTCTTGATTTTCTACATCAGATAAAATCAAGAGTCCTTCTGTTCTCAGCTTACGTCCTTTGACCAGACTTTGACCACGATCTTAGGCATCCTTTTCTATTGATTTCGATCAAGCAGATAGGACGAAATCCATGTGTGAATTATTTTGGAAATGCCCATGTGGCTCATTTCTCTATTTTATCTTTGGAACCTGTCAGATCATGAAAGTAGTTGTGGAACCAATGATTAGCTACAGAATAGGTTGTGGTCTGTAGCCAAATTACAAAAATCCATTCGAATAGCAAGAACATCATAATATAACATAGAAATCATTTAAATTCATTCCTTGAGATCAAACATGAAATTTATCATTGATTGGAGTGTATGAACTTATAATAAAGTAAGGGAAAAAGGTGAGAAAGGATGTCAGAGAGAGGATAATTCTGAGGTTCAACATACCCCACTAAGAATTCATTGCATGTCCTCATGAAATTTACCAAAAATGTGAATTTTACTCACCTACTACATTTGTTCAAACACTTTTGCTAACACATCTAGTTTCCTTCTTTTTATTTTCTTTGAAGTGATTTCCATCCTGGGCTTTCTCATAAGGAGCTTGTATTTGAGATTAATGACTGCCTTGTTTAGTGACTTGTTCTTTATTTTTAACTTCCTGTTCTTTTTGTACCACATTCCTAAATGCAAAATGGTATTGTCACTAATTACCTTCTCCAATTTGTTCTGCTACTTCAAGGCTTCATTATCCTGTTTAATATGCCTATTCAATATCTCTAGTTCATAGATTTCCTATTTGAGAGTATCAACTAGAGGTTATTGTGGATTGATAGGAGGTTCTGTATTCATTGCTGCATTTCTCTTCTCCAGTGACTCTATGTAATCATATATTTATTGTTGTACTGGGTCTATGCTTGGATGTTTTCTGTTGGGACTACCTTCAAATTATGAATAGGAGAATTTTCAGGGCTATGTGAAGGAGAAATACTGATAGGAGATGGTATTGGAGTTTCTTCATCTAAAATTACAAACTTTGTCTCTTTTGGGAGTGTTTTCTTCAATGAACCTTGGAGTCTGGAGCTCCTTCTTAGCTGTAGAGGATTTATATTTTCCTCACTTGTAACCCTTATCCTCTTTTCTATCTTACCTCTTGTCTTCACTTTACCTTGCTTTATGTTCTTTTTCATCTCTGCAGAGATGAGATTTTCATCATTTTTCTGAAATGGAGATGCAGTTCTGTCTTCAATGTTTGTGTCAATCTTCTTCCTACTGCTCTTTCTAATATTGTCTTCTTTAGGCTGCTCTGGTATTTTTTGGAAATGTTTCTGATAAGAAAATTCCCCAGGAAACTCCTATAATTTTTAAATGAAACTCAAGAAGTATTTTTATCAACCCATGATGGTGCATAGTGTTATCTATAAATTGTATTATCTTCCGCACGTTTTTAGACATTCTTTTCAATCTATTCAGTAAAAATAATGGAATATTTATTTCACCATCCTCTAATAAATTCATCAACAATCGAATATGATATAAATACATGTCGCCAAACCTGCCTTCACAGGTGATAAATTTATGTAAAACTAAGAGCATGTTCCTCCATTTATTTTTAAGTGCTGAGCTGGGGATATCCTTTCTGAAAAAAGAAATATCCATACCTATGTTTTTGAGAATAACTTTCCATGATTCATTGTGAAATTCCTTTTTTTTGAACCACCTTTCACCAACGCTTGGGAGTTTTGTGGCTTCAGCTATGAATGTCTCAGTAACTGTGAGCTTGATGTATCCATTTTCAACTTTTGTGCCATCAAAATACCTAGCAAAAGACTTTGTGATATATTTTTGAAAACCATCGAATTTCTCTATGAATTTGAGCCATTTAGCTTTCTACAACATCTCCTTGATCTGAGGATATCCTTCCATATATTTTTTTCCCACCGGTTCTGATCTGAATATCAGTCCCATACCTTCTATTATGAAGAGTCTAACCTTCAGAATTGTCCTTATATGTTATGAAGTGAATTGGATTACGGATCTGATGAAAGGAATCAAGGGTTTGTAGGAATAAATAAGTGAGATGGATTGGGGTTTTGAAGAAACGTAGATGGATATGTCACGTGAACAGGTCATAACCGTTAATCATAGATAGGGGAGTCTATTGTGGACCATTATGAAACATAATGAGGATGATGTGGCCGATCTATGATATGATGGAAATCCCAATCGAATCAAATGATGATATGTTAAGGTAGCATATGATCATCCATATTATACATGCTAATGTTTTGACCTTGCTATTAAAATAATTTTTTGCAACTTTACCTTTAGAACTAACCTTTCGTTGTCATTTCTTTGGTGTTGATTCTTTAGGTACTTTTTAGCATGGTGGTCTTCAAATGTATTCCTTCAATTTCTTGCTTCATCATTTTTTTAGTAGGTTGTACAAATGTGTTAGAGCTCCAAAATGAAATGGAATGTGACTGCAAATTATGGAATAAGCTGCAGAATGTAATATGACTGTGAAATGGAATCAAACTATAAAATATGAGCTGCAAAATGGAATATGGTTGTGGAATGGAATGTGAATGTAGTTTTGTACTACTACTTATTGCAGAAAAGAAAGGGAAAATATAGGATGTCAAAAATCGTTGATTTTCACCCTATATTTTCTGTATAAGGATGCCAATCATCGATTGGTTTTCATACTTATACAATTTATTATATATATATATAAGAAAAATAAAAGCTAAGTTAGTGAAGAAGAATAATTCTTCTTCACTAACTTCAAATCAATATTATCTTGGAAAATCTTGATAAACTATTCTCTTGAAATTGGCTTATGATATACTTTCAACCGATGACCATTCACAAGAAGAGGTACATTTTCTTCATCAATTTTCCTTATCTTGACTGCTCCATTTTCAAATACTTTTTCAACCTCATATGGCCCAAGCCAATGAGTCTAAAACTTTCCTTGAAAATATTTGAATTTTGAATCGAACAAAAGTGCCCAATCCCCTGCTTGAAACTTCTTCTCCTTGATATATTTATCATCCCATTTGGACCTTCGTTGCTGGAATATATTGGTTCTTTGAACTACATCTTTCTTGATTTCATCAAAATCATTGAGTTACTCCAATCTGTGCTTCTGATAAATCAATTCCCAATTAGACTGCCATCTTGAAGGTTCGAATCTGAAATTATATAGGGAACATGACTTGCTTTCCATAAACAAGTTCTATGGAGTATGTCCTGTTGTATTCCTCCATGTAATTATGTAGGCCCATAAGGCTTCGGGAATCCTTTCTACCCAATCTCTTCGGTGTAGATGTACGGTCTTAGTGAGAATTCCTTCAATCACTTTATTGGTATACTCTACTTGGCCATTTGATTTTGGATGATAAGGAGTAGATTTTATGTGCTTGATCTTGTAATATTCCACAAGCTCTTTCACCAACTTGGATGTAAAATGGGATCCCTGATCTGGCACCATTTCTCTTGGAACACCAAAATGAGTGAAGATATCCTCAAAAATAAATTCAACTACAGATCATTCATTAGCTAAAGGTAGTTATTTAGCTTCTACCCATTTAGTGACATAATCAATACATACTAGAATATATTTCTTTTGATTAGATGGTGGATCGATTGGTCCAACAAAATCCAAGACCCATTTTTCAAACGGTTCAATGAGTACCTGAGGTTGTAATGGAATTTCATCTGAAGGAGAAGGTTTCCCTATTCTTTGGCAGTTGTCACATATTTTGACACATTATTTGGTATCTCTAAATATGGATGACCATTAATGTCCTAAATGAATGATTTTATAGGTTTTCCTCTTGTCAACAAAGTGTCCACCATAAGGTTCATCACTACATGCCTTAAGAATTTCAAGCATTTCATCTTCTCGAACACATCTTCTGATAATGATATCTGGACTTGTTTTATACAGTTCATTAGTAATCCATGAGTACTTTGCACTTATTTGAATAATTTTAAATTATCCCTAGGAAACAAATGTGAAGCTAATTTTCCTGTGACTAAGTAATTACCAATATCTACAAACCAAGGAGTTTTAGTATTTATTGAAAAAAGATATTCATCAGGAAATTTATCCTCAACTGGAGTGTCATTTTTGACATTTTGAATTCTAGACAATACATTAGCAACTGTGTTTTGTTTTCCAGGTCTGTCTAGAATGGTGATGTTGAATTCTTGTAGGAGTAATAACCATCTTGTAACTCTACCATTAGTAATAGATTTATTCATTAAGTATCTAATTGCAGAGTGATCTGTATAAAAAAAGGTTTCATATCCTGCAATATAATGTCTAAATTTGTTGATAGCATAACAACAGCTAAGAATTCATTTTCAGTTACAGTGTAATTTAACTTAATGGGAGTCAAATTATTTCTTGTGTAATAGATGGCATAGGGGATAAAATATTTTTGTCCTAATACATCTCCTAGAGATTTATCTCAAGAATCTCTTGAAATGTGAAAAGGTAATTTCCAATTTGGACCTCTTAAGATGGGTGCTTCAAAAAAATTTGTTTTTAAAGATTCAAATAACAATTGGCAATCAGGATTCCAACTAAATTGACAATCTTTGGTAAGTAACTTGAAGAGCGAGGATGATATTTTAGTGAAATGTTCTATAAATATCCCATAATATCTTGTGAATCCCAAAAAATTTCTAACATCCTTTTGACAACCTGGAATTTATAATTTGGAGAATACTTCAACTTTAGATGTATCAACTTTAATTCCATCTCCTAGAATGTGATGTCCTAAAACAATCCCTTTTGAAAACATCATAAAACATTTTTCATGATTTAGTGAAAGTTTTGCTTCCTTAAATATTTTAAGAACCCTTTCCAAATTCTCTAAAGCTTCTTCAAATGAATAACCATAAACTATAAAGTCATACTTATACACCTCTACACAATCATGTAGTAGATCAGAAAAAAATCCTAGTATTGCCCTTTGGAATATTGCAGGTGCATTGCACAATCCAAAAGGAAGTACTCGATAGGATTAAGTCCCCCATGGACAGGTGAATGTGGTATTTTCTTGGTCTTCAGGTACTACCTGAATCTGATTGTAACCACTAAAACCATCCAAGAATGAGAAATACTTCTTATCTGCTAATGTATCCAATACTTGATCTATAAAGGGTAAAGGAAAATGATCTTTATGGTAGCTTTATTCAACTCCTGATAATAAATTATTACCATCCACTTACCATTATTTTTTGGTGCAATCACTAAAGGGGAAACCCACTGACTATATGAAATTGGGTAAATGAAGTTCACATTCAACAATTTTTGCAACTCTTCTTTCACAATTTCCCTAAGATTTGGATTCATCCTTCTTTGAGGTTGTCTAATAGGTTTGCAATTTTCCTCAATATAAATGTGATGTATACAAGTCTTAGGACTATTCATTTAATGTCAACGTATTCTCATGCATATGAAAAAGAATGTTGTTTTAATGTTTTGATTAACTTTTGCTGTTGTAACCTTCCTGAGTTTTTGTTTATGTTCAAAGATTTTCCTGGAAAGATCTCAACTGTAGAGCTACCAAATTATTCCATAGAATGAAGAGACATCTGCCTAGATGAAAAATGTTCAATATTGCATTGTTATTGAAATTTATCATGTTCATATTCTAAAGATGATTCAAATTTTTCTATTGAATTTAAGATTTGACTATCTTCACTAATGTTTGAAATAGTAAAGAGGGGTTGTATATCATTGTCATCATCAATCCATTCTTTGTCATCTAAATCTGTGATTTTTTTTGCTGGAGGATATAGAGTGAATTTCTTTGTTGAGTTACCATCAGAGATATACATGTCACCAGATCTACAGCTAATGAAAGCATCAGCTGTAGCCAACCAAGGTCTTCATAATATAAGTGGGTGTCCTCCTAGATTGTTCTTAGGAGTTAAGATCATAAAATCAACAGGATACTCCCAAGAGTCTAAGGATGTTGAAGTATCTTCTAACACACCATATAGCTTGATTACAGATCTATCTACTAATTGCAGTAATGTAGGTGTATACAGAAGGTTAGGAAGTTTGAGATGTTCCATGATTTGTTTGATCATGATGTTTATTGCTGCTCCTAAATCAATCAATGTATTTGGAATTTAAACACCATTTATATGTGATTTTACAACTGGACTTCCTGGATCTAAATATTTTTGTATGGAAATTTTTCCCATCATTATGTTTGCAATTTTTCCTACTAGCTGAATTCTTTTTATCTCTTTTATTTTTCTTCTTGGTTTCTTCATGCTCAACTCCTTTATTGTTTTAGCTAGAATTGGTATCTCCTTAATGGCCTGTAACAAAGGGATTTTGATACAAATATTTTTCAATTCATCTAGAAAATCATAATTGGGAAACATAATATGATTTTCTATCCCTCTATCAGCTTGTAATATTTCAGGAAAATGAGGTTTATAAGTAAGTACTGATGGTTTCTCTATGATAGGACTTTATTTTATTGGTTCTTTTTATTTTTCATTTTTAGAATTCTGGTTTTGAAGAGATGTTCCTTCCTCAAAAATTGTATTTGGCTGTAGAGAATCTTCCTCTAAATTATCTTGTTCTTGAATAACTACAGAAGGTTTTTTATTTTCTAGTATCCTACTAGATCTAAGTTGGACATCATTGAGATCTAGAGGAGTAATCATGTAGGTTGAATATTGTTGTCCTTATATCGTGTAAGTATTTTGAGGATTTTTATTATTTGGGTTTGGTAATGGTTGGGTAGGTAGTTGATTTGTTATTTGTGGGAATGGAAATGAAAGTTGTGGATTTTGGTTTTGGAGTTGGGGTTGTTGATTTTGTTGAGGAATTTTTTGGGGAGGATAGTTTGGATATGGTGGAGGATATTGGTAGTATTGAGTGTATCTTCCATAGGGGTTTTACACTCCTTGAGCCCAAGATTGAGATTGAGATTGAGGTTGAGTTTGAGGTCAAGGTTGTTGCCAAGAATTCCAATTATTTTTTGGGGGCTGAGTGTACATTTGATTGTTAAAGCCTTGAGTTTGTGGCCCCTTCCATGGTCTTATAGAGACAAAGAAAAGAGATTCTGTTGGATTTGAAGTTGTTTCTTTTTGAAAAACAACCTTAAGGAATGGAATTGAAGGGAAACCCTTAGTTTCATGACTTTCTGAACAAATCATATAGGTCTCTATGACTTTTTCATCAAGAGGACATTCTCTTAAAGCATGCTTCTTTCTGCATTTAGAACAGAAAATAGCTAAAGCATTAGTCTCGACTTTCTACTTGTTTTTTAATTTAAGGGTGTCTATCTGTTCACTAAGACTCCCTAAGATATCTATTTTAAATTCATCAAGCATATTTCCAATTTCTTCCCTACTTAATGTTCCAGTTGCAGATTTATTTACTCTAGCAAGAGAAGGATCTCTTGGACTTTTCCCAGTTTTTTCTTTTACCCTTGAGAGATTAATACATAATTCATCAATGTGAGGCCCATGGGAGTTGAGAGATATCTCCATTCCCCATCATGTCGAGGATGTCTATCCACTCATCTCTAATGGCTTTTAATAAAATAGCTTTTAAAGTATCTTGATCTAAATTATCCATTTTTGCTCTTTTTATGTTATAATTGAATCTTTCAATTAAATCCTCCAATTTCTCATTCTATTTTTGCATCATTTTGAATACTTCATCCCTGTGATTTATCAGTATACAATAATCCAAATATCTTTCTAAAAATTATTTCTTAATGTCATTCCATGTTCTGATAGACTGAGTGATTAAACCCATGAACCATTTTAAAGTTGCTCCTTTCAATGTTGAAGGAAACAACTTAAGTTTTTGAGAGTCTTGTAAATAATCATAAGTTCTACACAAAACTTCAAATTCAAACAAAAAGGTTTCAAGATCTTCACTTTTTAATCCATGAAAATTTGGGAGGTCAGAAGGTGAGATATTTTTCATTGTGACATTTGTATCTCCATCAACTATAGGGAATCCAAAAGAGCTATCAATTTCCCTATTTCTTCTGTTTTCTTCATTTCTTCTACCTCCTCCTGCATTCCCTCTACCTCTTCCTCTACCTTCTCCTCCAAACAATATATTTTCTCCATTTAGAATTTCTCCTTCTCCTTCTCCTCTTCTTGCCATTATAGATCCTTTAGAGCTAATATAAGATTCAATATGCAAGGTTAATTTCTCTTCCTCTGGTTCTTCTATTAATGGTATGTTGAAGAAAGGTTTTTCTTCTTCCTCTCCACTAGGAATTTCTAACTCTTCAACTAAAATATGTTCCCCTGTAGAGGTGAAAAAGGTTACTCCTTATGTTGGAGATCTAGGATCTTCTTCCTCTAAGACTGCCTCAGTGGATGAAGTAGGAAATCCTCCTAATTGGATTTCTGACCTTAGGACTTCAAGAAGTCTATGTCTAGTGAAGTATGAATATGAGTTTGAGATGGAGGTGTATCAGTTCGTGGTCTAGGTGGAGTGAGTGGTGTTGTAGGAATTAAACTCCTGCCTCTATCTATGAATCTACCCCTAGAATCTCTTTCTCTACGCATATCATTTTTTATTTAGATGTAAGAAATGAGGCTACCTAATTAAACTTCCCTGGCAACAACGCCAAAATGTTTAGCCAATTTAATGTCTTAAATTTCTTACATAAATTATCAACCGAGTTTTGTAAACTGATGAAGTGTGGTGCACTATATGTTGCTATTTAACCTTCTTCTTACTTCATTGTATGTATTTTTATGTTATTTTGGGGGTTTTTTTCTTTATGTCTAAGAGTGTTATCTAAAACTATGAAAGGAATCAAATGAACTTAGTGAAATTTAAATGTGTAAAACTAATTTTAAAATAAGGAAGAAAAGGAAGTGTTCCTAAGTTAAAATAATTTGCATAAAAATGAATCAAATACTATTGGCTGGTTAGAATCTGATCTGAAAACAGAGTGTCTATTCCAGTGACTTCTAATTTAACATTAGTCTTATTCCATGGATATAAATCTTATAACTGAAATTTGAAATTGTAATGCTACTCGAAATGAAAGAAGATTCAAAAGAAAACAACTAATGTATGTTTGATTACTCCAGCATTCAATATTAAGTATCACCCTCTTGAAATGATCTGTAAGCAACCAATTATACCTTAGTTTCTAATGTTCTATAAAAACAAGTAAAGTGTGCAAAGGAAAACTCAATAATTGCGCAAATTAGATATTAAATCATTCAATTTAGAAATATGATAAAATCATCATCTTCAAATGACTTTTAGGAACACCCAATGATACAGTTAAATGAGGATCTAAAAGCAAATGTGAAAGCATGTAAAATTAAAGCTCAACTGATTGTATAGGTTGAACATTCAATCTCCCAATTTAGCAGTATAACAAATCACCTTCTTAGCTTGATCTTTTAAGAACATTCAATTATACAATGAATTGATAATTTAATCTAAGAAATTAAATAAAAAAAATTAAAGGAAACTAGATAACCGTGAGATATATTGCCTCAAACTTAATCCAATTTGAAAATAGATAGATCTATCCTCTCGAATTGTTTTTAGAAAAGAAATGATTACACAGTCATTCTATTGTTGATGCTAAGAATACATTCATGATTTATGTAGAAATTTGAATAATTGATATATTATTCACCGATATTCTCCTGATCACACACTATTTTAGCTTCATGCACAATACAGAATCTCTTCTACCATTGATCATCACACGCGGAAATAAAATCAATTGCATGCACAAATTAAAGCCATAGAAAATTCACACATATGAACATAGTATGTAATGAGAAAGCTTAAAGCTGAAAACCCCCAACTATCTGTATATTATATATGTCATAGAGATCATGTAACAATCATCATACAAATCTCCTCACAAGCTCTCAGTATAATCTCCACTTGATACACACTAATCAAGCTAGATCTAGCAAAACACATGCTCCAATCTCTGCCACTTGATAGCCTGCCTCTATTGCGCAATCCCTACTGAAGAATGCCTCTTGATGAGAATTGATTACCCCAGCCTTGCTCATGAAGTATTTATAGGCATCTCTACTGAGTGTTGGATGCAAACCATGCATCACTTATAGTCACAACTGATAGTCACACTTGCCCTTTCACCTATCTCTGCACTGGTCTCCACTGAAACTGTCCATGCACTGAAGTTAACTGATGTATTCTTTAGTTGATTAATGAGTTTATAATTAGTGAATTAATTAACAATTAATTCACACCACTCTCACTAATTGTATCAATCAGTTAAACTAGATACAAATAGCTCAACTATGTTTAGATTAGTTAAACTGAACACAACTCCATTAACTTCCTCAATCAACTCCACCAAACTCTCTCACATGAGTTCTAACTGAAGTATCCATGTAATAGCTCCACATAACCCTCAGGAATAGCGTAATTCCTTCTGTCAGCTCCTGTGCCACATCTGTGCACTTAACTGAAGTGCTCCAAGAGAATAAGATAATGTTTAGAGTCTAAATATTATTAAGAGCTAATAATATTTTACATATCTATTTTTAGACTGGCAATCTAAAAATAGATTCCGCCCAGTATGTCTAAAAATAGAAGTCCATATATTTTTTCCAACTTGACCAACCATCCACAAATAGCATCCCACAATTTATAGAACATGATCCATATGTCTAAAAATAGACATAGTCTAAAAATAGACTTTGTGACAAAATTCACCTGTGTGGCCCCCACCTAGTTTTGGTGATCACTTTCCAACTAGGATCAGGCACGATGTTTCAGGATGCCTCCTTAACTTTTTCTTGTTGCAATCCTCAACACTCCCTCTTAAAAATAAAGGACTTTCTTTGCATGCGACATGCAACTCCATGCATTCGCCCTGCAACCTTCACAAGCGCCATGCAACTCCATGCATCTGCTCTGCAACTCCTCTGAAACTGAATAGGCTCCAAACAAATCAACCAGTCTGATGCATCTATCATCAAAGTCTTCGACTTCTGCTAGGCCCAACTGCACATGTCATTAGGAACCACTGTGCTGTTGAACTCTTGCACCCATGCACTTTGCACTTGTTGTCAACTCTGATTCGCGCTCCAGTATCCGACACTGTCACTTTGATCTACCTACATCAATCCAACTAATCATGCTACTGCTGCGCTGTCGGCACCTCATAGCTAGGTTCAAATCATGAGATCCACACCATCTCATGAATCCTGGCCAGAAATCTCCTCTTGGGATTAATCATGCATGTCGCCCCACCTCTCACCTAGTGGTATAGCTGCATGCACTCCCTCTGCCCATCTGGCACGAAATTTCTCTGCATGAGTGCTTTCTTCCACTCCATGTTCCTCATCTCGTGGCTGCTCCACATCCCAAGGTTCACTATTACCTTCATGCAACACTTTCTCCCTCTCAAGCATCAATTGCATGGCTTTCTTACACTTCCCAACAGTAGGAAGCTCCGTAGAAATCCCATCAACTTCAAGTCTGTAGAGATTCTTGGCTCGAATCCCAACCTTCTTGACTTGTCCTTCTTCATCCACACTAACTCCTACACTCCCAAGCTCATCCTTGCAATGGAAAAACTTTGTCAAGTATATCGGAATAGTGTCAATCTTCTCCATTTTTATTTTCCTGAGTTTATCCTTGAGCGCCAACTTCCTCTGGTCGCTCTTGCTTTGGAACAAGTCTGTCAAATCTTTCCACATCAAGAATCGAGAAGCTTTACCAGGAAGGCTGGACACTATGTGATCCTTCACACCTTCCAACAGAATCCTTCGACACCTTGCTACCTTATTTTTCCATGCGTCAAGTGCGGCAGCATCGCTACAACCCGGTTTAGTAATTTCTGCATCTATGAACTCCTTCAACCCATTTTCATCCAACACCGCCTCCATCCTATCCTTCCATGCAATATAATTTGAGCTGCCCTCAAGGGCATACTCCAATCGCAATCCGTTGAAAGACATCTCAACTTCGACACCAAGAAATCACTGTAGCAATTTCGAATTCCACCAGCACAAAACTCAACCACTTCAATGCTTTACAATTGCTCCAATGATCAATATCACTCCGATACCATGTATAAATTTGAATAATTGATATATTATTCATCGATATTCTCCTGATCACACACTATTTTAGCTTCATGCACAATATAGAATCTCTTCTACCATTGATCATCACATGCGGAAATAAAATCAATTGCATGCACACATTAAAGCCATAAAAAATTCACACATATGAACACAATATGTAATGGGAAATCTTAAATTTGAAAACCCCCAACTATATGTATATTACATATGTCATAGAGATCATGTAACAATCATCATACAAAGCTCCTCACAAGTTCTCAGTATAATCTCCACTTGCTACACACTAATCAAGCTAGATCAAGCAAAACACATGCTCCAATCTCTGCCACTTGATAGCCTGCCTCTACTGCACAATCCCTGCTGAAGAATGCCTCTTGATGAGAATTGATTACCCCAGCCTTGCTCACGCATTATTTATAGGAATCTCTACTGAGTGTTGGATGCAAACCATGCATCACTTATAGTCACAACTGATAGTCACACTTTCCCTTTCACCTATCTCTGCACTGGTCTCCACTGAAACTGTCCATGCACTGAAGTTAAATGATGTATTCTTTAGTTGATTAATGAGTTTATATTTAGTGAATTAATTAATAATTAATTCAAACTACTCTCACTAATTGTATCAATCAGTTAAACTAGATACAAATAGCTCAACTATGTTTAGATTAGTTAAACTGAACACATCTCCACCAGACTCTCTCACATGAGTTCTAACTGAAGTATCCATGCAATAGCTCCACATAACCCTCGGGAATAGCGTAATTCCTCTTGTTAGCTCCTGTGCCACATCTATGCACTTAATTGAAGTGCTCCAAGAGAATAAGATACTGTTTAGAGTCCAAATATTATTAAGAGCTAATAATATTTGACATATCTATTTTTAGACTGGCAATCTAAAAATAGATTCCGCCCAATATGTCTAAAAATAGAAATCCATCTATTTTTCCAACTTTAAAAACCATCCATAAATAGCATCTCGCAACTTACAGAACATGATCCATATGTCTAAAAATAGACATAGTCTAAAAATAGACTTTGTGACAAAAATCACCTGTGTGGCCCCCACCTAGTTTTGGTGATCACTTTCCAACTACGATCAGGAATGATGTTTCAGGATGCCTCCTTCACTGTTTCTTGTTGCAATTTTCAACACTCCCTCTCAAAAATAAAGCATTGTCTTTGCATGCGACATGCAACTCCATGCATTCGCCCTGCAACCTTCACAAGCGCCATGCAACTCCATGCATCTGCTCTGCAACTCCTCTAAAACTGAATAGGCTCCAAAAAACTCAATCAGTCTGATCAATCTATCATCAAAGTCTTTGACTTCTTCTCGGCCCAACTGCACATGTCATCAGGAACCACTGCGCTATTGAACTCTTGCACCCATGCACTCTGCACTTGCTGTCAACTCTGATTCGCGCTCTAGTATCCGACACTGTCACTTTGATCTGCCTGCATCAATCCAACTGATCATGCTACTGCTGCGCTGTGGGCACCTCGTAGCCAGGTTCAACTCATGAGATCCACACCATCTCATGAATCCTGCCCATAAATCTCCTCTTGGGATTAATCATGCATGTCACCCCACCTCTCACCTGGTGGTATAGTTGCATGCACTCCCTCTGCCCATCTGGCACGAAAATTCTCTGCATGAGTGGTTTCTTCCACTCCATGATCCTCATCTCGTAGCTGCTCCACATCCTAAGGTTCACTATTACCTGCATGCAACACTTGCTCCCTCTCAAGCATCAATTGCATGGCTTTCTTACACTTCCCAATAGTAGGAAGCTCCATAGAAATCCCATCTACTTCAAGTCTGTAGAGATTCTTGGCTCGAATCCCAACCTTATTGACTTGTCCTTCTTCATCCACACTAACTACTACACTCCCAAGCTCATCTCTGAAGTGGAAAAACTTTGTCAAGTATAACGAAATAGTGTCATTCTTCTCCATTTTTATTTTCCTAAGTTTATCCTTGAGCGCCAACTTCCTCTGGTCGCTCTTGCTTTGGAACAAGTCTGTCAAAGATTTCCACATCAAGAATGGATAAGATTTACCATGAAGGTTGGACACTATGTGATCCTTCACACCACCTAACAGAATCCTTCGACACCTTGTTACCTTATTTTTCCATGCATCAAGTGCGACAGCATCACTAGAACCCGGTTTAGTAATTTCTGCATCTATGAACTCCTTCAACCCATTGTCATCCAACACCGCCTCCATCCTGTCCTTCCATGCAATATAATTTGAGATGCCCTCAAGGGCATAATACAATCGCAATCCGTTGAAATACATCTCAACTTCAACACCAAGAAATCACTGTAGCAATTTCGATTTCCACCAGCACAAAACTCAACCGCTTCAATGCTTTCCAATTGCTCCAATGATCAATATCGCTCTGATACCATGTATAAATTTGAATAATTGATATATTATTCATTGAGATTCTCCTGATCACACACTATTTTAGCTTCATGTACAATACAAAATCTCTTCTACCATTGATCATCACATGCGGAAATAAAATCAATTGCATGCACACATTAAAGCCATAAAAAATTCACATATTTGAACATAGTATGTAATGGGAAAGTTTAAAGCTGAAAACCCCCAACTATATGTATATTATATACGTCATAGAGATCATGTAACAATCATCATACAAAGCTCCTCACAAGCTCTCAGTATAATCTCCACTTGCTACACACTAATCAAGCTAGATCTAGCAAAACACATGCTCCAATCTCTGCCACTTGATAGCCTGTCTCTACTGTGCAATCCCTGCTGAAGAATGCCTCTTGATGTGAATTGATTACCCCAGCCTTGCTCACACAGTATTTATAGGCATCTCTACTGATTGTTGGATGCAAACCATGCATCACTTATAGTCACAATTGATAGTCACACTTGCCCTTTCACCTATCTCTGCACTGGTCTCCACTGAAACTGTCCATGCACTGAAGTTAACTGATGTATTCTTTAGTTGATTAATGAGTTTATAATTAGTGAATTAATTAATAATTAATTCACACCACTCTCACTAATTGTATCAATCAGTTAAACTAGATACAAATAGCTCAACTATGTTTAGATTAGTTAAACTGAACACAACTCCATTAACTTCCTCAATCAACTCCACCAAACTCTCTCACATGAGTGTTAGAAAATTAAATATTACAGAGCAATGAAACACATAAAATATGCAGAAAATACAAGCACACAAAACACATAAAACCAGAGAGACACAGATATACGTGGTTCACCCAGTTTGGGCTACGTCCACCCCGAACAGCCAGTCCTTCCTTTCTATTATCCAGCAAAAATGAAGAGACAAAACCTACAGCAGATCCGCTGTAATATCCTCTGTTCTCTCTCACAGTCTCCCTCTCTGTTTCTCGCTCCGAGAATACACTCATCATACACAGCTGCAATACAATGCCCTCATATATACAAGGGGGTTGCCTTCTAGGGCAGAAAACCTTAATCTAAACATAACTTCTACCGTCAGATCATTTGCCTAATGAACGACCCAGATTGACTAGAAATTACTATACTTTTACAAGGCAGTTTTACATCTGTTTTTAGCTTCGGGGGCGCTGCCCCCGAACCCCCGCCAGGGGGGGGCTCCGAAAAGCGCTGTCGCCCCCCCCTGGACCCCCCATGGAAGCGATTAAATTTTGGGTGGCGTTGCCGCCCCTTTTAAGGTACAGGGGTCCAATGTTGTGATACAAAGTAAACAAGATAATCAGGCTCCACACCCAACAATATCCCACTTGGAGACTGATTGTAGCAACTCCATCGCTGCTTCATTTGCTGGACAATGACTCCTCTTTGGACCTGGCTGTTTCTCATCTTCATCGTCATCCTTGAAGACCAATTGAAACTGAGCATGTTCTCAGTTTCTCCTTGGTTACAACTTTTGTTAGCATATCTGCAGGATTCTGGCTAGTGTGTATCTTTTCCAGCTTCAACTCTCCATCTTCCAATACTGACTGTATGAAATGGTACTTGAGATGTATGTTTTTAGTCCTGGAATGAAATGATGAGTTCTTTGCAAGATGAATAGCACTTTGGCTATCACTGTATAGTGTACCCATATCATGCTTCTTACCCAATTCATCCATAAACCTTTGTAACCAAATCATTTCTTTACTAGCCTCTGTAGCAGCAACATACTCGGCTTCTGTTGTTGAAAGTGCAACAACACTTTGGATTTTTGAAACCTAACTGACAGCTGTTCCACCTACAGTAAATACATATCCTGTAGTGCTCCTCCTATTATCTCTGTCACCTGCCATATCTGCATCAACATATCCCTGTAGAGCAATGTTTGAACCACCAAAGCATAATGCTTGATTTTTGGTACCTCTCAAATTATCTGAGAATCCATTTTACTGCCATCCAATGTTCTTTTCCCGGATTGTTTATATACTTGCTTACAAATCCCATTGCATGTGCAATATCAGGCCTTGTGCAGACCATTGCATACATTAAGCTTCCAACTGCTGATGCATATGGAACTTTAGACATATATTCCATTTCTTCGTGGGTGTTGGGGCACATCTCCTTACTAATTTCGAAATGGCTAGCAAAAGGTGTACTAACCGGTTTTGCATTCTGCATATTAAATCTTTTCAACACCTTTTCTATGTACTCATTCTGAGACAGTGTTAATTTGCGATTTTTCCTGTCTCTAGTTATCCTCATACCAAGGATTTGTTTTGCAGCTCCCAAATCCTTCATTTCAAATGAATTTGCCAATTTTATTTTGAGCACATTTATTTCCTGCATGTTAGACCCTACAACAAGCATGTCATCTACATACAATAACAATATAATATAGTTGCCATCATTTTTCCTTTTTAGATAAACACAATGATCATAGTGACATCTAGTATAACCTTGTTCAGACATAAACTTGTCAAATTTTAGATACCACTGCCTTGGAGCCTGTTTTAAGCCATACAAGCTCTTCTTTAACTTGCACACCAATTTTTCTTTCCCTTTTACCTCATATCCTTCTGGTTGCTGCATGTATATCTCTTCCTCCAAATCTCCATGGAGAAATGTTGTCTTTACATCTAACTGCTCAAGATGTAAATCTTCCGCTGCTACAAGACTTAAAATAGTTCTGATTGAATTCATTTTAACAACAGGAGAAAATATTTCATCAAAATCAATACCTTTCTTCTGTGCAAATCCCTTCACCACAAGTCTAGCTTTGTACCTCTGTTTTCCTCCATCTTCTTCCTTCAGCCTGTAAACCCATTTATTCTGCAATGCAGTTTTACCTGCAAGCAACCCGACTAAGTCCCAATTCTGGTTATGCATTAAGGAGTCCATCTCTTCTTCCATGGCTAGCTCCCACTTCTTCCTGCTTTCAACCTGCATTGCTTCTTCATAACATTCAGGTTCACTAGAATCAGTCAACAATAAATAATATAATGAAGGAGAGTATCGTTCAGGGGGTCTACTTATCCTAGTAGATCTTCTAACACCACTTTCAGGTGTTTGAGGTGCCTGCTGCTGTTGTGGTGGTTGTTGCTATTGTGGTTGTTGATTATTATTATTTTCAGGCACCTTTACTTTTTCAGTTATCTCATCAAGAACCGTGTATTCCTTGCTTTCTTTTTCCTGTTTCTTTTCCTGCAGTTGATTCTTATACAAGACCTTTTCATTGAATATTACGTCTCTGCTCCTAATGATTTTGTGATTTTCATAATCATATAAGCAATAACCAAAATCATTAGCACCATATCCAATAAAGGTACATTTATTTGATTTTTCCTCAAGATTTGTTCTATTTTCTTTATTAATATGGACAAAGGCCTCACAACCAAAAGGCTTTAAAAAAGAGTAGTTTACCTTTTTACCTGTCCATGCTTCCTCTGGAATACCACCATCCAAGGAACTTGAAGGCCCTATGTTTATTAGATAAACAACAGTATCTACAGCATCTGCCCAAAATTGTAAAGGCAATCATGCATGCAATCTCATGCACCTTGCACGCTCCATGATTGTTCTGTTCATCCTTTCTGACACACCATTTTCTTGTGGTGTTCTTGGAATTGTCTTCTCTCTGCGAATTCCATGCTCTGAACAGTACCTATAAAACTCTTTGCTGCAATATTCACCTCCATTGTCTGATCTGAGACACTTCAACTTCTTTCCTGTCTCAATCTCAACCAAAGCTTTCCATTTCTTGAAAGTATCAAATACATCAGATTTATTCCGAATACAATAAATCCATGTTTTTCTAGTTGCATCATCAATAAAAGTAACATAATAACGAGAGCCACCGAGAGATGATACCTGAGCAGGTCCCCATACATCCGTATGCACAAGCTCCAATTTTTCGCTCTTCTTTTCTTTCCCAACTCTGAGAAATCTGACTCTCTTTTGTTTTCCATAAATGCAATTCTCACAGAAATCCAAATCAACATTCTTCAAACCTGGCAACAAATTTCTTGAGTGGAGAATCTTCATTCCCTTCTCACTCATGTGTCCAAGCCTATGATGCCATAATGCTACATCTGCTCCTTTGGAATTTAAAGCATTAACAGAGTTAGAAATACCATTGCATAAATACAATGTACCAACCTTTTCACCTTTTGCTATTACCAGGGCTCCTTTGGTGACCTTCCAAGTTTTATCTGTGAAAGTTGTCACACAACCTTCACTGCCTAATTGCCCCGTTGAAATCAGATTTTTCTTCAGATCTGGAACATGCCTTACCTCCTTTAGTAGCCATTGGTTTCCATTCTGTTGTTTTACAAGAACTTTACCCATTCCAACAATTTTACATGGTTTATCATCACCCAAACGAACTTGTCCAAAATCTCCTTGGACATAGTCATGAAAATATTTCTTATCAGGTGTGGCATGGAATGAAGCCCCTGAATCTACAACCCAAGAATCAGTAACATTTTCGAAAGAAAGAATCAAAGCATCTTGTAACACATCACCCGTCACATTTGCTTCATGATTGTTTTCTTGCTGTGTGTCTCCTTCTTTTCCCTTCCGAGATCTACAGTATTTCTTTAGGTGTCCTTTCTTTCCGCAATTCCAGCACACTATCCCCGATCTGGACTTGGATCTGCCTTTCCTTGATTTACTGCGATATCCCGAGCTCTTTCCTCTTTCCATTCTTCTTCCCCTAGATTCTGCACTCAAAGCATTACCTGATGTCTCACCGGAGCTTTTCCGTCGCATTTCCTCGCTAAGGATAGCACCAACAACATCATCAAACTTTAAAGTAATAGATCCAGAGACAGAGTTACTAATGGCCATTACTAAACCATTCCAACTCTCCGGCAATGAGCACAAGAATAACAGAGCTCTAACTTCATCATCAAAGTTTACCCCTACAGAACTTAGCTGACTGGTAACTGTATTAAATTCATTTAAATGGTCTCCAACAGATCCACCTTCCGACATCTTCATATTAAATAGTCGTTTCATAAGAAATACCTTGTTTGAGGCCGAGGGTTTTTCATATAGTTTCGCCAACGTCTGCATCAAACCCTCTGTTGTTGTTTCCTTCGAAATATTGAAGGCGACTGACACCGCAAGACACAACCGTACTGTTCCGAGTGCCTTTCTATCGAGAATGTTCCATTCCGCGTCTGTCATGGTCGCCGGCTTCTTTGTTTTTCCGCTCAATGGTAGGTACAGATCTTTCTGATACAGATAATCTTCCATCTGCATCTTCCACAGCGCAAAGTTTTGGCCGTTAAATTTCTTGACCCTAAACTTACCATCGTCCGCCATTGCTCCCACTCGAACCAGGAACCCTTTTTTCCTGCGAGTTTATCAGCCAAATATACCTTCGGCTCCGATACCAGTTGTTAGAAAATTAAATATTACAGAGCAATGAAACACATAAAATATGAGGAAAATACAAGCACACAAAACACATAAAACCAGAGAGACACAGATATACGTGGTTCACCCAGTTTGGGCTACGTCCACCCTGAACAGCCAGTCCTTCCTTTATATTATCCAACAAAATGAAGAGACAAACCACAAACAGCATCCGTCACAACATCTTGTTCTCTCACGTCTTCCCTCTCTCTCCTTTTCGTCCGAGAATACACTCATCATACATAGCCGCAATACAATGCCCTCATATATACAAGGGGGTTGCCTTCTAGGGCAGAAAACCCTAATCTAAACATAACTTCTACTGTCAGATCATTTGCCTAATGAACGGCCCAGATTGACTAGAAATTACTATACTTTTACAAGGCAACTTTACATCTGTTTTTAGCTTCGGGGGCACTGCCCCCGAACACCCGCCAGGGGGGGCTCCAAAAAGCGCTGCCGCCCCCCCTAGACCCCCCACGATAGCGATTAAATTTCGGGCAGCGTTGCCGCCCCTTTTAAGGTACAGGGGTCCAATGTTGTGATACAAAGTAAACAAGATAATCAGGCTCCACACCCAACAATGAGTTCTAACTGAATTATCCATGCAATAGCTCCACATAACCCTCAGGAATAGCGTAATTCTTTCTGTCATCTCCTGTGCCACATCTGTGCACTCAACTAAAGTACTCCAAGAGAAATAGATATTGTTTAGAGTCCAAATACTATTAAGAGCTAATAATATTTGACATATCTATTTTTAGACTGGCAATCTAAAAATAGATTCCGCGCAATATGTCTAAAAATATAAATCCATATATTTTTCCAACTTGACCAACCATCCATAAGTAGCATCCTGCAACTTATAGAACATTATCCATATGTCTAATAATAGACATAGTCTAAAAATAGACTTTGCGACAAAAATCACCTATGTGGCCCCCACCTAGTTTTTGTGATCACCTTCCAACTAGGATCAGGAATGATGTTTCAGGATGCCTCCTTCACTGTTTCTTGTTGCAATCTTCAACACTCCCTCTCAACAATAAAGGATTTTCTTTGCATGCGACATGCAACTCCTTTCATTCACCCTGCAACCTTCACAAGCACCATGCAACTCCACGCATCTACTCTGCAACTTCTCTGAAACTAAATAGGCTCCAAACAACTCAATCAGTCTGATGCATCTATCATCAAATTCTTTGACTTCTGCTGGGCCCAACTGCACATGTCATCAGGAACCACTGCGTTTTTGAACTCTTGCACCCATGCACTCTGTTTGGTCTCAACCTAGTCTCCTAAATTGAGTTCATTTAATTGTCAACCAGGGTTGGTAAACTGCTGAAGTGAAGTGCACCGTATGTGCCTAGGTGTTTGTCTCTTAATGCGTTGTGTGTAGTGTTTTATGATGTTTTTGGTCTTTTGTGATGATTTATGATGTTTTTGGTCTTTTTGGTGGTTTTATGTTCACAAGGAAAATGACTAGAAAGCTAGTGGAAAGAAGCTAATGATTGAAAACAGAGTGAAGCCTAATTGGTTGATGACAAATGACAAATGCAAAGGAAATTACTGAGACAAAATAAAACTTAAACAATGACTAAGCAGGATACCAAGCTTGATAATGACTTCTAGAAAATGAATCAAAACATAAACCTAACTTGTCCAATTCTTTTATCAAAAGTATATTGAAAGAGATTGAGAAATGGTCAGCTAAGTCCTAAACAACTAAACAATCAGCTTATAATGAGACAACATTTTATCCATGATTAAAGATTTGTGGAAACATGTTTGGAGAAAAATATTGTTGACATCATAAGATCTTCTACTCTAAGACTAGCTCCTAACTTTATTCTGCAATTTAGTTTGACACCTCTACACTTCACTCAAAGGTTATAGATTTTTTAGAATAGTCTTTTGAGGAAAGGTTTGTTTGTGAGATGATAAAGGAAGTTGCAAAAGTACCTCAGGCCTTGGAATGATATTGTCTTATGTTCATATGGTTATGAATCAATTATAGATTTGGAACAAGAAGAGGTTTTGTAAATAATGAAGGCTGTTTGGTTAAGTTTAACAACTGAAGTAATCTAATATGCAGTGGATGACAACTAAATGTGGAGTGAAAATGCAATGAGTTAAGCTAAAACTGAACTTAAGATGTCACTATTCTAAAACAGTGTTGAACTAACAAGCCATTATCAAACTCAAACAAAATAACAGAGCATGAGTTAAATGCAATTAGACTCCGGAGTATCCTAACTAAGTTATCATGCATTAATCTATGGGATTATACAGTCTCTTTTGTCCATCATGATTGGTATTTTGGAAGAGCTTCTTAGAACAATCCTGGCTGTACAATTTAGTGCAAATGCAAACATAAAGACTGAAAGCAATTTAAAAAAACTAAGATATCACAGCTGTCTCCTACCCATCATTATGATATTTTGGAAGAGCGTTTTAAGAGCACAGTCAGCTATGTTACTTAGTGAAAAACAAACAACTGAAACATTCATTATCATAGCCATGCCTTAGACATCATAAGGATTTTTTGGAAGAGTTTCTTCTTTCGGAAGAGTTTGCATAGAATAAGTTCAACTGTGATAGTGAATCAAAAGAAATTACAATTAAATCCTACAACACTATAGTCATTTCCCATTCATTATCATGATCTTTTGAAAGAGTTTCTTCTTTTGGAAGAGTTTTTAGAACAAGTATAACTATAGTGGCTAATGAAAATTAACTATGAACTCAAACTTCAAAAACGTAAAGTCAACTAAGATACTTATCTAAATTACGCAAGTAAAACCGTGCAGGAGGCAGGGGCCCTCTACCACCAGACAGAATCTATTTCCAAATCAAATCAACGCTTTCAAAACAATACTGTCTTCTTCATTAAAGGAGAAATAACTTGAACAGAGCAATCTGCGTCTTCAGAAATGTAGCACAAAATCTAAGCAAAATCTAGAGCAAAATCTAGCCTATCTCTCGGTTTCCCAAGTGTTTTTATAACAAATTTACATAACAAGACTTGCAACAATTCGAGGATCATTGTCTTTCCTTATCGAAATCATACTAGGACTCTTAAAGTGGCATCGTAAAAAGGAAAAGGACATCTGGACTAAGACAGTCCTATTAGAAATCTGCTTCCTTAAATGAGTTCCCACGTACCAAAACCATATCCAGAATTCGGTTTTTCCTTCATGGTGAGCAACGAACAATGTAGACATGACGTGGAATATACCCATATGTGGTTTTTCTTGAGAGGCCACCTGGAACATGCCTGAACATGAAGACAGCTGCAGAATTGCCGGTTAGCTACGGAATGTCTGCATTCTGCAGCTAGTTCCGGTCAAAATGCATTACAATGACAAAAATCACAAAACTTAGCAATTTAGCCATGTTAATCATTCTAAAAGTAATTTTAACTAAATTCATTGATCAATTGGGTCTGGGATAACAATGGACAAAGGAAAATGAGGTAAATTAAGATGAAAGAAAGCGCAATCTTGAGGCTCAACATACCCCCACTACTGACTTCTTGCATGTCCTCATGCAATTTATTCCATAAACTCAGAGGCTTCTGCAAGAACATCTAATCCTCTCCTTCTTCTTTGCTTGGAAGCTAAAGATCTTCTGGGTTTTCTAATGACAAGTTTGAACCTTAAGTTGGTAAGTGCCCTGATTAGCTTCTTGTTCCTTTTTTTCAACTTTTCATTAGCCTTTTCCACTTTGTCCATATGTAGAGATAAGGTTGAGTTCATATTGGTTTTGAGTTTGACTTGTTCCTTCAGAATATCATTCTCATTTTTGATGTGTCTATTAAGTATTTCCAGCTCATACCTATCCCTTCTTAACACATCTATTTCGGACAGTGGAGGACTAGGGGTTCTCTCTCTACTCTCTGAAGCTTTCCTTTCCAAAGTTTCAACATAGTCATAAACTTCTTGTTGAGCAGGGTCAATTTCAGGGGTTCCTTCATTAAAATCCTTGTCAACATCTTCTTCAATAGATGTTTCCTCATATTCTATATTTATCACCCCTGTTTGTTTGATCTGAGTTTTCCTTAGTTTCCCCCTGAGTCTATGGCTTCTTCTTGGTTGGGAAGATCCCTCTCCTTTTTCTGTGGCAGATTTTTTGATTACCTTCTCTTTCTTAAGTTGTCTCTTAATTTGAGTCAACTTCTCTGAGATTATTTCCTCACTACTTTCCTGGACTGTTTTGTCAATTTCAATTTTATAAGCTCTCCATTTTCTGCTTCTTCTTGTAGGTTGTTGTTCAGGTGAGGGCTCTTTTGGCTCTTCAAAATGATTTCTTATCAAGAAATTATCCCAAGTATCATTTGTTTTGGCTAAATGGTGTTCAATTAAAATCTTAACCAAGCCATGATGGTATAGAGTTGTCTCTAAGAATTGAACCTTTCTTTGAACACAAGAAGCCATCTTTTTTAAACTTTGAAGGAAGAAATAGGGAAAATTTAACTCTTCCTCCGGAAAATGCATTATCAGTCTAATGTGGTAAACATAAAATGTGCCATATCTACCTTCACATGTGATAAATTTTTGCAGAATAAGAAAGATATTTCTCCTTTTATTTTTCAATGCAGAACTTGGAATTCATTTCTTAAACACAGTGACACCCATACCTGGTGATTTTAGAATTTGCTTCCATGATTCATTATGAAATTCTCTGTTTTTGAACCATCTCTCTCCATTTCTAAGCAATCCCGTTGCTTCTGTAATGAAAACCTCAGTGACAGTGAATTTAACATCTCCCACTTCAACCTCAGCTCCTCTAAATGACCTTGCAAATGTTGTAGTGACTTCTTTGTGAAAGCCATTAAATTTCCCAAGAAATTGTAGCCATCCTACCTGTTGCAACATTTCTTTACATTGAGGGTATCCTTCCAGGTATTTTGTACCCATTGGTTCGGTTCTTACAATAAGGCCCATAATCGCTTCTTCAATGTTTAGATTAATACTCTTTCTGCCCACGGAAACAATAACTTCCTCCTTCGAATTAATATACCTCTAGTTAATAGTGACAATGGCTTCAAACTTCAGACTGATATGCCTTTGGTTGACAGCGACAATGGCTTCAAACTTCGGACTGATATGCCTCTGGTTGACAGTGACAATGGCTTCAAATTCCACACTTCTATACCTCTGTCTCTCGGTGACAAATGGCTTCAAATTCCACACTGCTATACCTCTGCGTTCTCGGTGACAAATGGCTTCAAATTCCACACTGCTATACCTCTGCGTTTACAGTGATAATGCTCAATCTCTGCTCACGGTGATAGTGCTTTAATCTCTGCTCACAGTGATAGTGGTTTGATATTCAAACTAATATACCCTTTGCTCTACTCACGGTAATAGGGATATCTCTGTTTTGCGGAATGAAGTGATGAAGGGCTGGCTACAGAATGGAGTGATGGAAGTAGTTACGGAATGAGTTAATGGAGTGAGGTGGAGAAAACGAATTAATGAGTGAAAAGACTGCGGAGATTTTTACAACGGAAAATAAAATCATCATTGAATGATTTGGTTGGGTGATGTGAGGAAATCAAACACTTCAGCCTTTTTAACCGCTTAAATGATGGTCGAGTATAGAATTTGAAATGAGAGATTTTTATCCAAAGTTTGTGGAGGATATATTGGTCATGATCAATAAAAATAATCAAAACAATTTTTTCGAATGATTCATAACTAAAACTATGCTAAACTTTATGATATGCCATTATAATGAAAACTTGTTACCTTTTCTTTTTGTGGTCTTTGTCTTCTTTGTTCTCCTTTGGAAGAGTCTTCATAATCCTTCTTGATTCTTCTTATTCATGGATACACTGGATCATTTTGTTGTAATTCAAATGTCTGCTGATTAGTGCCTTCAGGATTTGTAGCTGCGGAATGACTGTCTGGCTGCGGAAACTCTAATCAGCTGCAGAATGTCTGTTTAGCTGCAGAATGTATCTGTAGAGAATTTTAATCATGGAATGGAGTGGTTTGGAATATAAGTGAAATGTTATATGGCATGAATGAAGATGGATGATGAGACATGATATGTATGAAGTGGATGATGAAATGAAATGGATTCAGTTTATGAAATGGAGTGGAAGAATATAAGAACTGCCCTACAATCCATGACATGTGTTATTCAATTGCAGCAAGACATCAAACTTTAAATTTTGACATGGAAATGAGATGGATGGAGTATGGAATGAGATGAATGAAATATGGAATGAAGTAGAGTATGAATGAATGAATGGAATGGAGTATGGATGGATAATTGAATGGAATTAGATGAAATGAGATGGATCATAAGTACAATGGATCTGAACTTATGATTTTGTAACAGCTGCTTGCAAAAAAAAAATGGAAAAGTTAGAGTGTTAGAGAAACTCTGATTTTCACCCTATCTTTTCTGTATAAACATGCCAATCAATGATTGGTTTTCATGTTTATACTTTTATTTTATTTTTTTATTTTTTATTTATTTATTTATTTATTTTAAAGAGAAATGCTTCAGAAAATTTAATCAAGTTGATGAAGAAGAGAGATTCTTCTTCATTAACTTCACATCACTGCTTTCTTGGAACTTCTTGAAAAATTCTTCCCTTGAGAGTGGTTTGTGATATAGCTTCAATCTATGACCATTCACAAGAAAAGTGACCTCTTCTTCATCTATAGTTCTAATTTTTACTGCTCCATTGTCAAAAATTTCAACAATTTCATATGGCCCAAGCCAATGTGTTTGAAATTTACCTTGAAAATCCTTGAATTTTGAATCAAACAAGAGAGCCCAGTCACCTTCTTTGAATTTCTTCTCTTTGATGTACTTGTCATGCCATATAGTCCTTTGCTGTTGGACTAGACTTGTTTTCTGAACTGCATCTTGTCTGATCTTATCCAATTCATTAATCTGCTCCAGTCTATGCTTTTGTGCCTCCGTTAAATCAAGTCCTAGCTAAACTGCCATTTTGAAAGTTTGAATCTGGAACTCTATGGGGAACAAAACTTGCTTTCCATAAACAAGTTCATAAGGAGTATGGCCTTTTGTGTTTCTCCATGTAGTTCTATAGGCCCACAAGGCTTCAGGAAGCCTATCTACCCAATCTCTTCTATGTAAATGAACAGTCTTTGTTAGGATTCCTTCAATGACCTTATTAGTAGATTACACTTGACCATTTGCTTGTGGATGATAAGGAGTAGATTTTCTATGCCTGATTTTGTACCTCTCCATCATTTTCTCCACTAGCCTTGATGTAAATTGAGCTCCTTGATCTATAACAATTTCCCTTGGGACACCAAAACGAGTAAAAATATCCTCAAAAGAAAAGTAACTACAGATGCTTCATTAGCAACAAGTAATGGCTTGGCTTCTACCCATTTAGTAACATAATCAGTGCAAAATAATATATATCTCTTTTGTCTTGATGGAGGACTAATAGGTCCTACAAAATCCAAAGCCCATTTTTCAAAAGGTTCAATATGTACCTGAGGTTGTAATGGCATCTCACCCGAAGGAGAAGGTTTCCCTACCCTTTGGCAACTGTCACACCTTTTGACATACTCCTTAGCATCTTTAAACAAGGATGGCCAATAATATCCTAAATTAAGGATCTTATAGGTTGTCCTCTTATCTGCAAAGTGTCCGCCACAAGGTTCATCATGACATGCCTTGAGAATCTCAGGCATCTCATCTTCACGAACACACCTTCTAATGATCAAATCTGGACTTGTCTTGTACAACTCATTAGCAACCCATGAATATTTTGCACTGTCATAAATGATTTTTCTTTTATCCCTTGCATTCATTATTGAAGGAAATTTTCCTGAAACTAAATAATTAGCAATATCAACAAACCATGGAGTTTGAGTGGAAATTGCAAAAAGATATTCATCAGGAAATTGATCTTCAACTGGAGTGTCATCTTTGATATTTTGGAGTCTAGATAGGAAATCAGCTACTGTGTTTTGTTTTCCAGGCCTATCTAGAATGGTAATGTTGAATTATTGTAAGAGCAATAACCATCTTATGACTCTGCCATTAGTAATTGATTTGTTCATTAAGTATCTAATTGCAGAATGATCAGTGTGAACAAAAGTTTCATAGCCTGTTATATAGTGTCTGAATTTGTTTATGGCATGAACAACAGCTAAAAACTCTTTTTCAGCTACAGTATAGTTTAACTCTACAGGAGTCAAATTTTTACCGGTATAATAGATGGCATAGGGAATCAAATCTTTTTGTCCCAATACTGCTCCTAGAGCTGTATCGGAAGCATCTGTTGAGATATGAAAAGGTAACTTCCAGTTAGGTCCCCTTAATATAGGTGCTTCAGAAATTTTGGTTTTCAGGGTTTCAAAGGCTAACTAGCAATCATAAGTCCATTTGAATTCACAATCTTTGGTAAGTAATTTGAAGAGTGGAGATGCTATCTTGGTAAATTTTTCTATAAATCTCCGATAGTATCCTGTAAATCCTAGAAAACTTCTAACATCTCTTTGACAACTTGGAATAGATAAGTTAGAGATGACTTCAACTTTTGACTCATCAACTCTAATCCCATCCCCTGAAATGTGATGCCCTAAAACAATACCTTCAGTAAACATCATAAAACATTTTTCATGACTACGTGAAAGGTTTGCTTCTTGACATCTCTTTAAGACTTTTTCCAAGTTTTCTAAAGCTTCTTCAAAAGTGTTTCCATAAACTGTGAAATCATCCATGTATACCTCTACACAATCATGTATTAGATTTGAAAAAATTCATAATACTTCCCTTTGTAATGTTGCAGGTGCATTGCATAATCCAAATGGCAATACTCGGTAAGCATAGGTACCCCAAGGACAGGTAAATGTGGTTTTGTCTTGATCTTCAAGTGCTACTTGGATTTGGTTGTAACCGCTAAACCCATCTAAGAATGAGAAGTACTTTTTGCCAGCTAATGTATCTAACACTTGATCTATGAAAGGTAAGGGAAAATGGTCTTTAAGAGTAGCTTTGTTTAGTTCTCGATAGTCAACACATACCCTCCATTTACCATTTTTCTTTGGCACAATTACCAAAGGAGAAACCCACTGACTATCTGAAATGGGATAGATGAAATTGACATTTAACAATTTTTTCAATTCTTCTTTAACAATCTCCCTAAGATTTGGATTCATCCGTCTTTGAGGTTGTCTGATTGGTTTGCAATTTTCCTCTATATAGATGTGATGAGTGCAAGTCTTGGGGATTATCCCTTTCATGTCAGTGTATTCCCATGCATATGCAGAAGAATGTCTCTGTAATACTTGGACTAACTCTTCTTGTTGAGATTTTTCTAGGTTCTTGTTTATGTTCAAAGTTTTGCCTGGAAAAATTTCACTTGTAGAGCTGCCAAATTTGTCCATAGAATGAAGAGACATCTTCCTAGATGACAAAAACTCAATATTGGATCCCTCTTGAAATGATTCATGTTTGTGTTCTGGAGAGGATTCAAAATTTTCTAGAGTATTCAGAATTTGATTATCTTCACTAATTTCTGAAATTGTGAAGAGAGGTTGTAAATCTTCTTCATCCTCTATCCATTGAGTTTCATCTAAATCTGTAATTGTCCTAGCTGGAGGATATAAAGTGAATTTCTTAGTTGAACTACCATCAGAGATATACATATCACCGGATCTAAAACTAATAAAAGCATCAGCTGTAGCCAACCAAGGTCTTCCTAATATAACAGGATGGCCTCCTAGATTATTCTTAGGAGTTAGGATCATGAAATCCACAGGGTACTCCCAAGAATCTAGGGACACTGGAATGTCTTCTATTACCCCATCTGGTTTGATCACAGATCTGTTTGCTAATTGTAATAGTGTGGGTGTAAAGAGAAGATTAGGAAGTTTCAGTTTATCCATGATTTTTCTACTCATGATATTGATTGCTGCTCCTAAATCAATGTGTGTTTTGGATTTCAATTCCATTGATGTGAATTTTGACAACTGGATTTCCTGGGTCAAGATACTTTGGAATAACAATCTTTCCCATCATAATGTCTGCTATTTTTCCTGCCAGTTGAATTTTATTTGTTTCTCTTATTCTTTTCTTGTTTTCTTCATACTCAACTCCTTTATTGTTTTGGCTAAAATTGGAATTTCCTTGATGGCTTGTAATAATGGAATTTTAATGCAAACATTTCTCAGCTCATCTAGGAAATCATAATTAGGCACCATGATTTGTTTTTCTACACCTCTATCAATTTGTAATATTTCTGGAAAGGGAGGTATAGAAGTAGATGCGGATGGTTGCTCTAATACAGGAGTTGAAATTATTGGATCTTTTTGCTTTGATTTTTCAGTGTTTGGGTCTTGAAATGATGTGTCTTCCTCAAGACTTTTATTCACCCGTTGAGAGTCTTCCTCAGAGTTATCTTGTTCTTGTATAATCACAGAAGGTTTCCTCTTTTCAAGTATTCTTCCAGACCTAAGTTGAACATCACTAAGGTCTAGAGGAGTAATTAAATAAGTTGGAAACTGTTGGCCTTCTATCATGTATGTGTTCTGAGGATTTTTATTATTGGGGTTTGGTATGGGTTGAGCAGGCAATTGATTTGATTTTTGAGGGAATGGTAATGAAAGTGGTTGATGTTGATGTGGTTGGTTCTGATGATGTTGTTGAAAAGTTTGTTGAAGATTTTGAGGAAAATTTTGTTGAGGTTTTTGAGGATAAAAATGTGGGTATGGTGGATAGGATGGTGGATACTGATAGTATGGAGAGTATCTTCCATAGGGACTTTGTGTTCCTTGTGCCCAAGATTGAGATTGATTTTGAAATTGGGGCCAAGGTTGCTGCCAAGAATTCCAAGGTGGAGGTTGATTATACATTTGATCATGGAATGGTTGTGTTTGAGGTCCCTGCCAAGGCCTTCTAGATACAAAATTGAGAGACTCTGTGGAATCTGTAGGAGTTTCCTCCTGAAATATAGCTTTGAGACCAGGAAGAGAAGGACAATTCTTGGTCTCATGTTTTTCAGAACAAATGACACGAGTTTCTACAACTTTTACATCCAAAGGACACTCTCTCAAGGCATGTTTCTTTCTACATTTGGGACAAAAGATTGCCAAGGCATCAGATTCAGCCTTTTGCTTGTTTTGTATCTTAAGGGTGTCTATTTGTTCACTAAGACTCCTTAAGATGTCAGATTTAAAATCATCAAGTATGTGTCCTATTTCTGATCTACTTACTGTCCCAGAAGCAGACTTACTTGCCCTTGCAAGAGCAGGATCTCTTGGACCTTTGACAGTTTTAGATTTCCCTCTTGAAAGGTTGATACATAACTCAGATATTTCAAGTAATGTGAGTTGTGATATATCCCATTTTCCCATCATGTTAAGGATATCCAACCATTCATCCCTAATTGTTTTCAACAAAAGAGCTTTTAAGGTGTCTTGATCTAGGTTTTCCATTTTTTCTCTTTTGATGTTGTAATGAAATCTCTCCAACAAATCTTCCAAATTTTCATCTTATTTTTGTAACATCTTAAACACTTCTTCCTTATGATTGACCGGCATACAGTAATCCAGATACCTCTCTAGAAATTCTTGTTTCATGTCTTCCCATGTCCTAATAGAACTGTTGATCAGACTCATAAACCACTTCAATGTTGCTCCTTTCAAGGTTGAAGGGAATAATTTAAGTTTTTGAGCATCTTGTAAGTAGTCATAAGTTCTACACAGAACTTCGAATTCAAATAGGAAGGTTTTAGGATCTTCATTTTTAAGTCCATAGAAGTTTGGAAGGACATAGGGTGAAATGTTTTTCATGGTTGTATTGGTTTCTTCATCAATTATAGGGAACGCAAAAGAGCTTCCTATTTCTCTTCTACCTCTTCCTCCATATGCACCTCTACCTCCTTCTCCTCTACCTCTACCTCTACCTCCAAATAGTGTGTGTTCTCCAATAAAGACTCCTCCTCCTCCTTCTTCTGCCATGGTTGACTCTCCTGTGGAAGTGGAAAGGTTTGTGTCCCTAACAGGAGTTTTTAAATCTTCTTATATGGCAAGTTCAATGGATGAAGTGGAAGGTTTCTCTAATGGAATAGATGACCTTAGATCTTCTAGAAGTCCAAGATCAGTAAAGGATGGAATGTGGGTCTGAGTTGAAGGTGTACTAGTTCTGGATCTAGATGAAACAAGTGGTGTTCTAGAAATCAAACTTCTGCTTCTGCTGCTTATAAATCTTCCCCTTGAATCTCTCTCCCTACTCATATAATTGTTTTTGGATGCTAAGAAACAAAGATTACCTAGTTTTCACTTCCTCGGCAATGGCGCCAAAATGTTTGGTCTCAACCTAGTCTCCTAAATTGAGTTCATTTAATTGTCAACCAGGGTTGGTAAACTGCTGAAGTGAAGTGCACCGTATGTGCCTAAGTGTTTGTCTCTTAATGCATTGTGTTTAGTGTTTTATGATGATTTATGATTTTTTTGGTCTTTTGGTAGTTTTATGTTCACAAGGAAAATGACTGGAAAGCTAGTGGAAAGAAGCTAATGATTGAAAACAGAGTGAAGCCTAATTGGTTGATGATAAGTGACAAATGCAAAGGCAATTACTGAAACAGAATCAAACCTAAACTATGACTAAGCAGAATACCAAGCTTGATAATGACTTCTAGAAAATGAGTCAAAACATAAACCTAACTTGTCCAATTCTTTTATCAAAGGTATTTTGAAAGAGATTGAGAAATGGTCAGCTAAGTATACAAATTCTCCTAACTAAACAACTAAACAATCGGCTTATAATGAGACAACATTTTAGCCATGACTAAAAATTTGTGGAAACATGTTTGGAGAAAAATATTGTTGACATCATAAGATCTTCTACTCTAAGACTAGCTCCTAACTTTATTCTGCAATTTAGTTTGACACATCTACACTTCACTCAAAGGTTATAGATTTTTTAGAATAATCTTTTGAGGAAAGGTTTGTGTGTGAGATGATAAACGAAGTTGCAAAAGTACCTCAGGCCTTGGAATGATACTGTCTTCTGTTCATATGGTTATGAATCAATTATAGATTTGGAACAAGAAGAGGTTTTGTAAATAATGAAGGCTGTTTGGTTAAGTTTAACAACTGAAGTAATCTAATATGCAGTGGATGACAACTAAATGTGGAGTGAAAATGCAATGAGTTAAGCTAAAACTGAACTTAAGATGTCACTAGTCTAAAACAGTGTTGAACTAACAAGTCATTATCAAACTCAAAACAAAATAACAGAGCATGAGTTAAATGCAATTAGACTCCGGAGTATCCTAACTAAGCTATCATGCATTATTCTATGGGATTATACAGCCTGTTTTTCCATCATGATTGGTATTTTGGAAGAGTTTCTTAGAACAATCCTGACTGTACAATTCAGTGCAAATGCAAACATAAAGACTGAAAGCAATTTAAAAACTAAGATATCACAGCTGTCTCCTACCCATCATTATGATATTTTGGAAGAGCGTTTTAAGAGCACGGTCAGCTATGTTACTTAGTGAAAAAAAAACAACTGAAACATTCATTATCACAGCCATGCCTTAGACATCATAAGGATTTTTTGGAAGAGTTTCTTCTTTCGAAAGAGTTTGCATAGAATAAGTTCAACTGTGATAGTGAATCAAAAGAAATTACAATTAAATCCTACAACACTATAGTCATTTCCCATTCATTATCATGATCTTTTGGAATATTTTCTTCTTTTGGAAGAGTTTTTAGAACGAGTATAACTATAGTGGCTAATGAAATTAACTATGAACTCAAACTTCAAAAACGTAAAGACAACTAAGATACTTATCTAAATTACGCAAGTAAAACCGTGCAGGAGGCAGGGGCCCTCTACCACCAGACGGAATCTAACTCCAAATCAAATCAATGCTTTCAAAACAATACTGTCTTCTTCATTAAAGGAGAAATAACTTGAACAGAGCAATCTGCGTCTTCAGAAATGTAGCACAAAATCTAAGCAAAATCTAGAGAAAAATCTAGCCTATCTCTCGGTTTCCCAAGTGTTTTTATAACAAATTTACATAACAAGACTTGCAACAATTCGAGGATCATTGTCTTTCCTTATAGAAATCATACTAGGACTCTTAAAGTGGCAGCGTAAAAAGGAAAAGGACATCTGGACTAAGACAGTCCTATTAGAAATCTCTTCCTTAAATGAGTTCCCACGTACCAAAACCATATCCAGAATTCGGTTTTTCCTTCATGGTGAGCAACGAACAATGTAGACATGACATGGAATATACCCATATGTGGTTTTTCTTGAGAGGCCACCTGGAACATGCCTGAACGTGAAGACAGCTGCAGAATTTCCGGTTAGCTACGGAATGTCTGCATTCTGCAGCTAGTTCCGGTCAAAATGCATTACAATGAAAAAAATCACAAAACTTAGCAAGTTAGCCATGTTAATCATTCTAAAAGTAATTTTAACTAAATTCATTGATCAATTGGGTCTGGGATAACAATGGACAAAGGAAAATGAGGTAAAGTAAGATGAAATAAAGCGCAATCTTGAGGCTCAACACACTTTGCACTTACTGTAACAAAAGCTACGGTTAAACGCTCTAGTATCCAACAATTTGTCACTTTTGATCTGCTGCATCAATCCAAGCGTCATGCCTCTTTCTGTTTGTATTTCCTGTATCAAGAATTCAACTCACAGATCCACCATCTCATGGTCCTACCCCAGAAATCTCCTCTTGGGATTAATTAATCATGCATGTCATACCTCACACGGTGGTATGGCTGCCACTCCTGCCCGCCACGACACCACAACACTACTTATGGTGGTTTCTTCCACTCCATGATCCTCATCTTGTGGCTGCTCCACATCCTGAGGTTCACTATTACCTGCATGCAACACTTTCTCCCTCTCAAGCATCAATTGCATGGCTTTCTTACACTTCCCAACAGTAGGAAGCTCCGTAGAAATCCCATCTACTTCAACTCTGTAGAGATTCTTGGCTCGAATCCCAACCTTATTGACTTGTCCTTCTTCATCCACACTAACTCCTACACTCCCAAGCTCATTCATGTAGTGGAAAAAATTTGTCAAGTATATCAGAATAGTGTCATTCTTCTCCATTTTTATTTTCCTGAGTTTATCCTTGAGCGCCAACTTCCTCTAGTCGCTCTTGCTTTTGAACAAGTCTGTCGAAGCTTTCCACATCAAGAATGGAGAAGCTTTACCATGAAGTTTGGACACTATTTGATCCTTCACACCTTCCAACAGAATCCTTCAACACCTTGCTACCTTATTTTTCCATGCGTCAAGTGCGGCAGCATCGCTACAACCCGGTTTAGTAATTTCTGCATCTATGAACTCCTTCAACCCATTGTCATCCAGCACCACCTCCATACTATCCTTCCAGGCAATATAATTTGAGCTGCCCTCAAGGGCATACTCCAATCGCAATCCTTTGAAAGGCATCTCAACTTCGACACCAAGAAAACACTGCTGCAAATTCGAATTCCACCAGCACAAAACTCAACCGCTTCAATGTTTTGCAATTGCTCCAATGATCAATATCGCTCCGATACCATGTAGAAATTTGAATAATTGATATATTATTCACCGAGATTCTCCTGATCACACACTATTTTAACTTCATGCACAATACAGAATCTCTTCTACCATTGATCATCACATGCGGAAATAAAATCAATTGCATGCACACATTAAAACCATAAACAATCACACATATGAACACAGTATGTAATGGGAAAGCTTAAAGCTGAAAACCCCCAACTATCTGTATATTATATATGTCATAGATATCATGTAAAAATCATCATACAAAGCTCCTCACAAGCTCTCAATATAATCTCCACTTGCTACACACTAATCAAGCTAGATCTAGCAAAACACATGCTCCAATCTCTGCCACTTGATAGCCTGCCTCTACTGTGCAATCCCTGCTGAAGAATGCCTCTTGATGAGAATTGATTACCCCAGCCTTTCTCACGTAGTATTTATAGGCATCTCTACTAAGTGTTGGATGCAAACCATGCATCACTTATAGTCACAACTGATAGTCACACTTTCCCTTTCACCTATCTCTGCACTGGTCTCCACTGAAACTGTCCATGCACTGAAGTTAACTGATGTATTCTTTAGTTGATTAATGAGTTTATAATTAGTGAATTAATTAATAATTAATTCACACCACTCTCACTAATTTTATCAATAAGTTAAACTAGATACAAATAGCTCAACTATGTTTAGATTAGTTAAACTGAACACAACTCCATTAACTTCCTCAATCAACTCCACCAAACTCTCTCACATGAGTTCTAATTGAAGTATCCATGCAATAGCTCCACATAACCCTCAGGAATAGCGTAATTCCTTCTGTCAGCTCCTGTGCCACATCTGTGCACTTAACTGAAGTGCTCCAAGAGAATAAGATATTGTTTAGAGTCCAAATATTATTAAGAGCTAATAATATTTGACATATCTATTTTTAGACTGGCAATCTAAAAATAGATTCCACCCAATATGTCTAAAAATAGAAATCCATCTATTTTTCCAACTTGACCAACCATCCATAAATAGCATCCCGTAACTTATAGAGCATGATCCATATGTCTAAAAATAGACTTTGCGACAAAAATCACCTGTGTGGCTCGCACCTAGTTTTGGTGATAACTTTCCAACTAGGATCAGGAATGATGTTTCAGGATGCCTCCTTCACTGTTTCTTGTTGCAATCTTCAACAATTTAATTCTATGCTACTGATTGGAAATTTTAATGTAATATTAATCTACTCAGAAAATTGACAAAATAGAATTGACAAAACAGAGAAGAATTTAAACTAAAACAATGAATGAAAAACCTCCTCCTGTGCAGGGGCCCTCTGCAACATATTTGGTTGAGATCCTAGCTGATTATATAAGCACTAAGCAATCACTGGAACCATGAACACGATCCTTGTATTATAATAGAACATATTTTCAAACAATACACAGTGTTTAAGAAAAAATTACTTCTTTTCCTCAGTTCTGTACAACCGGTATTTAAATAAAACAAATCATAACTGTGATGAGCTAATTTATCATATAGGTGGCTAACTTGACCGAACTATATAATTGGATTTTGACTGTTTAACTCTTGATTTTCTATGTCAGTGCAAATCAAGAGTCCTTCTATTCTCGACTTACGTCCTTTGACCAGACTTTGACCACGATATCAGGCATCCTTTTCTATTGATTTTGATCAAGTATATAGGACGAAATCCATGTGTGAATGTTTCTGGAAATTCCCATGTGGCTCATTTATATATTTTCTCCTTGGAACTTGTCAAACCATGAAAGTAGTTGTGGAACCAACGATTAGCTACAGAATAGGCTGCGTTTTGTAGCCAAATTAAAAAAAATCTATTCAAATAGCAAGAACATCAGAATATAACATAGAAATAATTTAAATGCATTCCTTGAGATAAAGCATGACATTTATCATTGATTGGAGTATATGAAATTATCAGAAAGTAAGGGAAAAAGGTGAGAAAGGATGTCAGAGAGAGGATAATTGTGAGGTTCAATAGGTACTTGGATAGTGGTGCATCTTTCCACATGACGGGAGACAAAGAAATTTTCATTTACTTGGAGGAGAAGGATCTCCAGATGCATATTGAAATGGGTGATGATGGGAGGTATAGTGCCGCTGAGATTGGTACAGTTACCTTCCAAATATAGTCAGGTAAACCCTTCGTATTAAAATATGCCATGCATGTACCAGACTTGAAAAATAATTTAGTTTCAGTTGATATGTTGGAGGATAGAGGTTATGATGTGGTTTTTAGTGAAGGGAAAGCATTCCTTCAACAAAAATCCACAGGTCAAGCCAAGAATATTGGGATTTGTGTGAAGAATCTCTACAAACTTGATGTAGATGGTTGTGCATCATTGATGGGTAAAGAAGACAAAGTGGTGAGCTAAGATGAGGGTGAGTTATGGCACAAGAGATTGGGCCATCTACACCATGGAGCTTCGAAGGTCATGCGGTAGATTTCTACAAGGCTTCCAAAGGGTACTCTTGTGCAGATAGACATATGCAAGGGATGTACCATGGGAATGTATGCAAAGACAACTTTTCACGAGAAGGAGAACCAAGTAGCGAGAATCCTTGAGAGATTTCACTCAGATGTGTGTGGACCATTCTCTACATCTTCAATAGAAAATCACATGTATTATGTGATCTTTTTTGATGATTTTTCTAGAAAGTGCTGGATCTACTTCATATAGAAGAAATATCGGACGTTCTCAACATTTTGTGAGTTCAAAGCACTGGTGGTGAAAGATACGGGGAAGCATGTGAAGGCTTTGAGGAGTGAAAATGGTGAGGAGTACATCTCCAATTAATTCAATAACTTCTGTAGAAACGAAGGAATTCGGAGAGAGTTGATTGTGCCTCATAACCCATAACAGAATGGGGTCGTAGAAAGAAATAACAGAATAATTGTGGGTGAAAAATGAGCGATGTTGCATGATCAGGGCCTACCATTTCATTTGTGGGTAGAGGCATGCAACACAGCTGTATTTTTACAAAACCATAGTCCTCACCGAGTACTTGGCATGAGAACACCAGAGGAGGATTTTCCTGGTAAGAAACTTGATGTTTCATATTTTAAAATTTTTGGCTCATTTTTCTATTGCCATGTGACCAAATATTCCAGGAAGAAGCTAGAACCAATAGTTGAGATTGGGATATTTGTGTGGTACATGGATACTTCCCACAACTATCAGGTGTATTTTCCAAACAACAGGATGAATGTTGTGAGACGGAATATAAAATTTGACGAGGAGAAATTCATGCGATTGTCCCTTGAGAGGGAGCTTGATTTGCATGCAGCTGAGGAACTCTTGTTTCCAACGAATGAACCTCAAGGTGTGGATCAGAAACATGCAGAGTATCATGGAGTGGCAAAAAACACTCATGCAAAGGCATCCACCAGAAATTGTAGAAGGTGCACCACAAAAGCTGATAGATTGAGACTTGATGCGGAAGAACATGTAGGAGCACCTACTTCACTGCGCAGATAGAGAGAGTCTCTAGATAGATTTACTACATACATGGCTCTTATGAGCAAGTGTATTGTGACAGAACCATCCTCCTTTGAGAAAGAAATGCATCAACCAATTTGGGTTGATGCCATGGTTGAGGAGTATGACTCCATCGTCAAGAAAAATGCATGGGAATTTGTCCCAATACCACTCAAAAAATCAATGGTTGGGTCTAGATAGATCTATTAGGTGAATAAAGCAGCAGATGGAGTGTGGAGAAATACAAGGCTAGATTTGTAGCCTGGGGATTCTCACAAGTTGAGAGGATTGACTATGAGGATATTTCGCACCAGTTGCGAGATACTCATTGATTAGATCTATCCTTGCACTCTCAGCATATATGGGGTCACTAGTACATTTGGGGGAAATTTCGACACTTGGTTTCGACGCTTTTGACCAAATGTCCCAAATTTCCCCAAATTTTTTCAATCCTGCCCAAAACCGTCGCTATACCGACGTTTAGAGAAAAGTGTCGCAATACCGACACTTAGACAGAGTGTCGCAATTGCGACACTATGCCCCAAATCGTCGTTATTGCGACGACTGCCTTCAAACGTCGCAAGTGCGACACAATGTCTAAGTGTCACAATTATCATGTTTGGAGGCATCTGTCGCAATAGCGACACTTTGTCTGCCGTCAGTATAATGACACTTATATGTGCGCTACATAAAAATACGACACTTATATGTGCGCTACATAAAAATATGACACTTATATGTGCGCTACATAAAAATGATTTTATTAAAAACTACATTAACGGCTGATATCACGCGCGCATTCACCCTCCGCTCTTGCAGAACAGAATTCGCCCTCAGCTCTTGAAAAATAGCATTCGCCCTCAACATTCGCCCTCAGCTCTTGCAGAACAGCATTCGCCCTCAACATTCGCCCTCAGCTCTTGCAGAACAACATTCGCCCTCAGCTCTTGCAGAACAGCATTCGCCCTCAGCATTCGCCCTGAGCTCTTGCAGAACAACATTCGTCCTCAGCATTCGCCCTGAGCTCTTGCAGAACAACATTCGTCCTCAGCATTCACCCTCAACTCTTGCAGAACAGCATTCGCCCTGCATTCGACCTCAGCTCTTGCAGAAAAGCATTCGCCTCAACATTCTCCCTCAGCTCTTGCAGAACAGCATTCGCCCTTAGCTCTTGCAGAATGGTAAGTTCTTACTACAGGCCCTTCCTCCTATAGTAGGGTTGACTCTATTTGGGTTTTTTTGGTCAATTCCATTGGATTGTGTTAGGCTATATGGTTCTCTCTAGATGTCTTCCAATGTTCTTTCGAATGAGTTTCAAAGAGGATGTGTAAGATGTGTTTGTGCTTGCATGAATTTGACTCCACCAGTTTCATGAAGTTTAAGCTATGGATTTTAGTTCGACAAACTCATCCATCTCAACACCCAGTAACGAATTGCCCTTGGTCTGATCTATATTGAAGGTGAAGTGCAAAGTGGTAGATAATGGGAGATCTAAAGTCATCAAATTTATCACAAGGGTAGTACTCCAGATCGAAAGTGATGAGCTTTAGTTCTCCAAATTTGGGGATTTTCTGATATTTGGGGATTTTCTGATGACATACCAAAGGTCACATCCATACAACCATATCAAGGTCAATGTTGAGATCATTCTTATATAGATATAGGTCACTAATATATAGGGTTAATATCATCATCACTATCCATGGAAATCGAATGGTTACAAAATCTGTGATTGTGGTTGGCTCATTTATAATTATTACCCATTTACAGTAGAGCATAGAAACGCTAAATATGGCCCGAGCAGAGCCTTTACAACAGGAAATGGAATTGCAGCTGCTTCATCAATAACCAATAGCTCCACTTGAGAAAAAATTTCATAATCTTGGGGCTGGATATACTGCAGAGCAAACAATTGTAGTTATCATTCGTGCTCCAATATATTAATATACTTTTTACATTGAACTGAAGAAAGGGAAACAAGAAAATGCTAGCCATCATACAATGTCATACTTGAAAAAAAGAGTTTTGAGTGACATACTTTAAAAAAAGAACTCATCCACTGATATTTATAATAATTTGAGTTATTCAAGTTAAACACAATGTCAAGAATCAAGATTCAATACCCTCTATTATCTTCATCACCCAATACAAGATTTAAATTTTTCCCAAAGAAACGCTTATTAAATTGGCAGCCATTATTTCTCCTTGCTTTAAATACCCTACATTTAAATGAAAAAAAGCATTGCATTTCAACTACAAAAATCTATTAGTGTTCAAATGTACATGTGTGTATCACTTGTGTAGGGTATTCCTTTTCCACTTTCATATTATCCAAGAATGTGTGCAGTATAGTTCATATTTTTTGTGATTTAGATTATCTTGAAAAAGGAAAGGTAAATTATTTCCCATGGAAAAATAAGGTTTTCCCTTTTTACTGCTGGAAATGGTACAACAAAGTTCCATTTCTACCCGAAACTCCTATGAAACAAGAACCAAATAAAGGCCATGTCCTCAATGGACATCATTTGGCTTTGAAAATGGCCATTGCACCATGTTGTTTCTTATATTACATCACGATAGTTTCTTAGGTCATTTCTTATTTCTTGAGATGAAAAAAAACCAAAGAAATTGTGAAGATCCTTTCAATAAATAAATGACCATTTCTCAATCATATCTCAACTATTTTTTATTTTATTCAGTGGTTGCTTACTTTGAGAGAAATTTGACACTTTATAAGGAATATAACATAAAAACACAAAATGGGAAGGAATTTATGAGGTAGATGACCTTTAGTTGTTGTCAATTAAGAATTGATAATACACGATGCATGTTCTGTACTACAAACTAGATTCCTTCCTGGAGTTAGGACACAGAGTATTGAATCAAAGTTGTAGTTTCTAACTTCTTGTATTGGTTCATCAATCTTGAAATTCAGACATTGCATGTCTTCATTACTTCATGTTTGAATAATTTTCATTATATCGTACAATAGGAAATTAGGAATTATGATTATTATTACTTTATGGATCTATTAAGTTACTTTTAAGTTTGCATGGTTTAGTGTGAAATTATTCTAGTGTGCCCCTAGGCCCAAGTGAAGGAATGCCAAGGACTGAGAACCCTAGTTTTTAAATGGTATTGTTTCTTGTACCCAAAAACCCCTCAACATCACTTCTTATTAGTTCTTAACAATAGTGTTGTAAACAATTTGAGAATTGATATAGCAAAATATCGCACTTCTCAAGATAAATTCCTAAAGCTAAAGTGTGATACCATGTGTAATTCAATAGCCCCATTGTCACCTCACCAACCTCTTTTCAAGTTGAGCTAGCTCTCCTCCAAATCAAGGGGGGTTCTCCCTAGTAGATGTTAGGGATCTAATGGCCCAACCAAACCAAGTCAAGAGCCCCCTAACTCTCTATGTTTACTACTATCAATCAAAATATTGAACAATAGGGCCAGACATGCATCCTGAAGATAAAATTGCCAGGGTATTTTTGGGTAATTTCAAAGGGAAAGTCCCCAAACACATATAATCAAGGAATTATAATGTGATTTCAAACATTAAATATCAAAAAAATCGTTTAAAGGATATTTAAAGGAAAAAGGTGATGGAAGATAGAAAGTGCCTTACTTAAATGCTCTAAGGATTTTTCAATAGTTGCTCCAAAAGCTTCACTTCAAGGCCCTTCAAGATCGTCTCCAACAATGCTATACCATCAACTTCAACAATGTTGCTCCAAAAATGTCCTCAAGGTCTTCACAACAAGTTTACTAGAAGTTTCTCCAATAATATATTCAATAAGGTCTTCATTGTCAACTCGTCTCTTGTTTGGGTGCCGTAATGTGCAATGACATGTTTCCAGGACTGAATTCAATGCAAGGCATATTTGAAACTCTAACTCTGTCTTCCGGTGTCTTATTAGAAATTATTTCATTTTTCATTTTGTGTTTTCAAGTTAGATATTGTTTTCAAGTTTTTACATTTATAATTTTATTGCAATGTGGCACACTGATCAGGGCAGTACAGGAACAACCCCGAGATGGGATGATCACGGAAAGAGGCCAGCGGAAGAACATGTGAAGTGCCAGCATTGCTCTATCTTCAGGTATTTTAGTTATTTACATAATTGAAATAATATTAATTTTGTTCAAATATGCAGGCACCTAGCCATGGTACACCTGATGATTCCCTCTTTGAGGAAGAGCTTTCTTCATCCCTATCTCCAGTGCTCTTGTTGCGAAAAAAGGCACGAGATGCAAGGTCAGAATTTAATACTTTGATAGACGCACCTCAAACACCTGAAACAAAAGAGAGGATAAAACAACTTATGAGCCAGCTAGAAACATATCAGGTAATAATAAAAAGTCAAAAGGATATTTTTTTTGTTCTGCATGAGATGAATTGTGATAGTTTGATTTTTAATTTTACATTGACTAAACTAACAAAAAGTTCTTTTGTATGTAGCGTTTTCTGGCATTTGCTGAACCTGGTGTTGGTGGTAGTGGGACACAAGGGCAAGAGATTGCCCAACAACCCTCTCGTACACCTTCTACTCCTTTAGGTGCTAGCCAAGAAACACACCCTGCCCAAGCAGACACCCAGCCAACCGCTGAATGTGTTGGCAATGATGAGGCTGATATGGCCAACTACATTATTGCGTTTTCTGGAGCTACATGTGTCAGCTCCACAGGGACCATTAATGGCACATTGTTGGTGAACGATGAATGTGTCCCTATAAATCACGTACAAATCCCAGGTAAATTTTAATATTTTAACTATTTCATGTACTCTATCTAAAACATATTTATCATGATTTTTATTTTTAAATTAATGATAATATCTTTTTTTTCTCTGTGTAGGAAACAATGAGTTCTACAAGTTTTTGGAGAGCCATGCATTGGTAATTTTTGGCCCAACCATATGCACAAGGTGGAATTCCCAGAATTCCAACCTGAAAAAAGAACTTCTAGATTATCTAGAAGCTCTTTTTGGGGTCGGCACATTTGACAGAACAACGATTTCTCGGGTAGCCGGCAAATATTTGAAATATACTAGGGACACCTATAGGACGCAATTCCAATTTAACCCTAGATACGAGCGTCCTTTCATAGTTCCAGAGAGTGAGTGGAGAGCACTCATCCATGACGAAAAAGAGAAAAGGGCAAAGAAAGAAGGACAAATGCCAACTGGACCCGCAAGGTAAATTACAACTTTAATTCAATAGCTTTAATTTTCTCTATGTCTAAAATAAAAGTGTGCTACGTCATATCTGACTTCAATATTTTGATGCTAGGTTTCCTTACACCTCGAAGGCAACCAAAGCTAGGATTGAAAAAAAGGGCCATCACAAGCTAGGCCAGGGCGACTACTTGAAATTAGCCGCAAGAATTGTAATTAAGTAGCTAAACATGTTATAATTAATTGTATCGCCTTCCAACGTTTTTGTAATCCTATCAAATATGATTAAAAATACACAATCATATGTAATGTAGGGTGATGACTTCAAAACAAAAACTATAGAGGAAGATAAAAATATCGCTTTCCATTTCGGCTATCAAGCCGTAGTTGAACGTCGTAGAAGCTTGGGGTAGGTCCCAAGATCCAGAATGCCTGATAAGGTAAAACATTAACCTTTCAATATGTTTGTTTTCATCCATAAATTTAATGTCTAGCAACTTTGTTTAAATCAGGGGAGTAGCACTACCGACAAAGAAAATAACCCAGTTTTAGAGCTAGATGTAGATGATCCTCACATGCAACCTGATCATTGTAGTGGGGACAAGGCCGACAATGCTACTATCAGTGAGGGTTGTGACGGTAATTAATTTCCACTTATAATTTTTTCTAATTATACCTTGATGGTTGTCCTTATAAAGTTTTTTTTTAAATGACAGAGAATGTTTACCTTGAGGATCTTACCACCAGAGAGGAAGACAGGGCAACAGTCCCAACGGCGACAACTGGTGCACCAGGTAAATAATCTCATTGCAATTTTTTTTATTAATATTACCGAACTAGTTCAGTGATATTTAAAAACTGACAATTAAAATTTAATATTATCTGTTTTTGTAGGCAATGCCCCGTCACTGGATGAGCCCAGACATCGTGAATACGCAACTAGGTCAGCAGTGTGGGTTGAAAGGCACGAAACAGGAGCAGAGCACGATGATATTGATGATGTAATTAGGAGCTTTAAAAATAGGAAGAAGAAAAGAAAATTTGACAATGTAAAATATTGTATTATTATAAGACAAACGTTACCATACTTGGAACGTTTTTTGCGTTATATAAAAAACTCATTTATCATACTATTTTTATGTCAAGCATTAATTTTAATGTTTCCTTGCGTACTTTTTGTTGAATTGTTTTTTTATTAGTTATTGAATATTTTTTTTTATGCTCATGAAAGTAAAAAATGAAATATAGATTGGGTATTGGGTAATTGAGAGTGATGTGAGGGGGGGGGGGGGAGGGGCCATAAGAGCTTCCACCTTCATGTGGTTGGCCCTGTTTAGTAGAGAATAATTTATTGGAGTGATTTAATCTTGGTGCAAACCTCCCTCGATCCAGCGTAGCAACAAAAAAGTCACTATTGAATTAGTTGCTACTCTTTTAGATCGTGGGAGGCTTGTTCCAAGTTCATGCGACTCCAATAAATTGTTCTTGAAACGAAGAGGAGCTTATTCAGGTATGTTTTGACATTTTCAACATATGTTATAACATTATCATAAGAATGCATCTTAGAGTAAAAAATACTACATCAATTACTTTTATTTATTGTATAGATAATGATGGATTTTGATTGACTTGGCAGTGCAGGTACAAATCCTCTTGCATCATGAACAATACAACTTGTCAACCAGGGTCATGTCCAGGATATTTTTGCTTGTGCGCTTGACCAGGTTCGTAATGTCACATTTTGTAAGTTCCTTTACAGTTCATAATTAAATATTAAGCTTGTTCATGATTATTATCTAGGTTTTTTGTATGTGTTTTTTCATCTATTTGATTGTAAGCAACTCTGCATGTTTCCTGTTGTTCACTATGATTTCTCCCATTACCACTCCCAGGATGAAATTGACTTTATTGTTACATAGGTTACTTTATTGTTACTATGATTTCTCCATTTGCGATTTCATAGGTTACATCATGTAAAGTTGTCAATCTCATGTTGGTGATGAGCTTTAGTTCTCCATATTTGGGGCTTTTCTGATATTTTCTCCCTCATGTCATTCCTGCATCACCTCATTGTTTGAGCATGCCAATTCTTCCCAAGTATCTTTATATGTCTGTAATTTTGGAATTTAATTTAAAAAACTAGTACCCAACTTTGAGTTCAATTGGTGTTCGTGTAAGGCTGTCTGGGCTTTGGGAAATATTGCTGGAGACTCTGCAACATTTAGGGATCTTTTCCTCAGTCATGGAGCTCTAAGGCAGGTGCTTTCCCAGTTGAACGATACTGCTAGAATTTCAATGATAAGAAATGCTACATGGGCTCTGTCAAATTTTTGTCGTGACGTAAACCCCAACCACTATTCGAACAGGTAAGCATAATACATTTTCTACCTCTTCTTCTTAGTTTGCAGATACTGTGGATTTTTTTTATAGATCTTGGTGCTTGGTAGATTTTGATGTAATATGGACCTAGGCGCTTGTTCATTACAATAACTCTGTCATCAGGTTTTAGAAAATGCTCGGAAATTTGGGTTTCACAAGGGGATTACCCTTGCTTGCAATTATCGATTATCAATCACATTCAAAAAAAGTCTTTCATAGCATTGCTGAGCTCTTTGTAGGTGAATTTCCGAGGCAATTTCACAATATCTGAACTAAATTTTTCTGTCTTTTTCAATACTCTGTGCTTGTAATAGAACCAAACAAACAATCTAGTGGCCAATGCAACAACAACACCACCTCCTATTGCAATGCCTGCAATTCACCTTCTCTGCACGCATGAATGACTATGGCACCCTCTTTTTTGAACAGGTACTGGAGCTGAAGGTACTAGTTTTGATTAGGATCGTGGAATTGAACATCCAAAATAGTATCAAATTCCACTGCAATAGTATTCCCCGGTGAGGGAAATAGTTCATTGAGACCTATTGGACTCATCACCCCCAAATAGCCTCCAGGGCTACCCAGAGTGTGATCATCTTTGTTGTTGAGTATATTTTTATTTTTTCAGTGAGAGTTTAGGGTTTCTCTAACATAGCTTCAGAAATCCGATTCAGTGCCTGCTTGAATATTGTCACATAATACTCACGGTTTGGATTGATAAGCATGCTCTGAATGGTTGGTTGATTCATAAGAACCACCCATATAGTCATATTGAGATATTTCAGAAGGTTTCTCGGGTTTCCTTTTTCACCGTTTCTAGTGGGTGGGATGGTGTGAGGTGATCCATCAATACTGGTGCTCTTGTAGTAGGGAATTTGTTTTTGGGGATATAAAGGAGCATTTGATGTAGATATCCCATTGGATGCATTCACTTTTATTAATTTATGAGAAATTAAAATTCCAAATTAAAATATGCAACCTCTAGCATGGCAACCTGAAGGCCGCGAGAGACACTGGTTAAAGATTGTTTTGTGCTAGCCTTAATATAGTCGTGATTTCTTTCTATTATCTTAATGCAAATATATAGTCCGGTCTCATTAAAATGGGGATTGTGGTTGTATTTCTCTTTGGTTGTTTCTCTCTTAATGCTCCAGAAGTTGCCAAAAGTTGCGATAGTTGTTTAGTTTGCCTGTTACAACTTAAAAGTGGTTTTTAGCAATGGGAGTCATGTTTTTAAGGTTCATACTAATATGAAGATCTTGTAATTCTATATTCAGCATAAGAGAAGATGGCCTCTGCTTTGGGCAGTATGACAACAATTGCCACATCTACCTCATTGGGTAACAATGGAAAAGGGAAGAAGTTGGGTGCAATGTTTGATAATTATGGCAGACAATTGTCTTCTCTTTCAGTTTTTTCACCCATTTCCTTTAATCGCTCAAGCAGAAGAGGGACTCTGAGATTACGCGACAGAGAGAAGGTAGTTAATACAAGAGCTATGGAAAAGGAGTTTTACTTCAACAAGGATGGCTCGGTGACAAAAAAATTGCAGGTCAGAGAAAAAATTATGTTTAAAGGAAGGTCACCTGCACGTGAAACTTCACTGCGGTGGATCTTTCCTTGTCCACTTATATTCGATTTTAATGTGTTATTTTAATTTTTCATGGAGGGTTGTTTTTGCATATGGTCTGGCATTCAATTGCACACTTACTGAAAGCATTGTCAATTTGTCTTGCAGGCGGTGTGAACAAACTTGCTGATCTTGTTGGAGTCACCTTTGGGGCGAGGGGAAAAATGTTGTCTTGGAGAGCAAGCATGGTTCTTCGAAAATAGTTAATGATGGTGTGACAGTAGCTAAGGAGGTAATTTGTAGATGTGTGCTCTGGTTTTCTTTTTAACGTTGTATTAGTTCCCCCTCTTAAATGTATTAGATTTGGTAGGCATAATTTGAAAACTCAAAGGTGAAAGGAAACATATTTGTTACCCGGTGGTCTACTTGGCCTATGGACTAGCCACATTAGAGTAATGCATAAAGCTTTTCACAACAATAAAAGGAAAGGGTTATGGCTGAGTCAAATTTTATTGTTATTGACAGTGTAATGAAATGTATCTCAATGCTATGGTTTTGGCCTTTTTATTGGTTGAATTAGAGGACCCAGTTGAAAATATTGGGGCCAAATTGGTAAGGCAAGCTGCGGCAAAGACAAATGATTTAGCTGGGGATGGAACCACAACATCTGTTGTTCTTGCACATGTTGGAATATTGAAAAATTCTAGAACAATGAATGGAGAATAAATCTCCCTTCCTCTAACATAGAGAAAATAAAAATTTCTCTTTCAATACTTTGAAAACAAACTTCTATTCCCTTCAATAACTCAAAAAAAACTATTACACTTCTTCCTCACTGAGAGGGATTACAAAATTATGACTGCTACAAAACGCAGTGCATAAAACCAACTCACTTTCTGTTCAAAACAAACATACTCTGTCTCTAAAACACTCTGCTGTGTTTTTCCCTTTCGCACTGCTGTGCATACACACTTAAAAAGTTACACTCAGTCTTTCACTTTTTACACATTGTTGTGTAATAAAAAATTTACGTACTGTCTATAAAAAAAACTACCAAGCTTTTTTGTCCTTTTTATTTTTATATGTCGTAACATATAAAACATATTATAATAAACCCTCTTTTAAAAAAAATAAATTAAAACTAAATTCTATGGCCCACCTTTCATTTCGCATATGATATATATATAACATATGTTTAAAACATATGTATATATTAAAGCATACATAAAATTAAACTATCAAAACATTAAAGAACCCTTTCCGTCGGACTTCAAAAGTTTGAATAGATTGAATTTCAAACCAAATTCGCGTTCCAAAATGGGATGCTGACGTCTACCTAATTTGTAACGCGAATTCTCAATCCAATGTGCCTTATAAAAAATTTGGGTCCGATTTTCAGGTTTTCAGATTCCCTTCAATTTCATGTGATCCAATATTAATGCTCCACGTGTCCTCTTTTTGAATTTACAAAACTGGCGGGTAAATTTATGTTTGTTTAATTTCTAGTTGGTGAATTGCGTTAATGTTGGTTGTTGTGTTTAAATACAATCCTGTACAAAAATATGGCTGCGGCCGTCTACAAAAAAAACTTGCACAAATTTTAAATGCTGAATTAAATTTCTGGATTGCATGCAAGAAACCTCCAAAAAAAATGTTGTTGCTGCATTCGTCCTTCTGCTGTAGCAGTTGAAGTTAAAATTCAACAGCACAGGGTTTAATAAGTGAGGGTTTAAAGGTAACTTTTTGTCAATAGTACTGGATTAAGATCATCTATTCATTTTTGTAGGGTCTTATGGTTTTTGGTTTTTTATTTTTGGGTTGGTGTTGCATCCGTCCTTCTATTGCAGCAGTTAGAGTTAAAATTCAACAGCACAGGGTTTAATAAGTGAGGGTTTAAAGGTAACTTTTTGTCGATAGTACTGGATTAAGATCATCTATTCATTTTTGTAGGGTCTTATGGTGTTTGGTTTTTTAGTTTTGGGTTGGGCTTATTGAATCTAAGATATTTTTTGAGTGAAAAAATTGCTATCAGGTATTAAAAAATTTTGGTTCTTTTGTCAAAATTTATGAGCTTGTTAGGAAATACAAAACTGACAATGGTTGTATCTTAAATTTGTGGAAAATAATTTGAAATGAAACCTTTTGTTTAGGTTGTTGCAGCAGGTGCAAACCCCGTTCAAATTACTAGGGGCATTTACAAGACAATAAAGGCCCTTGTTTCGGAACTCAAAATTTTGTCAAAGGAGGTAAACGCTTGCCTTTTGAGTAGGCTGGTTTTCCTTTTTGCTGATGGTTTGGTGTATCTAATTGAATTAGTTTCCTAAGGTATTTTTGGTTGCAAACTCTTTTTCATTTTTCATACAGTATTGGCCTTGTGGAATACATTTGATTGTGTGGTCTTGTTAGATCTACAACATTTGTAGTTGTTTAGTCTTATGGCCGAGGTGCACTTTTATTATGGAAATAGTTGATGCAATATTTTCATTTAATCCTTACTGCAGGGTAGCATGTTGAGAAGTTTATTGTGAAACATTTGGTATTAAAAATGACACTTGATCCTATACAACATCATGCACTTGACTTCAATATTCATATTCAAAGTGTGCCAGACAATTCTTGCAAAATTTCAAATATTTATGTTGTTTTAAACCATTATCTTTTTCATGTATTGGATGCTGAAAATGAGAAAAATACTTTGGTATGAAACCAACTGGTGAATAATTTCCAGCAAAACAACCACTTCCAGGACATGATTTAGAAGTAGAACATATGTACTTATGAAGCATAGAAATATATCCTTGATGCATTGTCAATGTTTGGCTAGGGTTATTTTTGGAGAAAATAACTCCTTATTCCTAGAATAGTGATCTTCAATACAAGTAAATGCCATAGAAGAGAGATCATCGTGTGACATAAACCTATTAACAAAAGTGAACAGGGAATGATTATTAATTATGGCATACTAAGTTGTCAGTGATTTTGACTATTTGTCTTTAACATGTAAAATGTTAAATTCCAAACTTACATCATCATGGTTTGGCATCATGAGCTTGACTAATTGTACACCATGCTCATAATTTGATTGTTGTATTCATATCTATAAAAAACGTTTCAAATAATAATAATAAAGTTCTATAAGAAAAATCCAGACCTCCATGCTGCTGCTCCTTGTGAGACAAAGTCAAAATTGCATTACACAATCTGACACATAAGAATCTCCTATATCCAAGTGGTATGTATCCAAATTCTTATAATAGTGTCTTCAAGACTTATGTTGACATTGCCAATGAGATATTTAAGCAATGAAAGATGGAGCCTTCTTCATTGTTGTATATGTAACAATATTTTATTAATATAAAGAATGATGGTTTTGTCTTTCTGAAAATGAAATGTAAAAATAATTTATTGTGGTCAATTGAAAAGTTTTTTTTTAAAAGCTTTTCATTATGGAAGGGCGACATAGATATATGCCCTTCTAATTGAAATTCGGACCTACCCTTCAAATTTGATCACTGTGTGGGACCTTAACAAACAATAAAACTATTCCGTCGCACGTTATATAAAACATATAACAAAACCTTTGTCAAAAATTCAAACGAACCCTTTAGCCGTGGGTATTTCATCACGAATTGATCATTTTACCATGTACCTTCTTCTAGAGGAATATTCTTCCACTTGATTAGGTACTTCATAATGGTTATATGTCAAAGATATACATAATGTTTATCTATAACTTTTTGTGGTTCGAGAATCAACTTTCATTCTTCATCTAATTTTGTAAGTTCTATTTACATTGGCATATTTTTTCCCAATTTTTTTTTTAGGAAAGATACATGAAAGACCTTATGAATGCAAGAAGAAGGAAAATATAACTTCTATACCACTTGTGCAATCCTATGAATAATTATTTAGGGCCATAAAATTTTTGAGCTAATTCTTTATTCTTCTTTTTCTTGAATGAAGATTGCTTATAATGCTATAATCTAAAAAATACTCAATTACCCTCCTCAAATTATCTTTCACTTCAATGTTGTTACCCTTGTTGTTTTATCATGTTTCATGTCATTTGAAGGTTTTCCATAATAATTTTCAAAATTTCTTTAGTATTTTCCATATGTGACTCTGTTTCTTATACTTTGGACTTATCTTGCAAAAAGTATGAGATACTAGGAGTTGGATATCCATAAAGGGCCTTAAATGGGGAAATTTTAGTAGATGTGTGATAAGTAGTATCATATTACCATTCTTCCTTGATGAACCCACTTCATCCATTAAGATTTCTTTTCTAAAGAGTAACATTGTAGATAACCTTAAAAACATTTGTTAACTATTTTTTTTGACCATTTGATTGTGTTTGATATGTAGAACTCATGGCAACTAGTGTTTCTCCACTCATATTAAATAATTATTTCCAAAAGTTTCTTGTTACTATTACTTTAGGAAAACCATGAAGACTATGAATTTATTTCATGGACACTTCTACCACTTGGCTTGTTGTTTATGTACTTTGAGCTCTACAAAAAAAATCTACAAAATTTGTCTATATAAATGACCACAAAAATGTAATACTTACCTTTATATTTCAGTAACCCTGTAATAAAGTCTACTGATATATCTTCTAGTCTTTGAATATGTATGTGGAATGGTTGAAGTAACCCTAGAGATTTTACTATCTCTCTTTTATTTATTATGCAAACCTGACCTTCTCTTACAAAATTTTGAATATCTTTCTTCATTCCTTCCAAAAATATATTTTTTGATCCTTTGAGATGTTTTAAGGAACCCTACGTCCTACCATCAGAGAGAAATGGGACTCCCTTAGTATTTTTTTATTCAAATATGCTTGCGTGCATAAAAATATTCTACATTTGCACCAAAGTATATCTCTCTTTCACTACCAATGCTCCATAGGGTTCATCCCATCCTTTATAAATTTTAGTTTTTGTTTAGTACTATTGTCATTTTTCCATTATGGGAAGCTTCTTCTAGCCACCTAGGAATAGAAAATGTAATTGGATATAAATTTGAGGCCTCTTCTATTTTAGAAAGAGTATCATGTACTAAATTTTCCTTATCCTTTTTGCAGATTATCTCAAAATTAAAACTTTGCATTTTTTCTCTTCATTTTTTTTAATATTCTAATGAAAATCATAGCTTCAAAAAATAATTTATGCTATCATGCTATATCTTGACTTTAAAGTACCTCCCAATGATATAATATTCCCATTTTTTATTGCATGTAATATTGCTTCCATTTATTTTTCATACGTAGATTTCACCAAATATTTTCTTTGAATTCCTTGCTTTTAAAAGCCAATGATATCCCTTATTGTGTTAATGTTACGTAGATGCCTTGTCCTAGTGCCTCACACTCTACTATGAATGTTTTACCAAAAGTAGGTGCAACCGATGTTGGTGTAGAAGACATGGCATCCATTAAAAGAGAGAATGCCAAAGTAGCCTCATCATTCCATATAAATGATATTTTTTTCAAGAGATATGTGAGTGGACTTGAAATGCATGCATAATTCTTAACAAATGATCAATAATATCATGTAAGTCTAAAAAATCTTCTAAGAACCTTGATTTTCTTAGGAATAGGCCATTTTGTAATAGCTTGCATCTTTTGAGGCTCCAACTTCACTCCTTCCTTTAAAACAATATGAACCAAATACTCAAATTCTTATTTCCCAAAAGCACATTTGGATATTTTTACATAAAAGTGATTGTTCTCAATAATTTATATAACTTTTCCACATGTTTACTAGTGTGGTATTCCCATGATTTATTATAAATATGTGTATTATCAAAGAAAACCAACATAAATTTTATAAGATGGGATCAAACAAAATTGTTCTTAAGTCGAGCCCGCCGGACTTCAAACAGCGATAAACCATAATTCAAACCAAATTCGCGTTCCAAAATAGCATGCTGGCATCGGCCAATTTTGTGACGCGAAAACCAAATGAATTCCGCCCTAATCTTTTTCGGGTCCGAAGTTGGGCTAGCATACAGAGGGAGAGTTCTGACGAAAATTTCTTATCAAATTCGCCCTAATATTTTTCAGGTCCAGATTTCCACTGCGTGAGCGGCCCAAACGAAGATCTGCTCCAATCAATTTCTGCCACGTGTCCTCAATCAAAAGTTTCCATGTTCCCAGATGCAGGTGCATTTGATGGCATTTAAGGCGATGGGACATGGATGTGGCGATTTTATATCAATCCAATTAAGTTTTAACGCTGTTCAATTAGCCGATATTTAAGTTCCAAGGTTTTCACATCAAATCGCATTAAGTTTTAACACTGTTCAAGATCAGACCTCCACTCCTGTTAGCGATTCCGCATGCTCCAATATGATCCGGCCTTCGGCTCTCATTAATGAGAGATTAATTCTTACGGGCGTTCTTCGATTGCATTGCAGTCGGGTCGATAAAATGGCGTTTTTCTATGGTTTTTCAGATGAGCCAATTGCTGGGTTACACTGCCTGCTCATTGTGACGAGAAGGAGAAGTGGCCAGCTGAACTGCTGCGTAGACCTTGGTGCATATCTGCATTTCTCTCGGTCTGGTCTGTGTCTGTCTTCCTCAGTTTTGTGGAATCCTGCTTCTCCATCTCGTCTTGTGCCCACTGCTGAGACTGCACCCATGCCTCACCTGCGTCAAAGGATGCGTTACCGTAGGGGGAGCACTGGGGTATTTTTCTATCATTGTCTGGGGTGGGACTTTCACTTTTCTGGATGGATATTTGGGTTCCAATATTCAAATATGAAAATGTAATGACTTCATGGACTGTTTTACTTCATATAATATATTCAAAACAACGTTTTTTCTCTTGTGAAAAAAAAATTATTGTTTATAGTCGAAGCGCTATGGGGTGGTTTATTATATTAATATTTCACGGTCAAATTATGTTCATAACAATTGGAAAAAAAAAAATGTTGCCCTGTTTCTATTTTAAACCTGTTTTTTGAAATACAGAGCCATGTTTATATGATTGTTTATAGTCGAGTCGCTGCGGGGTGGTTTATTATATTAATATTTCATGGTCATTGGAACGCCCAAAATTCATAACAAATATTGGATATTTACTGTCCTGTTTTAAAGTTTCATTTTATTTTTTTTAAATTGAACCCGTCATCGGTATAACGACGCCTTGTAAACGTTGGAATTGCGACAACTTAAAAACGTCGAAAGAGCGACAGTATAAAAACGTCGGACGAGCGACGTTCAAAACATCAGACCACATTTCGTCGGAATTGCGACAGTTTACAAATGTCGGAAGAGCGACGTTCAAAACGTCAGACCACATTTCGTCGGAATTGCGACAGTTTACAAACGTCAGAAGAGCGATGTCAAAAATGTTGGACCACATTTCGTCAGAATTGTGACACTTTACAAACGTCGAAAGAGCAACGTTCAAAACTTCGGACCACATTTCGTCGGAATTGCGACAGTTTACAAACGTCGGAAGAGCGACGTTCAAAACATCGGACCACATTTCTTCGGAAGTGCGACAGTTTACAAACGTCGGAAGCGCGACGGTTTGGGAAACGTCGGAAGAGCGATGCTTGTTTGGAAGCGACGGAAAACGTGTCAGTAGTGTGACACTTTGTAAGTACGTCAGAATTGCGACGTCATGGAAAACCACGTTTTTCCCATCCTTGAACTGTCGCTCTTGTGACGACTATGTGTCGGAATAGCGACGAATTGGCCGTTGGAAATTGGGCCAAATTTTCTAGTGGGTGGAAGATACATCAGATGGATGTGAAAACTACATTTCTCAATGGAGTTATTGAGGAAGAAGTGTACATAGAGCAGCTAGAAGGTTTTTAGATCTTTGATAGTGAGTCGCATATGTACAGACTCAAGAGAGCATTGTATGGGTTGAAGCAAGAACCTCATGTTTGGTACACTAGAATTGACAGCTATTTCACCGGGTTGGGCTTCACGAAGAGTGGAGCGGATGCAAACCTATACGAAATTTTGGTTGATGGTAAGATCTTAATTATTGTACTTTATGTTGATGATCTAATTTTGAAAAGTGATGAGCGGTTTATAACTTCTTGAAAATAGGATCTTGCAAGAGAGTTTGAGATGAAGGACATGGGACTCCTTCACTATTTCCTTAGTTTAGAAATAAGGAAGCGAGATGGTGAGCTATTTGTTTCTCAAGCCAAGCATGCAAAAAATATTCTGAGTAAGTTTCACATGGAGAGTTGTAAACCCATGGAGACTCCTCTTGTAGGAAACTGGAGGAAGGATGATGATACTTCAGGTGAGGTAGTGGAAGCTATTGTTTACAAGCAGCTTGTGCATTCACTGATGTACTTGGTGAACACCAGACCAAACATTTTCTATGCATTTAACCATTTGAGTCAAGTTATGGTTAAGCCAACCAAGCTCTTTTGGAAGGCAGGGAAGCATGTCTTGATATATCTCAGAGGCACTACAGAGTATGGATTATGGTATAGCATGAAGCAAATATTTGTGGCACTAAGTTCAACCGATGCAGAGTACATGGCAGCCAATCAGGTTGCATGTGAGGCCATCTGGATGAGGAATATTCTGGTTATTTTTTTTGGTCATCAGATGGACTTGATGGTGATACATTGTGATAATCAGAGTTGCATTAAACTCTCGATTAATCTGGTATTACATGATAGGTCCAAGAATATAAACATCTGGTACCACCATCTCAAATATTGTATTCAGAGATGCATTTTTTTACTTCATTACATTCCCACGGAGGATTAGGATGCAGATATTTTGACAAAGGTGCTCGCTAGGAGAAAATTTGAATACCATAGAGGCAGGATTGGGGTAGCTGATAATCTCTTTCTTGTTGAGAGGGAGTGTTGAAAAGTCAATAAGAAATGTGTGTCTAATTTAATTTTCCCTTAATAACTCAGATATGAATATTCCTCTCTGCCTACAACTCAAATTCACCTTTAAAAAGTGTTTACTGTCTCAAAATTATAGAAAAGAGGAACTCATTCCTCATTCACAAAACTATTATTTATAATTTACAAAAAAAATTCCAAAAAAGAGAGTTGTTGGAAGTGGTTAAGTTCCATCAATTTGTCCTCTTCTTTTTTCTTTGTTTCAATCCTATTGATCCAAATCTTCTTTTCCTCATTTCTATAATAATCTCCCTGCAAAAACCAATTAAAAATGCACATGAAAATATAAAATACCAAATTGAGAAAATTGATTCCAAATTAAAATCTAATTAAACAAATGCAATTTGTGCCTCCCATTGATCTCTGTAATGATATCTTTGGCCCAAGAGGATAGAATTGAATGAATTTGCAACAACCCCAAAATCTTCAACGAACCAAATTCTTCCAAATCAAATTCCTAAATTTCTTTTTAGTTGCAAATTCATAGCTCCAACTTCTGTTAAATGTTAGGCATAGTAAATGACCAAATTTGGTCATGAAACTACTCGCAATGTCTTCTTCATGATTTTAAATTTCTAACAAGTCATCTTAAACCTCATTTGGCTAAGTAAATCTTAAGTTTCTAAGAATCCAATATCTAAATTCCAAAATTATCTAGGTGCTAGAAAATACATTTTTAAACATTTTAATGAATTTCAATTTTTAATGTTATTTATACTTTTACTAATTTAATAATTCTAAAGAAAATATAGAGTAAAATTAAAATGTATTGATTTATTTGTGGAAGAGAGATCTTGAAAATGGACTCCGTTAGGGTTTTCCTCTGCAAAGATGTCGAAGCCGACTGTGCGGCTGCATTTCCTGCGACTTCCTCAGACGGATCTGCCACCGCCGCCATCACAGTTGCTACAAGAGTTTTAGATGAAGCCCAATTCTGGTGCCATGATCCTCCTCTTCAGGTAGCCATTGACAATAATAAGGGCAAGGAATTATTGGAAATCACTGGTGCTTTAGCCGCAACAGAGACCGCCCAAGTTACCGCCCTTCTCCACAGCAAAGAGGCGACTAGCATCTGCACAAGGGGCACTTTTCTCCCATCAGAAAAACATAACCACAAGGAAAATGAGATCCACTCAGGTGATCCCACAGACTCTACCTCTACCGTGAGCAAGCAACAGATCTTCTTCTCAGACCTGCCAGATCAGTCTGCAGAGGTACCAAAGCCGGAAGAATACATCGACTGTGACTGCGCTCTTCATCTAGTCTCGGTCAGAGCCCAAATACTGATGAATCTGGACACAAAAAGCTTAATCACATTTCAGATACAAGCCATATTGGGTGAGCAGGGGATTTCAGATCACTTTCCCTCTACATTTCAGATCCAGATCTCACTCCTCTTAGGCAAAACAATGATGCAATGGGTGCATGCAATGGATCTAGTGCAGGATCTTTCACGTGACCTTGAACTTTGGCTAGGGATTCCCTCCTCTCTCCAGATATTGTTGTATAAAGGTAAACAACTATAGGACCCTCTTCCCCTCTCCTTCTACTGTATTCAAAGATATGCTTTTATTGTGTTTACCCTACGTCTAAGAGGAGGGGCATTGGGGCAGACCTCCTCTGCTCCTGCATTCCCTTACAAAGATGCAGTCCATAAAGATGCAGTCCATGCATAGCCCTCTATGAAATCTGCTCAACCAACTGTGGCTCCCAAGCCATTTTTGGTGTATAAAATAGAGTAAATCCCTTCTATCGAAATCTCTCATCCAAAGCTTGACGATAAACTCCAGACATTTTCAGAAACAACTATCATCTACAAATTTAACGGACTATGGCCTTGAACCGTAGATCTATACCAGTGGATCCACTCCAACTGGACTAATAACAATAAGGTATTCTTATGCTCGAAAGGCTTCTTCATCGTGGCTTTTTCCTTCAATGAAGACTATCAGAAAACCTTAACGGGAGGCCCTTGGTTTTGGGGATCGGCTAGGCTTTTCCTCACCCTTTGGTTTCCAGACTTCGACCGCTCTATAAATGTCATCACCAAGCTTCCCATTTGGGTTAGGCTCCCGAACTTTCTAGCGCATCTATGGCACTACTCTGTTTTCCTAGGGATTGGGGATACCTTAGGCCGCTTCCTCACTACAAATACCTCAAGAAGGCAGAAAGGAATCTACACCTTCGACAGAATATGTGTAGAAATAGACATTAGCAAAGGGCTTCCGGAACAAATCAACCTCAAAATTGGGGACTTCCATTGGACACAAACCCTGGACTATGAGAATAATTCCTTCCGATGTTGCCATTGTCATTAGACGGGGCATCTCCAGAACACATGCACCAAGTTCCTCGACAAAAAGAAGAATCTCAATCGCAAACCCAAATCCAAGAGCTGGAAACCATGTGATTCCCCCCCCCCCCCTGGATGACACTGATTCCTCCAGATAGGATGAGGAGGAAATTGAAGCAGATGGGGAGAATTTTGAGACTCCGAAGGACACACCCTCAGTCAGCCCTGAGGATCCCTCTGCCCCTCCGATCTCTCAGAAATTCACTCATGTGTATTCTTCCTCCGATTTAGATAAGAAGAATCCTCCTTTAGCGCAGAACAGTCTACAATTGGTTCCTGCCCAGCCAAGTACCAATGGTTGGGTCAAAGTTAGTAAGAAAAAAGGGAAAAAAGGTCGTTTGGCAGTGTCTACCCATTCTGGGTAGATACCTTTGTCTAGCTCTCCATTTTCTGCTATCCTTGTTATTTTTTGCCTCATTCCATGGTTGCTATTTGGGAACGAGGATGATAATCTATCACTTCTGGCTCCCTTGTTTTTCAACTTCGCTTGCTTGCAAGTTCTGATTGTACTATATGTTTCTTATTAATAGAATTAGTCTTATTTAGAAAAAAAAAAAATTGAAATGTATTAAATAAATTTGGATAAAACATGAATACATAATAAATTAAAAGAATTATAATAAATTTAATATTGTAAAATAATACAAAGAAAATGGAAAAGCATGGAATTTCAAAAAGAAGGTATGAGGTCATAAGCTCTAGCTTGGATGCATGAATGAGAGTATTCCGGCTCACATGGAGTGGGCCCTCCTCATAATATATGTTTTAAAATAAAATCCCTCCCATATCATTTTGATACGAGCTCCTCCATGACCTCATGTTAAGGTGAATATCGGGAGTTATAATTTGTGCTCGATATTCAATCGATGGGGTGCCTCAATCATGGTGATGTCATATATATATATATATATATATATATATATATATATATATATATATATATATATATATATATATATTATAAATTTCATCGATAGGTATAAAGGAACACTGATAAGAGGAGCGAGGAATGTGGAAGACAATAATAAAGCGAAATATAAGGACAATGATGTACAATAGAAATTTGAGTTTCTATATATCTTCTAAAGAATGTAGTAGAACGTTAAATTTAAGAAGAAAGCTACACTAACATAAATGTTCATGAACAATGGTAATTTTTGTAGGAACAATGTACATAGTATGAGTAAAAAAAAATTGGGTTATTTTTAAATGGCATGAACTAACTTCTGAACCGGGAATTATGAGGTATTTATCAGCTAAATATACAACTAACATTTGGGAGAAATTACTCTTATTAGTAAGTTTTTTTGAAGATGAGGAAAAATTAAGGTGTGCCTTTAAAGAAATCTTACTTTAGCATCTCTGTAAAAAAAAATTTATTGGATGAACATGCTATTTATATACAATAGTCCTTTGAAAAATGATTAAAATATTGGTTGAGATGGCTCTCTTAAAATCCACAATTATTTCATCATCTTTAACAAGTAAGAAATGTCGCACTTACTCAATTAAATCAATCTCCAATAATCATGGTTCCCACTATTCTATTTTATACTTTTAGTTTGAAGAAACATTTTTCTGGGATAGCTCCATATGTCATTTATGTTGTTTGCAAGAATTTTTTAGATACAATAAACAATTCTCCATATATATATTTTCATACTTAAATAAATGAATGAAAAGCTTTGCAATATTATAAGTATGTGTGGCGTTCCTTTTTTACGGAAACATAATATTTACAAAAAAAAAACACAGAAATATTGTGCGAAAATAAAACTGACAAATTTTGAATTTGAAAATAACAGTAGGAAGCATACCTATAGTAATATATATATATATATATATATATATATATATATATATATATATATATTGGTAAATTAGGCTAATCTATATTAATTTGAAAATGGAAATAGTAGATATGCTACAATCTAGGTTGGTAAGTTGCGCTTAACCAATCCCAACCTTTCTTGCGTGGTTTTGGGGCTGCCTCCATGGAGGAGAGCAACCCAGAAAATACTTGAAACACGAAATTACAAAATGCGTAGAAGCGTTGGTGTAACAAGAAATTACAAAATATGTAGAAGCATAAGTATGACTTGGAATTCCGTGGTGATAGCAAGCATGAAACAAAACGAGTAGCTGAGCAACTTCGCAGTCTTTAGTCTTTAGCTTCATCATCACTGTCTCGCTAGTCCTCCACTATGGGGCAGGCGTATGCCTTCGAAGCCACTTCCTCTATATGAGTGGGTGGACGCATAGGTTTGGGGGCCAGTGCGCAGAGGATGGGAGCCACCGGGTATTCTGCGTCAGGGACACACTTCCAAGTACCTTCAGAATCCATCATCCAAACATCTATATCATCACCCTCATCCGCTTGAGCTGGAAGAGGTTTGGTATTGTGAGGTGAGAAGTGTGCCTGATGTGCAATTGTGGACTTCTGTGGTCCACCTCTATCTCTCAACGAAGCCTATACGGGGGCCTCCTCCTCCTGATCAGGTTCAAGGCTCTCTCTAGCGTAACTTCTTGAGGAGGAGCCTTCAACAGACTCCAAGCAATTATCCGTCCCATGGTGGTGACAACCAGGGAGCTCCCCTCTTTGCCCTCTAAGGATATTTCTTTGGCACAACCTAGGTGAAATGGTTTGCTGAAGTAGGGGTGTGATGGAGATTGGGGGGGGGGGGGGGGGGGGGGGGTAAAAGATACCTGTTAGGGGGAGAGGATCGAAGCAGGGGAGAAACACAAGAGGACTGAGGAGGGAACGTTGAGGGATAAAATGCATCAAGGGGTGCCGGGTAATGGGTGCGAGAAGACTTATGAGACTGGTAGGAAAGTTGGATTTTGGCTAAGATGCGCAGGCTGGATAAATCACACTTCAGGGATTTCTGCGCAACACATCTCTAGGGAGAGGGCTGCGCAACGAACTGGATGCGCAGGAGGGCAAGAGAAGAATCAAGAAAAAATACTGAAGGAGGTGACTTTGTATCTCTTTGTGCTGAGGGAGCTTCCTTTTAAAATTCTTGCGGCACATGCGAATGGGTGGAGCATGATTGAGCCTCGCACGCTACTACGTGACATAACCGTTTTCATGAGTGGGCTCGAATGAAGAGTTAATGCCAATTAGAATGTCAATTTGGGTAATAATTTAGGAAGATTATTATAGAGAGGTAACCTAGAGGGGGTGGAATTTTCCAAGCGTTTCACTCATCATACCTTATCTCGTTCATCTCATGCGAACGATTAGTGACTTGAGGATCCACATCGGGTGAGGACCTGTGCTGCAGATCTTCGTCCTCATGGGCGTGGGAGAGACGATTTTCATTCGTACTCCAGCTGTCAGTCGCATCCAGGGATACCTATAGTAATATTAAGAAAGGATATGTATATTAATATTTGGGAGCATGCACTTATATTTTACATCTGATCTTTAACAACTTAGAAAGAAAGAATTTTTTTTCGAAAATGTTATTTGTGGTCATTGTGAATCAATAGGTAGTTTGGTTGTTTAAGAAACTTTTCTACAACAATGATGATTTACCTTACGAGTTTCCCAATACACATGAAAAACCTCAATTTCAGAAACAAAGTGTTCATGTATGGATTGCACAACTTTAAACATTTGAGTTATACAATTGTTCCAGTAAAGCAAAAATTTTCTTGTTTGATTTGAAAATACATTCCAAGGTACTTTTGAAATTGGTAACCACAATGTTTTCCCTCGCAAGTTGCTCCAATGACCAATGCCATCTATTATAATCTTAGCTCCTTCAACATACCAGTGTCATCTATTATGGGTTTAACTCCACTATCATACCAAAATTATGTGTGGCCAACGTTATCCATAAACTCCTTTAAGTATCCAACATGAGAAATAGTAAAAGGAATAAGGAAATATATAGTTGATGTTTAAATCATCTTTTAAATAGTAAAATTTATAAATAATTTTATATTTGAAGTTCCAAGTCATTTTATTTAAAAAAATAAGTAAAGAGAAATAAATTATTTATTTATTAATTTTATTTTTCAGTTTAATTATTAAATGTTTTGATTTTTTTAGTATAATTTTTATTTAATTTTGCTTGAAATATATTAAGAATTTGTTGGAATCATAAATTTAAGTTGTATAATTTGTACACTACAAGTGATCCAACCATTTTTTAGAGTGCTTCATCCACTTATGTTTAAAAAAAATCATTTTAAATTATAAAATTTCACAATTGTATAAAAAAATATCATGAATTTCAACCCAAAACCCAAGAATGTCTAACAATTAAATTAGATAAGTTTCTTCTAGGATTAATAACCTATTTTTAATTAATACAATTTTAATCCCTAAATTCACATCACCATTTTATATATATATATATATACCACCCCAGGATTGGGGAACTATGGTGGCTATCCTCACCAACATTGAATTGTTTGGACAATAAACAAACGGTTACTGTCACTATGCTTTGAATGGTCATTATTTATTCATAACATTTAGTACTATATTTTTATGTGATGTGAAATTGAAATAATAAAATTTATTTCTGACAACGACAGACAACAATAGGTTGAGGACTTGTGGAGAAAGAAACACTTCTTGATATGTGGTTGATATATCCGGTGGGTCCCGCCCCATAGAGCAGTCTTCATCCTTATTATAATCTTGTTTGAAGGGATGGCCAAAGATGCACTGCAAGGATAAGCACAAGACACGTCTGGTATGATTCCAATTTCCTATCTCGTTCATGTTAGAATGTACAATTTTACTCTCTAATATTGCTCTCTTCTTAGTGCACTCGAGAAGGCTGGGGGACAAGGGAGAACTACTTCTGGTCATGGTCACGGAAACTCCCTCCCATATGGAAAGCTTTGCAGAAGTGCAACCATGGACATATTTTATGGCTAATTCCTGTGCACTTGCATTAATGGAATTGAACCGTAACCCATCAGTAAAATCGTTGAGCAATTCGATGGTGTTTTGCAGATTATGATGAATTTTTAGCATATCCTTCAGTTGCGTTTCCCAGGATCCCTCTTTCAACCTGCTTGGCAGCCTGCCAGGCAGGTTTTAACTTTAGAAGTAAAAATGGAGGGTACAGGAGTCCCAAAAAATTGTGGACTGTTTTTTTTGGTAGAAAGTATGAGAAAATTGGGGTTCCGAAGTGTCTGATCCATGGCGTGGGAGGAGGAGGAGGAGGCAGCTGAGGGTTCATGGAAGGAGCAGATGGTAGTGATAAGAACCACTTCGCCTTATCTAAGGGTAGTTTCAGAAAATAGGATTTTTTTCTTTTGAGCTTGATACAAGATATAGAACCATTGTATGTGAGCCTTATACATAAATATGTATCCACTGATACTTTGGACAATATATGGAATGCTTGCATTGCTACCATTAGATTAGTTTCTTTTCTTAATTGAATTTTTCTGGGACTCTTTCAAGACTCTTGGTTTCTTCCATGATGATTGGGTACACACTAAAAAATGAAAAGTATCGGATTTACCTCCAGAAAATCCTCTACATGTTTGAAGATTCTTCTTTGGTCAGGAAAAAAGAAGAAATTTATGACATTAACAATCCAGAGGATTTGGATGATGACGATCACAATGAGTCAAACCTGGCCTAGGGTAAGAAAAGTACATCTAAAATGGAATTTGTCTATGAAGGAAGGCCTTCACCACTTGGAAATACTTGAAGGACTTGGTGAGTTATCTCTCGAAGCTCAAGACTATATTCGTGACTTGCAATCTCAGTTATCCAAATTTTCAGGTGAACTGTGTTGGAACAAGGTCTCCTAAAAGTTGCGAAACTAGTCTGATTTTGAATATTTTTTATTTTATTTAGTCTACCACAGGGGTTTTGGGGTGGGTCAAAGCCCCGAAAGCATTATAATGGGTCAAAGGGTAGACCTAGAATCCACAAACCATGGTTTGCAGACCATACGAAAGATTAGGATAAATTGTTATAAATAGATGAATATTTTGAATTGTAAGGCAGAAGAGAAATAAGGAGATATTGATGCGACTTGTGGCTTAGTAGATATGTTTGGGTTTTTGGGGAAAGGACTCCTGCTGGCTATGTGCGCGGAGATCTAGATTCCTGCTATGTGTGGACCCTGCTGTTGTGTGCGCAACCTGGGGCGGGTATTGTAAGAGGGAATTGATGAGTTGATGAATAATAAAGGCTGTTTGAGAACTGAATCTATGTGTAATGTTTATGAAAATCATTGGTAATTACTGTATTAGTAATATTATGTATTCAGCTGCGAAAGTCCTGTGTAAGTGTGTTTACAGCATCTAGATCTGTTCTGTTCTGTTTTATGCAATACTATGCTATTGTCATAGAAGTATATAATTATCATACACTCTATTATAGTTGACCTTGCGCATGTGGATGCGAAAATAGACCTATAGATCCTGCTGAAAAAGAGGTGATCTAGATATTGCAGGGCCGGACGCAGCTCTACTTTCCTTACCTACCCTTTCTCAGGGTGCAAAAACCTGGTTCCAGCACCCACCCATACTACTTTGGGTGATCCTTTGACCTGCGCAAGTGGGTCATTGCCAAAAAGGCCAGTAGTATAGGGGTTTGTTGGCAAATCTTGAACTCCAAACCTGGGTCAGGACCCCTCGAGCCAACAAATGGTTCTGTTGCTGGGACTGGGAGCATGTTGAGAAAGGAATCAAGTAATGCCAAAAGAAGTATTGAAGGCCTAACAAGGAAGAAGGGAAGGTTCGATTGAATAAGTTATAATCTGAACGAAAGTATAATACGAAGCAGTAATTAATATCGAACCAATCAAGAAGGGGATAAATCTATCTATAGCCGGCTGAAAGGAGCATCTGCACAAAGCCCGCCAGCTACACCGCCGTTAGAACCGTGTAAAGATAAAACCTTGCATGAAACCCCGCCAGAAGAAGACATGGCAACACACTTGAAATTACATACCTTTAAAGGTGCGGGAGATGAGGATATGGACGGATTTTGGTTTGTTGCAGACTCGGTATAGACTGTGCAAGGTGTGGTGAATGATACTGTGAAAAGGGTGCAGTTGTCCGTAGTCTTCGAAGAGAGAGCACTAGACTAGTATTTGCGATACATATCTCAAAACGGGAGCACATATATTCAAGATATTAAGGATGCCCTAAAACAACAATTATGAAAACCTAAGTCTTACTCTCAGATCGTAGTAGATGTGAAAGACTTCAAGCAAGGAACGATTGAGTCTGTGTGGGAAGCTGATAAACGTCTAAAGAAAGCTATCTGAGAAGTAGAATTTAAGTATGACAACAGACAGCATATGGAGTGGTTCATCGCTATGCTACTCCATCACCTATGCGTACCTATGGGTCACCAAAATTTCGAATCACAGGACAAAGCTTTGGAAGCTGCTATGAAACTAGAAGCTACGCCCAGGTAAGATGCTTCGTTAGGAGTACAGAAAATCCAGGAGAAGCATGGGGAAATGCACATGGAGATTCAGGACCTGCGAAAGGAACGAGGAAGCGAATTTGGCGCAAATCTATGGTGCCTACGATGTCAAGTATCAGAGCATACGAAGGATCTATGCCTAGACTACCTACGAACAGGATAACCTAGCCCGACACGCCATGGATCAGGCAAGGGACCCAGCCTAGTACGACTGGGCCGAAGTGGATCTATGTTATGGTGTGAGGATTGCCGCTTAGTTGGGCTGCATGATACCAACCACTGCCCCCACCCGGGTGCCTATGTCCCAGAGTGGATGCAATAGTGGTGTCGGTTCTGTCGGTCAATAGGGCATGATGAGTAGAACTATCGGACCTATGATCTAGTGATAGATTAGGGGAACTTGTATAAGGTACAGTCAGACCTCGCCTCGCCAAAACCCCCCACATGCATGAGTGGCTCCCCCTCTGGAAGCAGGGGAGGAGTTCAAAGTGGAAGCGCAGGTCAGAGCTAGGGGAAATTAACCTGCTATAACTGTGGAGACACATGGCACTTTGCAAGGGATTGCCTGAACCCTACAAGACAGTCCTGCAAGTATTGCAGAAAGTTGGACCATATGCTTGAAAATTGTCCAGTCTTGATAGCAAAAATATCAGAGAAGTAGCTACCACCTACATAGAAGGTGCTGAGGGTTAATACTGAGCTACGGGATAAGGATCCAAGCGTAAATGTTGTTACGCACAGTGGATTGGCTACTAGAGGGAGTGAGGAGAAGGTTGAAACTAAAACACTGATAAGCAAGGAAATTAGCAAACAAGAAGGGCTGGACCTGGACAAAGCCAGATAAATGTTTATAGAAGCTCTAAGGGAATTCATCAGGACCGATACATCCACATCCCTACCCCCTACGAATCTTAAGGCATACGAGGAGGTCAAACCCTTCTTGCAAGCATGTATGAAATTACTACGTAACCCAAAGGCGGTACAAAATCTATAGGCTTTAATAGATAGCTGCGCAACGTGCTCCACCGTGACCCTCGATATTAAGGATGTGTACAAATTATACAGATATCAAAAACACACGGGGAGGGAGATGCGGTTGACGACCCATATTGGCAATTACGAGATGGACCGGGTTATTTTAGACCTCAGATCAGATGCCAATGTATTACCTAAACAAACTTGGCAACGAATGGGCGAACCAATGTTGGAATGTTCCACTATCCAGCTACACATGGCTAATCAACAAAAGATCGTACCGTTGGGGAGGCTATCGGGGATTATGGTAGATATTGCAGGGGTTAAGGTCTGGGCTAACTTTAAATTCATTCAAGTTGTCGAGAATACAGACCCCTACCCTGTACTACTGGGATTGGATTGGGCCATCGACATGGGCGGTATCATTAACTTAAAAGAAAGAAGCATGGTGTTTGAAAATAATGGAACAAGGGTGATAGTATCATTAGACCCTACGAAAGGTAAATGCTACACTAAACCAGTACCCAAGGAGGAAGATGACTATCTCTATAAGTTAACCGCGTGAGACGCACACAACCCAACAGGGGACGAAGTACTTTGTTGGGAGGGGGATACTGAATGCTTATCGGATCCCGATGAGAAAATAGAGAATTGGCAGAACCGATTACATGATGTCTCTACGCTGCATTGTCTTCAGATCACAAAAAACTCCCGCTGCGTTTCCTTAGAGGTAGGGGCCCTCAAGGTACTAAGAATAATCGAATACTGCGGCCCAACCTTGGAAAAGGGTCAAGCTGACCTGCAAGCAAGTAGCATTAAAATGCACTCTACACCAACCATAGGTTCAGAAAGTAGAGCTCTCATCCATTTGGCCGCTTCTATGACAAAAAAACAGTTGTGTTTAAGACAACACGCTCTACCTACAGCCCTTCTTAAAACCTCATTCACACAAATGGTAAGGTTCTCTTTGTCATTGGTCGTGAGTTGACTAGGAAGCAAGCCTGTGTTAGGGGGGGGATGCGCAGACGATGCAGATGATTGACCCTAGCATAAAAAATAGGCCAAGCCCACTGGTGCTAGGAAAACTAGCCATTGGAATAGTAACCATTGGTAAAAAGCAAAAGTTACCATTGAAAGGAGCGGCCTCCGGGCATTTAATGAAACCAATTTTGGGGATTTTTTACCGTTTCCTAGGGGACCCATCTCAGATAAATTTTACCTTACCATTTCATGCTTGGGGGTACTATAAAAGGAGTAGGATAGTTCAGCCACAGGTGTCGTTTCACTTGCACAACTTGCACTCATCATTCTTCTCTTGGAAGAACTTGAGCTATCATATTTCCCGTATCTGCATTATCACCCTCATGTCTGGTCAACCTGCTCCATCTGATAGTAGTCACTCGGGGCTGGGATTCATATTTCGTGCAAGGATGCCAGCCACTAACCCTGCCGAACCCTTGGCCCTGACGGGGCCTGATGTTGAGGAAATAATGGAAGTTGAGTATGAAATCAAAGAAGTTCCCTCTACGCCGGTCACAAGGAAAGGAAAAGAAAAAGCACAAGGCTCGGAAAAAGCTCTGAAAGCTGTGAGATGGGCTACTGGGAAGCTTAGGATTTCTCCAAGGCACGCCAGGTCTCCACTGGCATCACCTCTAGATCAAGATGCGCAGGAGGGTGCTCTGCCTACCACACCTGATCAATTGGTTACCTCCCTTCGTTCACCCATGTAGACCATCTATGTGAGCGCCAAAAAACTTGGATGGCTTGGTCACCTATCTACAAACCCCCTAACTCCGGGTGAGTTCCCTGTCATCAATGATCCCTGCAGATGACTCCAAAAGGTCAAGTTTGATGATCATGACTTGGCGGACTTCAAAACCCTCCCTAAATTGGCCCCCGCATTATACTTCGATACAATCCATGGAAATTATGGAGTCACGGTGGCGCCTCATCGCTGGGTATGCGACTTGTCCGGGTCTGGACTCTTGAATCTACTCTGGATGCCCCATTTTTACCATTACAACATCACAGATCAGTTGGCTCGCCAGTTTCTCGCCCTCATTCACAATGGCTACTTATGGATTCGAGACAGGGTCCCTATTAATACTGCATTGATCCACAAGATTACAGGCCTTCCTATACACAGGTCGCACCCTCTAGAGTGGGTAGGCAAGAAGTACGAAGTAGCTACTGCTACATTTGTGCAGAAGACCTACAAGGTGAGTCGAAATCAGCGAGGGTTTGTAATCCAGACTCTCAATGATGTTGCTACACAGATGGGTACTAGGCTCTTAGCCTGCAAGCTAATGAGGAAGTGTCAAGTTGAGACTGTCCCCGCCTATGTTATTCAGTTGGTCGGCCAGTGTGCGAAGGGCATCTTCTTCAATTGAGCTCAATACTTATGCGATGAATTTTTTGCTAATGTCCGTGAATCCCAAGAGCAGGGGACATCCTTCTTTTATTCATGGTTATTACTCCTGATAGCGCTAGTCGCCTGGGACACTCCCGAGGAGTCGGTCCTCCCCGAGCTTCCTCCTGGGATGTGTGAAGGAGCTCGGTATGCTCATTTATGGGACTCTAAGGATGCGTAATGAATCGAGGATAAAAAATTATTCTAGATCCTCTTCTAGAGCAGTGTGGCAGCCGCCATAAATTCTCGACCCCAGTTGTCCCTGACGGTATATGACAAATACAAAAGTGTTGCAACATTCCAAGTTACCATGCACCATATTCAGATCTGCAGCCTCAACAATAAGACATGGACGACACTGCCATATATGGTAGTAGATGAAGAGATTGACTTGATGATCACGCTATGGCCCCCTGCCTAGAAGAAAGGCTTCACAGACACCTGTCGGGAGACCGCGGAGCCCACCTAGACAAGCTCAGACATAGCCAAGAATAGGGATACATAGCCACCGCAGACCACCGCGACCACAGCACAGGTAGGATCTAACAAAGATACCACCCCTCCCCTCAATACGAAGCGGTCAGGTGAGCCGACACTAGGATCCCAGAAGAAACGGCGCACCCACCGCGCACAATATGATGCGACGGTCACACTGAGTGACGATGACCTCGAGAAAATCGCGGACGCGGTCACAATGGCTATAGAAGACAAATGGGTATCCATAGGGCAACAGCAGAAGGTCATGCTCAACACTCTCTAGGCCGAGCTCCGTGCCCTCCAGTTAAAAATGGACATGGTGCAGACCAGCGTTGGCCAAGCACGGACCCCTTCGGTCACTAGCGGTTTAGCACTACTCATGGAGGAAAGTTGTCTCTGGACTATACCTAGCATTTCCGTGGTAGGAACTCAACTCCAAGCCGAAACAGGAACCCAGCTGGACCTAGATAAGCTGCCCCACGAAGCCTTACAGGGCCTCCAAAATGCTGTATTCCAGGAGATTAGCCATCGCAACTAGGAAGTACACCAACAACATGGTACGGTCGAGCACACCATCACGCACCAGGCTACTAATTTTCTCTTCACCATTTCACAACAGGCGGAGCTCGAAACAGTGATCCACTAGCTCTGCACTGAAGTTACAGATGAGATCCCAGTCGAAGACATGCCTCGGGCTAAAGTGGAAAAATTGGTTGTGGCACTCAAAGCGTCTATGATTGAAATACACACCATCAAGACACAACTGGAACAACAAATCACTGACTTACAGGCCAAACTGCAGCCCGAAATGCCTCCGGAAGTCTGCGCCTAACACACTACCCTAGTAACCGACACGGAAAATGCTATTTCAGGGAAGAATTCCCACAGTGCCCAGTTGCTGGAATCAGCCATGCAACTCTAGACTAAGGTTAGCCACAATCCGGTCCTCCATGAAATCAATCAAGATTTACGACAAAAGGAAGAAGCTTTCGAGCAGGTCAACGCTACGCTACCCACCTTGGTACCTACACAGTGCTTGGCACGTTTGAAGACTACAAATGATCTCCGGGACGAGATTGAGAAACTCCGGCATAAACATCACATCATGGCAGAACGTCTGAAGCCTTGGGCTACCATAACCCTCCAACTTTTGCAGGATATTGATGGCGCGATCAAGCGACTAACTCAGACCCTCGAGAGTGTCACCACGGCAATTGAAGACCAAACCTCCCAGAAGCTTTTAGACATTGCACAAAGTGCTGCTGCTCAAATTCAAGAAGTGTTACCTCCGTTGGTTGCAACCCTCAATGGCCTACGTGTGCAAGTAGAGGCCATACCACAATAGTGACTCGGGACGAGTCACAAGATTGTGTTGGGGGCCTGTTGGAATAGGGTCTCCTACAAGCTGCGAAACAGGTCCAATTTTGAATATTTTTTATTATATTTAGTCTAGCGCAAGGGTTTTGGGGTGGGTCAAAGACCTGAAAGCATTATAATGGGTTAAAGGGTAGACCTAGAATCCGCAAACCATGGTTTACAGACCATAGGAAAGATTAGGCTAGATTGTTATAAATATAGGAACATTTTGAATTGTAAGGCAGAAGAGAAATAAGGAGATATTGATGTGACTTGTGGTTTAGTAGATCTGTTTGGGCTTTTGGGGAAAGGACTCCTGCTGGCTGTGTGCACGGAGATCCAGAGTCCTGCTGTGTGTGGACCCTACTGCTGTGTGCGCAGGCTGGGACGGGTATTGTAAGAGGGAATTGATGAGTTGATGAATAAGAAAGGTTTTCTGAGAACTGAATCTATGTGTACTATTTATGCAAATCATTGGTAATTACTGTATTAGGTGTATTCTATATTCATCTGCGAAAGTCCTATGTAAGTGTGTTTACTGCATCTAGATATTTTCTGTTCTATTTTATGCAATATTGTGCTACTTTCATAATAGTATATAATTATCATACATTTTAGTATAGTTGACCTTGCACACGTGGATGCGAAAAGAGACCTATAGATCCTACTCAGAAAGAGGCAATCTAGGTATCACAGGGCCGAACGCAACTCTTCTTGCCTTACCTACCCTTTCTCAAGGTGCGGAAACCTAGTTCCAGCACCCACCCATACTACTTCAGGTGAGACTTTGACCTGTGCAAGTAGGTCACTGCTAAAAGGGCTAGTAGTATAGGGGTTTGTTGGCAAACTTTGAACTCTTAACCTGGGTCAGGACCCCTCGAGCCAACAAACTGCAAGAGAACCAACTAAAAAATACTGCACTACAAATGCAAAATTTAGTTGTGGAGGAAAATATTGATTTATTGAATTACTTCATATATTTGGAGTCATAAATGGTTGTCGAACTCTCAAAGCCTACCTCTTTTGAAGTTCAATAGGTAATTCAATGTGTTATACATGGACTTGTTGCAACATTGTCTCCTAAAATGCATTTAAAGCACCGCCTCAGTTTGAAAATGGAATTGGCGATGCTAGAAGATCTGGGGATGAGGAAAATGCTTAAATAATTGAAAATTCTTCTCTCTAGTTACAAATCGTGCAACGGAGAAGCATAAGTGGAAGGGTTTATATTTTTTTCTATAAGATGCAGAATTATCAGTGCTTATTTTGGTAAACCATGCTTATAAATACTAATGGATATTGGCATCCCCAGTGCCCTTGCTCTACGTAATTTTAAGAGCGCGTGTCATGGGATTAACCGAGAAGCAAAATCTATCTTTTAGATTTTAATCCCTAAGGATGGTGCCATAGCCAATCTGCTCAGAACATCAGGCAGGCACATCGATACATATTTTTTTCAATTCCCATCATAGGGTAATAGCCAGTGCAATCGTTTAGATGGAGGTAGTGTCTGATTCAGGGAATTATTGCCATAGCACCAACAAATGCCTTGTACCGAATGGATCTCTTAGAATCAAGTTATCACCTCACCCATGCCACTCTCAGAATCAAGTTATTGCCACACCCATGTCATTCCACATGTCCACAATCTAAAGAGGCTTTGTGAACTCCATTTTTTTAAAATTTGGTTACTAAAGAAATCTGGGTTTTGTTTGTCTTAGGTAATTTGATCTGGGGTTTGTTTGTCTTAGGTAATTTGAGTCTCTCAAAGATCTGAAAATGTAAGCCATTTGAATTGTATGTGAGATTGTATTACGAGTCGAATGAGAGTCTCTGTTGGGACTACGATGGTTGATTCACAGTCTAAATTATGTGATATTTTTTTTTTAGTCACGTGAGAGTCTCTGTTGGGACTGTAATGCTTGGTTCACAGTGTAAATTTTATGATGGCATGGCATTGCTGAATCTTGTTGTTCACAAAGAAAATTTTCTGGTGGCGTGGCATTGCTAAATCTTGTTGTGCTGGATTTTCCAATCTGGCAGCCCTCCAGTGCAAAATCGTTTCCATATGACATACATGCATTAGCGGAAGTTGTTGTACTAAATTTTTTGTGATATTTTTTAATTCCACGTCTCAATTTTTTTATATGGAAAGGATGAAAAATTAGATTTTTTAATTCCACATTTTAATTTTTTATTGAAAGGAGGACGCCGAAAATCCATGCCTGCTATTGGCTGTAGTGAATAATGTTTTCTCACCCCAAACCCATAGAGAGAATTCCTTTCAGCGTAAATATATATGATTTAATATTTACAATGATATTTTGTAATATATGTACAGATTTTTGGCTGCGGTGGTTTTATAGAATTATTTATTTAAAAATTAATTTAGTAAATCATAAAAATTAATAAATTAATATTATCTATAAATTAAGTATAATTAACTTACAATTAATTTAAGTAATCTAAATTTAGTAAATAAATTAATATTTACATATTTTAAATTAAATAATATTTTTTTGGTTTGTCAAGTAGTTTGAGTTCTCTAGAGATTATATCAGGCTTGATTTATGGCTTGAGAAACCGCAACCCAGGGGCATCTAAGCCGTCAAAATCACTTGAGGATCACACTCGTCCTAGACCACACAAACCCTTAACATGGCTGATTTTTTTCTCGTGGAGTTTCGAACTAGTGAACTTCACATCACGAAGTGACTTAACATTACATTTCATCACCATCTATTCTATGCCCTGTGGGCTAAATTTATTTAATTTAAAAAATGAAAGTAAAATACATTTTTTTACATATTTAAGCCTAGGCAGTAAAAATCAATCAAACTTTGGACAAGTGTCATTTTCAAAACGTAAGTCAAAATTCATCAAAATTTAGGTTATTGGGAAGTTGGAGAGAAATCACAAACAATGAATCGATCAAAGAAAAAAACCAAGAAAAATGAAAATCTCACAAAAATAAAAAATATCTAAGCATAAAAGGGGTGATATGACGGAAATTTGCATAGAGGGTCCCTATTATTATTATAAAGATAATAATTTGAAAATAGGGGTTGTTGTTTTTCCACAAGTTTACAGTATGAAATTGTTTTCACAACTACATACATACTTGACACACACAAGACTACTGCACATTATTTTTTTCAAGCCTACAAGATATTACAATTATTGGGATGTGGATATATTGTAAACCCTAAAAAATATATATTAGGGTGATTTATGCCCATAATTTAGTAAAAGGTTGAAAGAAATATTGGTTTGTGATTATAGGTAGGCATGAGTATGCATGCTTACCTTCAAAATCCTATATTGTAGTTGACCTAGTATGTTGAGCTTATGCATTATTTGGAAATGACCTGGCTTAAAAACACAAATCAAGGTTTTATGACCATGTTTGGTTTTATTTTTTAATCCTTAATTAAAATTATTTTCATACAAACTCTATGTATATACTGATTTATTAAGGAACCAAGATAAACTTGTCTCTACTTGGTACCAACACTAGCATACTTGTATCCATAAGCATTATAGCTAAGAAAGAATTATATCTATCATTATATTCATCATGAATGATGGTTGTGCCATAAACTTCAATAAATTTCATTAAGGTTTAACCAATAAAATAAAACATGCTAAGCATACCTTGAAATCTAGGTTACAAGTAGTGTAACTAGGTCATATACATAAGTATATTTCAAACAACTTGTCATGCTTGGATTTAGTATTTTATAAGTCGTGCCTTATTATTATGATCTCTCATAATGGATTACCATTTATTTTAAATCTTATTCCAATGAAGACCATTCATATGGATAAGTAAGAATCAATTAGTTTTATGTCATTATAGGTTTTCATATTATGTCAAGGAATGCATTTAACTTTAGAAAAGTGTACATATTACTCCTTAACATGTACAAAAACCATTCCATGCATTAAACATGCATTTTCCCTTGAATTCATGCATTTTCCCTAGAAGGAAGAATTTTCTTCAATATTTTGTTTTCATGACATTTCATAACAACGGTGTGCATAATCTGCACAATTCATTTAAATATATAAATTTTACCTAACGTTATGATTTTAGGAAGTTATCTTGTAATTCCCAGCACAAGGTTTGCATTTTTCATTGGCTGCATGAATTTTGCAACATCCCTTGTTTTTATGTAGAAAAAAAATAATTTCCCTTTTTAAGCATGCACTTTTATCTTAAAAAATACATATATCATTTAACATCACTTTTTTGTAAATTCAAAGTCTTGTAATGTAATTAAAGGACAATAACGCTAGAAAACTAGAATGGACAAGTTTCCAAGAACGTCTAATGAAAATATTTTGATTTAATAATAAGATTGTTGAAGTTGAGGAAGCAAGACAAGTATGTATAGATCCTAATGTTAGAAAGGATATCTTGCTTAGGAATCCAGTAAGGGAAATTAGGAAGTTTCCTATATTCCCTAAATTTAATGTTCTTCTCCATGATTTTCTTGTTGAGCTACCAACTACCATAAGAATTTACGAGAGGATGGGAGAAGGAGGTATTGGAGTCACCCAAGCATGCATTATGTACCTCACAATAGCCCTAGTTGACTTTGTAGTCTGAGAAGGGGACCTTTGACCTCTCTTGTGTGAAGTAGCATCCGTGGGGAATAGAGGAACTAGTTTTGGAAGTCGATTGGAAAATGAGAGCATGGAAACAATTGGAGATAGGGACATTAATTGTATAAGTAAATTCAAAAATCCTTGTGAACTTATCAACTAAATACCTATAAAACTATGAACATTTAAATATATGAAAAGAGTCTCGATTACATATTCTAGGTTTGAGTTGTGGTAGTTAAGAAAACTAGTGAGAGAAATCTCTACCTGAGTTGGGAAACCTAAGCAAAACTCTACTATTTGATTGTATTTTTACATGTGAAACATTGGAAAGAGGGAGGATCAATGAGGGACTCATAGGAAGCGGTGAAGGGGTATCCCTTTATCCTATGTAGGCTTGGCCATATTTTCTTGTGCACTCATCCCAGAATCAATGCTTGAGAAGTGGCATCCTTATTTCCAAGTTAATGAAGGATATTGGCCTTCATTCTCTATCCTTGAAATTTCCTCTTTGGTGTAAAACCATGAGTGAAGAATTATTTAGACATCATATCTAGCTCAAGGGTGACCAAATACAAGAAATATATAATGTAGTTGCTACCGTTAATTAGGTGGAGAGTGTAAATCCTTTATTCAATTAGGTGGAGAGTGTAAATCCTTTCTTCAATTTCCAGAAGAATTAAGTGGAATATAAAAGTGTATCTTCCATCTTTCTAGATGAAGTTTTAATGATATTAATGCTTTATGCTTCAATTCCATGCTATATTTTTTGTCTGTGTGTGAAAATAATAGGATGAAGGCCATTGCAATGTTATATTGAATAGTATGGAGAATCGTGAGTTGAGTAGTTAAACTAGCTTACTTGAATGTTGAACAAAATTTCTTTTATGAATGTTGTTTTATATTCCCTCTATGAATATGAATATGGATGTTGATGAAGAATTTATCTTATCTTAATTGAAATTATTATATGATTTATGTTTATAAAATAGCCAGATTTTTTTCATGCCTATAATGGTTTTTGTTGGACATTTAATTCGCTAAGGTTTATGGTGTGGAAAGTGAAAGGTAATTGGAGTCCAATGGACCACATTGTATATGAAAACCAAGGATCATAGAAATGTATTATAAATTTACATCTTTGTGAATATAAATGCATCTCACTTTCTATCTTATCTCCTATCCATTCCATGTGTGTTTAACATGGTATGAGAGCAAGAAAAATTTGGCCCTGCTCAAATTGGAGCCACTGGTTTTGTGGCCTCCATGTCAATGTCAATTATACCCTATTAGCTCTCTCCTGCTTTCTGTTAGGTCCCTATATTACTAATATAGTCCCTTATTGTTGTTAGTGTAACCCCCTTATTGTAATTATTGTATCCCTGTAACCCCCATATTGTTATTATTGTGCCCTTAAATTATTATTGTTAGGTCAGCTAGGATTACATTGTGGCCCCATTGCCTCCTATATATAGAAAGGAGGTTTTGTAATTTGTATCATCCAATAATTGTTCATTCATGTAATTTATTGGAGGTTTCCCCCTCGAAGTGGCTTATTTCTAAGGCGTTGATATCTCTTTTCTTCTATTTTTGGAGCTGGTTTCACAACATTTGGTATCAGAGCTTTGGATTCTAGGGTTTCGCTGCTCCAAACAAGTCATCATGGAATTTTCGCTATAATTTTTTTTCTAAGAAGATTCAGAAGCTGAAATTTTTAGAGTACGAATTTGAAATCTTGAAGAACATCGTCCCAAAATTTCAGCGCTTGGTTCACAATATTTTCGGAGATATGATCTGTGGAAGTTAGGGCTTTTTGCAGGCTCTTGAATTTCACTTAAACAGGTCATCGCGGAATTTTTGCTACAACTATTTTTCTACGAAGGTAAAGAAGCTGAAATTTTTAGAGTGTGAAGCTTAAATCCTACGGAACATCGTTGAAACATTTCAGAGCTTGATACACAACATTTTGGGAGATACGATCTATGGAAGCTAGATCTTTTTCAGGCTCTTGAATTTCATCTCAAAGAGGTGATCGTGGGAAAATATTCATAACTCTCTCTCTAAGCATCAGATCAAAATGCTGTAAAAATTGACTGGAAGTAAACAAACTATAGTTTCCTGTCTCTAAATTTCAGAGCAAAAGGAGGAAACAGTGACAAGTGGAAAGTCGTACAAGTTCACTCTACTGAACCATTCCATAATTAGGTCATTGTGGGAGATTTGGACATAACTTTGTCTTGAATAATACAAATCAATTCAGACCTGTGGCATTTGAAATATGCTTCAGAGGGCTACTATAGGGCCAAGTTTCAAATATTGAGGGTCTGCAAGTATAGAGATCAGTCGATTTCAATATCGAGCTCCTCAAAAGCAAGTAAAAGGTGTGTATTTGTTTCTGAATTACATAAGTCTTGTTTGAATAATCAAGTTGAATTGATTCCAAGGGAATATTGTAGAATAGATATCAGCATTGGATTCTCAAATGGCCCCTAAAAATAATTCAACACCCATTAAGCCTTTAGAAGGCTCTACTATGACTCATGAAGAAAAATAATGGCAACATGACATATCAAAATTACAAGAGCAAGTGCAACAAATTTCGCTCTCGCAAAGAGCAACAAAAAATGACATGGAAGTTTTAAAGAAAGGCATGGAAACTAAGATGGATGGTTTGAAGAAAGGTGTGGAATCTAAGATGGATGGTTTGAAGAATGGTAATGGAACCTAAGATGATGGCATGGAGTCGGGTGCATGGAATCTAAGGTGGGATGACATGGAAGCTAAGATGGAAAACATGAAGAATGATCTAAAAAGGCATAGGTTTGAAAAGTTGATACAAGAAATGCTTCAATGGTGACAAATATGGTGAGTGAAATCATGTTGAGAACAATATGACAGCATCAGGATTACAAACTTTAGTGAACGTTGGAGGGAAGAACCACCGTATTCCAAAAATGGATATGAGGAATTTTGATGGAATGGATCCTATAACATGGATACTACATACAGAGCAATATTTTGATCTCAATAATGTGAAAAACACACAAAATGTACGCATTTCAACTTTACATTTAGAAAAAAATACGTTTGTATGGTATCGATGGCTTTTCTCCCATAAAAAAATTGTCACTTGGTCAATTTTTACGAAGGAAATGATAGAACATTATGAGGATACAAAGAGCAACACTTTCTTTAGCCAATTGATAAATCTCAAACAAAAGTGTTCAATAGGGGAGCACATTGAGGACTTCCAAAAATTGAATATAAGGGTAACTGATCTTTCAGATGAACACAGGATTGATCTCTTCATAGGTACTTTAAAGGATAACATCCAACATGAAGTTCACGTTTTGGAACCTGATTCATTGGAGAAGGCATTCAGGTTGGCAAGAAAAATTGAATGTAAAATTATGGTGACAAGGAAGCCTATCACTCATTCAATAAAGATGGAAGTGTTGCTACTCCTAGATTTCCACAACCTACAAGGTTGACACCACAACAATTGGAAGAAAAAGGAGAAAAGGGGCTTTTCTACAGTTTTGATAGAAAATACACTAAAGTTCATAAGTGTGCTACGAAGAAATTATTTTACATAGATTGTGAAGAGGAAGAGGAAAATGAACAAGAAGAGGATATGCACCAGGAACCAGCCCTAGAAGAGGAAGGAATGAGTCTGACCATATCGTGTAATGCATTGGTAGGAATTACCACTCCTTAAACTCTCAAGATAGAAGGACATATCAAGAAGAAAAAGGTAATAGTGTTGATTGATTCAGATAGCACCCATAATTTTATTCATTGTAAGGTAGCCAAGGAATTGAATTGTTTCCTATACCCAACACAAAAATGTCAAGTGATGGTTGCAAATGGAGGAACTATAAATTGCTCTGGAAAATGCCATAATATCAAGCTAACCATGGGGGAATATGTATTGAATAGTCCAATGCTTTCCATTCCTATGGGAGGTGCTGATGTTGTACTAGGAGTATAATGGTTACAATCTTTGGGGACGATAACATTTAATTTTCAAGAACTTTTCTTGAATTTTTTTTCAAAAGGAAAGGAAGTCAAATTACGAGGTATTGCAAGGAAGCTGGGAAAGATAATAAGCTCCAATGTCATGACAAAGCTTCTAAAGAAAGAACAACGAGGCGTGATTTCACAACTATGCTCACTAGAAGTTCCAACATCAAAATCATCTATTTCTGCAGATCTCCAAAAAGTCTTGGACAATCATTCCAAGGTGTTTGAAACTCCCAAAGGACTCCCACCTATTCGTGATCATGATCATGCTATTCATTTGATTCCGGGAAGTGTTCCTCCAAACATCAGGCCTTATAGATATCCTTACTTCCAAAAGAGCGAAATTGAACGTATGATTGCAGAAATGTTAGAGGCGGGTATAATTCAACCCAGTCAAAGTTCTTTCTCTGCTCCTGTAGTATTCGTACACAAGAAGGATGGATCATGGCGAATGTGTCCGGATTATAGGGAGCTCAATAAGCTCACCATTAAAGATAAATTTCCCATTCCTGTGATTGATGAATTATTGGATGAATTACATGGAGCAATTTATTTTACCAAGTTGGATCTTCGTTTAGGATATCATCAAATTAGAATGAAGACCGAAGATAATCTGAAAACAACATTTCAAACTCGTGAGTGTCATTATGAATTTTTGGTCATGCCTTTTGGCCTTACCAATGCACCTTCTACATTTCAAGGGTTGATGAATTCCATTTTCAAACCCTTCCTTAGAAAATTTGTGCTAGTATTTTTTGATGATATACTAATCTACAACAGGTCTTGGAAGGATCATGTTCAACATGCTGATAGGGTGCTTAAACTATTGTAGGAGAAACAATTATATGCAAAAACATCCAAATGTTTCTTTGGAGTACAAGAGGTGGAATATCTAGGTTATATTGTATCTCACGGGGGTGTTAAGGTTGACCCTAACAAAATTAAAGCCATTAAGGAATGGAAAGTCCACAACCATAAATCAGTTGCGCGAATTTCTTGGGTTAACAGGGTATTATCGCAAGTTTGTTAAGAATTATGGGAGAATAGCAGCACCTCTAACAACATTATTAGCTATTACGAAAGATGCATTCATGGACTCCTGGGGCAACTAAGGCTCTTTGAATATCTTAAAAGAGGTAATGTGCTCAGTACACCCAATATGCCGCATTTCACAAAAACCTTTATTGTGGAATGGATGCCTCTCGCAGAAATGGAATTAAGGCTTTAATGCAAGAAGGAAGACCCATTGCTTTTGAAAGTGGTCCAATCAAAGGAAAGTATTTACAGAAAGCTATTTATGAGAAGGAAATGTTAGCAATATTACATGCACTAAAGAAATGGAGACCTTACCTAATGGGAAGACACTTCAAGGTAAAAACTGATCATGATAGTCTTAAACACCTTTTGGAACAAAGACTATCTTCAGAAGAGTTGAAAAAATGGGTCACAAAGATGTTGGGTTATGACTTCGAAATAATCTACAAAAAGGAAGTTAAATGTTGTTGCATGCCCTTCAAGAAATAATGAGATAGAGAAGGCGGTTATGTTACTTATATTATCCATACTGCATTGGAGGACCAAAGCAAGAGGTGAATGGAAGAAGGACAAAGAAGTGTGGACACTCATTCAAAATTTGCAGCAAGATCCTAGTACATATGATACATTTAGTTGGAAAAATGATTTCTTATGGTACAAATATCGCTTATATCCTTGTAAGAATTCCCAACTAAAACAAAAGATTCTTTTGGAATTGCACTCTTCTCCTTTAGGAGGACACTCAAGATTTTTAAAAACTTACCACAGGGTGAAGAAATAATTTTTTTCGGATGGCCTTAAATCTAGTATTTAAAATTTTGTGGCGGAATGTTTGGTTTTCCAGCAGAATAAAGTTGAGACAATTAAGACCCCGGGTCTTTTACAACCTTTATCCATTCCAAGTCAACGTTGGGAGGAGATTTCAATGGATTTCATAGGTTTATCTAAGTCTGAAGGAAACAGTGTCATCATGGTGGTAGTTGATAGACTTACCAAGTATTCACACTTTTGTGCATTATCTCATCCATTTAAAGCAAGTACAGTTGCTACTACATTTATGGACACAATTCAAAAGCTACATGGAAACCTAAGGGTTATCAGAGCCATTTAGATCCCATTTTTATTGGAAATTTTTGGACAGAGTTATTTTCTTGTTTGGGTACTCAATTAGCTCATAGCTCATCTTATCATCCTCAATCCGATGGTCAAACTAAGATAGTAAATAAATTTTTGGAAGGATATCTTCGTTGTTTTGTATCTGATAAACAAACATAGTGGGTCAAGTGGTTACCTCTTGCTGAATGGTGGTATAACACGTCCTTCCATATTGCAACAAAAATGACCCCATTTATGGCACTTTATGGATATCATCCACCATCCATCACATCATATTTAAGAGAAAATTTGAAGGTTAAAGCAGTGGAAGATCACATCGAGCATCAACAAGAAGTTCTCCAACTCTTAAACGATAACCTGAATTTGGCACAAAATCGAATGAAACAACAGGAATATCAACATCGCAGCGAAAGAAGTTTTGATGTAGGAGATTGGGTATTTTTACGGCTACAACCATACGAACAAATGTCCCTCAAGCAAGCTAAGAAGGATAATAAATTATCGCCAAATTACTATGTTCCTTACAAGGTGTTGCAAAAGATTGGTACTATGGCATACAAATTGGAGCTTCCTGCTTCTTCACGAGTGCATCCAGTTTTCCATGTTTCATGCTTAAAGAAGGTTATAGGTGAAAATCTTCCAGTTCAAACAATTTTTCCAAAACTTGATGAGGAAGGAAAAATCATATTGGAACCTGAAGTAGTCATAGAAACAAGAACTCGGCAGCTACGAAATTGATCAATTTCAAAGTATCTCATCAAGTGGAAGAACTTACCCACATAAGATTCTACATGGGAGGATGAGAATTTTATACAGAAGCACCCAGAGCTACTCAAGCGTTGAGGACAACACTTTTTTGAAGGAGAGGGGCATGTTAAGTCCCTATATTACTAGTATAGTCCCTTATTGTTGTTAGTGTAACCCTCTTATTGTTATTATTGTACCCCTGTAACCCCCATATTGTTATTATTGTGCCCTTAAATTATTATTGTTAAGTCGGCTAGGATTACATCGTGGCCCCACAAGGATTACATTGTGGCCCCATGGACTCCTATATATAGAAAGGAGGTTTTGTAATTTGTATCATCTAAGAATTGTTCATTCATGTAATGTATTGGAGGTTTCCCCCTTGAAGTGGCTTATTTCTAAGGCATTGATATCTATTTTCTTCTATTTTTGGAGCTGGTTTCACAACACTTTCCAAAACTTGAACATTTCTTCACTGTGCGTCTGACCTAAAGCTCCACTAATTTGGCCTCTAGGGAAAAAAAAACAACAATAACCACTTTTCTGATTTATGGGCGCTCTCTACAACTCTGAGTGCTTTTTATCTGCAACATCCATTGTCCCCTGGTCAAAATTGTTGCAGTGTACATTATAGTATCAGAAAAAACTAGTCATAAAAGTTATTGCTATATGTCCTGTGCATAACAACGCCCTATCATCAAAGCTGGTGTTCTATGTGTTTAGTGTGAACGTTGGAGAATGCCACTCACATAAAGAAAGAGAGCCATTTTAAGATAATGTCGACCACCCAATCTCTCATTGAATACATCGATTGACTGTTTGGAAGTATGCGTTGATTGGAGTCCTACAATTGAAGGTGAGTTGAATCTCTACATTGAATGAAGTCAGCAGTGAGATAAATAATTTGAATTAGTGTTACGTTGTTTCTCTACGATGATTTCATAGATATATATGTGTTGAGTTGATGCTTTGAAACTACGGTGCACTAAACCCTGTTGAATACTGTGAACTATGGTGTTTTGTGTGTAATTTTTGTTATGATGTATTGTATGGTATCTGTTACATGTTTTTGTGAGTTAACTTCTTGAATACTGTGTCGTATATGTCTGTTCATCTCTTCACTAAAACACTTCCAAATATTGACATCTTGAAGATGGTTTTAACATATTGACAAAAATAAGCGAAGTTGCGATGGATTTTTCATAGGAAAGAGAGCTCAAGTTGGTGTTTCTCTTTTTATAATTGGCTGAGAAATGCATGGAGTGTGACTAGGTTGCTTCGCCCCAAGTCAATATGATTCACCAAGTTACTTGACTAGAATATGTGTTTTTACTGGGGCTATAAAAAAAAAGTTGGAGATTTCTTTCCAGTAAGAAGAATCCTTACGTGTTGTAGGCTTTAGTAATACTCGGTATGTTAAATTGGAAGTCCCCATTAGTGTGTGTAGTTAGTCAATTAACTCGATTAACAACCTTCCTGTATTCTTCCTTACGTGCTGTAGGCTTCCTTTGGACTTTAAATCGATATCTTTAGTGGTCTAGTTTTTTGGAATTTCATAATATCTAGATGCATGGTCAAAACCCTTATCTGCAAGATATTCCATTTCGTATATTGCTTTGAAGGTACGGTTATAACTGCGTTTTTTATTTAGACAAAGATTTAGACAAATTTTTAGTCCAGTGAGTTCTTCACAACATGAACGACCATGAGTAAGAAAACTTCGACGTGTACGGCACCATGACCATGACCATGACCAGTTGCCACCATATGTGCTATTGAGTGGTATTTTAAACAAAAACACATGAGCCTTCTTCCATTTCATTTCACATTCAAAACTCTTATCTGCAAGATATTCCATTTCGTTTATTGCCTTGAAGGTACAGTTATAACTGCGTTTTCGATTTAGACAAAGTTTCAGTCCAGTGAGTTCTTCACAACATGAATGACCATGAGTAAGAAAAATTCGACGTGTACGACACCATGACCATGACCAGTTGCCACCATATGTGGTATTGAGTGGTATTTTAAACAAAAACACATGAGCCTTCTTCCATTTCATTTCACATTTATTATACCCATCTATTTGTTTTGAAGAAGTGAAGGGAAAAATAATTGCAAGTATTTTGGACATGCAAGCTTTTTTGCTGGTAGGATATTAACAATTAATCGACTTTACATGTAAGAAACTTCCCTATAGTAAAGATTTGTGGTTTCCTTGAAGATTCAGTCTCCATAAAAGATCTCTTGTGAAACTTTGTGAGTTGCTATCAAATTCTTGTTTTGTGAATTTTATTGAAATGATTTTTTGTTCAGGTACCATAAAGCCTAGTTGAATATTTTGAAATTTTATACAATTTACAAACAAAAATACAGTTCTAGTACCTTCTCTTTGTGCCTTTGGTTGATGCATAATTAAAACTTAAAATTGGTATATATTTGAAGGCCTTTCCAATGCACTTGAGACAAATTTATATTGGAAACAATGATAAGGTGTCATTTTCTATGTTTGATGCCTTTATTTTTCAAGATGTACACAATAAGAGTGAGTTTCTACAACTCAAATCAGAACTTCGGCAAGATGAATTACAACAGAAAAGCATAATTATAAATGTTCTTTTGTTCAGGACAACCCTCTATTTTATATTGAAACACACTCCCATAAGCTTCTGAAAAGTGATCAAATCGATAAAGCTTAAATTGATTTAGATCCAGAGCTCGGTACAAGAGAAAATTTGCATGCAGATGCAGAAGTTCAGACTACACTTCCCAAGCCCATTATCATACCTTGGGAAGATCTTGTCAACAACAGGAACAAAATTTTTCATGGATATGACAATGGGGCATCCTTTCATATTCTATAATATTCCAAGCCTATCAAATTTCAGAGTGTTGGGATCATTCAAGACGGTTCATATCCACCTATTCCAGATCTTGCTCCTCTATATTTGCAGTATATTGTCAAATTCCAACACTATAACCGAGTTGACCATATGAAAGATCATTATTTTTATCTTCATCCATGTGAGCATTGTGGGAAACACTCATCATTCAAGCAAATGCTTTAGAAACAATCCTCTTGCAAGAACAAATATTCACCTTGGATGGATCACTTCTTGGAAATGGACTTAAAAAACCAAGAAAATATTTCGCTCATAACAAAAAATTTGTTCACGAGTACTGAAAAGTATTGCAGTTGAGTTTTATTCATCTTCTCACCTTTTATCTGACAAGGAGGAATTGATGGTCATCTACAAGTTTCAAATATGCATCAAGCGATCCTGAGCCATAGTCTGAACCTACTACCTGAGTCTATAGCTAGAGACAACCATATCTAGATTTAGAGTTGTAGCCAAAGACACAGAAGCCCCTGAGCATGCCTTTTTGGTTTGTGGCCTTCCTTAAACCACCACAGGTTGAATACCTCCCTTTTCCAGGTTGATGGTCTCCCTCTTCAAAGCATTAGGGACACTTCCTCTAGCAGGAGACTTCAAATTATTACCGTATTTGGAAGAGTTTTAGGAACGAAACTAAGCATTCTAGGTTGAGACCCCAATTTCCTCCATTTTCAAAACAACAAGGAGCACTTCCTCTAGCAGAATACCTTAATTTCTTGTCGGATTTGGATGAGTTCCAGGAACTGCACTAATTTTTCTAGTGTTGGTGTTTATCCTTAAAAAACCACCAGTTGAGACTTTGATTTCTCCCACCTTATATTCTCATCTCAGAGAGCACATTCAGCCTAGTGCTACCATGCATTTTCACACATTTTTTATTATAGCTCTTTTCTTGGACTCATATATATCCCTTCAAATTAATCTAGGGAATGTTGGACACCTAATTCACTAAGGGTTATGGTGTGGAATATGAAAGGTCATTGGAGTCCAATAGACTACTTAGTATATGAAAATAAAGGGTCATATCAATGTATTATAAATGCACATCTTTGTGAATATAGATGCATATCATGTTCTATCTTATCTCTTTTCCATTCCATGTGTGTTTAACAATTTTATTTATAAAATGTTATGAAATCCACTTAGTTAAAGTAAGTGGGTTTTTTTTGAAGGAATTCAAAAATTATGTGTTAACAAAGGAATTTTGGGAAGAAATACTTGAATTTACTTTAAAAATTTGGAGTTTGGGGGCCACGACCCTAGCCACTAGTCACATAAACTAAAAATATATACCTATAAAGGATGCTTACTAGGATATCATGCCCCAGAGGAATGCAAATAGTGATTTTTTATGATTTCTTTATAATAGCATGCCCTAGGTGTTGGACTATGAAATTACAACCCTATTTTCATATATCAATGTTGTAAACTAATGCACATGGGGAAATGAAATTATCATGTACCCAGGAGAAATGAGGGATGACATGGAAATGTCACATGGACAACACGTTTCACCTGGACTTATCCCCTTTGATATGCCAACACTATGAATATGGGTGAAAAATGGAACATTTCGATAGTTCCATATGGTAGTGACACATACACAAGTGACATGTTTCAAGTGGTGATTGACTTTTTGTGAATGGCATAACATTTTGACCTATCATATTAGCATATTGCCATATTGGGAGTTCAGGAGAGTTGGATCATAGAAAATCATCGATATCTCTTTATCCTGACATACATTTCAACCATTCCATGTGTCAAAAATGCCAACCTTCACCATGTGGTGGGATGTGATTGGGTATTAGAGTTATCAATTGGCATGTCGAGGTGGCAAAAGGCATATCGATTTGTCAATGTTTTGTAGAGGTTTTCATTTATAAAGAAAATCATCAAATTTTCAATAATTAACATTGGATTAAATTTATATTGATATTAATAAAATATCAAATGGTCCTTGCCCATATCATCATATCAACTTATTGGACGCTATTGAACCTAGATAAATTCCTCTCTGGATTTGGCTTCTATAACTTCTTCTGTTTTTATTCTTTCCTTTTTATTTCTTCTTCAACTCTTATGATTTCTTCAATTTTTCTTTCTTATTCATCTTCCATTCTACGTTCTCTTTCTATCCTCACTTCTTCTTCATCATTTTTATTCAAGCTCTCAAGATACTATTGCAACTTCTTGTGCTATTCAAACAACTTCCCATTCTTGTCTTAGGTTTTCCTCTTGCTCCTTGTGGGCTTCTTCTTGTTCCTAGGTTGATGCTTCGATGCTTCTTGAGTTGACTTTTGTGAAATTTAAAGTGTTATTCTACTTTTCTTCCTCTGCCCTAGTATCTGGATAATATTTCCTTTTAGGTCCCTATATTACTAGTTTATTCCCTTATTTTTATTAGTGTAGGCCCTTATTGTTATTGGTGTACCCCTATAACCCCAATATTGTTATTATTGTGCCCTTACATTATTATTGTTAGGTCAGCTAGGATTATATTCTGGCCCCATGGACTCCTATATATAGAAGGAGGTTTTGTCATTTGTATCATTCAAGAATTATTCATTTATGTAATGTAAAGGAGGTTTCACCCTTGAAGTGGCTTATTTCTAAGGCGTTGATATCTCTTTTCTTCTATTTTTGGAGCTCGTTTCATAAAACTTGGTATCGGAGCTTTGGATTCTAGGGTTTTGTTGCTCCAAATAGGTCATCGTTGAATTTTCGCTATAATTTTTTTTCTACGAAGGTTCAGAAGCTAATATTTATATAGAGAGAAGCCGAAATCCTGAGGAACGTCTTCTCAAAAATTTAGATCTTGGTTTGCAATATTTTCGAAGATATGATCTATGGAACTTGGGGTTTTTTCAGGCTCCTGAATTTCACCTAAAACATATCATCATGGAATTTGTGCTATAAATTTTGTTCTACAAAGGTGCAGAAGCTGAAATTTTTACAGAGCGAAGCCAAAATTTTGAGGAAATTCTTGTAAAAATTTCAGATCTTGGTTCACAACATTTTTGGATATATGATCTGTGAAAGTTAGGGGTTTTTAGGCTCCCAAATTTCATCTCAAAGAGGTGACCATGGGAAAATCATCATAACTCTCTCTCTGAGCATCAGAATGGAATTCTATAAAAAGTGGGTGCAATTAAATGAATTGTAGTTTCTTTTTTATCAATTGCAAAGCCGAAGGAGGAAACAGTGACACATGGCACGTCATACAAGTTCACTCTACAGAACCAGTCCATAATTATGTCAATGTGGGATATTGGGCATAACTTTTTCTTGAAGAATCCATAATAGGTCAGACCTGTGGCATTCGAAAGAAGATTAAGAGGCCTACTACAGGGCCGAAGTTTAGATATTTACGATCAAAAATCACAGAGATAATTCAGTTTCAATATCGAGCTCCTCAAAAGCAAGAAAAAGGTGTGTATTTGTTTTTTTGAGTTGCATAAGTCTTATGTCAAAAATCAGTTTGAAATGATTCCAAGGGAATATTGAAGCATATATATCACAATTGGGTTCTACAATTCCACCTAAAAAGAATTCAACACTCGTTAAGCCTTCAGAAGGCTCTACTATGACTCAAGAAGAGGAAGACGCGCAACATGACATTTCAAAATTACACAAGCAAGTGCACCAAATTTTGCTCTCACAAAGAGAAACAAAAAATGAAATGGAAGTTTTGAAGAAAGGCATGGAAGCTAAGATGGATGGTTTGAAGAAATGCATGGAATGTTTGAAGAATGGAATGAAAGCTAAGATGAATGGCATGGAATCTTTCATGGAAGCTAAGATGGATGACATGGAAGCTAAGATCGATGAAAAAATTGAAAATATGAAGAATGATCTAAAAGCAGACATGGCAGGGTTGACAAAGTTGATACAAGAAATTTTTCTTAATGGAAAAAATATAGTAGAAGAAACTCATGATGATAAAAAAATAAATGTTAATCGTGATCTCATAAACTCTAATGTTGGATTGAAGAACCACCATATTCCAAAGATGGATATGAGGAAGTTTGATGCCAAGGATCCCATAACATGGATACTACATATGGAGCAATATTTTGATCTCAATAATGTGCAAAACACACAAAAGGTACACATTACAACTTTACATTTAGAACAAAATACATTTCTATGGTATCGATGGCTTTGCTCCCATAAAAAAATTGTCACTTGGTCAATTTGTATGGAGGAAATGATAGCACATTATGAGGATACAAAGAGCAACACCTTCTTTAGCCAATTGATAAATCTCAAACAAAAGGGTTCAGTGGTGGAGCACATTGAGGACTTCAAAAAATTTAATATAAGGGTAACTGATATTCCATAGGAACACATGATTGATGTCTTCATAGGGACTTTAAATAATAACATCCAACACGAATTTTGCGTTTGGGAAACTGATTCATTGGGGAAGGCATTCAGGTTGACAAGAAAAATTGAATGTAAAATTATGGGGACAAGGAAGCTTACAACTCACATCTATAAAGATGGAAGTGTTGCTACTCCTATACTTCCACAACCTACAAGGTTGACACCACAACAATTGGAATAAAAAAGAGAAAAAAGGCTTTTTCTATAGTTGTGATAACAAATACAGTAAAGGTCATAAGTGTGTTGGGAAGAAATTATTTTACATAGATTATGAAGAGGAGAAAGAAAATGAACAATAAACTTCAAAAGAAGAGGATATACACCAGGAACCAATCCTAGAAGAAGAAGAAATGAGTCCTACCATATCGTGTAATGCATTGGCAGGAATTACCACTCCTCAAACTCTCAAAATAGAAGGACATATCAAGAAGAAAAAGGTAATAGTGTTGATTGATATATATATATATATATATATATATATATATATATATATATATATATATATATATATATATATATAAGTGATCTTTGTACCATAAGGAATACTTTTTCCAACTAAATGTATCAAATTTACTAGGATCTTGCTAAAAATTTTGAAACAACTTGTATATATGCAACCATGTACATGTGGTAAATTTTTTGATGAAACATGGAGTGTCCTAGAACTTAGGTATAGAGAAAATAACAGATTCTTCTTCATCAAATGCATTTTCTATTGGAGATTTGTAGGAATTTTTCTTGGATACATACATGATTTTATTGTAAACCCAATAAAATTAAAAATCATCCATTATAGATATTAATTTGTAATGAAAAATTCAGAGAACCAAGGATCTAGGGTTTATAGGATAGTTGGTTCTAAGAAAAAAAATAGGTTCCAGTAGTGAGGAAAAATAGATATTGTAAGATTCACAATATGGACCAAAATGGATAAGTGTCTTCCCATGAATAAAATAATTGAGGTACTAGGAGACAATCTAGGCTTTGTAGGCAATAAATATTTCCTCATGTACCCAACTTCAAGGAATATAGAACTTCTTGTAATAATAACCAAAAACTTGATTTGCAAGCATAAGAACATCTTAGGACTTGAAAACTTAGGTGATATGGCAAGGAAAACCTTAGGTAGTTAAATAAAATAAAAGTTAATAGTTGTCGAGCTTTACCATAGGATTTGTTAAAAAAAATTGTCATTAAAAAAATAGTGCATAGGAAAAAATCAACTACTAGACAAATTGATTGCAATGATGCAGTTGATTTAAGCTAGATAAAGGCATAGGTGTAGATATTTGAGGGCTAAATTGACCTTTATTATGATATAACATTGTTGTTATGTTGAGTTGATGGTTTTCCCATTTTTCCATGAGTTGTACAATATGGTATAATATGAAATCATGTTGGAGATATTCTCATTGATGGCAAAGGATGCGGCAAAGGATTTGGAATCTAAATGTAGCAGAAAAGAACAAAGGAAAAATGCATTTACAGAGACAAGTAGTGAATTAAAGGAGATTTGTCCAAAGACAGGGTTGAATTGAATTGACGAATACTAGAATCCCTGCGGAAGCTAATTCATGTATAATGTATGTATTCTGAGAAATAAAATCTGCGTATGGTTGAGTTTCGCTGATATTCTGTTAGGTGGAAAATACCCAGAGCAATTGGGGTATTGATTGGTCCTTTTCTCGTACGAAATTCCCTGCAACTCTGTGTGATGATCTATGGATAGATTCGTGTTTTTGTACAAGATTTCGAGGTGCTAAGGCCACGGTACAGTGAGCTTCGAACGGGTTATGTGTGTACAGGGCACATTATATAAAATTATATTCAACCCGAGTTTTATTAACATAATCACGGGAAAAGAACAATTAAATCAAAGTTATATGGAACTTGGGGTACAGAGCAATTGGAAGGTTGATCACTGTTTAAAAACCGCGAATGGATTTGCGAAAGCGGATTGCCTATATCGCACCGCTTTTGCGGGATAAGCAGTATTCAAGAGTTTGGGTCTGATTCCATAAAACAAGTGACACGTGTCCAGGGAAAACTGCCACCACTGCGCGCCATCGTATGATAACATTCGGCCATCGCACGTTAACTTTTGGCATCGGAGGTTGAGCGATATGCATATGTACCATTGATCTTGGAGGCTCGCGATCTAACGGTGATCGGGAAATAGACTTGTGTAAAGTTTATTTTGGTACGATGGGGGCGCATATGTGGGCCAGGGGTCAAAGGCTTATTGAAATATTAAACTATTTGAAAGCGTTGGATATTGTTTATAAAGTCCGAAGACGTTGTAAATATATTTATTTATCAATTGATAAATAAATTAAAAAGAAATCAAAAACACCATGGACCAAACTAATGGAAATATTTTCAAAGGAATACCTTTAGCAGTTAAATGGTTTTTGACTCATGGTTTTAATAAAGGTGAAATCTATTTAAAGGGAAGAAGATGATAATTCGGTGCGTGCGTGCGCGAGGGTTGAAAAAGAAAAATTCCTCGAAGGAATGTCTGCAAGAACAGGTGACATGCTTGTTTGATGATTCTGAGTCTATGATGCACTCATGAAGATATATTGATCTAAAGGTGATGAATCTTGAGCTTATTGAATAGAAGTAACGATGAAGAGCTGGCGCATGTCTGCTGAAGAACACATTTAAATCCGGGTAAGTTTATATAGATCTCGCTTTCTCTGCAAAATATATAATTACAGATCTATACAAGAAAATCACGTATATATGCGGGTCATCTACATTGAAAGTGCATATGACAGTTGGGGTTTCTAAAGATTAATCTACATAGAAGGATACACGGGATGTTGAATTCATATATTCTCTGAAGTCTGTGTTATTTCTGAAACTATGGTTACAGTGGTCTCACTGTTCTGTTATGAAGTTTTGGGCAAATATGACTGTTGATGATTGAATAAAGGGTTGCGTTGAAGCTGCTTGATGCAGTGTGAAAATTGATGAAACGTGGTCTGCAGTAGATATGAGGGTTGTAGCCTTTAGTAAGGGGGTTGTAGCTCCCTTCCAGGAGAGGCTGGTAAACGAGAGAAGGTTGTAGTCTTCTGCAAGTGGGTGCCTGCGTGCTGGTATAAGTCTACACCAACACATATTGTAAGAAGTTTTCTCTATAATAAATATTGAAGACTGAGATTGCAGCAATGGTGGTTTTCTCCCGAATTGGGTTTCCACCTTAAATCCTGGTGTTCATATGTGTTGTTGATGCTTGATGGTCTATTTTGTTACTTATTTTCATGCTTACTGCTCATATGAAGATTGAATGATGCAATGCTCTAAGTAAAAACATAATAAGGTATCTGGACATTCGTGTTGGATGCAATAATGTAACATATGGTCTTGAGAAAATTAAAAGAATAATTTTTCAGCCCTAAATACTGATTCACCCCCCCCTCTAAGTATTTTTCCCAACAATTGGTATCAGAGTAGGTCCTTCTGAAAAAGCTTAGTCGCTAGAAGGAAGATCAAGCAAGATGAGTAATCAAGATGGAACAACATCTATCAAGCCTCCGCTCTTTAACAGAAACAATTTAATCTTCTGGAAAACAAGGATGAGATCCTATCTTCAGTCGCTGGGAGCAGAGGTATGGGCAATTGTTGAACAAGGATATCAATACCCAGCTACGGTACCAACACTTCCGACGGAAAGAAAGAATTATGAAACAAATGCAAATGCGGTCAATGCTCTATTGGGAAGTCTAACTGAATCAGAATTTGTCAAAGTCATGCAACTGAATACAACCAAGACAATATGGGACAAAATCATTCTAAGTTATGAAGGTGATGCAAAGGTAAAAAGTGCTAAACTCCAAACTCTCAGAATTCAATATGAGAATCTAAAAATGGAGAATGAAGAGAGCATTGCCAACTTCTTTTTACGTCTTGATGATATTGTAAATCGTATGAGAAATCTGGGAGAAAAAATAACAGAATCTACCTTGGTTGAGAAAGTCTTAAGGTCACTAACAACAAAATTTGAGTCAAAAGTTTCTGCTCTTGAAGAAAAGCAGGATCTTCAAAACCTTACTGTGGTGCAACTTCATGGCATACTAACCGCATATGAAATGAGAAGAGGAGGACCATCTGAAGTCAAAGAAGCAGTCTTTATAACTTCTACAAAAGGGAAGGAAGTACAAAAAACAGAAGGATCAGGATATATCTCAGAAGAAGATGAGATAAACTTTGTACAAAAACTTCAACTTGGCACAGGACGGTTCAGAGGTAAGCTTCTGTTCAAATGTTTTGATTGTGGAAGATTTGGTCATTATGCTGCTAAGTGTCCATATAAAGAAACACATAAAAAGGGGAAGGAAGTAGAAATAAGGAATAAGAATCGTTTTAGCACTAGAAAAAGTTACTATACTCACGAAGACAGTGATGGGTTATCTGATAGTGAGGAAGAATGCGAACAAGATCTTAGACTTCTCATGGCATTTGAAAAAGAATCTAGAGAAGAAAAAGACACTTTTGTGGATGCTCTAGAAGATAGTGATTTTCTTGATGAAAACAATAAACTCAAAATTTGCTTAGAAGAGAGAAAAATAACCATAGAAACTCTGAAAAATCAGCTTGAAGATAAAGAGAAACACAATGAGAAATTAGAGTGTGAAGTAGTAGATCTAAGAAAAGAACTTGAGAAAGTAAAGATTATGAATCTTAGATTTTCTAAAGGGTCTGAAACCTTAGATGAGATTATCAAGGTACAACGTTCTCCTCTTATAAAGATAGGTCTTGGATATATCGGAGAATCTTCTCAGGCTTCAACACCAAATTATCTAAAAGCAGTTACAGCTGGTTCACAACATGCTGCCACTAAGCAAGGGAATAAAGAATCTTTATAGGTAAAACATGATCATCTCAATTCAAGGAACACTAATAGGAATGTCTTTCAAAGAAACACCAATCAACAGGTAAATTTATATAGGAGATCTTATGATCGAAAAAATTTCTTCTTCAATGGACAATGTTTCTCATGTCACAATTTTGGTCATAAATTTGTACAATCTGTAGCATATAAAACTATCATGACAAGAGAAGCAAGAAAGAAAAGGATTGATATTGAAGCAAAGAAGAATACTTATAAAAAATTTCTCCTCTTCAAAATGAAGTTGAATGCCATTATTGCAATAACTTTGGCCATGAAGAATCTGAATGCAGGAGCAAAGTTCAGCCAAAAGAACATGTTCCTTCAAGCTCCAAAGTATGGAAAAAGAAGGAATTACATGTTGAAAATTGTGGCATAGCGTTATTTGCAGAAGATGAAGAAAACCAATGGTACATTGATAGTGGATGTTCAAGACACATGACAGGTGATAAAGACAAACTTCTTGCATATAGTGCTCTAGAAAAGGGAAAAAATGTCACATTTGGAAATGATACTCCTGCGGTCATTAAGGGAAAAGGGTCTATTTTCCTAAAAGAAAAGGTGAAAGTGAATGAAGTCATGTATGCGGATGGATTGAAGCATAACTTGTTAAGTGTAAGTCAAATGTGTGATCAAGGAACTGAAGTTGTATTTAGTTCAAAAGAGTGTGTGGTATGTGATCTTGATACAGGTAAATCAATTATAAAAGGAAAGAGAACTCCAAACAACCTGTATATATTGAAGAAACCCAAAGAAAAATGTTGTTTGAGTAAATCTTCAGAAAATTGGCTATGGCATAGAAGGTTGGGGTATCTGAGCTTCTCTCAAATCAACAAATCAAGCAGACTTAAAGCTGTTCGTGATCTTCCCAATATTACTCTACCTGAAAATATCATATGCAAATCTTGCCAATTCGACAAGCAAACTAGGGTACAATTTAATGCCAAGGAAGGATCATCAAGTAAGCCTCTTGAACTCATTCATACTGACATATGTGGACCTATGAGGAAAAAGTCACCACGAGGTGAAGAATACTATATCTTATTCATTGATGATTTCTCTAGAATGTGTTGGATTGGGCTGCTTAAACACAAAGATGAAGCATTTGAGAAATTTCAGATCTTCAAAGCACTAGTTGAGAATGAATTAGATATAAAAATAAAGTGTCTCAGATCTGATCGAGGAGGAGAATATACATCTAATGAATTCCTTGAATTCTGTGAACAACATGGCATAAAAAGGCAGCTCTCTGTAGCTGGCACTCCACAACAGAATTGTGTTGCAGAAAGAATGAAAAAAACAGTTCAACAAATGGCTAGAGCTATGCTTGATGATTCCAGAACACTTGACACATTTTGGGGTGAAGCAGCACATACAGCAGTAAACATTCTCAACAAAGCACATGTTCGTGTAAATTGTGATAAAACTCCATATGAAATATGGTATGGTAATCCTCCCACTATAAAGCATTTTAGAATTTTTGGGAGAAAATGATTTATCAAGAATAATGATGAAAAACTTGGCAATTTTGAACCCAGAGCAGATGAAGGAATATTTCTTGGTTACTCCTCTAGGAGTAGGGCATATAAATGTTACAATAAAAGACTTCGGAAGATTGTTGAATGTATTGATGTTGTTATTGATGAGTCTCCTACAGCTCCAAAAGAAGAAAAGCAAACAACAAATGAAGATGATGATGACACATATCCTTCTACATCAAATAATAATGATACAAACAGTGAACCTAGTGAAGAACCCGAAGAGGATTTGTCTGAAAATGCTCCATCTAGATTTGTTCAAAAGAATCATCCAAAATCTCAAATTTTGGGACAAAAGGGATCAGGTGTACAAACAAGAAGGACTCTTGTGGGATCTTCTAGAAACCTGACATTTATGTCCACTATTGAACCTCACAGTGTCAGTCAAGCTAGCAAATATGAATGTTGGATTCAAGCCATGAATGAAGAGCTTGATCAAATTGAAAAGAATCACACTTGGGAATTAGTACCAAGACCTCATGACAAAAATGTCATTGGAACTAAATGGATATTCAAAAACAAGTTAAATGAGAATGGGGATGTTATAAGAAATAAATCTAGACTCGTGTGCAAAGGGTATGCTCAACAAGAAGGTATAGACTTTGAAGAAACCTTTGCTCCTGTAGCCAAACTTGAAGCCATAAGAATGTTTCTTGCCTTTTCAAGCTTCCAACAAATCAAAGTCTATCAAATGGATGTTAAATCTGCTTTTCTCAATGGTGATCTAGAAGAAGAAGTCTATATAGAACAACCAGAAGGATTCATATTCGGAAATGATGAAAAACTTGTTTGTAGACTTAAAAAGGCTCTATATGGTCTCAAACAAGCTCCAAGGGCATGGTACTATCGTCTTGACAAATATCTTCATCAATAAGGATTTTCAAAAGGGTCTGCTAATAGCAACTTATACAAAAAAACTGAAAATAACAAACTATTGATTGTGGTAGTATATGTTGATGATATCATTTTTGGAAGTAACAAAGAGTTTATGAGCCAGAAATTTGCTTCTGATATGCAGAAAGAATTTGAAATGTCTTTTCTTGGGGAACTAACATTCTTTCTTGGCTTGCAAGTACAACAAGCAACAGATGGCATATTCTTATCACAAGCAAAATACCTCAAGCAAATCCTGAAGAAGTATGGCATGGAAGAATGCAAACCTGTAAGTACACCAATGATAACCGGATGTAATCTCAGTTCTAATGATGATTCCCCCACGGTGAATCAACCTGATTACATATCTATGATAGGAAGTCTACTTTATCTCACTGAGACAAGACCAGCCATCATTCATGCAGTTGGGATTGTTGGACGATTCCAAGCTAATCCAAAAGAGTCTCATCTTCAAGCTGTGAAAATAATATTCAAATATCTACAAGGAACTCAAGACTTTGGACTATGGTATCCAAAGAATGTTGATCTTACTCTTCATGCATACACTGATGCAGATTGGGATGGAAGTGTTGATGATCGAAAAAGCACTAGTGGTGGTGCATTCTATATGGGGCCCCAGTTAGTATCTTGGTTCAGCAAGAAGCAAAGCTCCATTGCCTTATCTACATCAGAAGTAGAATATGTGGCAACAGCATCATGTTGCACTCAACTTCTCTAGATGATGCAAACCCTACAAGACTTTCAAATCAAATTTTCACCCCCTATCTCCATTATGTGTGATAATAAAAGTGCCATCAGTATCTCAAAGAATCATGTTATGCATTCCAAGACCAAGCACATTCCCATCAAGTATCACTTCTTACGTGAACAAGTGCTTGAAAAAAAGGTGAAATTGGAGTATGTTTCCTCCAAAGAACAAGTTGCTGATATATTTACCAAACCTCTACCCAAGGAAGCGTTTGAATATCTCAGAAAGAAACTGGGAGTAGTCTCTGCCATGCAGAGGAACAGGTCTACTTGAATACAGAAGATTAAATTGGTTGTGAGGTGTTATTGGGCATCTCTGAAAGCACAGGCTAAGGGGGAGCATTGGTCATATGAAAAGGATGCATTTCATGTATAATGTATGTATTTTGAGAAATAAAATCTGCGTATGGTTGAGTTTCGGTGATATTCTATTAGGTGGAAAATACCCAGAGCAAATAGGGTATTGATTGTTCCTTTTCTCATACGAAATTCCCTGCAACTCTGTGTGATGATCTATGGATAGATTCGTGTTTTTGTACAAGATTTCGGGGTGCTAAGGCCACGATACAGTGAGCTTCAAACGGGTTCTGTGTGTACAGGGCACATTATATAAAATTATATTTAACCCGAGTTTTATTAACATAATCACGGGAAGAGAACAATTAAATCAAAGTTATACGGAACTTGGGGTACGGAGCGATTGGATGGTTGATCACTGTTTAAAAATTGTGAATGGATTTGCGAAAGCGGATTGCCCATATCACACTGCTTTTGAGGGATAAGCGGTATTCAAGAGTTTGGGTCCGATTCCATAAAACAAGTGACACGTGTCCGGGGAAAACCGCCACCACTGCGCGCCATCATATGATAACGTTCGGCCATCGCACGTTAACTTTCGGCATCGAAGGTCGAGCGATATGCATATGTACCGTTGATCTTGGAGGCTCGTGATCTAACAGTGATCGGGCAATAGACTTGCGTAAAGTTTATTTTGGTACGGTGGGGGCGCATATGTGGGCCAGGGGTCAAAGGCTTATTGAAATATTAAACTATTTGAAAGCATTGGATATTTTTTATAAAGTCTGAAGATGTTGTAAATATATTTATTTATCAATTGATAAATAAATTAAAAAGAAATCAAAAACCCTGTGGACCAAACTAATGGAAATATTGTCAAAGGAATACCTTTAGCAGTTAAATGGTTTTTGACTCATGGTTTTAATAAAGGTGAAATATATTTAAAGAGAAGAAGATGATAATTCGGTGCGTGCATGCGCGAGGGTTCAAAAAGAAAAATTCCTCGAAGGAATATCTGCATGAACAGACGACGTGCTTGTTTGATGATTTTGAGTCTATGATGCACTCATGAAGATATATTGATCTAAAGGTGATGAATCTTGAGCTTATTGAACAGAAGTAACAATGAAGAGCTGGCGCATGTTTGCTGAAGAACACATTTAAATCCGGGTAAGTTTATATAGATCTGGCTTGCTCTGCAAAATATATAATTACAGATCTATACAAGAAAAGCACGTATATATGCGGGTCATCTACATTGAAAGTGCATATGACAGTTGGGGTTTCTAAAGATTAATCTACACAGAAGGATACACGGGATGTTGAATGCATATATTCTCTGAAGTCTTTGTTATTTCTGAAATTATGGTTACAGTGGTCTCACTGTTCTGTTATGAAGTTTTGGGCAAATATGATTGTTGATGATTGAATAGAGGGTTTCGTTGAAGCTGCTTGATCCAGTGTGAAAATTGATGAAACATGTTCTGCAGTAGATCTGAGGGTTGTAGCCTTCAGTAAGGGGGTTGTAGCTCCCTTCCAGGACAGGCTGGTAAACGAGAGCAGGGGGTAGAAGCTCCCTTCCAGGACAGGCTGGTAAACGAGAGAAGGTTGTAGCCTTCTGCAGGTGGGTGCCTGCGTGCTGGTATAAGTCTGCACCAGCACATATTGTAAGAAGTTTTCTCTATAATAAATATTGAAGACTGAGATTGCAATAACGGTGGTTTTCTCCCGAATTGGGTTTCCACCTTACATCCTGGTGTTCATATGTGTTGTTGATGCTTAATGGTCTGTTTTGTTACTTATGTTCATACTTACTGCTCATCTGAAGATTGAATGATGCAATGCTCTAAGTAAAAACATAATAAGGTATCTGGACATTCGTGTTGGATGCAATAATGTAACATATGGTCTTGAGAAAATTAAAAGAATAATTGTTCAGCCCTAAATACTGATTCACCCCCCCCTCTTAGTATTTTTCCCAACAAATCATTCACCAAATGGAAGGGATTGAAGAATAACAACTCAACTCATCCCCAAGAATAATTAAATCCACATAAAATGTAATATCCCAAAATGGGACTGCACAATAATGCCTACTGAAATAACACACTTTTGGGAAATATGGTAAAAAAAAAGAGTTTGCATCTCCTGGATACCTTATATCAGTATATCTGGGGTCTAGATCCAAAAGGAGAGCAAAAAAAAATCAAACTAGGTGTGGTAAACAGATCTCCCACCACCTAGTCTAGCTGGGAAACCCCCAAAGAGAGGGGTTGTAGCTATGTACTACAAAATGCTTTAGAAATAATGAAGTCTTGGAAATCAGGAGAAGGAGACCATCAAAAAAGATCAAATTTTGAATATACCATAGCAAATCAGATTTATATTGATGCTCTTACATTATACAACAGAATACAGAAGAGAAGAGAGAAGGAAATCTTCAGAAAAGAAGGCTACAACACATGTATATACTAAAAAATGGCCCAACAACATTATTTAATGGAGTTGCAATAGCTGAATGTTACACTTCAGATCTAGAGTAGATCTGTGTACAAAATATCATATCCATTTCAGATCTGTACACTAGAAAGGCTCTATTACAAGATCCCCTTGGGGTTTTGACCAAATCATGCAATACAAAGAGTAGATCTGACTTTTAAGTAGTAGATCTACAATATTATTCAGAAATTTCTGAAGATTATTTTACATTAGGAACAGATCAGATCTATAAATAACATGGATCATCAAGCTAATACATGGATCACCAAAGTGAAAGGCAAAGCCCAACACCAAAGATCTCTCATCAAAAATGGGATCAAAACACCCTGCAAAACCTCCACTAAAAATAACACAGTCCCTAAAGGGAAACTGCGTTGTAGCTTGAATAACTGAGTTGGCCTGATGCCAAGATACAAATCTGAAGCTCCACAGCTAATGCACTCTTCTAGGAGGTTAAAAGACACACTCACTGAGAAGAGGCACTAGTAAAGTCTAGATCTGAGCAGATCTACTATTCCACTTGCTACAACTTACAAAAGCAACCAAACCCTCACTAGATCTACGCTGCAATTGGAAGTAGAGCTTGGCCAAATGTCAGATAGTGGACAAAATCAGCAAGACTCCTCCAAGAAATCCTCAAGGAAAGAGATAGAATCCCTGCATAGTAATCACCAAGTGCTAAGCAACATTATTCTCAGTTAAACAGCAGAGAATGCTATTTGTCTGAACAGACAAGATACTCAGAAAATATACATAATCAAAAACCCTCTCGTGCTGCCTCCCTTTTCCTTTTATAAGATTAAATCCTTTGCAAACCCTAAACCACCTTGATGAATTAGCTCCTTTCACATGAGGGGCCTCCTTCTAGAACTGTGATGTCCCTTTATGAGGTACATTGTATCTAGACAACATTGTAGATTTGGTCAAGGTTGACCCAGTCTCATAGCTCAAACCCCTTTCACACCTGCAAGTGATTTTTTTACATGACCCAGATTTATCTTTGTTCATATGGGCATTGATTTATTCATTCTTTTCAGGAGTTTTACATGTCCTCCTTTATTCATTTATTCATGCAACGGAAAATGAAACAAAAATGTATATTCCTTTTAGCTTAGGATAAGTAGGAATATTACAGTCCTCCCCTCCAAAATGTTGTTTATCCTTAAGCAACTGATAGGTTGAGTTTTGCAGCCTTTCCAATCCTCCATTGGTGACACCATCAAGGATCAAGTCCTCCTTATAAGCCAAGTGTTCACCAAGCCAACATATCATGAATTGTTCCTCTAGGGTCATCATAAGAGGTGCATAGTCCATCCCACTAGGAGTGAAAAATTCAACAGAAATAAACATGGCTAGAGCAATGATTTCTATAAAACATGTAACATGAGGTACATAGAAAATTTCCAGCCCATGTGGTACATACAAACTGCCCATCCTCCCTCCATACAATCCCATAAATAGCATGACTATGTCATCCAAGTATGGGAGAAAAAATACATATATGCAAACTGAAATGTGGGCTTGAAGAGGTGGGTCAGAGTCCCACATGTGATGCCAGCGTAGTGCATCTCCTGCCTGCATTAGATCAAGGTGTGGAAAGTGGCATTCCCACCACACATTTGTTGCATGAGTCATCTTAACATGGCTGAAGATGTCATATATGTTTGGTGCCTTTGGGAAGCACCCATCATGAAAAGGAATCTCCCTTTGCACAAGAAGGGAGTGGCCAAGTTCAAAATTTATATTGGCCCTCCAAAAGCCATGAGATCCACATGATCTCTCAATTCCTTTAGGAGTCATAACCTGCAAAAAAATGGTAAAAGAATGTGATAGATCAGAAAATAAATCTTTCTTTGCATGATCAGATCCTTTACCATCATAGTTCCTCATACACATGGAGTTGTGCATGGGTATTTCTCTTCTCTCAAAAGAAGGAATAACTGGATGAAATGACTCTTGCAAAGAGTCCATTGGCTGTCCCAATTCCTCATATCTAATGCACTCTTCAAAGTGCTGATGTAAATCCTCTCTCATCCCTTCCCAATAAAAACTCCTCATGATCAGGGTGTAGATCTTCATGGACTGCATATGGATGAGAAAGAATTCTTTGTGTGCCCCTTGTAGTATCTTCTTCTTGAGCATGGAAGCTCTAGATAGGAAGATCCTACCATGAAATTAGATGACTCCCCCTTGGACTAAGTAGCCCTCTTCTTGCTACAGGTCATCTAGTATCATACAGGTGTGGAGATCTTTGGAATACTCTACTAGCAGTTGAGATTTCCAGTACAGATCCACACTGCTCAAAAATGACAACGCTGATGATACCTCCATGGAAGTGTCTGTCATGTTTTTGATCTCTTCTCTAACATTTCTCATGCTAAATATGTGTGTTGGAAGGCTGATCCTCCCATTCTCCTCCTCCCACAGCGCAGATCTGGAAATGAGAGGGGGTGATAGTGGTGAAGGGAGAAGATCCCCTTTACTATTGAGTTGTCTCAAGACTCCCAACGCTATAGCTTGGTATTCCATTGCCCCAATCCCTCTTGGATCTAAGTTTGGAGTAGCACTTTGTGAGGCCTCCCCCACAAGATCTGAATCTGGTGGCCCCCCAGGTGGTTTTCCACTAGATAGGAATGTCCCATGCAGAATGCTTATGAACATCAGAGAAGGGACTATGAGATCCTTTCTTCCACTGTGCAAATCCATCTCTGTTGTCTGGTTGGAAGTGCTAGGTGAAGGGTAAGTATACATGCCTTGGATCATTTGAGGTTTACCACTCTTCATGTCCACCCACTCCATCTGCAAAGCCTTCCAATCAGTGGTGACTTTCCCCAGTGTAATCAATCCTTGGACACCCAAAATGATATTGGTGTCTGGTATGTCAACTACAAAAAAGTGATCCACCAAAGTGTAGGACCCCATAGTAACTGAAAGTGATGGGACATAGTGCATGCATTGCATTGTCCTATCTCTTGTGACCAAAATAGAGAATCCCTCAAAAGTATCGGTGGGGATTGCTCTCCTCTGCACCATTTGAGCATCAATAAAGTTGTGTGTTGCCCCACTGTCAATCAGTACAGATACCCCCTGATTCATGATTGAACCTTGTACTATTAAGGTCAAGTACTTAGGTAATCCTCTCAAATATGAAAGAGTTCCTCCTATTGGAGAAAAGTCTCCATTCCCATCCCTGGATGGTGTTGGATCTCCCTCAACACTGTCAGCGTTGTGAACTCTTCTTGGTTTCTCATCTTCTTCTTCCTCCTCAAGATTTGAGAAGACTTCTATGTAGTGTTCTTTTCTGGCAGCACATCTATGTCTAGGTGCCCATGACTCTTGTCAAATGAAACATAATCTCTTCTTTATCAGCTCCCTCCTGACTTCCATATCAAGAGGCTTCTTGAATGAGCTCTCCTTGGAAGGAGAAGCTTTCTCTTCCTTCCCTTTAGAAAGGTGAGGGGCATTGCTCTAGAAAGTTTCCTTTGGTTTTGGCAAGGCATCTTGGAGGTCTCTAGCCCTCTCAATGGCATCATGCAAAGTGATGGGATTGGTATATTTAACCAACCCATGCAAAGGTTCATCCAAGCAATCAATGAACATGTACACCCTCCTTGCTGCAGACAAATCAGGAACCATAACAGATAATCTCAGAAACTTAGAGATATAAGTTTCTGCATTTCCCGATTTCTTTAACTTTGCAAGGCTCATGAAAGGTGCTTCTGGATCCTTCTGTCAAACCTCTCCACCAATATTCTAGTGAATTCAGAATAGGCAGTCACATTGGCATGGCCCAATGTAGACAACCCATGGAACCACCAATTGTGTGCTTCACCTTCAAAGTGCAATGCTGTAATCTTTATGGTTTCAATCTCAGGGACTTTGTTCAACTGAAAGTAGATGTCCATATTTTATACCCATGCCTTGGTAGAACCGGTGGATGACCCATAAAAATTGGGCAAAAATAATCTTCCCATAGAGTGATGCCTATCATGATTCTGAAAGAATCCACCATCTCTATACTGATGCCTTGGTATTCTTTTTTCCTTGAGGTGACAAAACTCTTGAAAAATCAAGTGGTCCTTGAATCTCTGATTCTGAGATTCATATTCCTCAAAGTAGTCTTCAAGTGATGCTTGTTATTGTGACCCTCCATTCTCCACAGCCAAGAAGGTAGGCATAGTGGAGCGTTGTGGAGTTTGTGGGGTTTGTGGCTGGTTCACTAGTTGACCATTCCAGTGGTGAGACATGCCAGAGCTTTCCCCAGGATGAAGTCCCCCAGGAGATTCCCTCATCCTTTCCATTCTAATCTCTTTGATCTCTATAGAAAGATCTTGCATGGCTACCAAAAGAGTTCTTGCAAACTCTTCTCCTTCTTTATCACTTCCAGTTTCAGGGGCTTTACCCTTATCTTGATCCTCTATGGTGTAATCAAGCTTCTTGTGGCTTTTATTCTGATACCTCTTCTCCCTCTCAGTAAGAGGCTCATCTTCTTCTGACTGCAACATGGTTGTGTTTCTCCACTGAAAGTAGAGGTTGTGCTAAGAAAGGAGCTCTGATACCACTGTAATATCCCAAAATGGGACTACACAGTAGGGCCTACTAAAATAATGCACTTCTAGGAAATCTGTGCACATAAATGATTTTGCAGCTCATGTATCCCTTATATGAGTATATATGGGGTCTAGATCCAAAAGGAGAGCAAAAACAAATCAAACTAGGAGTGGAAAAAGGATCTCCCACCACCTAGTCTAGCTAGGAAACCCCCAAAGAGATGGGCTGCATATATGTACTACAAACTGCTTTAGAAATAACACAGTCTTCGAAATCATGAGTAGGAGGCCATCAAATAAGATCAACTTTTGAATATACCACAACAAATCAGATTTATATTGATGCTCTTACATTATACAACAGAATACAAAAGACAAGAGAGAAGGAAATCTTTAGAAAAGAAGGCTACAACACATGTATATACTGCAAAATGGCTCAACACCGTTATTTAATGGAGCTGCAACAGCTGAATGTTACGCTTTAGATGTAGAGCAGATCTGTGTACAAAATATCATATCCATTTCAGATCTGATTTTCATCTGGTTCTATTTACTATAGAATTCCTGAATATTACTGCAGGATTGCAACTTAGATCTCAGATCTACTCACTGTCGTTCATGATTTGCTCATATCCCTGAGGGGAGTGTATTAAGGAGCCTATCTAGTACACAGATCTGTATTGGATCTATATTTTTGTGTACAGATTTTCCCTAGATCTGAAGTGTAATATATATCAGTTGTAGCATCAATAAAATAATGCTATCAAGATTTGCAGTCTCATTTTGTTGTTGCAGCACCTCAATCTTGAGGGATTCTTCATGTAAATCTTCTATTTATCTATTGTACAGTGTATGGGCCATAATGTAGAACTGATTTCCTGATGTCCATACCATATTGCATCCAACACCTTCAAAAAATCATGCTGTCTGTGCTTCAGTAAATTCTGCAGTAATCAAGTCATGGGGATTGGGCATTTTTAAGCCATATCGGGAGTGGGAGACCTGTTTAACATAGCTAGAGTCATTTTTTTCTACCCAAATTTGGTATTTGAGTCCCACATGACCTACGCTATGATATCCCACCATCACTTTCCCTTATTTTTACACACATCTCTGAAATTAACCTTTTTAGGGCATAAATTGTTGTTTCCCCCCATATTTTGAGGGTAGAATGAATCATATTTCTTGATGCTGAACATTTTATGGTAATACATCTGATTTAACATCTATTTTGAGTCATATTTTTGCATATCCAACTTTGGAATGCCTTAAGGTATTATTATTGTTGTAGAAAATCCCTATTTTGGGATATTACATAAAACTTAGTCACTTGGTTAATTTTGAATTAAAAAAGTTCTTTCACACAAATAAAATAATTCTTGGGTAAATATCTGTGTTAAAAAAACTATGATAAAATACAAAATCCAAGTAAAATAAGCGTAAAAAATCACTTACTTTGGTTGAATTGGCTGAATCTAAAGATGACCAAGAAAGATGGGGTGCAATTCCTCGTCAATCAAATGATTTGACATATGGAAGAAGAGATAATTTGTGTGAATAATATAGATCACTATGAGCCTCTTTTATGGATTTTTCAAGAGAACTGTGCATTAATTATTCAAGCAAGTTCCTTTTTAAACTTGACTTTTACATTTTGTTAACTCAATTTGACTTAAGAAAACTTTAGAAAAATCCTTAAGAGTGAGACAAAATCTCAAGAGTATCCTTTAATTACATTCTTGTGGCTTAATAAAGCATTGTAGTTTTGATTTAATGCTTAGTGGTGCATTATAACACTCCTTTGAGGCTCAGTGGAGTGATACATAGACGTAGCGAGGAAAAATATGAGCTCAAAAGAGAAATTTTAAGGCCATCATTCTGGACTAAGACTCAATGGGGAGTTATAACACTATCTAGAGGCTAAGTGTAGTATTATGGAGGCTCAAAAAGGGAGAAAAACTTACTTGAAGACAAAGTTACAAGGTTGTAGCACGTCCTTAATGCACAAGAGTGCACTATGGCATTGAGATAAGGCTCAATAGGGCTCTATAACAACTTGCAAAGTCAAAAGTTTGATAGGAAGATATAAAACACAAATTTCATGATCCGTAAGTTGTCGTGGATATTCCAGTGGACAATTATTCACAATAGATCTAAGAATAATCTATTAAAATACTGAAATTTTACACTATTACAGTTTTATTAAACTTTAAAATATGTAGATTTAACTATAATTAGTGCATGCATGTGAATATAAATTATTTAGAAAAGTAGAGATGTTGTGAAAACAACTCCAAAAATAGAAGAAAAGAGAGACCAACACCTTATAAATCATGCACTTCGAGGGGGAAACCTCCTTTACATTACATAAATGAAAAAATCTTGGATGATACAAATGATAAAACCTCCTTTCTATATATAGGATTCCATGGGGTCACAATATAATCCTAGCCGACCTAACAATAATAATGTAAGGGCACAATAATAACAATAGTGACTTTTATGGGGCACAATAATAACAATATGTGGGCTACAGGGGTACAATAATAACAATAAGGGGGATACACTAACAACAATAAGGGACTACACTAGTAATATAGGTACCTCACATGCCCCTCTCCTTCAAAAAGTGTTGTCCTCAACGCTTTAGTAGCTTTGGATGCTTCTGTATAAAATTCTCATCCTCCCATGTGGAATCTCCAGTGGGTAAGTTCTTCCACTAGATGACATACTCTGAAATTGATCAATTTCGTAGTTGTCGAGTTCTTGTTTCTGTGACTGGTTCAGGTTCCAATATGATTTTTCCTTCCTCATCTAGTTCTGGCAATATTTTTTGAACTGGAATTTTATCACCTATAACCTTCTTTAAGCATGAAACATGGAAAACTGGGTGCACTCGAGAAGAAGCAGGAAGCTCCAATTTGTATTCCATAGTACCAATATTTTGCAACACCTTCTAAGGACCATAGTACTTTGGCGATAATTTATTATCCTTGAGGGACATTTGTTTGTATGGTTGTAGCCGTAAGAATACCTAGTCTCTTACATCAAAACTTCTCTCACTGCGATGTTGATCTGCATGTTTTTTCATTCAATTTTGTGACAAATTTAGGTTATCATTTAAAAGTTGGAGAACTTGTGGTTGATGCTCGATGTGATATTCCACTTCTTGAACCTTAGAATTTTCTCTTAAAGATGATGTGATGGACGGTGGGTGATATCCATAAAGTGCCATAAATGGGGTGGATTTTGCTGCAGTATGGAAGGAAGTGTTATATCACCATTCAACCAAAGGTAACCACTTGACCCATTGTGTTTTTTTATCATATACAAAACAACGAAGATATCCTTCCAAACATTTGTTCACTATCTCAGTTCCCCCATCGGATTGAGGATGATAAGATGAGTTATGAGCTAGTTGAGTACCCAAACAAGAAAATAATTTCATCCAAAAATTTCCAGTAAAAATGGGAGCTATGTCACTTACAATAATCTTTTGGTTTCCATTTAGCTTTTGAATTGTTTCCATAAATGCAATAGCAATTGTAATTGCTTTAAATGGTTGAGATAATGCACGAAAGTGTGCATACTTGGTAAGTCTATCAACTACCACCATGATGACATTCTTTCCTTCAGACTTAGGCAAACTTGTGATAAAATCCATTGAAACCTCCTCCCAACGTTGAATTGGAACAGATAAAGGTTGTAGAAGAGTCGGGGTCTTAGTTTTCTCAACTTTATTTTGTTGGAAAAGCAAACATTCCGCCACAAAATTTTGAATATCACATTTAAGGCCATCCAAAAAAAAAAACTTTCTTCACCCTATTGTAAGTTTGTAAATATCCTGAGTGTCTTCCTAAGGGAGAGGTGTGCAATTCCAAAAGAATATTTTGTTTTAGTTGGGAATTATTACAAATATATAAGATATCTTTGTACCATAAGGAATATTTTTTCCAACTAAATGTATCAGGTGTACTAGGATCTTGCTGCAAATTTTGAATGAGTGTCCACAATTCTTCACCATTCTTCCATTCATACCTTGTTTTGGTTATCCAATATGGTTGGATAATAGAAATGGCATGAATCAATTCTTCCACCTCTTCATCATTTCTTGAGAGTGCATCTGCAACAACATGTAGCTTCCCTTTTTTGTAGATGATTTCAAAGTCATAACCCAAGATATTTGTGACCCATTTTTGCTGCTCTTCTAAAGATAGTCTTTGTTCCAAAAATTATTTAATACTATCATGATTAATTTTTACCTTGAAATGTCTTCCCAGTAGGTAAGGTCACCATTTCTTTAGTGCATGTAGTATTGCTAACATTTCCTTCTCACAAATATCTTTGTGTAAATACTTTCATTTGATTGGACGACTTTCAAAAGAAACGGGTCTTCATTCTTGCATTAAAACAAGACCAATTCCATTTCTTGAGGCATCACATTCCACAATAAAGGTTTTTGTGAAGTCTGGCATAGCTAAGACTAGTGCTAGGCACATTGTCTCTTTAAGATGTTCAAAGGCCTTAGTTGCTTCAGGAGTCCATGAAAATGAATCTTTCTTCAATAATGTTTTTATAGGTGCTGTTACTCTCCCATAATTCTTAACAAACTTGCGATAATACCATGTTAACCCGAGAAATCCTCACAACTTCTTTATGGTTGTGGGGGCTTTCCATTCCTAATGGATTTATTTTTGTTATGGTCTACCTTAACACCCTCCTGAGATACAATATGACCCATATATTCCACCTCTTATACTCCAAAGAAACATTTGGAGGTTTTTGCATATAATTGTTTCTTCTCCAATAGTTTGAGAACCTGTTAACATGTTGAACATGATCCTTCCAAGACCTGCTGTAGATTAGGATATCATCAAAAAATACTAGCAAAAATTTTCTAAGGAACGGTTTTAAAATGGAATTCATTAACCCTTGAAATGTATAAGGTGCATTGGTAAGGCAAAAAGGCATGACCAAAAATTCATAATGACCCTCATGAGTTCGAAATGTTGTTTTTTGAATATCTTCAATCTTCATTCTAATTTGATGATATCCTGAACGAAGATCCAAATTGGTAAAATAATTTTCTCCATGTAATTCATCCAATAATTCATCAATCACAAGAATGGAAAATTATCTTTAATAGTGACCTTATTGATCTCCCTATAATTCGAACACATGCACCTAATCCATCCTTCTTGTGGACCAATATTTTTGGAGCAGAGAAAGAACCTTGACTAGGTTGAATTATACCATTCTCCGACATTTCTGCAATCATACATTCAATTTCGTTTTTTTGGACATAAGGATATCTGTAAGGCCTAATGTTTGGAGGAACACTTCCTGGAATCAAATGAATAACATGATCATGATCACGAATAGGTGGGAGTCCTCTGGGAGATTCAAACACCTTGGAATGATTGTCCAAGAATTTTTGGAGATCTGGAGAAATAGATGATTTGATATTGGAACTTCTAGTGAGCATAATTGTGAAATGATTGTTATTTATTTAGAAGATTTTTCATGACATTATAGCTTATTATCTTTCCCGGCTTCCCTAAAATACCTCGTAATTCAAATTCCTTTCCTTCCGAAAAATATTTCAAGCAAAGTTCTTGAAAATTAAAAGCTATCGTCCCCAAATATTGTAACCATTGTACTCCTAGTAAAACATCAGTACCTCCCATTAGAATGGAAATCATTAGACTATTCAATACATATTCCCCCATGGTTAGCTTGATATTATGGAATTTTACAGAGAAATTTATGGTTCCTCCATTTTCAACCATCACTTGACACTCTGGTGTTGGGTATAGGAAGCAATTCAATTTCTTAGCTACCTTACAATGCATAAAATTGTGGCTACTACCCGAATCAATAAACACTATTAAATTTTTCTTCTTGATATGTCCTTATTTCTTGAGAGATTGAGGAGAAGTTCTTGTTCATTTTCTTCCTCCTCTTCACACTCTATGTAAAATAATTTCTTCACAACACACTTATGACCTTTAGTGTATTTGTTATCACAAATATAGAAAAGCCCTTTTTCTCTTTTTTATTCCAATTTTTGTGGTGTCAACCTTCTAGGTTGTGGAAGTATAGGAGAAGCAACACTTCCATATTTATAGATGTGAGTGGTAGGCTTCCTTGTCACCATAATTTTACATTCAATGTTTCTTTGCAACCTAAACGCCTTGTCCAATTAATCATGTTCCCAAAGGTGAACGTAATGTTGGATGTTATCCTTTAAAGTCCCTATGAAGACATAAATCATGTGTTCCTATGGAATATCAGTTACAAGGTTTATGGAATAGTAGGTACATAATCATCTTATGTTTCATAATTTCAATGTTCTTTATTATTTAACTCGGTATTTACATGAGCTACTGAATTACAGTGATTCTGCAGCTAATGTTCGATTCTACAACGAAGTTGAATGTTTGATGAGTTCTGAAGATCCAAACAAGGAACAAGGCATATGGGAAGGTAGAAAATAGTTGGCACAACTATTTTTACCTATATTCATAACCTGGATCGATAAGGAAAGCATCATATCATCTCAGTCAAAGTAAAAGCCAACAACCATGGAAGGAGAATCAAGCGAGCAAGAAATTAGTAGATGCAAATATTCAACCTCCTGATTTGCTTCAATGATAAAAAATCATGAGAGAATCATATTATCTTATCGGTTTATGTTAATTTTAGTCAGTGTCGAGTAAGGAAGAGTCGTAATACTCTGAAACAATTATGAGCATGAGATTATAAATCTACCTCTCGGCATGACAGTCACAAACTTGGGATTTTATTTGAAAAACTCTATTTTTGCAAATATAAAAATCATCTTTCATTTCATTCCTTTGTTGTGCAATTTATGAATGTGAATTTAGTCTTTTGAAGGCGTTATGTTGACACCTATTTCTCGTAGGAGGCCCCCTCAAGTTGTAAGGTTTTCATTAATTGTAGATAGCATTTCAATTCTCTGTTTGCTGTAACATTTCATTAGTTTGTTTCAATGGTTAAGTGTCATTTTATAATGAATTCTTAGGATTGTTTTTTGAGTTAGATTGCTTAATAATTTTGTTGTAGATTGAAGTGAGATCTCTTGTGCACATGGAAAAAGTATAGGTTGATATAAATTTGCAGTGTATTTGTAGCATTCCAATTTAGAGTTAATCTCTTTTTTTCAAAAGTAATTTAAATTTAGTTTCATTATCAAGTGTGATTTCATTTCAAGAAAGTGTGATTTCATTTCAAGTAGGTGTGATTGATTTCAAGTAAGTGTGATTTAGTTAAAGCAAGAGAGAAACAAGTGTGATTTTCCTTTGAGCTAGATTGATATTTATTTATGCAAAGTGTGATATTTATTTTGAGCAAGTGTGATAATTTTATGATGATTTTAGTTTGATATTAATTCTTTTTTTATCATTTTTAATTTAGAGGTACATATTTATTTTCATAGTTAACATGTGCATCTCGATATCTCAATTTAACTTAGGAATTTTTTGAATAATAAGGACTCCTAGCACATACAATGCACATACATTTCATCAGTATACTAGCCCTTGTTGATAATTCATGTAATTATTTTAACATCGATTAAATTACGAGGAAAGTGTATATAGGAGTCTCTCTTTTCCTTTTCATAAAAACAAAAAAATAAAAAATGATATGCATAGGAAAATAGATTCTAGAGGTATATTTGTAAGAGGTAGGAGTTCAATTCTAACATCACCACTCACCCCACCAAGACCTTGTAGTGCCACACCATCCACCGAAACTCGTATTCCATAAATTGCAGACATACATAGACTTCATGAGGTACTTATGTGTGAAATTAAACCTAGAGATTCACCAACTTCCTCTACAGAAGTTGTAGTTAAAGAATAATATGCTACAGAAGGAGTAATATTTCTATCTTTAACTGGAGAACAATTTATAAGACAAGAAATGGAAATCCATAGTGAAGAAGAAGAAGAAATGTATTTTAACTTTTCATTGAGAGAAGAACCATAGGAGGAATTGAAAGATCCAATTTTGGAACCTTATATTAGCTCTGAGGAATCTACAATGGCAGGAGAAGGGGAAGTAGAAGTACACAATGTGAATGGTGAACATCTTAGAATTGGAGGTGGAAGAAGAAGTGGAAGAGGTGGAGGAAGAGGAGGTGGTAGAGGAGATCCAAAACCTTTTGGATTTCCCATCTTTGATGAAGATACCAAAGCCACAATGAAATCACCATGTATCCTCCCTAATTTCCATGGATTAAGGAATGAGGATCCTATAACATTTCTCTTTGAGTTTGAAGTTTTTTTTAGATCCTATGATTACTTTCTTGATACTCAAGAATTGAATTTTTTTCCAGCCACCCTTAAAGATGCAACATTAAAATTCTTTATGGGATTATGAACACATACCATAAGAACATGGGAGGAAATGAAAAATGTGTTCTTAGAAAAATACAAAGATTATTGTATGCCTCATAACCTTAAAGATGAAGTCTTTAAAATGATGCAAAAATAGACTGAAAATATTGAGGATTTGGTTGAAATATTTGCTTACAATCTTAAAAGGGTTGAAATGCATAATCTAGAAAAAAAAAAAAAGAAGTAATAACAATAATAATAATAATAATTAATTAATTAAAATTAAAGATAAAAATAAATAAATTTGGTTATGTCTAGGACTAATAAATATGTAGCTGGAATAGTAACTAGAGAAGAAATGGGCAACTTGCTTCACAATTTCAAAACAGATATTTTTGGGAGTCTTAGTGAACAAATAGATAGCCTTAAAGTAAAAAACAAGCAAAAGGCCAAAAATGTTGCATTATCTATATTTTTTCCAAAGTGTAGAAAGAAGCATGCCTTGAGAGAATTCCCTCTTGACATAAAAAATGTAGAAACATGTGTCATATGTGCATAAAATCATGATACAAAGTAATTCCCTTCAATACCAAATATTAAAGTTGTTTTTCAAGAGGAAGTAATACCAAATCAAGCGAGACCTCTTTGTTTTATTTCTAAGAGACCATGGAAAAATCAACAATGAAATATGACTCAAGGTTTCAACACTCAAACATATGCACAACCACCACAATTAATTGGATTTCACCCATGCCTTGGAAGCCTTGGCCTCAACCATGGGCACAAGGATGGAAAAAAACCTTATGGTAATTATCCTCAATATCCTCAATTTCAACAACCTTACCCTGTTTTTCCAACGCAATATTTTCCTCAGCTTGTTCAACCCTCTCAACCTAAAAATACAAACCCACAACTTTTAGTACCATTTCCACAAAAGCCAAATCAACTTCCTACTCAGCCACTTCCAAACCCAAATAATAAAAACTCACAACTTGCTTAAAACGTAGAAGGGAAAATTTTCCAAACTTACATGATAACTCCATTAGATCTAAACAATGTTCAACTTAGATATGGTAGAGTGTTGGAAAAGAAGTCACCATTTTTTGTTATTTAGGAATATGAGAAGGATGACCTCTATGAGAAAGAGACATCTTTTCATCAATACGAATATCCTCAAAAACAAACCATGTAGAAATTATACAAGAAGCATGGATATCATGGAGTCAATATAATCTAACAATGTACTAAATTTCAATACTGAATCGCTTCTACAAATCTTTTGCGGAATTAAAAACACAATCGCCAATCACATGAAGCAAAGAAGATTCAATCAAGCCACAACACAAATAATTTCCCAGGTAAATATTGTTGCTCAAAACCCACTACCTTCTATTGTATATTCAACATGGAATCATGAAACAATTACATACAACTCTTCTCACAAGATCCCTCTTGTACTCAGTTAATTGTCTCACACTGTCATACATAAAACTGACCAATACTTAGCCAATTTATTGCCTTTAGATAGCCTGCCTGCCTTGCACAATCCCTAATCAATGAAATCCCTATAGAATAGGAATTTTTTGCCTTCCTTCACTGCGCAATTATCATGGGAACTCCAATGGGTGTTTGGTTACATGGGTGCAACCCAATAATCCTACAACCGATAGTCAACTTCCCTTTCACCTAGATCTCAATTAGGTCTCCATTGGATCTGACGTGCATGAAGCTAATAATAGTAAATCCTTAGTTGCATGCGAGATCACTGATTGTGAACTAATTAATATTTAATTCACTTTATCTATCACTAGTGTATCTAACAGTTATAACTAGCACAACAGAGTTTAACTCTCTTAACTGAGTTAAACTTATTACTACCTGCATTAACTACTTCACCAATGCACTTCAAACTCTATTACAACTAGAATTACTCTGCATGCATCACCAACTACCTCTAACTCGAAATTCATGAGCTAAATGAGTTTACCACACTCAGTTAACTATTACAAGTTATTTTTAGACTAGATTACATTTTATTGTCCATCTTAATTAAGGGATAACTAAAATAGACATGCACCAAATTTACCCATGTGGGCCCCACCCTAGTGTAGCTGCTTAATGCACTAGGCGTGGGTGCTGAAATTTTCTTGTTGAATTTCAACAAACCAACCTTGTAAATTTTGATGATACTCTAATAAACTCAACTCTCATTATAGAACAACCTTGAGTTTATGTTCAAAATCCACATTTCCCTGAAATATTGAAAATTGAAAAAGGAATATAAAAACATATTGTATTTTTGGATTATGACATGTTAGATGAATCGAAGAACGTTTGTATAAAAATTCCTTTGTTACTAGGTATCAAAGAAATACCAATATTTGCAAAGACAATCAGGGATTTAAGTATTAAGAAACCAGGAAGAAAAGGAAATGAAGTTAAAATAATATATTTAGTTGGAAAAATTGCAGATATCATGATGGGAAAGACAAAAATTAAGAAATTTTTGGATCGAGGTAGTCGCATTGTGAAAACACACATTAATGGTGTCGAAATTCTGAACACCTTGATTGATTTGGGGGAATTTATCATTATCATAAGTAAACAAAATATGGATGAATTGAAACTCCCTAATCTTCAATATACACCTAGACTATTGCAAATAGCAAATAGATTTGTTGTCAAACCTGATGGTGTGTTAGAACATGTGTTTGTACCCTTAGATTCATGGGAATATCCTGTTGACTTCATGATCTTAACACCCAAGAATAATTTAGGAGGAAATCCATTGATTCTAGGTAGACCATGGTTAGCTACAACTGATGCTTTTATAAGTTGTAGATATGGTGATATGCTTATCTCTGATGGAAATTAAACTAATAAATTTACATTATATTCTATAGTAAAAACAACAATAGAAGTAGAAAGTGAAGAATGGATAGATGACGATAATAAAAGATTTGACATACGACCAATTTTTTCTACTTCAAAAATATATGAAGAAGATCATATTTTGAATTTAATGGAAAATAATGAATCTTCCTCACATTGTGAACAAAATCTAAGTTTTCAAGAACAATGTGATATTGAATACTTATCATCATGACAAATGGGTTTACATTCTATGGAGAAATTTGGAAATTTTCAATAGAAATTTTAACAGGGAAAACTTTGAATATCAATAATAATCTAGAAGAATCTCAAAAGAAGGAATTAGTGAACATGCTACAAGAAAATTCCTTTCTTTATGCATGGGAATGCACTGATCTAAAATTAATTGACCCAAACACTTGTATGCATCATATTTATATTGAAAAAAAATGCTAGACCAATCTGACAACCCCAGAGGAGGATGAATCTGAACTTAAGGGAAATTGTTGAGGAACTAAAAAAAAATTTAAAAGTGAATTTCATTTATCCAATATCAGATAGCCAGTGGGTCTCAACTTTGGTAATTGTTTCGAGAAATAATGTAAAATGGAGAGTATGCATTGTTTATAGGGAATTGAATAAATCCACTTTAAAATTTCATTTTCCACTTCCTTTTATAGATCAAGTCCTTGATACATTGGCAGGGAAAAAGTATTTTTCATTCTTGGATGGTTTTAGTGGATATAAAGAAATCCAAGTGGCTCCAGAAGATCAAGATAAAAAAACTTTTACCTGTCTATGGGGAACGTATGCTTACCGAGTACTTCCTTTTGGGTCATGTAATGCACCAACAACATTCCAAAGGGCAGTTCCAGGCATTTTTTCTAATCTAATTCATGATTGTGTGGAAGTTCACATGGCTGATTTTACTTTCTATGGAAACTCTTTTGAAGAATCTCTTTAAAATTTGGAAAATTTTCTCATTAGATGTAAAGTAGAAAATCTCTCATCAAGCCATGAAAATTTTTTTATGACGTTTACTGAGGGAATTTTCCTAGGCCACCATATTTCAGTAGATGGAATTAAAGTGGATGCATCTAAGGTAGAAGTCATATCTAAATTATCAATTCATACTTCTTAAAGGGATGTTAGAAGTTTTTTTGGTTTTAACGACAATTATAGAATATTTATAGAAAACTTTACAAATATTGCCTCTCCACTTTTCAATTTTCTTACAAAATATTGTGAATTCATCTGGTGTTTTGACTGCTAGAAAGTCTTTGAAACATTGAACTAAATTATTTTCCAAGCACCCATTTTAAGAGGACCAAATTGGAAACTACATTTTCATATTTCAACTAATACCTCATATACAAATTTAGGATCTGTATTAGGACAAAAATATTTAATTCCTTATGTCATCTACTATACAAGTAAAAATTTGATCCCTACAGAGTTGAATTAGACTGTAACAAAAAATTAATTTTTTTCGTTGACCACGCCATCAATAAATTCGAACATTATATCACTGGTTATAAAATATTCATTCACACAGATCATTATGCAATTAGATATTTAATAAATAATTCAATTACTAGTGACAAAATTACAATATGGTTATTGTTATTACAAGAATTCAATATTACTATTTTGGATAGACCTGGAAAGAAAAACACAGTTGTTGATTGTATATCTAGAATCCAAAATGATAATAATGATATTCCTGTAGAAGATAATTTATTGATGAATATATTTTTGCAGTATCTATTAAATATCCTTGGTTGAATATATTGCTAATTATCTGGAAACAGGGAGGTTACCATCATATTTGTCTCCTCGAGAGAAAAATAAGGTTATTCAAATAAGTGCATCTTATTCATGGAAAAATAAAGAATTGTACAAGACAAAGCTAGATCTAATTATACGAAGATGTGTTAGAGATGATGAAGTACCAGAGATACTAGAAGCTTGTCATGATGAACCATGTGGAGGACATTTTTCTGATAAAATAAATGCTTATAAAGTTCTTCTCTTAGGATACTATTGGCCTTCTAATTTTAAATATGTCAAGGAGTATGTTAAGAAATGTGATATTTGTTAAAGAATGGGGAAGCATGTTCCTTCAGACGAAATGTCTCTACAACCTCAAGTACTTATTCAAACTTTTGAAAAATGGGTACTAGATTTTTTTGGTCCAATCAATCCACCATAAAGACAAAAAGGTACATTCTTGTCTGTACAAATTATGTAAAAAAAACGATAGAAGCTAAAGAAATCCTTTTGATACTGAAAATGTTCTAGTTTCATTTATTTTTTAGGATATTTTCACTCGTTTTGGTGTCCCAAGGGAAATTGTAACAGATCAAGGTACTCAATTTACATCCAAGTTGGTACAAAATATAATGGAGGAATATAAAATTAAACATCGTAAATCCACTTCATATCATACACAATAAAATGGACAATTTGATCTACCAATAAAGTAATTGAATCAATTATTACCAAGACTGTGCATCTACATAGAAGATATTGGGCAGAAAATCCTCCAAAACATTTATGGGAATAGCTTACCAAATTGAGAAATACAAAAATACAAACTCCTTGTGAACTTGTTTATGGAAAGAAAGTCATGTTTCCTATTGAGTTTTGGATAAATTCCCTTAAAACAAGAGTCAAATTAGGTCGTGATATATCAAAAGAACAAAGACGAAGAATGGAGCAATTGAATGAACTTGATGAGATATGACAAGATGCTATTCATAGAACCAATATAGTTCAACAACAAATATCAAGGTGGCATGATAAGTTTATCAAAGAAATAAAATTCCAGTCTCGTGACTGGACATTACTTTTTGATTCAAAGATTAAATATTTTCAAGGAAAATTTCAAACTCATTGGCTTGGTCCTTATGAGATTGAAACTGTGTTTGCTAATGGAGGAGTCATAATCTTAACTATTGATGAGTAAAAAGTAACTTTCCTTGTAATTGGTCATATATTACGAATATATCATAAACCATTAATGAAGGAAGAGTTCGTAAGAAATCTGCAAGATATTCTCAATTTGAAATTGGTCAAGGAAGATTCTTCTTCCTCTCCAACTTAGGCTTCTACTTTCCTTTTCAAAAAAAAAATGAAGAAAATGCAAATTTTGCATAAATATGAAAACCAACAATGTTGGCATGTTTATACAAAAAATCTAAGTTGAAAACCAAGAATCCTTGGAAGCATATATTTTCTTCTTGAATTCCCTATTCTTATCCCATTTTCTTTTTATTCCCCTTTTCTTTTTTTAAAAATAATGTGGCTACGAAATTGTAAACATTTTAATCTCTCATGAAATTCTGCAGTTAATTCAACAAATTTCAATGAGGGAAAATGGAGATAATGGAAAAAGAAAATTGAATGAATATTATATCTAGAGCAACCCAAAAAAAACCTAAAGTAACCTACAAAAGGAAAAAATACAGTAAGGAAAATATATAAGGTATGTCGATATTAGTTATATAATAAAGTTAAAAACATTTGAATTATGAAATGAAAGATGAGTGATCGTTGCTACTGCCATTTTGTAAAATGATTACTATGACATGACTTTGAACTAACAAAAGTATCTATGTCTTGTCAAATGAATCCATTATGAATCCTTGATATAATTCAAATTCATTTCCTTCTCTTCATATATCATTCCACTTCATGTGCAGTCCTTCCATCACACCTATTTCACTCAACCTCGTTTTCATTGTTGAAACTGCCTCTTACCTAAAATATTTTTTTTTAACTCACTCCATAACCGAATTCCTTCCAGAATAAGTTTTCAAAAGAGAAATTGAGGGCTAAATATTCTCCAACATGGGAGTCATCGTACGCTCATATCCAAATGAGGACAAATTCCTTGAAGGATACCCACAAGTCAGATAGTTATTGCAACAAGCACAGTGGCTACAGTTCGTGGAAAATTTTGATGGGCATGAAAAAGAAGTGAAAAAATCCTATTCTAGGGCATACGATGGCATAGGAGCAGATATTAGGGACGTGAATTTTTTTTTATAGATTCATTTGTAGCAGAGGCTACAGGATTTCTAAGAATTGATGAGATTTGGTTCAAGAACTAGAAAATTGAAGAGAAAGAGTCAAAATTCTTCCTCAAGAATCCATGTATAAATATTTTTTGTTTAAAGAGGGGATACAATTCATAGGTTTGAAGAACAAATGGAGGAATTTGCTATTGATTATTCAAAAATTTATGACTTGTGAAGGTAGGTTCAGTAACATGTTCTTCTACCATGCACTATTGATGATGAATTTTCTTGAAGGAAATGAAATTAACCTACCATACTTCTTACTTCATAGCTTGAGAAAAATGTCTGGAAACATAAAGAGGAAAATCCAATCCATAGATAATTCCTTATACCACCATGGATTAGTAAAAATGTTGATTGAATTCCATCTGAAAAACATAGGATACTTCTTAATTAGAAATCATTTTAAGGAGGTGGAACAAGGAGAACCCGGTAAAACAAGGAAGAGTAGAAGGAAATTTCCCGTAATCCCTAAGGATAACTCACCTTCACAAAAAATCAGGATTCAGAGGATGAAACTCCTCTTTCAAGTCTGTTGGAGACTCTTAAACAAAGAAATCTTAGAATAAAGAAAGCCAACAATAAAGGAGAAATTTAATCCAAAAATAAAACAAAGCAAGAGGAAATTAAGAAGCGTCCCATTACTACTAAAACATCATCATCTGGCTCAAAAATTAGTGCATGTTCAGTCTCAATAATCCCCAGGATTCATCAACTTATAAGAAGACGAGGAACTGAAAATTCCATCACCAACAATTCTATCACCTAGAGTTTTATCACCAATTTCCAGTCCAACTAAGAGAACTCCTGAAATAGATCATGTTAGACAAGAGATATATGACTACATAGAGTCTTTGGAGCAAAGAGCTACAACGAAAATAATGGAATCATCCTCAAACCAAGAGGAAATTACTCATTCAGATCCTCTAGAAAGACCCCAAATTGTAAACACTCTTAAAGAAGAAATCTATGAATTGGAGGTACTAAATCATGTTGCATATTGGTGTATGGTATGAGAAGAACAAGAAATTGAAGGCTAAAAAATAATTTCTTAAAATAAAGGTGATGAGCTTGCATCATAGAATCTTGATGAAGAAACAGAGGATAGTAGTGACTATCAAGAAGGAAAGAAGGAATAACTTGGATGTTCTTACTTAGGCCTCTAAAGAAGCTTAGTGATAAAGTAGGACCTCAAATTTTGAAAATTCTCATGAGGACATGCAATGTCTTCTGTCTGGGGGAATGTTGAACCCAAAAATTGCTTCTTTTTTACAACTCTCTTACACCCTGTCCTCCTTCCTTTTTATCCTAATAAATCTAATTGGGAATCAACTTAGAAGTTTTATGGCATATCATGTACATAATCATCTTCTGTTTCATAACTTTCAATGTTCTTTATTATTTAACTCAGTATTTACCTGAGCTACTTGTTAGTATGAATCTCAATTCCAAGCATACGAAAAAAAGACCACTTTAGTTGTGCATAACCACCAGACCTAACAGTAAAGATGGCTACCAATATCTTCAGATCTGCAGTTAGGTGATCAAGATAAATGCTGAAAAAATCTAGATCTATGCATTATAAGACATTAAACAGTAGAAAAAACAAGATTTACTCCATGCATCCAATAGACAAGACAAGAATATGCTGAATGAATTTTGTATTAATGGCACCTGGGAGGAAAACACGGGAGGGTGTTCCCAATTCTCCTCAATGGGATGGGTTCTTGTAAGTCCTCAGCACTTCAGTTCTAAAATTTCTCTCTCTTTATGGTGTAGAAAACCCAGACAAAAATGGTAGCAAAATATGACTATGATGGTGGATCAATAGTCAGACCAAAATTGTAGATCCAGAGTGATCTTTAGGCAACAAAAGGTGGTAAATGAATGGGAAACCCCTTCTATTTATAACAAAATATTGAGTTAGTATAGATATTGGTGCATCATTAAAATATCATTAACCAAATCAAGATCCAACTTTTATGGAATATTTTATTATATTTGTTGGAGGGAAAAGGAATTTGACTTGGGTCAAATCCCTTTATTTGTAAATAATAAATAAATAAATGATTTATTTATCATTTTAAGGATGTGGTTGAGTAATAATCAAAGAAATAATGATTTATTTAATTATTTAAGGGTGATTTAGTCATATTCAACAAAGAATATTATTTAAATAAGGTTTAAATAATTATTATTAGGAAATATCAAGATAAATAATGATTTATCTAATTAATTTCCCTGTTTTGGGTTAAATATAACCAGGAATATTAATTAAATTGTTGTTTAACTAATTATTCCTTGAAGAGAATCAAACAAATGTAGATTTATTTAATATTTCCTCATGGGGTTTCCTGTCTAGACCATAAACAACTTAATAAAAGTGGTTTACTAAGTTATTTTTCATAGTGAATGCAATTTTACTTAGGGTAAAATTGGTCTTACATGGTGTACTTGGGTCCATCTAATAACAATGGGTTAGATGAACAAAAAATGGTGTAACAAATTTCCCCCCAGCATGCGAGCGTTAGGAGCTAATCGTATGACCGAAGTACATTGTAAGAACTCAATCAGTAGATGTCGAAGGGGAAGTCAAAGAGAGAGAAGTATAAGGTAGACCAAAGTGTTGAAAGAAATAGAACTTGAGGAGGCGAGACTTACAGGTGCGACAAGTCTCTTTGATGAGTGATTACCTGTGCTATAGGTGGCAGGGGAGGCATACTTATGCCCACCGAGGCAAAGTATAAAAAATAAGGTGTCTAGTAAACAAAGTGACTGAACAATACAGTACATGCTGGCATAAACATGAGCCAGATAAACAACACGATAATGAATCCCACATACATATTATGACTGGGATAACAGGCAGGACTTGTACAATGATATCTGAGTACATGAGATATAAATACAACCCAGATGCCCCTGAAAACAGGAAAGGGCCCTGAAAATCTGACTGATACATGCAAACAAAAAGGTGCTGCAAGCGGCTAAGGCTGACATCATCAAATGTATGGATTTGCATCAAAGGTTGCAATGAATAGGTCATCCGAGTATGTGGGGGGCTACCTATAGGGCCACCCCCTCATGAGGGCTGAGACATCTCACACACACCTGGGAATCACCGATATCAACTGTTGCATCATTGAAACATCAAGTATACAGATCTTGATCGTGCTAAAAGGAGTTGGAGTTGAGAAACAATCAAGTCAAAGGGAAATAAAGAGTCCCTTTGCCTAATCCGAGGCACCAAACAAAAGTGGAGGCTAGAGCCAAGGTACACCACCCTCTAGACCTGTCTTCTGGAATGAATGAGTTGATGTCGACAGAAGGAGGTCCACCATAGGTAAGGCAATAAGGGATCCTCAACTAAGGCATGAGAGAAAATAGTAGAGTGACTGACAGACTGACACCAATGATGATGATGAAATGGTGGGTACTGAGTAGATAACGGACAACTTCCCTTGTTAGAGCATAAAGGGCATGGATGACCTGACAGCGACCGACGCAATATCATGAGGGATAGGGGACAATGGGACTGAAGGCCATAATGTGTGACACGAGAGAGGGACCAAGCAATGAAGGATGGAGGACTATAGCGGGATGCAAAGGGACTCTGGATAGACTCCATGAATGCAATGATGACTCAACTCGGATGCTCTAAACAAGGGTGACTCGATGGTGCTGCCACACAGAAAAGGTCCAATGGGGACCATAAAAGAATGAGTGCAAGATGGTAACTCATGACAAAAGTCGACACGAGCATGGACAAGTATGGAGGCAAAGTGATGCCCCCAGTACGAGTGTTTCAAGTGAATAAATTCGATTTTAAGGAGGGGTGAAGTGACGCTTCTTGGAAAAAATGTGTCCTGGTGAAGTATCAAATCACTAAAAAATAACAGATACCCATTTGAGGGCTCAGTGAGAGCTTTCCAATGGTGTAGACGGTTTGGTAAACGGAGCTACGGTTTGGCTGCAACAGACGAAAGAAAAAACAGGGGTTTCTCTTTTAATAAGGAATTTTCCCTCCAAATTCACCCATTTGCATGTGGAGCTGTGGTGAATGCAGAGAGGAGAGAAGGTTCTAAATCTTGCAGCGATTGTAGTGGACAAACTAACCGTTGGAATCGAGATCCGTAACTTGCAGGTAAGAGGCCTAACCCTACTCTTTATTTTCAGTGGATTGAAATTTCATATTAGGTCCCCAGGGCTTAGGAACAGACCCCTTCTCCTCTTCACGGCTAGGTCGCACTTTTTGGGGCAAAAAGTGTAACCTGGGTAGCAGGTTTTGAGCCAAAAACTGTGACTTGTCCCAGGTTTGGGCTTGAAAAGTGAGACCTACTAGGGAGGGGTTTTTATGTGCTGTTTTTTGGCTGAGTACTGAGTTTTTATGATGAGATACAATATTTCCTATCTATATACTGACAAATATGATGGTTTTGTCATACCTAGGTGCATTATGGTCATATCTGTTTTTTAGCTGAGTACTGGGTTTTTATGATGAGATACAGTCTTTCCTATCTGTATACTGACAAATATGACAGATCAACTGGAAAGAGAGAGACCTGGGCACATTATGGTCGGAGATTCGGGAGGATCAAGGTGTCTGCAGTGCACCTACCAGGTTTGGGGTTCTGAAGTTTGTGGAGAACCCTTTGATGAGAGCTGGAGAGCCCTTATTGGCCTGGATTGTCAGCTATTGGGACCGTACCATGAGGTCTTTATAGTGCAGGGGCACTGGATCGAGTTGACGGTCCAGGATATATATTTCCTGATTGGTCTCCCACCACTTGGGATGGTAGGGAATACTCAGCCAGTATTACCATGGAGGCAGAATATCATAGAGTTTGTACAGTGCCATTTTCGACCAGGTCTCCAACTCAAGGGGACTCAGATACCCATCAGGGATTTGGAGAGGTTAGAGACCCAGGCTGTGGCTGCAGCAGTGTTGTGGATCCTGGGCAACCAGGCACTCCATCACATCACTAGAGGGTAGATGATGCTTGTGGAGAGTGTTTTGAGTGGGACCTACTATGGGTGGGCCTAGATGATGTTGTCGTCATTGAAATGACATTTGTTGCTATGCAAGCGGCAATTGAACCATGACTGTGCATATGGTACAGTTTTGTGCTCGTTCTTCTTTGAGAAGATCCCGACCCTTCGACCTCGCATACAGCTCCAAGATGGGGGCCTGAGAGAGCCTAGGATGTGCCAGTGGGGGAGACTATTGTGCAGAGGATGAGGTGGGGTGGTTGGATAGGTGTTCCAACCCAAGTTCTTTGCTCATTGGGATCAGATGGCACTGTATATAGACAACTATCCCTATAGTGGGATGAGTTATTATGGGGACCCAGATTTGGCACTGCCGCCTAGTCGAATATGGGGGCCCGATGGTAAGTGACAAATTGCTAATCTTTTATGTGCATGTAAATGTCTATAATATTGTATGTGGTACTGATTCTTTCACTTTTGGTATGCAGATACAACACGAGTAAAACCGGCCAGATATATGGGACGACCTGCAGTATCGGGGACCGCAGGACCTAGTGGAGTGAGGGTGCAGCAAAATGAGGATGCAGTAGCCCTCTTGGAGGGAATCCGTCATAGATGTGAGAGAATTATGACCGGTGTTTCAGAGCGTGACTGGAAGGACTTAGATGACCGTACATAGAGCCACGTATTGGTCTACCCTCTGAGTGGCGAGGGGTCATGCGGCGCATGGCAATGGCCGGACAAGGTATGTGTGATCTATGAGCTACGAGGGAAGAGCCATTGGCTCGAGATCCTCCAGATAGTGATTAGTGTATAAGGGCAAATGGTGCCCTCAGTTTTGATTTTTGTAACATGCTATGGGCATGTCATATGTATCAGAGTAGATGGACTCAAAACATTTTATACGACACATATTATGGATATGCATCATTTTGATATTTTAATGTTATTGTCTTGTGTTAAATGTGTGTGCTAAATGCCAATCTAGAATATGGTTTGCAATGCTATCTACATAGTGATTTTTTGCTCTAGGTACATGACTGAATGTAATGATTTCAAACTCACGCATCAAAAGCTTCACTCGTAAATATCTTCTAAAAATGATAGGATTATGCACACGATAAACACCATTTAATTGCATGACAAGAAGCATGGAATCTAAATGAACATGAAGGTGGAGGATGCGATGTGAAAGGGAATCAACTCATAAACCTCGCACTGCATCATGTTCAGCCTGGTTATTGGTAGCAATACCAATGCATAAACTGTTTGAGAGAACAAGGGAGTGCAAGGGGGAAAAAATGGCCCAGCCTGCCGAGGCTAGATTCTTGGAGTAGCAACTTGCACCATCAGCAAAACCGATATAAGGTGTGGATGGGAGGTCCATATGAAAGGTTCCACAAGAAAATAAATGGGAGCATGATGAAAAATGCTGGCAACCTGAGCGTAAAGTAGAAATCAAACGCACTTTGCGGGAGGGAGTGATCTGGGTAAGATGTCTAGTACTCACACGCTGAGGGTGAGGTGGATTGTGGGAGCTACCGGAGGTGTAACTTGTGCTGAGATCACGAAGGTAAAAATAGGCACGGGTGGTGCTATCCCGCTTATGGGCGGGAAAGATGAAGTCAGGGGTGGACATGGCTTCCATGATGTCATCATCGCAATACAAGTTGGAGTGACTGGAGGAAGGGAGACCACATGACACGGTGAAGCTACCTGACTCATCATCATGAGAAGAAAGGTTCATATGCACATCATCATGGGGGATGATGGAAGAAAAAGCATATAATGGATCTACTGATGTTGATCCCAGGGTGATCACTAAAGGGAGGTCAAGCGAAACAACAGGGGAAGATTCAGAGGGAGCTTCCACCCAGGGTCTCATGGATGATGAAAGGTAGAGGAAGGTGGCAGCAGGCTCCTTCATCTTGACATCAGTAGGGGATTTGTCAATGGGAGCGAGTAAATCCTCAGTCTGGCCTGCAACATACTGCGCAAGTATGGGAGAGGCGGATTGGTTTTGTTCAATCTCGTACTCCCGAACTACCTCTAATGAGGCGCGGTAATGCATAAGGCGGGGAAAATGGTGAGAATAATGGCCATGGATATCACACAATGCATAAGGTTTGTTAGTGTGAATAGTTTTAGGATTCTTGGCTGCAGTCGAGGAAGAAACAAAGGCTTCAGGGACCATAGACTTAGGGAATGAAACTTTAACCATGGGCTTGATACAGGGCAGTTCAGGATAGTTATGGGTGGCATGGATGACAACATCACACAAAGCACAGGGCTTTGCAGGTGGGGGAGGTGCAGAGTTTGTTGGGGCAGCCTTGTCCTTGGAGGCCCTCTTGCGAACTTTTCCCTTCCTACCTGAAGCGGTCGCAACAGGAGGTGGTTCCTGTTGAGGTGGTTGAGGCATTATTGCAGCAGGAGAATTCATGGGGACTGGTTGACCTGGTGGGGTAGCGGCTGTAGGATCAAGGTACTAGACGGGAATCCCAAGGGTCAAGTTAGGAAGAGAGAGGGTGGCCATGACAGGTGCCGTATAGACTTCTGGTGGGGGAGCTAGGAATGATATCTGACTGGAGGGGTAATGGCCAGGAAGGACGACTCCTAAATGGTTAAGGCCTGGAGGAACTGTCCCAGGAGGGTAATGAGTCTCATGAGTACCAATTTAAGGGCCAAGAGGAGGAGGTCAAGAAAGCTGATTCGAAGGGCTAGTAGAAGGTTGCAGAGGGTGAGGAGGCTGCTGACTAGCCAAGGCGGGCCGTTTTATGGTAGCCCGAGACAATTGCATCATGCAAAAATTTGATGAGCTGGTATCAGAGACAGGAGGAGCGAGACCAGGGAATGTACCAAGCAATGAGGAGTCTTTTTAGACTCCAGGTGAAACATTGGTCCAAGGATCGACGGTTTGCTTGTTGGCCACTGAAGAAATAGTGGACTCACGGGAGGTCTGAGACTTCGGTTCGTAATATGTCAACTGGTCAATGGTGACTATCTTTCCGTTATGATGGAAGGACATCTTATGGTGGACCGTGGAAGGGACTGTAGACATTGCATAAGTGTAGCTACGACCCAATAGAATTTTTTAATCCAAGGGGGCATCTATGACTTCTACATCGATGCAAACAGTTTTTCCCGCAAGAGTAATAGGACAATTGCGGAATAATTCGATGGGCTGGGAGGCATGGCCATCCCACACGTGGAGAGTGATCATGGAAGGAGCCAGCTCAGGTGATCCGAGTTGCTTCCAAACCGAAGCAGACATCACACAAGTGGATGCCCCCTCATCAATAATGCACCAGGAAACGTTAGCATTTTGGATCTTGACTGGGATTTGGAAAGCGACGGAAGTAGGGAGAGGAGGATGTTTTGACCGGTCAACATCAAAGACAAACAATCGATCATCAAAATGATCTACAACACCCATGGCAGATATTATAGCTTTTTCATTGTGAAGGGCACGACTGGAGGAGTTCCAGCATTGAAATGGCAGCAGGGGAGTGTGCCAAATCATCTATTATGCTATATGAATGGGAAACTTTTCCAGAAGCAGCATTTCAGCATGGTGGTCCCTTAGGGGTCTTGGTATGAACCTCTGCCTTAGGCTGAGGGATATGAAAAGGACCATTAGGTGTCGAAAGAGGCTTTGTAGAGACCGAAGGAGGCAGCTCGAGGACAGACGTAGTGGGAGGCTTGTTGTACTAACGGGACCGAGTCTGAAGATTGATGTCTACGGTTAAAGGTTGATCAGATTTCATCATGAGAATATATTAATCAAAGGTACCAGATGAAAGAGGTTGAGTGGCCACCTGACCTTCAGGTGGTTGGGTAACCACAAATCCTTGCTGAGGGAAAGGATCGATAAGCACAACCTGTTGACTAGGTGCAGGACTAGGAGGAACGGCAGGGACGGCTTGATGTCCTCTCAAAGTTGCTTGAGACTCCCATAGCTGCTGCATATGTGGAAAAAGAGGACAATCATGCATGTTATGACCATAAACACCACAACAAGAACAGGGCTTGTTTGTGCGAACAGGCCTATTGTGCTTGGGCTGAGTGCCCTGTTGCTGGTTCGTAGTGTTAGGAGCATTACCTTAATTATGTCCAGGATTACCAGGGGCAGCTTGATTTTGAGTGCCTTTCCTCTTCTTTTTTGAGGGAGGAGGATTAGTCGCACCCTGTTGTGCATACACCTACCCTTGAGGGGGCAGTGGTTGCTATTGCGGGGGTTAAGAAGGCAATGGAGGAGGAGGTGCTAATGCTGGACGAGCTGGAGCACCAGGCTACGGATATGGATAATAAGGAGGTTGGGTAACATTGTGGTAAATAGGAGGTTGGGAAAAAAAAGGAGGTATTTCGTATCCTGGATACGTGCTACCAGGAGGGGAAAAGTGCAGGAGGTGCTGGCCCCCCCTAAGGAAAACCATAGCCCATGGGAGGTTGAGCGTACGGATTAGAGAGAGCTCCAATGATACCATCGGTGGCATGAGATGCCCCCAGTGCGTTGGCGCCACCGGGCCTGGGAAGATCAGGTAGAACGGTATAAACATAACCCAATTGAGCGTAGATCAGGTCATATTTTAACGCAATTTGGAGAGCGGCTTCTTCGGTTTGAGGAAAGTGCGGTGCGACATCTTTTCTGATAGGTGGAAAGAGAGATCTAAGGAATCAGTCCATGTAGACATGGTCTTTGAAGGTAGGAGCTCGACATAGGCTCTTTCTTCTCTGCCATTCCTGGACATGGTAGGAAAGGTGGGTCACAGACGATTGACGGAAAGAAGTCAAGAGTCCGGTACCAATGTCGTAACGAAGGGGAAGCTTGAAGTAAGACAGAAAATCTCGGGCAATAGTCGCAAAGGTGGTATGAGAGGAAGGGGCCTGATCAACATACCACTTAGAAGCTTCACCTGTAAGCATACGTTGGAACAACTGAAGACGGACATAGTCATTGGTAACGAACTTAGACGAACACCACATGTGGAAATATCGCACATGATTTGTAGGATCTTCTCCAGCAAGGCCTTCAAACTTTTGGATGTCGGAAGGGAGGTTTGTCAGCATAGTAGGCAAACGAGCGTCATGGTGTATAGGGTCATTTATCAACTGGTCAAAATCGGGGAGGCTGAGGCCTACCATGAAGGGGAGAAAAGGGGCAGCCGGGGTAGTGTCTGTTGCGGTCCCACTAGTGGTATTCTCAGCCTGAGGGCCAGGGTTACCACCAGCATTAGGTCCTGCACCAGACATGGTGAAGGTGTCAGGGGGAGAACCGAAGGTAGAACGAGAAGGAGAACCCAAAGAACCAAAAGAAGAGTCGGTGTGCGGACTCGGTGGAGGACTAACTCGAATCCTACGTGGAGGAGTAAGTCTTCCTACCGGAAACTGAGGGTGAAGGCCAAGAAGTCTCCGGGATAAATGCCTTGGTGGTGCAATGATGACGAAAAAAACACGGTACAAAGGAAAAAGGGACTAACAAGGGCAGGGAGGTGCAAGATCAACTGATTACAATGTCAAAACAAGGGCAAAGAGGTGCAGGATCAATTGATTTCAATGTTTTAGAGTCTTTTCTTGCTGATGTTAACCAAGCCCTCTTTCACGTAGGGTGTGCGTGTAAAGTGTGTAAATTTTAATTTTTAAATCGAGACGTTTGTAGAGAAAAAGAAAAAGTGTGTTGTATAGCTGCAAATAAACCTGTAAATGACAGTATATAAGCCTGCAAGAACAAAAAATAAACAACTAATGATGCTGTTAGCCCCCCTATGAAATTCTTGGCAAGCCAGCTGGGGGCTAGATTGTTTTGAGCCTTCAAGGAATTCCTTTCCCCTGAAAACCCATCCTCCTTGAAGTCTCTCAATTGCTGTGCCTAATACAAATCCTCTCTGCTAGTACATTGCTCAAAAAGGGCCTATTATTCCCTCCTTTACCCCTACGAAATACATCAATTCCCATTCTTTTCCCTTTATCCGAATTCCCTTCCTTCCCCCCCAAGATTCCCCCTCTCTATGCCTAAATCCCCCAAAATCCCCTTTAAATTTCCCCATTTCCCTTATTTCCCTAGTTTCCCCCTCCATCTCCCCTACCGTTACCCTTTAATTGCCCCCAAAACGCATTAAAAATGAATTAAAATGATAAATTTTATGTTTTTGGGTATTAGCCCTTCTTCTGATAGCCCCGCGCCCTTTCCCTTCCATAGAACCCCGAGCCGTGACCAAGGCTCTTTCCTTGCGGGGGCTCTTCTCCGTCCGTAGAGTCAAACCACGGAGCCCCCGCAGTTGACTCCTCGAGATGTCGGAAAGCCCGATCAACGGTCGTTATTCACTACGGGGGGTCGCTCCAAAATCTCATGCCCGTACAGCTTGGCCCCGCCGTAGTCCATCTCCGCTGTCCATTCGCTCGACAGATCGACAGCGCGGAGCGCGCCCAAAACGGTGGACCCCGCCAGCCATATGTCATACCTCGAAACCCACCGGTATTTTCTACACCACCCATCCGCAACAGGCGGTTTCCCCCAGAGAACCAGCGATTCCACTAAGTAGTCGCCGCGTGTCATCTGTACGGGGGAAAAACCACCCTCATTTCGCGCATTAACTTCCTACCCAGGACGCCCAGCGAAATCCGTGTCAGCCGTTAGATCTCGAAAGCTCCATCCAACGGCTCCCGATCACCAGAGATGCACGATATTTAATGAAATCGCGCACGCGATAGCTCTTTTTCTAGCCCACTGTGCGTCGCGTTCCACCGTCGATCTCTCTGGATATCTGACAGTCCAGATCTGTCCATGCGTTGTTGACCATTCCACGGTTTCCCACCTCACCCCGTCTCGCCACGTCATTGCCACGTGTACGCCCCGTACATTCTCCGTCTCTGTCACTATATCTTTGGTTTTGTCGTGTTTTTTAATGTTTTCATTCGTCTATTACGTGTATTCGCGCTGTGTTTCATTATTCCTCCACCAGAGCATTCTGTCATCATTTTTCGCGATTTCTCCCCAGTTCTCCGTCTGCATGGCTATTTCCCACGTCCACAGTGTGTCCTCGCCTCCTCCATCATCCACGTCCATGGATTTCTTCACAGTTGTTGTTTTTCAGGGTTGTTAGAGGTGAAAGCCTCCATGTTCCGATCGTACCATCTTAATGGAGAAGTTTGCAGGCAGAATTAAATCCGAGGGCCGGCGCTGCCATAAAATTGTCAAAGAAAGCTGCTAACGGGATTTACATTAAGGAAAAGGCAGATTTCGAACTCTGAGAATCTCCCATCACCATTAAAACCCAAGCTACCCTGTCAGAAGAAAATAAAGCGGCCGAATGTTTCAGTGCAGAGAAAAAAGAAGATTAAAGCTATCTTATGAGGATCTTGAGCTTTTAATCCGAAGTTTAGAGGACAAAGCAGCAGATTACACACCCTGAGGATCGACTAAAGGATCCCGAACACAGGAAAAAGGTAATATCTGAGTTTTCATCAGCAGAATGTTTGTTCTTCATCAGGTACAGGGCACCCATACTGTCTTATTTATACACCTTGTCCCTGAAAGGAATTCCACCAGACAACAGTTCAAAACCACCGGAGCATTTATGTGACAGACCTTTCAGCAGTTTATTTTATTTTTGTTCAAGACACCAGGAGTACTTCAGCCAAAAGATGTCAAGATCAAATCTGGAGCAGATCATTCTCTCACAAAGAAGGTGACAGAGATTAAATATACAGCATGTCAAGCAGAATGGGTTTCGGCCCTGCATTCATTGTTGTGTTTAAAGATACATTTAATTTTCACCTACTCCTTCAGTCGATCTTAGGCTCACCCTTTGCTATAAAGCACAGAAGGAAACATTGTAATGGTTGTTGATGAGAAATCAGTGGAATGCAAGCATTGTTCCTATTTGAGACAAGTTCTCTGTGTATATTGTAAGATAGACTAAGGCTAGATGTATTCAGGCTGAATGTTCAAGCTATGGGCTATGATGTACCTGATTGGTGTTGTTTTTAATATGACAAGCATGTTTCTTTGGATCCTGATCTAAAGCAGCTGGTGATGTTTCCTCTTTCTCTGTATTTGTGATTGAATTGCTCTTATGTTATGTTCCATTTCATTTCATTTCTACTGGTAGGCAACAGAAGTATAATATAGGATTCACCCTTGATAGGTGCCCTATGTTTCCTGCTCTCCCTACCTCAATGTTTTCTGCTTATATGTGTATCTGAATGTTGATTTCAATTGATTTAACCAGTGTAGTGGATGATATTTCCTACTCTCTGATGTATGAATTGATGAAGTCCATGTTTAGATGTTCTTGGTAGGATTTAGCTGGAAGGTTTGGGAACACTGGGGATTAGTGTTAGCCCTGTCCACTAGGATCTTTGCACGACCAGCTAACCTTTCCAAGATCCCTTGTTTTGCCTCTAATTTTGTCCAAGCAGGCCTGGAGTTAAATGACCTCTGGCCTGATCTATAGACAGAGTTGGTTGGTCCTCCTCCTTTCATTTTCAACCCTTAATGTCCCATTCCAAATATCTCCTTCAAGATCTAAATGCTCTAGATGACTAGCCCAACTGAAAGCTTGCACATTGACTACAAATAAATCCTTTCTTGACTCCATCGCCCAATGGCTTTGATGTTCTCTGAGTTATCTGTCTCTGCCTAAGCTTCCTCTTTGCTCATCCTTGTCACATATTGGTCCTTCTTTTCCTGATTCCCTCCAACCAAACACAAACAACAAACAAACAACCATGAGCCTACAACTAGCCTAAGATCATAACATCCGAGCTTCAAAGACACATAATTTGACTCATATAGAGAGATCTCTCTCTGGACCTAGGAGGGCTAGATCCTAGGGTCTGCAAGTGGTTCTATGTTGCCTCATCTTTTGGTCTCTGTCAACCTGTCCAAAACATGGGAACCCCAACATAATGGCGACTCCGCTGGGGATTCTGAGTACATTTCACCTTAAACATTCGTAAAAACCTCAGAAACTTAGAACTCTGGTTAGGTTGACAGTAAGTCACCCCTTTCTTGAATCAACCTCCATTATTGAATATCCACCATACTCTTAGACAGAGCCTGGAAAGGGCCAGGTAGCCTCCAGATCTCATCCTCTTTTCTAAGGTGACATATCTGGTAAATGCCCTCCCAGTCAATCTCTGGTTGGAGCTTGATGATTCAGAGGAGATTTCTGAAAGGTGATAGTGCCTGAGCACTATGGTGGATAGTGTACCCCTTAGAAACATCCTAAACCCTCCACCTGGTGACTCCATTGTCCCTAAACGAAAAGACTCCACTGGTGATCAGTAGGCCTGCTGATTATCTTGGTTTCACAATCAGACTCCACTGGGAGGCCAGCCCCTGAGACAACATTAACCACAGTAGAAGTAATGAGTAGGGTTAAGCTGCTTGGCTTATAAACAACATTATGGCTTTCAGAACCATCCACACAAGAGCTTATCCAAACCCTGGCCCACCGGAAATAGTTGAAACTCCAGAGAGTATCCTCAGAGGAGCTCCTACACCTAAAGGACCAACCATTTCCAGCCACGTTCTTAGAGCTAATTCTGCACCAGAAAACCTAACCGCTCTAGCACCTATCCTCACTGACCTAGACATACCTAATAGACTGCCAAGAGCTAGGTCATTCAATCATCTAGACCAGCAAGACCTCGAAGTTTACAATACACCATCTAACAGTGGTCAAAACACTAGGGACAGTGAAACCCCTCCTTCCACACCACCCGATTTTCACTTCCTTCAAAACATGGGGCTCTCTCACCCTAGATCTGCTCAACAGACTTCTGCTGGTCCTAGCATCCCTGTCATCCAGATACCAGCTGTTCAAGCTAACCCTATACCCCATCAGAACATCATTATGGCAGCCTGGTATGCACCTTTGCTTTTACCTCAACCCTTGTTACCCTTGCCCAACGATTATCAGTCAAAAATCCCACACTTCACTGCTAAAGAGTCCATAACAGCTCAGCAACATGTAGATAAGATGGAGGACTCTTTTGATTATATGGAAATTGATGATGAAACAATCAAAATGAGGATCTTTGCCCAAAGCTTAGGAGGTGAGGTGAAGAAATGGTTTAAAGGTTTACCTCCTGGCAATATTCAAGATCTCCCTGCATTATACCAGACCTTCATAAACAAATGGGAGATTAGAGCAACCCCACGCCAGCTCCTAGCAGAATACATGTCCCTTAAGAGGAACATAGGAGAGAGTGTTCACGATTACACCACTAGATTCAATAGCATTTATAATGCTCTCCCCCCAAACATGAAACCTCCACAAGGCATGGCCCTAGCAAAATATCCCGAGGGCTTTGATGCTGACATGGCCTATGAGCTTAGAGATAAAGAATATGCCACATTAGAAGACATGCAAAAAGGAGCTGTGAACATAGAGGCAAATCTGATTGAGAAAAGAGCAAGACGGAGATCTGAGAGGAGGGTAACATACAAGGATGATACAGTGGCCTCCACATCAGATCCGAATATTGACAGATTATCCAAAAATGTGGACAAGCTATATCAAATGATGGAAAAAATGGTTGTCACTCAGAGAAAAAATCAAAACCAGAACCAAAAATTTAGAAGAAACAATGCCACTCCCAACAGACAGAAAGAATCAGATCAACAAGTTATTCCCCCTTTCCAAAACTTTCTAGATGAGGATGAGGGAATCATAGAAGAGTATGAAGGGAATGCAATAAACATGTTTGAAACAGAAGACTCAATCCTAAATTATGATTCAGAAGAAGACCAGCCCTCCACCACTGGTTGTGATGAGGAGTGGTTTGAGTCTGAGGATTATAGATTAGGATTTGAAAATGCCATGTTGCAAGTCAGGGAACAATATGAACTTAGGAGTAAGAAAAACCAAGATACCCCCAAAGCCAAGAATCCTGAGGTTACCATCAAGAAAAGACCTGATAAATCCTCTAAAGCATCTGCTGCAAACAATAAATTAGCAACTGAAGGTTCTGGTAAACATAAGGAGAAAGACAACCGAGATACTGGAAAACAAATTCAACCAACTAGTAGTACTAGCACCACAGTTAGTGCTCCTGATACAACAGTTCCCAACCCTGTACATAGTGAAAAATCACAAACTGATTCAGCTACTAAAGCAGTAGCGAATAAAACAGAATTGAACATTACAAAGGTCCAGTCCACTTTCAATCTAGAGAGTGAGATTGCAAAAATCAAAATTTCTGTACCATTCTCTGAGCTGGCCTCTCAGGATGTATATAAAGGGCAGATTTTGAAAGCATTAAGTCTGAGTGATGATCAACCCGCCCTGCTGTTTGGTCCAAAGATTGAGGGAAAATTTCAGGAAGGGGTAGTTCCACCTTTTTATATCAGTCTTAACATTCATGACAAGATCCTTCATAATGCCATGCATGACTCTGGTGCATCACACAATCTAATGCCTAAGGTAGTGATGGAAAGGCTAGGCCTAGAAATTACCAGACCTTACAAAGACTTATACTCATTTGACTCTAGCAGAGTAAAATGCCTAGGACTGATCAAGGATTTATGTGTGAGTCTGACCCAGATTCCTGCCAAGTGTATGGTCATGGATGTTGTGGTGGCAGATGTGCCACCAAAGTATGGCATGCTATTGTCAAGATCATGGGGAGCCAAACTGCAAGGAACAATGCAGATGGATGGCTCATATGCCACTATCCCTATATTTGGCCAACTTAGAAGACTGTATAGAGAGTCTCAGATGAAATTTTTAGTCAGTAGCCCTAAGAAACCTGAAAACTCACCATTATACTCTGTACATACATATCTAGACTCTTTTATCGTCTACAATGACCAATCCTTAGAAGAGCCAAGATCAGATAATGGAGATACATACATACAGCCCATAGATTTCAACATAATGGCCACTCTGGAAGAATACGAAGAAGAAGACCATGGGAAAACTGCTGAAAATATAACTCTGAACGAAACAAAAACAGAACAAAAACATCAAGCTAGCCACCTCCCTGATCTCCATGCCCATAATGAAAAACAAAATGACCCCCCTCCTAGCACAAACCTCACAACTCAACATAATGGAAAACCCAGCTGTAGGGGAGGGGATGAAAACGAATTAAACAACGAACCCTTGTGGGAAATGAACTTTGATGGGTCTTGTACTAGGCAGAGTGCTGGAGCAGGAGTGTGGCTGCGTAACACTGAAAATGTTCACGCAGAGAGCCACGCTGTCAATCTGCATTTCAAATGCACGAATAACATTGCAGAATATGAGGCTCTGATCTTGGGCTTAAATCTGTTGAAAAAACTAGGAGCCCGTAGAATAGCTGTGAGAGGAGACTCAGAGTTGGTAATAAAACAGGTGAATGGTGAGTATTCAGCAAAACACCCCAGGCTTAGGGCATACAGGAATGACACTCTAGATTTGCTGAAAATGTTTGTTGAATTCGAGTTAGTGTTCACTCCTAGGGGTCAAAACGTAATAGCAAATGGATTAGCTTGTCTAGCTAGCTCATATCCTAAGGCCCCAGTTGACCAACAGATTATCATTCAGACCAAATTCAGGCCTGCAGTGCCAGACAATGAAAAATATTTGCAGGTCTTTGAAGGAGACAAACAGATTGAGGATTTCCTGATAGGCAGGAATGAATTTGAATTTTCTGATTTAGACTCGATTTCTGATGATAACTGCCTAGATGAAAATTCCTCAGATGAGGAAGAAACACCCTGTAACATAGAAATAAATTCTTTTTCTGAGCGAACTGGAAATTTTGACGAAAACATTGAAAACACAGATACAGAAGAAGTAGAGGTGTTGCAGGCCAAAGATAAGAACATACCCAGAGGCCTGGCACCCTTAGAGGACCTCTTTGATTTTGATGATGTAGCAAAGAAGCCCACCATAGAACATGTTGATTCAGATATAGAAGAATGCAACATTGGCACTGAAGACAAACCCAAAAAGATCAAACTAGCTAAGTCTATACCTGCAAACATGAAGAAAAAATACATTTACTTTTTTAAGGAATTCATTGATGTGTTTGCATGGAGCTATGAAGACTTAAAGGCCTGTGACACCAACATCATACAACACAAGATACCACTAAAGGAAAATCAGAAGCCTTTCAGACAAAAACTTCGAAGAATCAATCCAAAACAATTGCTTGCAGTAGAGAAATAGATCAAGAAGATGTATGATGCAGGCATAATAGTCCCTGTAAGGTTTTCTAATTGGGTGTCAAACTTAGTGGCTGTAAGGAAGAAAACAGGGGAGATCAGACTATGCATAGACTTCAGAAACCTCAACAGAGCCTCCTTGAAAGACAACTACCCTTTGCCTAGAATGGAACATATCCTACAGAAGGTGGTGGGCTCTAAAAGAATCTCCCTGCTTGATGGTTTTTCAGGATACAACCAAGTTCTGGTACTCCCAGAAGATCAACTCAAAACAGCATTCACCACTCCATGGGGCACCTTCATGTACTTAAAAATTCCCTTTGGATTGATGAATGCTGGAGCTACCTTCCAGAGAGCGATGGAAATAGCTTTCTCAGAAGAGATAGGACACTTCACAGTTATCTACTTGGATGACTTGACTGTCTTCTCTAAAACCGAAGAAGAACACTTGAAACATCTGAGAAATTTTTTTGAAAAATGTAGAAGGCATGGTCTGTCCCTAAATCCTAAGAAAACTGTCTTTGGGTTGCAAGAAGGTAAAATTCTAGGCCACATTATATCTGAGAAAGGGATCAGGATAGACCCCCAGCGAGTTGAGGGAATACTTCAAATTACACATCCACGGAACATCAAGGAGTTACAGTCCTTCATTGGTAAAATCAATTTCCTTAGGAGGTTCATTCCCAACCTTGCTGAGCACCTTAGAAAAATGACTGAAATGCTAAAGAAAGGTGCAGGAATTAAGTGGACTGTTGAAGCCAAGAAATATTTTGAGTCAGTAAAACTTGCACTCACTCAAGCCCCTGTCCTTATCAGCCCTGACTTCTCAAAATATTTTCTGATCTTTTCATTTGCTTCCCAACACACAATAGTTGCAGTTTTGCTGCAGAAAAATTCAGAAGGTAATGAACAGCCTATAGCCTTCTTCAGTAAAGCCTTAAGAGATGCACCCTTGAAGTACAAATCATGGAAAAGCAGGTCTATGCCTTGATTAAGGCCTTAAAAGACTTTAGGGTGTACATTCTGCATTCTCACACCATTGCTTTCGTGCCAAATATAGTGGTCAAAGATATCTTGTCCCAGGACCCTGATGGGAAAAGGGGCAAATGGATTGCTACCATCTTGGAATACGACCTTGAAATAAAACCCACCAAACTAATCAAAGGTCAAGGCCTGGCCCAACTAATGGCTGAATCAAACTTGCTAGCCCTTGACATTAACATTATGAATGCCTTAGATGAGCAGGAAGGATTGCCCCATCCAACTGTTGAGGAGCAGTTTCAGAACTCTCCTTGGTATACTGATATCCTTTATGTGCTCACTAATCTCAATGCCCCTCCAGAGCTATCCAAAACAAAGGCCAGATTAATAAAACTCAAAGCTCGAAATTACTGCATTATGAATGAGAGTCTATATTGGAAAAATCCAAATGGCCTTCTACTGAAATGTTTGTCTGAAACTGAAGCTGAAAGAATCAAACAGGAATTCCATGCTGGAGAATGTGGAGGCAACCTGAGTTGGAAAACCACTGCAAATAAGATACTCAGGGCTGGTTACTATTGGCCTACCCTCTTCAGTGATGTCCATAAAATGATACTTGCCTGTCATAAATGTCAGATCTTTGAAGGTAAGAGAAAACTCCTTCCCCTCCCTCTGCAACCTATTACCATAGAAGGTCCCTTCATGCAATGGGGCCTAGACTTTATAGGAGAGATTCATCCTACCTCCTCTGGACAACATAAATGGATCCTAACTGCTACAGATTACTTCACTAAATGGATAGAAGCTATACCCACTAGGAATGCCACTGACTTTGTCATCATTAGGTTCCTAGAAGACTTCATCTTATCTCGTTTTGGTTGTCCAAGGAAAATAATCACTGACAATGCTGCTGCTTTCGGATCCAAAAGAATGGTTGATTTCTGTCACAGGTACGGAATAGCACTTGGACATTCAACCGCCTATTACCCCCAGGGTAATGGCCTAGCTGAATCATCAAATAAAAGCCTGGTTACAATCATTAAGAAGCTGCTGGAAGAGAACAAAAGGTCATGGCATAAAAAGTTGATACATGCCTTGTGGGCAGACAGGCTCACTACAAAGAAATCTATTGGCATGTCACCCTTTCAGCTGGTTTACGGGACTGAAGCAGTGTTTGCTACTAGTCTTGGAATTCCAGTAATCAAGCTTGTTCAGGAGATCCAATCAGAAGAGAACAGTATGGTGAGGAGAATCAATGAAACTATCCATCTGCAGCAAACAAGAGAGCAGGTTTACAACAGGGCTATCAGAGTCCAAGAAAACATAAAGAGACAGTTTGACAAAAGAACCAAAGCTTCAGATTTCAAGGTTGGAGATAAAGTTCTGAAATGGGATTCAAGGAGAGAGGACAAAGGCAAACATGCCAAGTTTGACAGTATGTGGCAAGGTCCATATATCATACAAGCCACTGTGGGTCCCAATGCATTTTTTCTGCGAGAACTTGATGGCACAGAATTGTTTGGGGGTCCTGTCAATGGCAGGATGCTCAAACATTACTTCTATTGATTTTCCATTTCCAGTTTCATCTCCATTGTACATACCATTGCAAGTTTTCATTTTCAGAAAAAGAGAAAATGTTCCAAAAAACAGAATGAAAAGAGAGGTTCAGACATGCTCAAAACATGAACCTATGAAGTAAAAAGCATGGCTCAAACCTGATCAAAATCTGAGCCAAAGGAAGCAGAATAGCTGGTCCTAATAAGCTCAAAATCTGGATCAACAGCGAAAGAAGAACCAGCTCTAATATGCCCAAAACCAGAGCTGAAGCAAAGAAAAGAGGTGACTCAAATATGCTCAAAACCTGAGTCACAAGAAAGAAAGAAGGATGTTTCACAGTTGCAGAATTCCATGCCTCCACAGTTTTGTTTTCTACAAGTTTCTGCCCAGCAAATAAAACAGTCTAATCCTGGCTTGGCTGTGTTTAAATTTCCTGTCTTAGAATGTAGGTGAAGAAACCTGTTGGACAGTTTAATCCCAACAGGTAGTAGATTAGGTAGAGAAATAGATGAGGTCAACAGTCTAATCTGGCCTCATGGAGCAATAAGGGTAGAATTAGAATAGGTTTGTTTTTTTTTTTGCAAAATAAATGTAAAGGACCTGCTAGCTAAAATGCACCCAAGGGAAAATGCTAGGATTGTAGTTTGGGTAGGTAGATTGGTTGGGAAAATGTTTCTGCTGATTTGTGTATCCAAAAGATTGTGGCAGCTGAAAATCAAAGAAGGAAGATGGCTTATGATAGCAGGCATCTGGCCTACTCCAAAGATCATATCTGGTTTCTTGACTCCTCCAAGGAGAAGCCATCCCCATGTGGAGCCACTGTTAGCCCCCCTATGAAATTCTTTGCAAGCCAGCTAGGGGCTAGATTGTTTTGAGCCTTCAAGGAATGCCTTTCCCCTGAAAACCCATCCTCCTTGAAGTCTCTCAATTGTTGTGCCTAATACAAATCCTCTCTGCTAGTACATTGCTCAAAAAGGGCCTATTATTCCCTCCTTTACCCCTGCGAAATACATCAATTCCCCTTCTTTTCCCTTTATCCGAATTCCCTTCCTTCCCCCCCAAGATTCCCCCTCTCTATGCCTAAATCCCCCAAAATCCCCTTTAAATTTCCCCATCTCCCTTATTTCCCTAGTTTCCCCCTCCATCTCCCCCACCGTTACCCTTTGATTGCCCCCAAAACGCATTAAAAATGAATTAAAATGATAAATTTTATGTTTTTGGGTCTTAGCCCTTCTTCTGATAGCCCCGCGCCCTTTCCCTTCCATAGAACCCCGCGCCGTGACAAAGACTATTTCCTTGCGGGGGCTCTTCTCCGTTCGTAGAGTCAAACCACGGAGCCCCCATAGTTGACTCCTTGGGATGTGGGAAAGCCCGATCAATGGTCGTTATTCAGTACGGGGGGTCACTCCAAAATCTCATGCCCGTACACCTTGGCCCCCCTGTAGTCCATCTCCGCCGTCCATTTGCCCGACAGATCGACGGCGCGGAGCGCACCAGAAATGGTGGACCTCGCCAGCCATATGTCATACCTCCAAACCCACCGGTATTTTCCGCACCACACATCCGCAACAGGCGATTTCCCCTGGAGAGCCAGCGATTCCACTCAGTAGTCGCCGCGTGTCCTCTATACGGGGGGAAAAACACCCTCATTTCGCGCATTAAATTCCTGCCCAGGACGCCCAGCGAAATCCGTGTCATCCATTAGATCTCGAAAGCTCCATCCGACGGCTCCCGATCACCAGAGATGCACGATATTTAATGAAATCGCGCACGCGATAGCTCTTTTTCTAGCCCACTGTGCATCGCGTTCCACCGTCGATCTCTCTGGATATCTGACAGTCCAGATTTGTCCATGCGTTGTTGACCATTCCACGGTTTCCCACCTCACCCCGTCTCGCCACGTCATTGCCACGTGTACGCCCCGTACATTCTCCGTCTCTGTCACTATATCTTTGGTTTTGTCGTGTTTTTTAATGTTTTCGTTCGTCTATTACATGTATTCGCGCTGTGTTTCATTATTCCTCCACCAGAGCATTCTGTCATCATTTTTCGCGATTTCTCCCCAGTTCTCCATCTGCATGGTTATTTCCCACATCCACAGTGTGTCCTCGCCTCCTCCATCATCCACGTCCATGGAATTCTTCACAGTTGTTGTTTTTCAGGGTTGCTAGAGGTGAAAGCCTCCATGTTCCGATCGTACCATCTTAATGGAGAAGTTTGCAGGCAGAATTAAATCCGAGGGCCGGCGCTGCCATAAAATTGTCAAAGAAAGCTGCTGATGGGATTTACATTAAGGAAAAGGCAGATTTCGAACTCTGAGAATCTCCCATCACCATTAAAACCCGAGCTACCCTGTCAGAAGCAAATAAAGCGGCCGAATGTTTCAGTGCAGAGAAAAAAGAAGATTAAAGCTAGCTTATGAGGATCTTGAGCTTTTAATCCGAAGTTTAGAGGACAAAGCAGCAGATTACAGACCCCGAGGATCGACTAAAGGATCTCGAACACAGGCAAAAGGTAATATCTGAGTTTTCATCAGCAGAATGTTTGTTCTTCATCAGGTACAGGGCACCCATACTATCTTATTTATACACCTTGTCCCTGAAAGGAATTCCACCAGACAACAGTTAAAAACCACCGGAGCATTTATAGACCCTTCAGTAGTTTATTTTATTTTTGCTCAAGACACCAGGAGTACTTCAGTCAAAAGATGTCAAGATCAAATCTGGAGCAGATCATTCTCCCACAAAGAAGGTGACAGAGATTAAATATACATCATGTCAAGCAGAATGGGTTTCAGCCCTGCATTCATTGTTGTGTGTAAAGATACATTTAATTTTCACCTACTCCTTCAGTCGATCTTAGGCTCACCCTTTGCTATAAAGCACAGAAGGAAACATTGTAATGGTTGTTGATGAGAAATCAGTGGAATGAAAGCATTGTTCCTATTTGGGACAAGTTCTCTGTGTATATTGTAAGATAGACTGAGATTAGATGTATTCAGACTGAATGTTCAAGCTATGGGCTATGATGTACCTGATTGGTGTTGTTTTTAATATGACAAGCATGTTTCTTTGGATCCTGATCTAAAGCAGCTGGTGATGTTTCCTCTTTCTCTGTATTTGTGATTGACTTGCTCTTATGTTATGTTCCATTTCATTTCATTTCTACTGGTAGGCAACAGAAGTATAATATATGATTCACCCTTGATAGGTGCCCTATGTTTCCTGCTCTCCCTACCTCAATGTTTTCTGCTTATATGTGTATCTGAATGTTGGTTTTAATTGATTTAACCAGTGTAGTAGATGATATTGCCTGCTCTCTGATGTATGAATTAATGAAATCTGTGTTTAGATGTTCTTGGTAGGATTTAGTTGAATGTGTTGAGAACCTGGGAGGTCTAGAATCATGTATCTGCCTCACTAGGAGCTTTCCATCCCAATTATATCTCTCCAAGATCCCTTGTTTTGCCTCTAATTTTGTCCAAGCAGGCCTGGAGTTAAATGACCTCTGGCCTGATCTATAGACAGAGTTGGTTGGTCCTCCTCCTTTCATTTTCAACCCTTAATGTCACATTCCAAATATCTCCTTCAAGATCCAAATGCTCTAGATGACTAGCCCAACTGAAAGCTTGCACATTGACTACAAATAAATCCTTTCTTGACTCCATCGCCCAATGGCTTTGATGTTCTCTGAGTTATCTTTCTCTGCCTAAGCTTCCTCTTTGCTCATCCTTGTCACATATTGGTCCTTCTTTTCCTGATTCCCTCCAACCAAACACAAACAATCAAACAAACAACCATGAGCCTACAACTAGCCTAAGATCATAACATCCGAGCTTCAAAGACACATAATTTGACTCATATAGAGAGATCCCTCTCTGGACCTAGGAGGGCTAGATCCTAGGGTCTGCAAGTGGTTCTATGTTGCCTCATCTTTTGGTCTCTGTCAACCTGGCCAAAACATGGGAACCCCAACATATGCAATAATCTAAACCCAAGGAGGCAGGCCTCTCAAAAAATAGTCTATAGGTGAGTAAAAAACTAATCAAAACACACTAAAAAAGACAATATATCTAAGGTCAGGAGGGACAGGTATCTAAAGGAAAAAATCTGCTGGAAAGTGGTTCAGAAAACAACAAAAAATTAGAGGAAAAATTGATGTAAAAAGAGTTGGGGCAAGGCTATATCTAGGATAGAAATGGATTGAACCCTAGAGGAAAACCAAAACAAAGGTAAATGAGGTGTTTTGGATGGATAACAAGCTTATCTGAAGTGGATCTGAAGGTGAGATATCAGATATCAAAAATAGTTGAAGACTGAAATTTCAGACAACCTGCAATAGGAAAAACCCTTCCACAAAAAGTGGAGGGTACTGAAGCCCTAGGGTTCTAGGTTCCCACTTAGTTGAGAAAAATAGAACAAATACAGGTCAAAAATGGGCAGAGGCGGAGTTCAAACAACCCTGAACAGAGGCTCAGACAAACCTAGAAAACTTTTAGAAAAATCCCTGCAAAAAATCCAGGTCATAGTGTCTGACTTGTTTTCAGCAGAGGTCGTAGTTTTTGGGCTGATTCATGCTTCTGAAGTTCCAGGTTGCAGTTTTTGGGCCAAAAATTGTGACCTACACTTTCGGCACTCTCAGCGGCAGATTTCAGAAAAACTTGTTGTCTCAGTAGTGGTTGATGTCTGTCACCTACACAATAGGTCCGAAAACACACAGAAGTTAGAATTTTTATCGTTTTAGGGTTTTATAGGTTAAAAAAAACATCAAGAAAAACAAAAAATGGGGGCTGAAGAGAAATCCTAGGGTTCGAAGCAGCTGGATATCCAAGGATCAGAAAAACGACAACGATCATAATCGTAAACCCGTGTGGATTCACCAGTTGTTAGTATGAATCTTAATTCCAAGCGTACAAAAAAAATACCACTTTAGCTGTGCATAACCACCAGCCCTAACAGTAAAGATGGCTACCAATATCTTCATATCTATAGTTAGGTGATCAAGATAAATGCTGCAAAAATCTAGATCTATGCATTAGAAGACATTAAACAGTAGAAAAAACAAGATTTACTCCATGCATCCAATAGACAAGACACGAATATGATGAATGAATTTTTTATTAATGGCACCTGGGAGGAAAACACAGGAGGGTGTTCCCAGTTCTCCTCAATGGGATGGGTTCTTGTAAGTCCTCAGCACTTTAGATCTAAAATTCCTCTCTCTTGATGGTGTAGAAAACCCAGACAAAAATGGTATCAAAATATGACTATGATGGTAGATCAATAGTCAGACCAAACGTATAGATCCAGAGTGATATTTAGGCAACAAAAGGTGGTAAATGAATGGGAAATCCCTTCTATTTATAACAAAATATTGAGTTAGTCTAGACATTGGTGCATAATTAAAATATTATTAACCAAATCAAGATCCAACTTTTATGGAATATTTTATTATATTTGTTGGAGGGAAAAGTAATTTGACTTGGGTCAAATCCCTTTATTTGTAAATAATAAATAAATAAATGATTTATTTATCATTTTAAGGATGTGATTGAGTAATAATAAAATAAATAATGATTTATTTAATTATTTAAGGGTGGTTTAGTCATATTCAACAAAGAATATTATTTAAATAAGGTTTAAATAATTATTCTTAGGAAATAATAAGATAAACAATGATTTATCTAATTAATTTCCCTATTTTGGGTTAAATATAACCAGGAATATTAATTAAAATGTTGTTTAACTAGTTATTCCTTGAGGAGAATCAAACAAATGTAGATTTATTTAATATTTCCTCATGGGGTTTCCTATTTAGACCATAAACAACTTAATAAAAGTGGTTTACTAAGTTATTTTTCATAGTGAATACAATTTTACTTAGGGTAAAATTGGTCTTACATGGTGTACTTGGGTCCATCTAATAAAAATGGATTATATGACCAAAAAATGGTGTAACACTACTGAATTACAATGATTCTACAGCTAATGTCTGATTCTGTAGTGAAGTTGAAGGTTTTATGAGTTCCAAAGATCCACCCAAAGAAAAAGACATATGAGCAGGTGGAAAATAGTTGGAAAAATGATTTTTACCTATCTTCATAATCTGGATCGATAAGGAAAGCATCATAGCAGCTCAGTCAAAGTAAAAGTCAACCACCATGGAAGGAAAATCAAGCGACCAAGAAACTAGTAGATGCATATATTCAGCCTCATGATTTGCTTCATTAATAGAAAATCATGAGATAATCATGGTAACTTATCGATTTATGTTAATTTTAGTCATTTTCGAGTAAGTAAGGTTTGTAATACTCTGAAATGGTTATGAACAAGAGATTATAAATCTGCCTCTCGGCATGATAGTCACAAACTTGGATTTTATTTGAAAAACTATGTTTTTGAAAATATAAAACTTTTATTTCATTTCATTCCTTTTATTTTCAATTTATCAATGTGAATTTAGTCTTCTGGAGGCGTGGTGTTGAAACCTACTTATCGCAGGAGGCCCCCCTCGATTTGTAAGGTTTTCATTAATTATAGATAGCATTTCAATTCTTCGTTTATTGTAACATTTCACTGAGTTTGTTTAAATGGTTAATTTTGATTTTATAATGAATGCTTAGGATTGTTTTTAGAGTAATATTGCTGAATCATTTTGCTGTAGAGTGAACTGAGATCTCTTGTGCACATGGAAAAAGTATAGGTTGATATAAATTTGCAGTGTAGTTGTAGGATTTCAATTTAGAGTTAATCTCTTTTTGTCAAAAGTAATTTAAATTTAGTTTCATTATCAAGTGTGATTTCATTTCAAGCAAGTGTGATTTATTTCAAACAAGAGTGAAACAAGTGTGATTTTCCTTTGAGAAAGAGTGATATTTATTTCTGCAAAGTGTGTTCTTTATTTTGAGAAAGTGTGATAATTTTATGACGATTTTAGTTTGCAATTAGTTATTTTAAGCAAGTGTGATCATTTTGATTTTAGAGCAACATATTTATTTTAATAGTTAACATGTGCATCTAGATATCTCAATTTAACTTAGGAATTGTATCAATAATAAGGAATCCTATCACATACAGTGCACATACATTTCATGAATATACTAGCCCTGGTTGATAATTCATGTATGTAATTTAACATCAATTAAATCACCAAACAAATAGTTTAGATCATAAAACAAAATTTGAAGGTGGCACGAGATATGCTGAAACACTATGCAGATCAACATAGGGTACAAAAAGAGTTTCAAGTTGGGGATCAAGTCTATCTGAGAATTAAAACGAAGAAGAGTTCCCTAAGGATTGGGACATGTGCCAAGTTGGCACCACGATATTATGGGCCTTTTGAAATTATTGAGAGGATTGGACCAGTGGCATAAACGTTGGCATTACCTCCATTAGTTATAATTCATGATGTTTTCCATGTTTCTTTTCTTAAAATATGTCTACAAGATTCTAATGATGTGATTGATTGGTTTGTGCTACATATGGAACCATAGGGATAGTTCCAACCAAAGCTAATTTGAATTCTATACCAGAGGAGTATCATGCTATGAAATCAAGAAATATAGAAAGTCAAGGTGCAATAGACATACTTTAGTCTAGAGGAGGCCACATGGGAAATGGTTATGCCAGGAAAGTGTTAGGTTCCCGTGATTTGGCCGATTAGTGAGCCAAATGACGATGTAACATCAAACCAAGCTTTGGAGCCCAAGGACCTAGCCTCCCTGGACTCAGAGAGGGCTCTCTCTATTATATATAAAAGATATCGGTGTGTTTGCTTGTGGTGTTCTGATATTAGGCTAGTTATGAAGTATGTTTTTTGTTTTTTGTTTTTAAGTTTGTGAGGGATAAAACTGATAAAAGATATAAAATGGGTAACAAGAAGTTAGATCAACTGGGCTATGGGGTCAAAAAGGTCAAGGAAACTATGAGATGATGATGCAAGGCTGCTGCAGGGCCGATTTGATTCAAGGTAGAAAGGATCTTTGGGAAAAATGGAGTAAATGGACATCAAGTTTGTGAATAACAAAGAGTTTCAAGCATCACTGGTTTAATAGATAACATAAACATGGTAAAGAAAACTCTTAATCATGCAACATGTAACTATAAACTAATCAACACATCGAAACAAACATTCCAGCCATGCATAGAAGTATAAGATCCTCTAACTTTGGGAAATGGCTATCAGACTTTGGGGAAAACACATAAGATGGACTAAAAACTCAAAATACTATGCTGGAACGCCTAAACACAGTCTTTAAGTTATTGGGCACTTTGACAAACAAGCTTTCATAGTTTTAGACAAAGGGCTAGATCGGGACTAGGCCTCCTTGGTTCAACAAGATGATAATCTAATCAGTCAAAGAGATAGTTTTATGGACAGAACTATGGACAGTCATAGGTAAGCAGGGCACACCATACATCCTACTCAACATGCATATAACTTATGAATAAAACTAGCAACAATATCCTTAAGTTACTAAAGAGCAGTTAAGAATTCTTTAGTACAACTAAGGAAGAAGAAAACATAAAAGCTATGAAGATTCAGGAATTTTGAGGTGCCTCCATGGGAATATCTCAAACTTAATCTCTACTGATCTATAGCAGCAAGAATCATGTATCATGAATGAAAACTAGAAGACAACAACAAAGCAAGAAACACTATACCATTCTACCATGTCATGGAATCCATCAACAATCCTTCATCATTCATCAAAAGCATCTAAGAGGCAATCCAAAATCATAACACAAGTATGTTCTTCAAAGCTCATATGACCAATATATTGATTCTTCTCTCAAGTTCAGCCTTGTTTACAATGAGAGCTTGTGGAATAAATAGGCCCAAGTGAGGAAAACCTCATGGTGCAACTAGCTATCCCATTGGCCTAATCAAAATATCTAAACTTGTCCTTGAGGCTTTGCAAAGCCCAAGGCACAAAAATATCTCATAAAATATCTAAAAATTGCTAAAAAAGGGAATTTAATTGACTTTGGATCATTTTCCAAGTGTAAAAATAGCTAAACGCACATTTGGTAAAAGCAGATTTTTGAGGTTCAAAAATTACAAAAATACTTCAAATTTATATCAGAAAAAGGTCCCCTGTCTTGCTGGAAACAATTGACAGCCTTCCTGATGTCAAAACGAAGCTCATGATAGCTCGTTGGAAAGCTCTGAGTGTCTACTTTCCGGCACAACTGAAATCACCTCAATCTGATGCCTAGAAGTCCTCCAAATATGTACCTGTGTGTAAAAAGCCAGGAAATTGCAGACTGTTGATATGCTGGGCAGAATGTGCAAAAAGTGAGCATTTTTCGCCGTTTTGAGGGGGCGAATGATCTCCAAATGCTCTAAAAATCGCTGAGGACCTGCTCATAGAATTATGGCATCAAATGGTATCATCCTCCTCTCTTGAAAAATCCTCAAAATGAAATGGCACATTTATGAGTTTTTGACCAAAAACTCAAAAAATGCCAAAAAACAAAAAGTTGTCGAAACGAGCCCAAAATTGGTGCGCATGACCGTCAAGGATCCCTAGCAACATGCTCCAAAGCTGAGGCCAAAATTTCAAGAGCTGATGTGCCTTTCTTCTCTTTCCGTGCTGGGTGCTTCCCCTTTGCTTTCTTCAATTTCTCTTGGGCTGCCTTTAGTTTGCGCCGGGAAAACTGATTTAACTTTTGAAAGTGATGTGTCCTCTTCCTTTGTAGTTCCAGATCTCTGTTTGCTCTTTCAAGCTTCATCTCCAAGTGTTTGTTGGCTCTTTCAAGCCATGCCTCTTTGTTTTCTTCAATTTCCTGCTCAAGGAGTGCAGTGAGAGGAAAGGCTTGGAGATGGGCTTGCTCTTCTTCTTTCTGCTTTTCCAAGGCTCTTTTAAGCCCTATGGTTCTAGGACTCTTCCGCCTAGGTTGTTCTTCCTCTTCATTTTCACCAAACTCACCAATGAGTTCTTCTATCCTCGCTTGTGCCTTGGCAGCTTCTTTCTTGTATTTGATAGCCCTTGCCTCATGAACTGCTGTGTGAACACTCATCTGTTTGTTTTGGGTTTCCAAGAAATAGTTGAAGTTCCTTGCCCGTTGAAGATCATTCTCCAATGTCTCAATTTGCCCCTCTTTATGGATTAGGAGGTTTTCAAGAAGGCGGGCTTCATTATCGCTGTCATCACTTTGGATTGGAATGATAGCTGATGCACCTTCATGTTCTTGACTTTTTCCAACCTTTCTTTTCCCTTTGAAGGCCAATCTTGCACTTTTCCTCCTTGGCATGTTAGTGGGTGTCCTCTTGGGCGATTTTCTTTTGCTAGGGACAACTTTTGTCACTTTTGGAGTGGCAGATTTAAACCCTTTCTTCCTTGCTGTGCTGGGTTTTGTTCTTTTGGGAGGAAGAGACACAACTGCTTTACCCTTGACATCTTCTTGAAAATGCTGCTCTCCTTGTGGCTGCTGTGTGTCTTCCTCTTGCTGTTCAATTTTTTGCCCCTGTTCGCCAACATTAACTTGTTGTTCTACTTCAATGCCTTGTTCAATTTGTGTTTCAACTTGCTGCTCTTTTTCACCAAAATCAAGCTGCTGCTGTGCTTGGATTTCCTGTTTATTTTGTGGCTCAAGATGTTGCTCAATTTCCTGCCCAAGCTGTTGTTCCTGTCCTCCAATATCAAGCTGCTTCTCTTCCTCTTGTACCTGTTGTTCATCATCTTCTGTTCGCTGCTGACCTTCACCACTGTCCTGCTGCTGTTCCTCATCTTGTGTTCGCTGTTGTTCCTCCCTTTCCTCTTGCTCATGACCTTTCTCTTCTTGTTGTCTACTCCCTTCTCCTTCTTCCTGCTGCCTTGACTGTTCAGTGGTAATTTTGAGCCTTCTAGGAGTAGGCTTGCTGGACAAAGGTATAGGGTGATGAACAGGCTGAGTGGGAGATACATGGACTGGAGGAACAATAGAGAAATCTGGGTGGCTGATAAAGACATCCCATGGAACCTCCTTTTTCTCTAGCTGGTGTAGGATGATAATTTTGATCAGAGAATGATGGAAAAGAGAAGGTATTTGCAGAGGTGGGGCCTTCTTCTGGACTGTGGATGCCATCTTCTCGATGCTTTTGTATAAAAAGTAAGGAAGATTTAGTTGCATGTTTCTAGTGAAATGCATCAATAGTCGGACATGGTAGGCATAAACTCGATCAAACCTCCCTTCACAAGTAAAATATTTCATTATGACTTTCATAAGAGGAGCACAACTGTCAAGAAGATAAGAAAAAGGGAAAATAGCAGTGAAAGCATCTCTATGCTCAGGCTTGATGAAAGGCTTGTAATCTTCTAAGTCAAGACGGGCCTGTTTGAACCATTTTTCGCCATGATATGGAATCTTGGTGGCCTTGGACACTGATCTTGGAGAAAACTTGAAATCAAGGTCCGCTACCTGGAAATGCTTGTTCTGGAACCTCAGGGCGCATAGGTGTGTTAATGGCGAAAAACTTTTGACCTCCTGTATCTTCTGGCAGAAGTCTAGACAACCTAATTCATGGAAGTTGAAAAGGATGGATGGATGAGCATTAACCTCCTCTGTAGAGATTGGCTCATATCTTTTATGCGGACCACTTCTGTTGTCTTGCCTTGGAGGCATTTTGACCTAAATGTGCTTTTGAAGAAACCAACTGCCTCACTGTGTGTAAACTGCCTTCTTGGAGCCAAACTATGTCAATTCACTGTTTTGATAGTGAAGAATGTCTTTGGATGACTGCACACTGTTCCCTCACAATATAAAGAACCCCTGCTCCCTTAAAAATTGGCCTTCTACCTTGAATGTATCTCTGTCAGTAGATTTCTCAATAAGAGACCATACAGTGAACAGGAAGCAACAGTTAGGTGAATTGTCTGTGCAAAGTGTCAAGAAATCACCTTGTTCTTATGAAGTTTAGAGGTCAACAACACATTTATATCTTTGTCCCAAGGTAGACTTTCCAATCATTACAAACCTGCCTTTCCTATTGTGCTAATGAATCAACAGACTTATGGCTTATGCAATCAACCCTCAGTGTAAGTATACAGTCAAGTTCACAGTTAGAGAACAGAGGTGACAGAGTTAAACAAGCTATAAAGTTTCAACAGAGGCTGTAGCAGCTTATTTCTTTCAAAATAATCAGTGGCCCCTTATCAATGTAACCCTTGCCTTTGCAGAAAAAACCTCTACTCTATATGAACATCCACTTATCAATAAGCTCGAAAAACAAAAGACAGTCAAGCAACAAACACAGTGAACACTGTCTTTTCTGTGAGAAGTGTGAGCAACTTTCCCCTGTAGCTTTCAACCTATAAATTGCTCTTTGAAAAAAACCCTTTTTTCTGATTACACTTCACTGTCCTCTATAGGTATGTCACTCCATCAAACAAAATCATACTACATACATAGCCAACCTCCAGTGTGGGCATACAATCAAACTCATTGTTATAGAACAAGGTGACAGAGTGTTTGAAGAATGCTTTACAATTTCAACCAAGCCTGTAGGAGTTTATCTTGTCAAATAGTTAAAGCACTTTATCAATGTGAAACCTTTGCCTTTTGATGCCTTGAAGGTAAAACACCCTTGTTCTTTGATATATAAAGGTAGAAACACACTGCTCTTATTTCAACACAAATTCTTTCCTGTAGGTGCTTTAAATAACACATTCAGCATTTTACTACAGTTTTACACCTCGGATCACCACACAGCCAAAACACTGTTTTTTCAGATGTGTTGACAAAGTTTGAAAGCTTTGTATGCTGTGGTATGAAAAATTTATAGCAGTTCAGCACACTGTTTTCCTTACACTAATCTGATCCAAACAAACTCCGACTATATATGGACAGCCTCAACTTTGCTTCACCACGGTAGTGAGGGTGTTTTGATGATCTTCTAATAAAAATACAGCTCACAGGTGTTTTGATATTTAAACAGTCAATCAGAAAACACTATTTTGCCCTCACACCACAGCTTGAAAACAGAACTTCTTAACCCTTCATATCACTTGGCACTTTGTTTCAAAAACTGAGAGGGTTCATGGAAATACCTCGAGAATATGATGAAAAACCTTATTGATGCATTTAGGCCAGCTCCGGAGGTGTTTTGAATGACTTAAGAGGGTCATACAAATGTGCGACGTGCTGGGCTTTCAGAGTGCCGCGCCAAAACAGACTGTCGGGTGGCTCTGTCGGGTCGGCCGGGCGCCGTGTACAGGCGCGTCGCATGCACGTACAGGCGCGTCATGCGGCAGTTATCAGACAGTGAAAAATTTCTCCTGGGCGCGTCGCGCAATTTTCCAGGCGCGTCGCGCGGTGAAAAAGTGGCAAACTCTTGCAAAACGACCCGAAACTTCTTTGTTTCGATGCTGAGGGTAGCAAAGAGGCCTTGCTTGGGCTTGATGAATTTCAAAATGGAACGAAAACGGCTTTGATCTTTGTTTGAAGTATAGAAAACCAACGGTCCTCTTTGATTTTTGACTTGGGAGGGTTCTTTTCAAAGTTTTGAAAAAGGTTTGTTTTTCTTTTACATCCATATTGAAAACCTCACCTTTCGCAAATGAACTAAATTTCTTTGTTTAATCAAAACCCAAAGGTGATGATTCCATTTTTCGAAGCTCATTTTCCCTTCTTGAAATGACATAATTATTTTGGAGAAATATATCTTTTTAGACTTCTGACTGTTTCCTTATTTGAATAAATGCCTCCTCCTGCAGCAGTAGTATGTGGATTCTGTCTTTGATGACTTTCAGAACCTAAATAATTAAGCCAAATTATTCTTGTTTTTGCTAAGCTTGTAAACTTGTAGGAACCTTTGCCTCTTAAACTTGGTTTGACAGACTTCTGTAGGTGTTTCTTGACTGTAGATGCAAAAATACAGTTGTATTGACCTTAGGTTCAATCATCCTCTGTCCATTGAAAAAGGGGATTCCCTTTACAATTCTTTTTTCACTTGGATTGTAACAGTGAAGCGCCTCATGGGTTTTGAATGCTGCTCCGGAGCTATGAAACTCATTTCCAGAACCTATTGAAATATAGTCAATATCCTTTGCCTGTGTCATGACTTTTCTTTTAACCCATAGCAGAGTTTGTGTTACTTGGGCTCCAGATTGCTATATTGGAAAGAAAATTTGATAAGGGACCAGTTTAACCTCTATCCTAATCTGCTGAAGGTTATTTGATGAGCAGGATTTGACAAAATCTTTCTCTTATACATGATGACAGGCAAACCAGCTTTGACAAACATTACTGTTTTTACTTCTGTCTTCAACAACACTTTGCTTCAGAAAACTCTAATCACTGTTTCACTTTACACATGGGTCTGAAGGGTGATTCCTGTCAATTTTGTCTCTCTGGTGACTATTTAACACAGCAACTCCCATTTTGAATGATACCCTGATGACCTTCACACCATCCTTTTCCACTTTGTTTATAACACTGTTGATGACATTTGTTATGTAACCTCACTTTAAATCTGTCAAGAAAATACTGAAGACCGCTTTGTTATTGGAAAGAGTAGGGTTTGTATTTTCAACTTGTTTTGATAGTTTCTATCTCCAAAAGCTTCTTCAACTTCTTCCCCACTGCAGGTATCAAGCATTTGCTGTACTTATTTGGATTTTCCATGGCCCTTTTTTCAATTACTTCTCTGCTCAAAACATTTTATATGATATCTCTGTTCATTGAATAATGAAAACTTATTTTTGCCCTGAAATTTCTAAAATACCGACAATCTATCAAAACAACTCTTTGTCTATTATGAACAATAGTTCCCATGGTGATGTATCTTGATGACAGAAACTAGATTGTTTGTGCCAGTTGTTATAGCAATTTTGACAAGGCAACTGTTCATAGATGAAGCTGCTTTCCAGAAAGACATGCTTGATTGTAGATGCAACTGTTAGGTGTTTTCGAGCTTTCTTCTTTGACTGTGGTTAGAAAACCAAAACAGGGGATGATGCATCAGAGTTTAGAAAGTGAAACAAGGATAGCTGCCCTTTTGTTTCCTGTGAAGGGGGTTTTCACTGTCTCATTGCACTGCTCTTTGCTGATGGGAAACTGAAATGTCACCCTTTGCCTTGGTCAACTTATGACAAGTTATTTGAAAGATAATCTCTGTGAGTATGGAGGTTAGCCACCCTTTGAAAAACAACCACCTTTTCTTCTGCCTGTGTAAGACATGACTTGTCAAATTTTCTTCAATTTGGTCTTGTTGAAACAACAAGCTGCTTATGATTAGAATTGTTTTTACTAATGATATGTCTCTCCAAGGTTTTAACAATTCATATGATTTGAAAACTTCAAATGACTTCTTTCACAAGATCAAAAACTCGGTTTTCCCTTTTCTTGCACACTTCAGATCCTAGCCCTGTTATGATTATTACTTACACTCAGAAAACTAGAGACACTGTTTTACTGTCTAGTAAAAATCAAGCTTGTGCTTTTGCAATCCTTAAAGTCAAAAAATGGCCAGCGCCCTCTGCTTGTAGATGAAGGCGGCGCCTTAACCCTCTGCTTGTAGATGAATGAGGTTCTTGGCCATGACAAATTACCAGTCTGTTTGACAATGGTGTCTTTCCTTTACTGTGATTTCATGCTGAAAGGAAGCTGCAAGGTCTTGATGAGTCACTCTCTGTCTTGCAGATATATCTTAGGCTCATGTTTACATTGAGAAGCAGTTGTTCTTCTAAATGTAGATTTAGGAATTTTCTCCTGGGATGAAGTTATATTTCATGTCTTTGCAAAAATCCATGAAACACTGTAAAACTCCTAATAATCAGCTTGAGACTTTGGTCTATGTAGTGCTGAGACTTAGGGATGTGTAAGTGGCGTGACTTAGGGCTGTTATCAATTTCATTTGCAGAGTGGGAGGTCTGTCATGATTGGTCTGTAGCAGATGGAGGTTTTTTGGCTTTTTGATAGTTGCCAAGGGTAAAATGCCTTAAAGCGCCACTTCCTAACTTAGGGGAGGCTTTTGAAACAGACTTGGATTTGCCTTTTAGACCTGATGGGCAGACCAGTAGGGCTGAAGCTAGATAGGATAGTGATAATGAGGTTTTGACTTTGACATGGGTGGACTGAAAAGTAGGAGGGCGAAAAAAGTTTTATGAGGGTTTTCTAGATGACAAATTGACATATGAAAATCAGCTTCTAGAAAACTCAGCTATGGATATAGTCATCACTAACATGTGAAAAATACTGATGACTAACAGAAAGCACTAAATTACCCTCTTTTTTTTGTTGGTTAAACTAAGTATGTATATAACTATAAACATTGTATAGAGTTGTGTATATAAATATACATGAAACATTATGTGTTATGTTTTACTTTTGGTGTTGAATATGGGTGAAAGAACACCAAGGGTGGTGTTCCCTCAAGGGGGAGGGGACTATGACAACTCCATCCAATGTCTCTCATAAAATAATATGTCAAAAAAAAATTTTATAGATACAAAAATTAAGAAAAAATGGACTAAGTTAAAGGGAAATGGATTCCAGAGTTAGGGTGGAGGAAAACCATTAACATTTGAAATAGTTTTTAAATTGAATGGGTTGTAAGGACAATACACATGCCCATGCACTTGGGAACCTTCAAAAGGAAAAGGGATAAGAAGTCAGGGGAAAAAAATTGTGTAGTTCAAGAAAGAGAGGACTAAGCAGTAAATGTGAGTTCATGAAAAGAGGCCAAGGGAAGAAAAGAAAGTCATTAAAACTCATGGTTCATACAAAAGAAAGACATAAATGGGAAAAAAAGCAAATAAATTTGGTTATATTAGCAAGAAATGCAAAATATAAGAGAAGAGAAGAGAAGGGGATTAGCTCTCAGGTTCCTTGAAGGTTGTGGGTTGAGTTGCTAGTCTTTGGATCCTTGTAGCAACTTGGGTTCCCTAGAGGTTGTGGGTAGAGATAGGATGCTTGGATCCCTAAAACAGCTTGGGTCCCTAGAGGTTGTGTCTTGATACAAGGTCTATGGATGCTTGTAACAACTCGGGTCCCTAGAGGATGTGGGTTGGAATGTAATATATGGAGCCCTGAAACAGCTTGGGACCCCTGGAGGTTGTGGGTTGAGATCGTAGACTCTGGAGCCTTGTACAACTTGGGAAGAGGCTAATACTACAAAAATTTCAAAATAAGGCTTGATTAAAGACCTTTGGTTATGGAATTATTGTTACAATGGATTTTGGACTCTCTAGAAGGGATTGAATCACTGTGTATGCACTGGGGGTGAGGAAATAACCTCTGGAATCCTTGTGCTAAGAGGATGGAAATAGTTAACTGGTGGGATTCAGGAAGAATTCCTTTGGATTCCCTATTTTTAGTCAGCAACTGATGATCAATTCCCTTAAGCAAGTACCCCCCTCAAACTCTGGAATCTAGCTCGAGGGTGACAACTATAAGTAAGTGTGGCTATTGTTTTCTATGGTTGGGTGGAGAGTCCTTTTCCTAGACTCAGTTTCCTTGCAAGTTTAAAATATAAGTGATATTTTGTGCTTGTTTACATGTTGATGAATTTATGATGTATTTCTGGTTGAAATGGTTTGGATTCTCCTAGAACTATATTTCCATTATTAATATTATGAACATGTGGATGTAACTTTGTGCAGAGATGGAACTTATAGTTATGGGAGGTACATATAAATCTATGTGTATATGGCATCACTAGAATGAGTAGTGTTCATAAAAAAATTGAATGAATGTACATGGTTAATTACCTTCGAATGAGATGTTGTGTTAAAATGATAGTTATTATGGCTCATGACTGCTAACATGCAACAGAAAGTAAAGTTCATATGCATTGGTTAGATTGGGTTTCATACCTACGTTGAACTCTCTGTGCAGTAAGATCCATTGGGATTGAAAATAACCCTTAAGTAAACAAAATAAAAATATCGTGCCATGCTACGGGTCGTAGCATGAGCCATAATAACTTGGAATGAAACCTGAAAATTTTTGGCACAAAGACCCTTTTTATTAATACGAAATAATTACATAAAATATTGCTTACTTGGGAGCATGTGTAAAAATACATTGATGTTCCTTCACTAGGCTATGAGCCCTTGAAACTATGAAAAAGGTGTCATGATAACGTTGAAGGGTTATTTTCCTTTTACCGGAAGGATAACCAAAACCCATGTAGGCAAGCTTCACTAGCCTTGTGTTCTCAGTATCCTAGGCATCTTCCGCTAGCATTAGGGCGTAGCTAGCTAGGCCCCAGAGTATTCTACATAACACCATGGATATTCTTACAGACCTATATTGGAGTTTTAAAACCTTGGCATGTGGTAGAAAAGGTGGAGACCCTTCATAAGTTCACAGCAAACCTATGGTAGGTAAGGGCTGCAAGAGCACCTACACCAACATCTGTGGGATTCCTTGTTCAAGAATGGGGAATGAAGATGGACCACGAACTCCTTGGACATAGATTGGCTCAAGATCAGGAGGGGTATTACCATATGGCACCTTAATATACCTTTGATTTTAATCCAGAGGTCTGTAGGACCTCTTAGATAGATCCATGGTTAAAATAACTAAATTTGGAAAATCATGGCAGGTTTGGGAATTCCTATTATGAAAACCTTAAATATTCTCATCTAATGCATTTCCTAAGGCAGGGTTAAGATCCCTTAGTCGAGCCATGGAAAATATGGAAGGAAATCTCGATATGGTGGAAGAGGGTAAGCCTTCCACTTATAATGAAAATCCGAAAATCCATATCCATAAATAGGTTGAACCCTAGTCATGGAAGCTTCACGTTGGCGCTACCATACTTCCCTTTAACGTGATTGTATGAGGAAGTGATGATCTGGCCAAGAGGTGGAAACCCCGAAGGTTTACTGCAGAGGTATTAAGCAGTAAGGTAGAGGAGAGCATCAGGATATAATTGAATGAGACGATGTGTTTCCCCATTGGTCTGGGAGTGGTCCCACCAACCACATAAACCCGGTGGATCATGAAGGCATGTCCTTAGAAATAGGTAAGGAGGTACCCAATAAGTTGATGTAAGGTGGATGACATGGGAACGCCACAATTTGCACCAGTCATAATGGGAGAATGTGTGAGGGAGAGACCCCACCGAGAATATTGAAAGGAGAAATAGGTGAAGTATCCAGCATAAGGGGCCAAGATGGTGGGGGAAAGAGGATGTGCACTCCACAATTATTACATTGGTCAAAAGGGAGGGCCACCAGTGATGTAAGCCTGATAGTTCCTACTCAAAGATGCAAAGAGGAGCGATGTAGAAAGGCATTGGGAAAAATTCCCTGCAAGGTGACATAAGGCGAGTGTGCGAAATGGGCCTGCATTATTGTTATTAGAAAATTACATATTATAGAGCAATGGAACACATAAAGTATGCAGAAACAAAAACATGCAAATAACATATAAAACAAGAGAGACAGAGATATATGTGGTTCACCCAACTTGGGCTACATCCATGGAAACAACCAGTCCTTCCCTTCTATTATCCAGCAAAATGAAGAGACAAAGCCTACAACGGACCTATTGTAATATCCTATACTCTCTCACACAGTCCCCCTTTCTCTTTCTCTCTCAGAATCTACACACTCAACAGACAATCACAATACAATTCCCTCATACAACAAAGGAGTTGCCTTCTAGGGAAAAAAACCTAAATTAAACATAACTTCTACCGACAGATCATCCGTGTTGTGCAGGAAAATCCCCTCTGTGGACAGAAGTGATCCCTCTAGCCCTAGGGTGGGTCTAGCAACAAGGGAACACGTTGGACTCCTAAATTCCTAGCTTATAAATGAAATAAGGACCGGAACATATATCCTACCTCGGTCCAATGCTTTTGTCGTGGCATGCAGCAATGATCCTTCGATCTTTGTCTTCATGCCTTGCACTCCGTGTTGGTGATGATGTTCATGCGTCTGCACAAAGATCAAACAAATGATGACAACATACAATAATATACATTCATCTACAACTATTCAACTGGTCAAGGAGAGCTAAATACTTTGCATATAAATGGAAACAAAGTTGGAACCAGAAAGCAGTCATGTATTATTGATAAATGAAAAATAATTTTACAACCTTATGACTTGACGTTGTAGATCTCCTTCGATAGGTTCAGTCGGGCTCATATCAAGCATTCATTTGGGATTCGACTCGATGAGGAAATGGGCTTAAACTCTCTCTCAAAAAAGGATTCTTCTATGATTTCTTCAACACACCAGCTATACTAATGACTGTTTAGCTAGATGAATCAATGTGAGGAGAAATAATTTATAGGAGAGGAGGAGGTGGTTTGGGATCCTACACAAGGTGGAGGAGAGGTCTATCCCTTTGGGGAGTTGCAAAATTGTAGGAACTAACAAGCCAAAGGGAGGAAATTGACGTGATTCAGTCGAACAAGCCATGATGACTCTGCTCACAAAGCTATTAAGCATGGAAGCTTCATTTCTATTTAAAAATAAATAAATCTAAAAGTAGCTTGGCACAAGTTCCCTTCTCAGACGGAGTGCTAAAGGGCACGGGGCCCAATGGTAGTTTCTCCATGGGCGCGAGGCCATAACTTCCTACCAGCGCCAACCCAAAATCATATGCTTTTGCAGGTTTGCTTAAGGAATGTTCAACAGAGATTATGATTTTAACATGCCAAGAGATGCAATGAAATTTATGGAAATGTATGACAGTATACAGGGGTCACTGAAATGGTCCTCCAATATTCGCGATGGGGATTCCAGGGACAGTGACAAAATATTGTGTAATAGATTCCCCCTAAAGCATGAAGTCCAAGAGAGAAGGAGGGGTGAAATTCTTTATGAGAACATGCCAAAACCAAAACGTCGTCATTGGAATACCTACAAGAACAAGTACAATTGATATCTCTGATACATAAATATGTGGTATGGGCACAGCCATCCATAATAGAGTACATACAACAAGATCTGAGGTGTTGATCATAACTCGTTTCCTATAAAATTTCACAGGCAATCTGGCTCAGAGCTTTCAGATTCCCCCTTTCAGCCTTGGAAAATCATTCTCACACCCATTGTTACCATTTCCCACCTCCAAAACACATTATCAAAGGCCAAAGATTCATATTTGAAAATATTCGAGGCATAGCTCTTTCGGCTCTAGCCCATCTGTTCTTTTTCCCCATGTAACCTGGACGCTAGACCAGGCGCTAGTCTGACGGACGCTCATCCAATACATATCGAGCTCATCCTGAGCCGTCGATCTGTGCAGATTGAACGGTGTTTTCTCATCCCTGCCTCACCTATAGCCTACCTATTCACCGTCCGATCAAATCATAAAATCTATGGTTCGCGACACGCCTGTCCTAGTGGTCCCCGCGCCCAAAACACTGTTCAAAAGCGAGTGGTATGTATCGCACCGCCTTTCAGCGGTAGGCAGTAATTCTCCTTGGGCCAGCGATTCCATACAGCGCTCACCACGTGTCCTCGCGTATGGCCTGAATACCGCCCTCCATTGCGCATTATTGTTCGGACAAAGACGCGCAGCGATATTCATCACAACCATCCGATCTGAGAGCCTTCATCTGACGGTCATCACGCTCTGAAGCTGCACGGGATTTAATGCAGGCAAATCACACCTTGGGCCCACTTTCCATCGTCCCTGACGCTCTTTCAACCGTCGAACTCCTCCTGAGATCGTACGGCCAAGATTTCATCACCCCCGCTGTTGACCCGGTCTTCCTCCACATCATCATCCCACGTGTTTATCGAATCTTTCCCCTCCGCCATTTATACATTACATTCATATGTTTATTTTATTGTTCCGCATTACAAACTCTGTCCAGCCCTTCCTCCATTATTTCCACTAAATTTTCTTCGTCACTACCCTACATGTTTCCACCACTTCATCATGTCGCTCTGTTACACAGTCGCTTCCATTGCATTGTCGTCCCCCCTGCATTTTTTTTCTTCACATTTTTTTGTGTTTCACAGGTTGACAACAGCGGAGAATTATCATAATTTGCAGCATCCATTACAAGAGCCGAGCACACGTCAAAGGACCATTTTTCAGAGTAGAATTATGAAGAAAGTCCTCGGAAGCCAAATCGACAAGACTCCAATTTAAGAGGCAGGGTTCAAATTTGTCAAACCTTGCAGGGACATTCAAGGCGCCGATTTCACAGATGAAGATATCAATGGAGAAGATAAAGAATATCAGTGATCAGCAGAGAATTAAAGGTAGGTAGCTGAAGATTTTAGGGGCCTTGTCCTATCCTTTTGAAGTAGAGTACCGAATTGAAGATCCTACACATCATTCGAAATATCTATACACAGAAAACAATGTCCTCAAGGCTTTATTCCAACAGAGCTTTCTTTCCAGGAAAGGACGGATATTTGTGTGATTTTACTGCTTTTCCATGTCCCTGGAGAGATTTTTACCCAGTGCATTTATTTCAGTTAGCAGGCCATAGAGTATGAATAGCACAACATAGTCATTCAGCAGCATGGGCGCAAATTTTTCTGCCATTTTGTTTTAATTATACAAATTAAATGTTCATCACCTACCTCTTTTACTAGGTTTTGGTTTCTCCTATAAAAACCATGAAGAAATGCATTGTAAGGGTTCCAGATTTTTATCAGAATATTATGCGGTGAAAGGATTTTTGCAGACATTTTGTAAAATTCTTGTATGAAGGCTCAGAGCCCATAGGGTCTCAGTAAGGAGGAGTTCTATCTGTCAAAGAGGATTCTGGTCTTTGGTATTTCACAGTCTGTAACTCTCTTTATTGTGTTATATTAATAGAACATTTCATCTCATCCATCTTTCTTGTATCATGTTTTGGAATGCGAGTGGCTCACTGATTTCTGGTATGGATTCATCCTAGTTGATGTCCGTGCTCGGATCAGTCAAGCACTTTAAATATGGCTCATGCATGATATTCTGTTCCATTACTCATCTAAACCATACTTCTGCTATATTAGTTTCTTTGGGAGGGTGCTTTTAAAATGCTATTATCATGTATGGATTATTAGATTGGTAAGCCCATGCATGGTGGTATTGTATATTTGGGTATCAGCTCAATGTTAACTAGTATATTCTTAATACTTCTTTCACTACATACACCTTCTGATAATTTATGTCTGTGAAGTATTTCTGAATCGGCCCGCTTTGCAATAAACTGTCTCTGAATTGTCTGTTGCTTTTGTATTAGAGTTCTGCATCTTGCCTCTGCAATATCTCTTTTCATGTGTCAGTTTCTAAGAGTTTGGTCCCATTCTATCTTATTTCCCTATTTACAGGAGATAGCATTGTGAGCTGAAGTTGAAAACTTCATACATTACATTATATGCTCCTTGCTGTGCTAAGATGTCCTAGGCACTGGTCTATCACAACTCTAGGTTGTCTCTAGGAGCTACAACATCTTTCTGGTGCCGTTGCCGAGGTCGAATTTAAGAACATTAGAATCCCTGGGCCTCGAAAAAATTTTATTCACTCTTCAAGTAGGTGAGCATGGAGAGTTGAGAGTTGTAGATCCCTCACCTTGGCGACTCCACATTTGTTATTTGATAAATCTATTTGGAGTCCTGGCTCCTCGTAAGCCACACCTGAGGTCAGATATGTCTAAGCCAAAGACACCTTCAGTGTCTGACCCTGACCAGATTATACATAGAATAAATTGGAGGGAAAGGAAATCAGTCCATTCTAAGATTCCTGACTTCTCTGAAGAAGAATTTCCATCCTCTTCTTCTCAAGAAGCTCAAGTACCAGATCCTGACTTCACTTTGGGAGATATTGATTATTATTACTCAGATAGTCCACCTCGAGAGGGTATCAGAAATAAAAACATTCTTCATCCTACTCCTGAGGTTGAAGAGGTCAAGGAAGTAACTGAAGTATCTGCTGTTAACAGACCTTTTTTCCCCTCAACCCCTCAAGATGCAGTCGAGTATATTCCTATTATTATTCATACTCCACTTCCTCCTCTTCCTCCTCTTACTCATCAAACTATTGCACTACCTCCACCTCCTCCAATGGCTAATGTTCCAGCCTTCTTGATGAATAAATATGCTCCCCTGGCATTACCCCAAGTGTTGAATGATATGCCCCGAGATTATCTGAAGATCTTGCCCAGATTCAATGGAGAAAATGAGATCGATGCCCAAAAACATCTTGAGACCTTCTGCTCCTTTGCAGAGAACTTCAATGTTGAACATTTAGATGTGGTCTTAAGACTGTTTGTGCAATCTCTCGATGGTGAAGCTCGAAAGTGGTTTAATACATTGGTTGGCCGTTCTATTACCACGTGGGATAACATGGAAGATAATTTTCTCAGGAAGTGGGGAGAGAAAAAAGATCATGGAAATTGTCTCATTGAGTTCAATACACTAAATAAAAGACACAACGAAGGAGTGTCAGAATTTATCAAGATATTTAATAAATTATATCTGAGTCTCCCTGCTGACATGAAACCCCATCAAACTGCTGCTAAAGTTGTTTTTGTGGCAGCCTTTGATTCAGATTTTGGTTTCTCTCTCAAAGAAAGAAATTCTGCTACTCTGGATGATGCTCAGGCAGATGCACTAGAGTTGGAAGCAAAATTTTCCTCCACGGGTAAATTAAAAGGAAAATCTGAACAAGATTCTAGAAGAAGAGGAAAAGAGGAGGTGTCTACTTCTAGTCAGGACAGAGACTCAAACAAAATGGAAGAAATGAGCAAATTGATTAAGAAAATGGTCAAGCTAGAATTGCAAGCCAAGAATTCAGCCTTCAGGAATTTTCAGAATGGTCCAAACAAAGGATACAATCCTCAATATAGGAAACCACCCTTGCAAATATTGCCAAGGGAAGCAAAGGAGCAACAACATCAAGTACCACACCCATTGTACCTGGAAGGTCCAGTAGATGACTCCACTGAAGATGTTGCCTATGGACTGGAGGATGAAAATCTTGCCTTTTCAAATAGTGATGGAGAGGAATGCCCTTTACAAGGGAATGATGAAGCTGAGTGCTCATTGCAAAAAGAAGGAAAGATCAGAGACGCTAAAGAAGCAGAATTTGATCATTATTGTAAAAAATTTGATGATTTCAGGCAAGCACATTTCAATAGAAGATATGATCTCAAATCTTCTAGGAAGAGGAATCATACCCAAGAGCAAGAAGAAGAGCTACCCCAGAAGGAAGCTCCTGCTTAGGAGGAATCAACAATGCAGAAAGCTACAGAAAAAGGTAAGAAACCTCTAAACAAACCTTTGCAATCTAATGATCAAATTCCTTCTGCTCCAAAAGTAGTCATTCCTCCTAATACCGAGTCTGTGTCAAAGGAAGTCAAGCCCCCAATTGAAAACAAAGAGTCAAAAGAGGTTGTGATAGAAAAATCCCCTCCTGCTTTCAGTTTGCAAAAGGAACTTGGAAAGGTCAAAATCCCAGTCCCCTTGACTGAACTGTTGAAACAGCCAGCATATCAATCTCAAGTCACCTCTTTCATGCTCCCTCCATAAGCACCAATCATTCCAGATAGTCTCAACCTTCAAGAAGAGAGACCCATGGTATTTTCTGTCCCACATGTCGAGGAGATAGATCTCTCTACTCCTCCCTTCTATGTGTCTCTAGTAATCCATGACCTACTATTACATAACTGTATGCTAGATTCTGGAGCTTCCCACAATCTTATGCCGCTATCAGCCATGGAACAACTAGGTTTAAAAATCACACGTCCATACAAAGACCTCTACTCATTTGACTCCAAAAGAGTTAAATGCGTGGGGATGATCAAGGATTTGGTGGTCAATTTGGCCCAAATCACAGCAAAAAGTGTGGTAATGGACATCGTGGTGGCTAACATCCCAGCTCGTTTTGGTATGTTTCTATCAAGGTCCTGGGGGAAAAAAATCGGTGGATCACTCAAGATGGATCTAACATATGCCACAATCCCAGTTTTCAGAGGCCAAGAGAGGAGGTTATACAGGGAGACTAGATTTGTCAAGATGGTGACTAAGGCTGACAATTATGTAAATTCACCAGTCTACAGTAAGGAAGGATATTTTTCATGCTTGATACTGGAAGAAGATCAATATTATGTTCATGAACCATCCTTCTGCCAGATCAAGAGTGAGCAGCCCTCAGAGAACATGGAAGCAGGAATATGGACACTACATTTTGATGGAGCAAATTCAAAAGAAGGAAATGGAGCTGGAGTGTTATTGATTTCTCTTGCAGGCAAATGGATCCCATTGACTTTCAAATTAGAATATGAAGCCACCAATAATGTGGCTCAATATGAAGCACTTCTGTTGGGATTGCAGACAGCCAGGAGCATGGGTATACAAAGCTTAAAAGTTCTGGGAGATTCAGAACTGGTGGTCAGGCAAGTCAAAAATCAGTGTCAGACCAAACATCCTAGGCTAAGGGCTTATAGGAAGGAAGTTTGGGATATGGTATAGAACTTCTTCTGGGCATTCAATATCCATTTCATGCCTCGATAATAGAATAGGATGGTTGATTCCCTCGCTATGGCTGCTAGCACATTTCGACCACCTCAAAACCCTCTTTTAAGATATGAAGTAGAGGTGCGTTATCGGCCTTCAATCCCAGATAACGTCAAGCACTGGCAGGTATTTGAATATGAAGAACAGATGAAGAGATTCCTGGAAACAGTGGGAGAATTCTCCAATATGGAGATTGATGATGAAGAAGAGGTAGAGTCTGAAGATATTTCAAAAAGAAATTGGGAGGAAAAAGTGGCAGGTAACAAAGTGTTGCAGTTAAAGAGAAACATAATACCTAGAGGACTGGTGCCTTTAGAAATATTATTTGACAAGAATGATGTCCCATTGCAGCCAGGCAGAGTGGTAGAAGAGAATCAGGTAGAAGACCTAAATTTGGGTACTGAGGCTGATCCCAAAATTGTAAAACTGTCTAAGAAGATCCAGGGAGAATATAAAGAGCTATATCAGAAATTATTTCAGTCTTACAAATATGTGTTTTCATGGTCCTATCAGGATTTGAAAACTTTTGATATTAGTATTATGCAGCACAAAATTCCATTGAAAGCAGATGCAAAGCCCCATAAGCAGAAGCTCAGACAAATAAATCCCCTGCTGCTGCCTTCTATTGAGAAAGAAATTAAGAAGCTGCTGAAAGCCAAAATAATTGTACCTTTAAGGTACTCTGAATGGGTGGCAAACCTTGTCCCTGTACGAAATAAGAATGGAGAAATAAGGTTGTGTGTGGATTTTAGAAATTTAAACAGAGCATCGTTAGAGGATAATTATCTGCTCCCTAAAATGGACCACATCTTGTAGAAAGTAGTTGGAGCTTCTAGGATGTCAATGATGGATGGATTCTCTGGTTATAACCAGGTGACTGTACTTCTAGAGGATCAAAAGAAGACTGCTTTCACCACACCATGGGGTACATTCATGTATGCCAGAATGCCTTTTGGATTGATTAATGCAGGGGCCACTTTTCAGAGGGCAATGGACATTGCTTTTGTTGGGGAGCAGGATAAATTCCTGGTGGTCTACCTTGATGATATCACTGTATTTTCCAAAAATGATGCTGAGCGCATTGAACATCTGCAGAGAACTTTTGAGAAATGCAGAAGGTATGGTATCTCTCTGAATCCTCATAAGTCTTTATTTTCATTAGAAGAGGGAAAGCTTTTGGGCCATATCGTGACTAAATATGGGGTGAAGATAGATCCTAAGAGGGTAGAGGTTATAAACGGTATTGCTTTTCCCAGGAATAAGAAATAAGTACAAGTATTCCTAGGGTGCATTAACTTCTTGAGAAGGTTTATCCCTAACTATGCTGAGATATTTAGGCATATAACAGATATGCTTAAGAAGAATAATGAGGTAAAGTGGTCACAAGAATCACGGAAGGCATTAACCAGGATAAAGAATGCTTTTGCAGAAGCCCCTGTGCTAGCTGGACCAGATTATGATAAACCTTTCATGATTTTTTCTTTTGCATCACCTCATACAATAGCAGGAGTTTTATTACAGAAAAATGAAGAAGGGTATGAACAGCCTATTTCCTTTTTCAGTCAAGTGCTTCGTGATGCAGATTTAAAATACAACATATTGGAAAAGCAAGCATATGCCCTAGTGAAATCCCTCAAAGCATTCCGTGTATATATTTTACAGTCCCACGTCACTGCATTTGTGCCTGCGGCTGCTGTAAAAGATACCCTTATTCAGGGGGATAGTGAAGGAAAAAGGGGCAAGTGGATTGCTAAAATACAGGAATATGACCTGGAAATCTGCCCTACTAAGCTAATTAAAGGACAGGGGCTCGCCAAAATGTTATCAGAATCAAACTACCAAGCTTTGGGCATAAATTTTTCCATTATAGCAGGAAAAGAATCTGAGGAGAAAGAAGAACGACATGGAATTGGAGTAGCTACCCCAGAAACACATCTAAAGTACCTCACCAGTCCATGGTACAAAGAGATAGTAGAATATCTCCTTACACTCAGCTACCCTCAAAGTTGTGACAAAACTAAATACAGAGCGCTGACATTGAAATCACAGAAGTATATAGTCGCCAATGGCCGGCTATACTGGCGAGATCCCTCAGGCATCTTACTCCTGTGTCTCACAGAGAATGAAGTCGAGAGTATTATAACAAAATTCCATGAAGGGATCTGTGGAGGCCATTACAGCTGGAGGGCCACAGCTCATAAAATTATGAAAGCTAGCTTCTATTGGCCAAAGCTTTTTGGAGATGTTTTTGCTAGAATAAGAGCATGTGATAAATGTCAGAAATTTGCTGAAAGACAAAAATTGACACCTTTTCCCCTGATTCCAGTGCATGTGGATGAACCATTCAAACAATGGGATATTGATTTTATAGGTGAGATACATCCCCCATCAAGTGGACAACATAAATGGATATTAACAGCCACAGATTATTTCACCAAATGGGTGGAAGCCATACCTACAAGGAATGCTACAGATAGTGTGATCATAAAGTTCATGGAGGAAAACATCATATCCAGGTTTGGCTACCCTGCTAGGATAGTGATTGATAATGCACAGGCCTTCAAGTCTGCAAAATTTATGAATTTCTACCAGCAATACAATATCATACTGAGTCACTCTACAGCTTACTATCCATAAGGAAATGGCTTGGCAGAGTCTTCAAATAAAACTCTGGTGAGGACCTTGAAGAAGACGATCAATGAAAATCAGAAGAACTGGGATTCCTAATTTAAATTTGCTCTATGGGCTAATAGAATCACCAACAAGAGAGCAACTGGAAAATCTCCCTATGAATTGGTATATGGACGAGCTGCAGTTTTTCTTGTATAGATGGCTTTACCAGTGGCCCGCTTCATGCAAGAAAGCCAGGAGGAACCTGATGATATGATCAGGAGAATCAATCAATTGGTGGAATTAGAAGAAACACAGGGTCAGGTGAATCAGAGGTTAATAGAATATCAAGAGAAAATGAAACAAATTTTTGATCAGCACGCAAAAGACAGGAAACTGCAGATTGGTGATTTGGTGCTCAGATGGGATATCTGGAGAGCTGAGAAGGGAAAACATGGTAAATTCAACCCCCTCTGGTTTGGTCCTTTCAAAATTGTGGAACAAGGGGGCAATAATAATTTCAGGTTGGAGAATTTACAGGGCGACTTGCTGGATGCCCCTATAAATGGTCAATTTCTTAAACCCTATTTCCAGTTCTAATCCAGGCAGAGACAGCCTGATGTATTATATTGTATGATAGTTTCCTTCTTGTTTTCGTTTGAATAATGTGGGTGTCATTATGAATTATAAAGTCAAAAATGGAGGTGCTGGAGAAGAAGAGTCTGTATATAGGATGATCAGAGGGTCTGCGAGTTCTCGACACGTCTAGGGATGAACGTGTCGTCCCCAGGTGGAGCCAATGTTGATCATAATTCGTTTCCTATAAAATTTCACAGGAAATCTGGCTCAGAGCTTTCAGATTTCCCCTTTCAGCCTTAGAAAATCATTCTCATGCCCATCGTTACCATTTCCCGCCTCCAAAACACATTATCAAAGGCCAGAGATTCATATTTGAAAATATTCGAGGCATAGCTCTTTCGGCCCTAGCCCCTCTGTTATTTTTCCCCATGTAACCTGGACGCTAGACCAAGCGCTAGTCTGACGGACACTCATCCAATACATATCGGGCTCATCCTGAGCCGTCGATCTGTGCAGATCGAACGACGTTTGCTCCTCCCTGCCTCGCCCGTAGCCTACCTATTCACCGTCCGATCAAATCATAAAATCTACGGTTCGTGATGCGCCTGTCCTGGTGGTCCCCGCGCCCAAAACACTGTTCAAAACCGGGTGGTATGTATCACACCGCCTTTCGGCGGTAGGCAGTAATTCTCCTTAGGCCAGCGATTCCATACAGCGCTCACCATGTGTCCTTGCGTACGGCCTGAATACCGCCCTCTATCACGCATTATTTTTCGGACAAAGACATGCAGCGATATTCATCACAGCTGTCTGATCTGAGAGCCTTCATCTGACGGTCATCGCGCTCCGAAGCTGCACGAGATTTAATGCAGGAAAATCACACCTCGGGCCCACTGTCCATCATCCCCGATGCTCTTTCAACCGGCGATCTCCTCCTGAGATTGGACGGCCAAGATTTCATCACCCGCGCTGTTGACCCGGTCTTCCTCCACGTCATCATCCCACGTGTTTATCGAATCTTTCCCCTCCGCCATTTATACATTGCATTCATATGTTTATTTTATTGTTCCGCATTACAAACTCTGGCCAACCCTTCCACCATTATTTCCACTACATTTTCTTCATCACCACCCTGCATGTTTCCGCCACTTCATCACGTCGCTCTGTTACATAGTTGCTTCCATTGCATTGTCGTCCCCCCTACATTTTTTTTCTTCACAGTTTTGTGTGTTTTGCAGCTTGACAACGGCGGAGAATTATCATAATTTGCAGCATCCATTACAAGAGTCGAGCACACATCAAAGGACTATTTTTCAGAGCAGAATTATGAAGAAAATCCTCGGAATCCAAATCGACAAGACTCCAATTTAAGAGGTAGGGTTCAAATTTGTCAAACCCTGCAGGGACATTCAAGGCACCGATTTCACAGATGAAGATATCAATGGAGCAGATAAAGAATATCAGTGATCAGCAGAGAATTAAAGCCAGGTAGCTGAATATTTTAGGGGCCTTGTCCTAGCCTTTTGAAGAAGAGTACCGAATTGAAGATCCTGCACATCATTCGAAAGATCTATACATAGAAAAAAAATGTCCTCAAGGCTTTACTTCAACAGAGTTTTCTTTCCAGGCAAGGATGGATATTTGTGTGATTTTACTGCTTTTCCATGTCCCTAGAGAGATTTTTACTCAGTGCATTTATTTCAGTTAGCAGGCCACAGAGTACGAACAGCACAGCATAGTCATTCAGCAGCATGGGCACAAGTGTTTCCACCATTTTTTTTTAATTATGCAAATTAAATGTTCATCATCTACCTCTTTTACTAGGTTTTGGTTTCTCCTATAAAAACCATGAAGAAACGCATTGTAAGGGTTCCAAATTTTTATCAGAAAATAATGCAGTGAAAGGATTTTTGTAGACATTTTGTAAAATTCTTGTATGAAGGCTCAGAGCCCATAGGGTCTCAGTGGGGAGGAGTTCTATCTGTCAAAGAGGATTCTGGTCTTTGGTATTTCACAGTCTGTAACTCTCTTTATTGTGTTATATTAATAGAACATTTCATTTCATCCATCTTTCTTGTATCATGTTTTGGAATGCAAGTGGCTCACTGATTTCTGGTATGGATTCATCCTAGTCGATGCCCGCGCTCAGATCAGTCAAGCGCTTTAAATATGGCTCATGCATGATATTATGTTCCATTACTCATCTAAGCCATACTTCTGCTATATTAGTTGCTTTGGGAGGGTGCTTTTAAAATGCTATTATCATGTATGGATTATTAGATTGGTAAGCCCATGCATGGTGGTATTGTATATCTAGGTATCATCTCAATGTTAACTAGTATCTTCTTAATACTTCTTTCACTACATACACCTTCTGATAATTTATGTCTGTGAAGTATTTCTGAATCGGCCCGCTTTGCAGTAAACTGTCTATGAATTGTCTGTTGCTTTTGTATTAGAGTTTTGCATCTTGCCTCTGCAGTATCTCTTTTCCTGTGTCAGTTTCTGAGAGTTTGGTCCCACTCTATCTTATTTCCCTGTTTACAGGAGATAGCATTGTGAGCTAAAGCTGACAACTTCATACATTACATTATATGCCCCTTGCTATGCTAAGATTTCCTAGGCACTGGTCTATTACAACTCTAGGCTATCTCTAGGAGCTACAACATGAGGTATGGATGCAACCATTCAGTGAGAATGATCTTCAAATAGACTCAGGTATGGTCTGAGCCATCCAATCAAAAGAGTCATGCATATAGTCATGATAAATAAAATCATCTCGTAGCTAGGATTTTATCAGAAAAAACCCAGGGTCTTACACTCCATATCGACTTGAACAGGTACAACTTCAAGCATGTGAATGAATGAGCTAAAGTCGAACATGCAAGAAAATCACTTGATTACTAGCCAATGATGAAAGTTGTTAACAAGCGCGAGATAAACCACCAATAATGACAATGGTTCTCAAGGTACCACTAGTAAAATTCATGGTATGTGATCAATGAGCTGAAGTCAAACATCCGCGAAATCACTTGATCGAAGGCCAATGATGAGAACCAATCGTCGAATGCGAAGAAATTTCCATTGCGACATGCAAGCTCTAATGTACTAGAAGGGAGTCTCTAGATAAACTTCCTGGATAATGAGCTAAACTTGACAGGAAGTGACCGGTCGAAGGAGGGCCATAATTTTTCTTACATCATCAAAACGAGATAGAGGAACAAGATGATAGTGATTCAGGACTATACAGAGGATTAGGGGTGAAAACTGCAAAAGGAAACTTCTCTTGAACATATTGGTGACACGACTCCAGAATTTGGTAGTATTTGACATCAAGGAATCTGAGGTCATAATGACATGGCAAAGAGCAGACGAGAGGTCAAAAAAGATAACCCAAACCCATGGACAAAAAATTACAAATGTGGGATGTCCCCAACCCAACATGAACTATAGACAAGTGTCATGTTCAAGAGTGACATATTGCCAACACGACTGAGAACTAGTTTCATTTCCCCCCACCATTTCTAGCGAGTATTCCAATTATTTTTGGAAAAAGTCTTGAAGGGGATAGCATATTCTTGTCATATAAGTTTGTCCTTCGGACAAATCCATCCTAGTACATTTTACAAGCCCTAAGAGGGAGGAACTCGGTAACGTCATGGTGACGATTTCCAATGTCATTAAGTTTTAACGAGTCTGAGTTTGAAAAGAAGCAAAAAAGAAAACTCCAGTGGGTCCCTTTTCGTAGGTAGTCTCCCAAATCTGAAAACATAGAAAACAATATCTGAGAGAACCTCTTAGCAATGTTCGACTAAGGTATTCCTTTTTCGTAAATAATCTGTCGCAGCCCAAAAAAGAGGTAAATGTATACTGGGAAGATGACGTTTCACAGCCTCTAACGAGTTCAAAATGACAAGAGTCTCGGCAATCTTTTCAATTTTTGAGAGTCAGAAAAGCGTTGAAATATGGCTCCATGGGGTGAATTTTTCGTGTTTTCACTGAGTCTGAAAAGTAATAAAATATAACTCGTCACTTCATCGTTGTCATTATTGAAGACCTGCTTCTACATAAGAAACAAACGTAAAACCCATTTTACGAGATAAAATAATAAAATAATCGAAAAATAAGCTTAAAAACCTAATTAGGGTTTCAAAAAGGTTATAAAATGATGCAAATAGTAAAAATAATTTAATTTTCACTTTTTCACCTATTGTGAACATTTTACCACTTTTTACTGTGAATTTGTGGAGTTGACAGCAAGAAATCCAGTAGGTCATTCCCGAATCCTTTTTCTCCAGGTAAGAGCTCTCATCTTTTCCTGCATTTTAAACCATGTTTCATTTCCTGCATTTTTGTTTTTGATACACTTTGAGGGAAGTTTGTCATAGGTTGGTCGCGGCGGTTGGCACAGGTTTCAGGCATGGAGTCGCACGAACCTGCCTAAAATTTTAAAGGGGAGGCGCTAATCGGTGTTCTTATTTGCAAAACAACAAAACCAATAGCTGCGGCCAAAAATTACATAAATTTCTCCTAAAATTCTCAATTTAAATGATTCAAATATCAAACTTGTGGCTAATGGGAGCCTCAATTATGGTTTTGCAGGGAAATCAACAGCCAAAATGGTCATCGAGTGGAAAGAATGAGAGCAATGGGAGGAAGATGGACAATCCATGGGAAATGATGCATGCATGGATGCCCTAAGAGATTGTGGGCTCTTGAAATTCTTCCTAACACTGTGTCTACGACTCAACTAGAACTATTGTAGTATCTGATCATTGTGTGGGACACCGATCAGGAAAGATTCATGATTCGTTACCAAGAGTTAGAGATAGAAGTCTATGAAATTTATTTCATCACTGGATTGTCACGGAGGGGAGAGAAACCAATCCTGACAGGTACCCAGCCCCTTGGTGAGAGCATGGGCATGCCAATAAGCAGAGTTTTCCCAAGAGCAAAGAAAGGATCAAAGAGCGACAAAGTGGATATTCAAACAATACCTAACTTGGCACTATGGGTAGTGCTACACACTATAACTCAAGTCGATGGATCTTAATCTCCTCATGAAGCTACAAAGACACAACTTCAACTTGTCGTGGATTGCATGAATCCAACCATCTACAATTGGGCAGAAGCCATAAAAATCAACTTGAAGTGTCAGTTAATGAAGTGAAAGAATGGAAAGCTAAAACAATTTGGATATAGGTCCATCTTAATACCGTTCATCCTAGAACAGTTGTCGATATTACAACGTCGGGAGGTGATAGTACCTACACCACCAGCACGAGAGCCACAGATGGTCTGTTGGGTGGAGTTGATGCCTCAATCAGGAGGTGGCAAACATATGTCATGGAAGCCCGACTGGCTCCGCCAAAAACTCATCATCGTAGAGTACTGGTCATACACCAACACCAATTTCATGGGTGATCCAGACCTTCCACTCCCAGAAGAAGAGGACGGGGATGAAGTTTTGGGTAAAATCTCATTTTTTTATTTTGATGAGTACTATGATTTTTTTGTTTATATATGTTCTAATATTTATCCATGCATTGCACATTTTGGCCCAGAGAGACCTGCATGGATGTCCACCATAGCACAGAGGGTCCCACGCAATTTTGAGGTGACCCCTCAAGGTGAGGGAAGCGAGGAAGAAGATATCACACGCAACTTGGAGGGACTCACAAGCGGGATCCCATATTACGTGAGATTCGAGGATGTTCCTCATGCGTATTAGAGGCACACTGCAGGGGTGTCTAACCGCATCCACCGATTACTGAGGCGGGTTGTGCGTGCAGTGACATGTTATCATGAGAACCATGCTGATTAGATGCCTAGGGTTTATTTCTGCATATTTTTTGAGAGACATGATGTCTCAAGATGTAACGAAAAACACATATATTTTTTCAACTTATGATGCATGTGGATGCAGACAATCGATATATATATATATATATATATATATATATATATATATATGCTTATTTTCCTGTCTAAATCTTATTATGCAATGATGAATGCTTTTACAAATTCTGCAAATGTATATCTAATACAAGATTGGATACTACATTAGTTAATGTATTCATTCTTCTAGGAATATGTTGATATGTGATATAATCAAAATTCCTTTCTAACAAATGAACACATAAATAAAACCTCAAAATCTGAGGGTTTCTAATAGAGTAATTCCCATTGACCTAGAGAACAACAAGATGAGGGTCTAGGTTCACAATTAATTCATGAATGTCGAGAGCAATGGCTTTGGTTAAGAGTTCACTAACTGCACTATATTCAATGAAATTGTTGGTTTTTTTTCCTAGACAAATACCTTGAAGCTCCACCAACTCATCGTTAGGATCATAAATCACCCAAGTTGTGGAAGACAGGTTCCGGGTACTACGGGAAGCACCATCAGTGAAACTGACATAAGGAGTAACAAAAATATACACAGTAATCAAAGACATAATAAGCAGGAAAAATTGCTCACAAAGCACACCAAGCCAAAAAATGTACAAAAATGAAAAACACACTTATGTGCAAAAGGACATGCACGAGAGACTCATGCATAATATTTTTTGAGGTACAACCCATTTCTGGGCTAATTCAAAGGATAAAATTCATAGTCAATCAGCTCATAGGCCTCGTTATGCAAAATGCGCTTAACGATATAGGTCCCATGCCACATTGGTTCAAATTTTCCTACCCCCAGCTTATCGTGAGCTTGGTCATACAAAAGGACTAAGTCTCCTTCTACAAAGGTACGAGGGGAAACCGTCTGGTCAAAATGGGCTTTGACCCACTTTTTCTGTGCTTCTATGACTAGAGCAGAAAAGTGGCAAGTTTCATCTAGCCTCTCCAAATATAGAAGAGGTTTTTCCTCAGGTGAGGTGTTAGGCAGTAATTCAACAACTATCTTGAGAGAAGGGATTTCACATTCAATCGGAAGGGTAGCTTCCAGACCGTAAACAAGCTGGAATGGGGTGAATTTGGTTGCATCCTTCACTGAGGTTCAGTAAGCCCAGAGAGATGAAAACAACATGAGATTCCAATTGGACTTGTGCATACCAATTGTACACTGAAGCATGGTGACTAAAACCTTTTTCACAGCTTCAACCTGGCCATTGGCCTGGGGGTAGTACAAATTTGAGTTGTTGTGTCGTGGAACCAACTTAGTATTCAACTCAACCATCATATAATGGAGAAAATGAGAGCCATTATCGGTGACAATGGCTTGAGGCACACCAAACCTAGTAATCACATGATTGACAAGAAATTGTGCAGCCGTCTTACTGTCAGCTGTGAGTGTAGGCATTACTTTGGCCCATTTAGTGAAGTATTCTATGACTACGATAATATAAGTATGCCCCCCCACTGAGTGAAGGTTTTACGTCATAAAATCGATGCCCCACTTCGCAAAGGGACCAATGGTAATGACGGGATGGAGGTGTGCAGGTGGTGCACGCATATTTCACTAGTAAATCTAGCATTCGTGACATTTATGTACAGCGACAATACAATCTTTGAAAATGGTAGGCCAGAAATATCAAGCATGAAGGATTTTTTGCGCAGTAGCATACCCAGACATGTGACTACCATATGCACCAAAATGGCAGTCATTGAGAACTTTTTCAGCTTCCTTAAGGGTCAAACATCGATGGAGAACAGAATCAGCTCCAATGCGGTATAGGGTATCTCTGACTATGTGATAGGATTGTGAATGATGACAGATACGTCGACGAGCATATTTCATCAACTCAGATCAAAAGGTGTAAATCTAGAGATAAACGATGGTATCACCATACCATGGATCGAGGGTGCTAATCAGAAAAAGAGTGTCATCTGGAATGCATTCCTCAGAACCAGAGGGAGTAGAAGCAAAAGGTAAAGAATAGAAAAATCAACAAAAAACAACGATTTCTTCGATTTGGCAGTAGTGAACTCCAAATCAAACTCTTGGAGGATAACTATCCATTTCAAGTATTTTCCCCCCAGTATTTTTCAAGTCAATATATAGTTCATGGGTTTCAATCCGAAATCATGGTTACTGTACGAAGTAAAATATAATGGAGAAAACATTGGAGAGCTTGAACAAATACCAACACCAATTTCTCGACATGTGCGTAACGTGTTTCCATATCGAGAAGATTGTAGCTCAAATAATAAATGACGTTATCATCGCTGTCGTTGTCGTCCTGTACCAGAGCCATGGAAATAGTGCTAAATGCAACATCCAAATATAGGGAATAGTCGCGATGATAATTGGGTGGACGCAAAAGAGGAGCATTTATAAGCAATGTCTTTAGTGCATCGAAAGATTTTTGGGCAATCTCATCCCAGAGGAATGGGACGCCTTGCTTAAGAAATCGTGTGAATCCTTTGGCTACTTCAGCATAGTTCGATATAAAATGGCACAAGAAATTAGCTTTCCCTTGCAAAATCTACAACTGATTTAAAGAGGAAGGGGAGGGGAGATTGACAATAGGTTCGACCTTAAGAGGGTTGAGACAAATTCTATCTTTAGAAATGATAAACCCAAGGAGTCTACCGAAATCGACGCAAAAGACAAACTTATGCAGATTGAGCCAATTGTTGTAGCATCTACAATGAAGAAAATTTGATGGAGGTGATCCAGGTGGTCTTTATGTTTAGCGGAATGAGCTAGAAGGTCATCCAAGTAAGGTTGAACAATGTGCTTAATATCATGGAAAGTGTATGAAATTGATCGTTGGAATGTGGCACCAACATTCCTAAGGCCAAAAGGGAGCTTCTTGTACGGGAAGGTGCCCCAAGGACAAATGAAGGTATTATTATGTTGATCGGCCAGTAAAATAATGATATGGTTGTAACCAGAAAACTTGTCCATAAGGGAAACAATCTCACTCCTAGCACATTCATCAATGATCTGGTCAATTAAAGGAGTGGGATAGTTATCCTTAGGACAAGCGTGATTGATGTCATGGTAATCCACATAGACTCGGAGAGTACCTTGATTTTTATCCACAGGGAAGATGTTAGAGACCCAATCTGTCAATGGGATCGAATAAATGAAGCCAGCCTTGAGAAGTTTTTCAACTTCTCCCTTTATGGCGACTTCCTTTCTAGGGTGCATGGGACGAAGATGTTGGTGAACAGGCTTTGCATTATGATAAGTATGAATGTCATGCACAACTATACTCGGATCGATGTCAGGTATTTCTTCGTAGGAACAAGTGAAAAAATCTCGAAACTCTCTAAAGAGACTAGTATAGACCTCAATCTCATCAGGAGAATAGGGCACCTGAATCTGGATGTTCTCGACAACTTCTAGTTTAACGGAGAAGTAAATAGGCATCGTTTGTGTAATGTTCTCCATGTTACCTTCCACAAAAACTTCATGGGTACAAGATGGGAATTTGAAGCAGATGGGAAGGAGCTTGGGAAGAAAATTTCTCAAGACAAGTAGACACGGCCCCAAGGCTAGGCATAAAGGAGGAACGAGGATGACTATCATCCTAGGGAGGATCCTTAAGAGACATGGTTTCCACGATGGCCTCATCAGTTGGGAACGTCTCATTCAAGGGATCAAGAGAATCTAAAGCGTTGAGCCAAGGGGATTGAGAATACGTGTTGAGGGACACACTCACAAGAGTATGATCAGAGGGAGGAGGAGCCGAAGCCAAGATAACTTCACAATAATCAGTTTCTATTGCGCTTAACGGCATCATGTCACCAAACGAATCAATCCTCTCAGGCGAAGGGATGATCCATGGATCAGAAGACATGGAGATCATCTTGACATGAGTGGTGTTGGGTAGAGGAAGAAAAGACCCATAAGGCCGGGATCTTTGAAAAGTCACGACCCTATGATCTCATAAGGCATAGGAATGTGATCTACATATGGAACGTTTCTCTTGGAGGAGGTGGAATTGAAAAAGGGTAATTGATCGATAGTGATGATATTTCCTTTGTGTGGGAATCGAAGAACATGAAAGAGAGTGGATGGGATGCATAGCATGGCGTGAGTCCAACTTCGACCAAGAAAAATTTTATAATTGAGCTTGGCATCAACGAATTCAACCTCAACATTAATCGTTTTCCCTTCTAACATGATAGGTAGGCTGGCGAGAACACCAATAGGGCGAGATTCCCTTCTATCGAAAACTTCTAAAGCATTTAGAGATTGATTAAGGGTTGGAGAACCAATGGCTTTCCAGCATGAAACAAACATGATGCAAGTAGATGCACCTTCGTCCACAACCACTCGATGGATATTATTTCCATTAATCCCAACTTGCATAATCAGGGCAAGCTGGTGAGGGAGATGCGGAACGAAATTTTCCAAATCAAAAGTGATAATGCTTGAATCGGCAGGGTCCACCCCTCTGATAGCAGATAGAAAAGCCTTCCGTTGTGATGGACAGCTCTGAAGAACTTCCAGTGCAGACATAGCGGATGGCACCTGAGCCAAATCCTCTACAATACTATAATTTTGAGCAGCACAAGTGTTTGGGTTATAGGAAGACTTACGAAGCACACCTTGAGAAGGTGGTTGTATGACAGGCTTAGGACTGGGCCTTTCAATATGAAGAGGGCCAGAAGCAGGTGGGGGAGGAGGACCATCTATGATCTCTTTCCCTGCTACCTGACGCGGTTCGTTATAATCCTTTGATCTAGTAGCAATGGATATGGATGCAACACCATTCATCATGAAAACCTGAGAGCCAAAAGGGGCGAAGGACTGAGTTTTCTCCACCATCTGAGTTTGTTGCGATGGGAATGGTTCTTTAAGAAAAACCAGAGTGCCTTGAGTTCCTTTGAGCATTCGACTCACCTCGGCCCATCATGGATAGTCCTTGGTGTAGTTCTCATCGTCACATATCAGACAAGGGTACTTTGGTTTACGTTTTGAACCATCATCAACATTGGGTTTATGAGAATCCTATTTTTGGGTATCGGATTTGGCATTACCTTTCCCCTTTTTCTTACCTTCAGAAGCTTTATCCACCGGGGTGGACTGGAAAACATTCACTTCCATGGTCTTACCAGGATTTGGAGGTGGCTAAGAAGCAGTATTTTTGGAAGAAGTAGATTTTTTCTTTGTAGGATCACGAGAAGACTTACGAGAAGTCTGAGACCCAGAACAAATGATACCATCGACGGATGGCGTCGCCAATGCTTTGGAAGTTCCATGTCGCGGAGCATCGAGCAAGATTTCATACAACATGCTAGATTGAGAGTACATGAGATCGAGGTACTGGGCATGAGTGATGGCTTGTTCCTTAGTAACACATGCCCCCATAGCGATGTCCTTGGAAATCAAACTGATAAAAGAGGTAGTAAACCAATCAGTCAGAAGTTAATCAAGGATCTCAAGCTTGATCAAACGACAACGCCCCCTCCATTCATGAATATGATCGGAGATATGAGCAGCCATATCTTATTTCAAGGATTTTAGGAGGTGCGTCCCAGTTTGATAACGAACTAGTAACTGAAAGTGCATGATAAATTCCATGGATAGAGAGTTTAAATCTTGAAAGATGTCGTGGGAGCTCAATGTACCACTTTGCAGTGGCACCAGTGAGATTCCTTTGGAAAAGACGTAAATGAATCGAATCATCAACCCAGGAGTTAGAGGAGCACCATAGATGTTATGGAATAACATGTGCCTGGGGGTCTTATTTGGACTTGCCTTCAAATTTGGACTCCTAAATTCCTAGCTTATAAATGAAATAAGGATCGGAACAAATATCCTACCTCAGTCCAATTTTTTTGTTGTGGCATGCGACAGCGATACTTCGATCTTTGTATTCATGCCTTGCACTCCATGTTGGTGATGATGTTCATGCATCTGCACAAAGATAAAACAAACAATGACATTGTACAAGAATATACATTCATCTACAACTATTCAGCTAGTCAAGGAAAGCTAAACACTTTGCATATAAATGGAAACAAAGTTGGAACCAGAAACAAGTCATGTATTATTAATAAATCAAAAAGAAGTTTACAACCTTATGCCTTGACGTTGTTGATCTCCTTCGACAGGTTCAGTCGGGCGCACTCAAGCATTCGTTCGGCATTCAACTCGATGAGGAAATGGGCTTAAACTCTCTCTCAACAATGGATTCTTCTTTTCTTTCTTCAAAACACCAGCTATACTAATGACTGTTCAGCTAGCTGAATCAATGTGAGGAGGAAGAATTTATAGGAGAGGAGGAGGTGGTTTGGGATCCCACATAAGGTGGAGGAGAGGTCTATCCCTTTGGGGAGTTGCATAATTGTAGGAACTAACAAGCCAAAGGGAGGAACTGGATGTGATTCAGTCAAACAAACCATGATGACTCTGCTCACGAAGTTTTTAAGCATGGCAGCTTCATTTCTATTTAAAAGAAAATTCCAAAAGCAGCTCAATGCGGGTGCCCCTCTGAGACAAAGCGCCAAAGGATGCTGGGCCCAGTGTTAATTTCTCCATGGGCACAAGGCCATAACTTCCTACCAATGTCGACCCAAAATCATATGCTTTTGAAGCTCTTCTTAAGGAATTATCAACAGAGATTATGATCTTAACATGCCAAGGGATGCAATGACATTTATGGCAATGTATGACAATATACAGGGGTCACTGAAAAGGTCCTCCAATATTCGGGATCAGGATTGCAGGGATGGTGACAAAATAATGTGTAACAATCTGTCTAATGAGCGGCTCAAATTGATTACGAAATTACAATATTTTACAAGGAAATTTTACATATGTTTTTAGCTTCGGGGGTGCTGCCCCCGAAACCCCCCGCCAAGGGGGGCGACGACGATTAAACAACGGGCAGCTTTTCTGGGCCATTAAGGACAGGGGTCCAATGTGGCGATACATAAAGAAGATAATTAGGCTCCACGCCCAATAATATCCCACTTGGATACTGATTATAGCAACTCCACCGCTACTTCATTTGCTAGACAATGACTCCACTTTAGACCTGGTTGTTTCTCATCTTCATCATCATAATTGAAGACCAATTGAAACTTAGCAGAATCTCAATTTCTCCCTGGTTACAACTTTTGTTAACATATATGTAGGATTCTGGATAGTGTGTATCTTTTCCAGCTTCAAATTTCTATCTTCCAACACTGACTGTATGAAATGGTACTTGAACTATATGTTTTTAGTCCTGGAATGAAATGTTGAGTTCTTTGCAATATGAATGGTGTTAGTCATCAATATTTTTCACCTGTTGATGATGACTAGTTTTTAAAGCCAAGTTTTCTAGTAGCTGATCTCCAATTTGTCAAATTTGTCAGCTCGAAAACACCCATAAACATTTTGCCCTCCTACCTTTTCAATAAGCCTATGATGAGAAAAAACCTAATTTTCAAGCCCTATCTAGTCTCAGTCATACAAACTTGTCCATCAGCTATCATAAGCTAAAGTCATCTGCTGTCATTCACCCTCATCCCCAGCTCATTCATTAACCAACTGATTGATAAGAATGTCAGCTACCCTACCTCTGGTCATATCTCATCTTGGGATCTGATCATACTAAAGAGAATACTCCAAATCTGCCAAAAATCTCCCCTAAGTTAGGTAGTGGCGCTTTAGGAAATCCTCCCTTGGAAAATTATCCTAAGCCAAAAGAACCTTTGTCTAACACCAACCAGTCATAGATCACCTTCCTATTCTGCAAACAAAGTTTGATACACCCTTAGGTTGTGCCACTAACAAGCCTTGGTGTCTTAGCAGTGCATGTTTCAAAAGCCAAACTCATATCATGTTGCTCTATAGTGTTTCAATGTCTTTTTCAAAGCAGAAAGGTACCAGTGTTCCAGAAGACATTATTAAACTAAACATGAGAAGACAGTTGCTTCTCATGTTGTTTTGAGCCTGGGATGCAAGTACTAGTCAGAGAGGTAATTCAATGAACACCTGCAAACACAGTCAAAAGGTTAGTGACTTATGACTACCAAGTAATACTCTGCAGATACAAGTCAGGTTGCTTCTGGTTTCAAAATATTCATAAGAGTATTCTATCAACAGGATACACATCTCAGAGCATGCCCCTCATGGAATATTGTCAATTTTTCACTTTTTATTACTTATTGTGATATACCAAGTAGAGATATGCAGTGAAAGGAAAGATGACATAGTTTGAAAAGAGATGAAACATCATCATTGTGTAAAACCTCCTCCAAACATGAGTAGAGGGTTGGGTCACTGGTTGCAAACCTCCTCCAAAAATGAGCAAATTTTTGGGAATATTATGTTGGCCTCCTTCATTTAACAAGTAGAGGGTCAGGAACAGAGGTGTAGCCTCATTCAAAAAGCACAAAGCTAACAATGCTACAAATGGCCTTGAAAACTTGTTTACACCTTTTTCTCCAATGGATGAAACCACTAACACAGCAGTGGTGTTTCAAGGATTGCTTATATGGTTTCACTGTTTGGAAGACAGATTTGAAATGCAGTGGGAAACAATTGGATGATTATGAGTAGAAAATGTTGTTAAGCAGATGGCCAAGCAGTGGTACTATAATAATCAAAGAGGTTTTGTTTTTCTTCTATCAAAGATCTCCTTCAGAGGCAATCTGAAGCTAAAGTGAACAAAACTTGGATAGGCTCATCAATGTGAGGAAAGGGTATGAAAAAATGTCTCAAATTCGAAACAATATTCAAAGAATCAAGCCATATCACTATAATAGACAAAGATCTCTTTATGTACATATGAACAAACCCTGTTGTTGTATGTATTTGCATTAATATTTTCCAAAGGTTTTTCTCCTTGATTAACATATATGAATCAAGCCATGGGTGAATGCAAATAAGGTTCTTCATCCACATTCAAAGGAAAATATCCAAGGGCACCTGGCAGTTTTGATCAACTTCATACTGGGCATAATCATCATCAAACACCAATAGATTTCAAATTGTCAAAGTAATTTTTAGAGTGGTGAATCATCTCCTTCCAGGATATGGAAAAGGATGCATCAAAAATATTAGATATCACTCTTAAGCAGTGCTCCTTTAAAGGTCAAAAATAGACCAGCAGTGGTACTATGATGAGTACAGGGTCATTTTCTCAATGAAGAAACAGTCAAAAGATCTTGCTTTCTAAGGAGTTTGCTTTACTTCATAAAATTCATGACTATGGTGTCCTCAAAGGGAAGTTGTCCACAACACTTTTTTATTAACTTGATCAAATATGGTTCTTTGTAACATTTTAAGAGTGATGAAATTACAAAAAAAAACAGTGACTCATGTTTTGACAAAACAAAAAGGGGCCTTTTTTAAACTCAAAACCCTCACAAAAGAAACTACGAAGATGTTTTATCTTTTTGAATTTTAAAAAGAGGTGGGAAGACTGTTTAAAAGCCCATTATGAATTTTCAAAGCCACAAGACAAGTTTCCATTAGCTGCTCGCTGGAGAAACCAAGTGATTTCAGCAATTTTTCAGAGTTTTGAGGCCCAGAAGCTTGTGCGGCGCACCTGTAAAAGCGCGTGGTGCGCCTGTGAGCACAAATACAAAGGGTTTAAATTGTTGCATGGCGCACTTGTAGTGCCCGTTCACTCATCACCCGAGACCGACCTGACTGCGCGGCGCTCTTTTCTGTGAACGTGCCGCTCACCCAAAAGCCCTCAAAAAAACGCCTTTGAAGCTGCTCAATCAATCAACCAAATCCACGGAGCCATCTTCAAGGTATTTTCCATTACCCCTTGGTACATTTAAAATTATAAAATGGGTATTGATACCATGTTTTCCAAGAAAGAAACAGTGGTTAAGAATTTTGGATTTTTGGTCAAAATCAAAATTGTTTGTTACTTTGGGTGTCAAGATCAATACAATATTAGAGGAGGTTTTGCATCAGTCTTAAAAAGAGCCCTAATTGCCTTTCAAAAACAGTGATAGCAAAGGAGTAGGGTGTTAAGGGAAAGTGGTCTGTGCCAAAACAAAAGGAGATTCCTCTTCAAACAAAAGCCATAAACACACCTTGTTTAAGTCTTTTTCTCAAACGCAGTGGTTAAAAGAGACAGGTGGTTTGTCAAAATTCAAAAGGGTCTCTTTGGTCATGGCTAGTAAATAAAAAAATAGTTAAAGAGGAGGTTTATTAAGCCAATTTACAAAGCCCTTTTTATGTTATAAAAAGATGAGGTTTCCCACAGTTATTGAAAAAGAATACAGAGTTGTAGAGGTCTCAAGTTTGCTGGAAGATGTTCTAACAGTGTTAAGAAGAGAGCAAACCTTGTCTGCTAAAACTCAGAAGAAAACAGGGTTAGAAGGTGAAGGATTGGTAAATATAAGACTTCCTTTTTGTGTTGTGAGATAGCAAATTCCGTGCAGCCACCAGAGTTCCAAAAACAGAGTGTGTTGAAAGGTTTTTCAATTCAGCTGAAGGTATCTTGTTCACTTTGAAAAGAACAGTGAATAACAAAAGAACATTGTTTGGGGGAAGGGTGTTTGTTTTTGTCAAAACACAAGAGTTATTTCTTCACCAAGAGACCACAAACACATCTTTTCAAGACCTTTTCCCAAGCACAATGATAAATTGACATTTTGTTTTTCATTTGACAAGCACTTGTTGATTGGCATCAAAGAGGATAAAAAAATGACTTATAAGGAGGACAGGGTGTGTTGTTGAGAAAACATTTCAAGGACCATTTGAGAGAGCTTGTTTTTGTCAGTCAGCAAAGAGTATCCAAAACAAAATGCCTCCCAAGCAAGACAGTAGAAGTGGCCTTCACAGGAGGTTTGAACCTGTTTCAACTGAAGAGGTAAATGCTCATCCATCAGTCCTGTTTAAATTTCATGAAGTTGGATGTCTATAGTTTTGTCAAAGGGTGCAGGAGGTGAAAATCTATCTCCCCTTGACACATCTTTGTGCTTTGAGATTGCAAGGGAAACACTTTCAGCTGGAAGGATTGGATTTCAAGTTTTCTCCTAGATCCATTTCCAAAACCACCAAAATCCCTTATGTCGGAGAGAAATGGTTTAAACTGAGCCACCTAGACTCAGAACAATACAAGCCCTTTTTGAAACCAAAGCATAGAGATACATTCCCATCCATCTTTCCTTTCTCATATATTTTGACTAGTTATGCTCCCCTCATGAAGATGATCATGAAATACTTCACATGCGAGGGAAGGTTCTCCCAAGTCTATGCTTACCATGTCTGGTTGCTCATGCATTTCACAAGAGCCCAATTGTTAAATCTCCCCTTCTTCCTCCATAGAAGTATTGAAAATATGGCTTCCACTATTCAGAAAAGACCTCCTTCTCAGCAGTCAGCTTGCCTCTTCCATCATTCCCTCATCAATATTGTCATTCTTCATTGGCTTGAGAAGAAGGGAATCTCTTGGGACACTTTCATTGCACATCCAGATTTCGCCACTTTAACTTCATCCCATGCATCTCCTTCACCTTCCACTCAGCATCTTTCACCTTCTTCAAGTAAGCCCATTCCCAAGAAGCTAAAATTTCCCATGATTAGTGAGGAGGGGCAGCAAGATGAGGAAGAGCAGCATGAAGAGGAAGAGAAGCATGAAGAGGAAGAGCAACGAGATGAGGAGGGGTAGCGAGATGAGGAAGAGTAGCATGATGAGGAGGAGGAGCAGCATGATGAAGAGGGGCAGCAAGATGAGGAAGAACAACATGATGAAGAAGAACAATAGCATGATGAAGAAGAACAAAAACATGATGAGGAGGAGTAGCACAGTGAGGAAAGGCAGCCTCATGAAGAAAAACATAGTGATGATATGCAGCACCGTGATGAAGAAAAGCGGCATGAAAAAGAGCAAAAAAGTGAGGAGGGAAATGATGAGGAAATTGAAAAACTTGATGAGGATATTGGTAGCCCTCATAGCAGAAAAAATGATGAAGATGAAGCCCAAAAAATTGAAGAGACAGAGCCTCAAATTCCTAAAGAAAGCAAGGGCGAAGATAAAATAGAGCATGTGCTAGCTGCCTCTCCTAGGCAAGGGGCCATGCTTTCTTCTCCAAAAGTGACAAAGCCCTGGACATCAAGGAAAAGAGTACCTCAAACTATAACTCCAAATATTACTAGGGCCCTTCGAAGCAAGGGGAAGTTTCCCAAGCAACCCATTGTCGAATTACCCAAGAGGAGGAAGACCAAGAAGGCCACCCAAAGCAAGGGAAAGGAGAAAGAGGAAAGTAGCCATGAGAAGGAGAGGGACTTTGACATAATTCAAATCCAAAGTGATGATAGCGAAAATGAGGCCCAAATCCTAGAGTATCTCTTGATCAATAGAGAGAAACAAATTGATGCTTTGAGGGCAGATCTAGAGAGGTCTAGAAACTTCAATCACTTTTTGCAAACACAAAATGAACAGATGAGTGTCCACATGGCGGTACATGAGACACGGGCCATCAAATATAAAAATAGGCCTCCAAGGCACAACTTAAATTGGAATAACTCATGGGTGAGTTCAATGATAGCGAATATGAAGATCAGCCAAGGAGAAAGAGGCCAAGGACCATGGGACTCAGAAGAGCCCTTGAGAAACAAAAGGAGGAAGAAGCTGCCCTTCTCCAATCTTTTCCTCTCACTACTTTGTTCACCCAAGAGATAGAGAAAAATCGAGAAGCATGGCTTGAGAGGGTGAATGATCACTTGGAAAAGAAGTTGGAAAAGGCCAATAGAGATTTGGACCTTCAAAGGAGGATGACCGGGCACTATAAGAAGGTTAATCAGTTCGCCCGACAGAAATTGAAGGCCACACAGGAAAAACTCAAGGAAGCTCAAAAGAGGCGCCTGGAACCAAAAATGAATAAAGACACCTCAAAGATCCAAATTTCGGCCTCAGCTTCTCAGCATGTTTCTAAAAACCCTTGAGGGTCATGCTCGCCGAAATTGGGCGAAATTCAACAAGTTTTGGTTTTTTGTCATTTTTGGGTTTTTGGCTAAAAATCATGGGCATCGCCATTTATGTTTGGGACATCCTAAAAGGATTAAAATGGTAGCATTGAATGCCATAATTTCAGGGGCATCTACTCAGCGATTTTCAGATCAATTGAAGATGATTTTCTCCCCCAAAATGGTGAAAAACATTCACTTTTCCACATTCTGCCCCGTTTATCAGCAAAGTCTATATTTTGGGTTTTTACACACAGGTAAGCTTTTGATAGACTTCTATTAATAATTTTGGAGAAAACTAAATATTTTGAAAATATAGACATTCAGATCTTTCCAACAAGCTATCACAGGCCTCATTTTGACATCGGGAAGGCATCCAAAAGTTGCCCGCAAGACAGAGGACTTTCTGCTGATATATTTCTTAAGTATTTTTGTGAAAAATGTACTTTTCTAAAGTGACTTTTCCTCATATGCGTTTAGCTATTTTTGGGCATGGTTAGTTATGAACAGTCAATTTATTTTCCTTTTTTAGCATTTTTGAGATATTTTATTAGATATTTTGTGTCTTGGGCTTTACAAAGCCTCAAGGACAAAATCAGATATTTTTGATGGGCCAATGAGATTGCAAGTTGCACTAGGAGGTTTTCCCTCATCTTGACCTATATATTCCAAGAGACTTCATTGTAAATAAGGCTGAACTTGATGATATAGAGCAATATATGGTTATACAAGCTTGGAAGAAACACTTGTCTCATGCATTGGATAGTTTCCTGAATGTTTTTGGATGATGAAAGAAGACTGTTGTTGGATTCCTTGACTTGGTAAAATGGTATAGTGTCCCTCTCTGTTATGCTTCTTAGTTTTCATTCATATTCCATGTTTTTTCTTGCTATAAGACAGTAGAGAATAGATTTGAGACATGTCCTTGGAGGCACCTCAAATTTCTTGTTTCTTTATAGCTTCTATGTTTTCTTCCTTCTTAGTCATATCAAAGAATCCTTGATTCCTCTTTGATAACTGAAGAAATTGTTTTCTTGTTTCATTTATGGTTTTATGCATGCTAACTATGATTCACGGTATGCCCTACTTACTCATGACTAGTCATAGATCCACCTCTAAAACCTTTCTTTGATTGTTTGATTGTCATTTGTTGAACCAAGGAGGTCTTGTACTGATCTTGCCCTTTGCCTAAAACTATGCAATCTTGCTTCAAAGTGCCCAATAGCTTGAAATACTATGCTTAGGAATTTCCTCATAGTGATTTGAGTTGTTTGTTTGTCTTAATTATATTTCCCCAAAGTCTGATAGCAATTTCCTAAAGTTAGAGAGTCATATATCTCTATGTATTGCTTGAATGTTTATTTCTATGCATTGATCAGTTTATAGTTACATTTCTCATGATTAATGGTTAGCCTTACCATTTTTATGTTAGTTATTGAACTACTTATGTTTGAAATCCTTTGTTCTTCACAAATTTAGTGTCCATCCCACTCCATTTTACCCAAAGATCCATTTTACCTCAATCAAATTGGCTCTTCAACAACCTTGTATCACCATCGGAAAGCTTTCTTGACCTCTTCGACCCCATAGCCGAGTTAATCTGACAATCTTTTTATTTATCTTAGTTTTTGACCAGTTCATCCCTCACAAATCTAAAAACAAAACTAAAAACCTACTTAATAACTAGCCTAAAATCAGAAACACAAGAAAAAAACACATAGATATCCCTTACACAAATAGAGAGAGCCCTCTCTGAGTCCAGGAAGGCTAGGTCCTTGGGCTCCAAAGATTGGTTTGATGTTACCCTGTCACTTGGCTTGCCAATTAGCCAAATCATGGGACCCTAACAAATGGCACTGTGGATATCACTGTATAACCTTCCCATCTCGTGCTTCTTACCAAATTCATCCATAAATCTTTGAAACCAAATCATTTATTTAGTATCCTTTGTAGCAACAACATACTCTGCTTCTGTTGTTGAAAGTGTAACAACACTTTTCATTTTTGAAACCCAACTCACAGTTGTTCCACCTACAGTAAATACATACCCTGTAGTGCTCCTTCTATTATCTCTCTCACCTCCCATATCTACATCAACATATCCCTGTAGAGAAATGTTTGAACCACCAAAGAAAAATGTTTGATTTGTGGTACCTCTCAAATATCTGAGAATCCATTTCACTTCCATCTAATGTTCTTTTCCTGTATTGTTCATGTACCTGCTTACAACTCGCACTGCATGTGCAATATCATGCCTTGTGCAAACCATTGCACACATTATGCTTCCATCTGTTGATGCATATGGAAATTTAGACATATAATCCATTTCTTCTTCGTTCTTGGGGCACATCTTCTTAGTAAGTTTGAAATGGATAGCCAAAGGTGTACTAACTAGTTTTGCATTATTCATATTAAATGTTTCCAACACCTTTTGTATGTACTCATTCTGAGACAATGTTAATTTTTGATTTTTTCTGTCTCTATTTATTCTCATACCAAGGATTTGTTTTGAAGCTCCCAAATCCTTTATTGTAAATGAATTTTCCAATTTTCCTTTGAGAACATTTATTTCCTCCATGTTAGACCCTGCAAAAAGCATGCCATCTACATACAATAAAAATATAATATAGTTGCCATCATTTAGCTTTTTCAGATAAACACAATGATCATAGTGACATCTAGTATAGCCTTGTTCAGACATAAGCCTGTCAAATTTTAGATACCATTACCTCAGAGCCTATTTTAATCCATACAATCTCTTCTTCAACCTACACACTAATTTCTCCTTCCCTTTGACCTCATATCCTTGTGGTTGATGCATATAGATCTTTTCCTCCAAATCTCCATGGAAAACGGATGTCTTTACATCTAACTATTCAAGATGAAAATCATTTTCCTCTACAAGACTTAAAATAGTTCTCATTAAATTCATTTTAACAATAGGAGAAAATATTTCATCAAAGTGAATACCTTTCTTCTATGCAAACCCCTTCACCACAAGTCTAGATTTGTACCTTTATTTTCGTCCATCTTCTTCCTTCAACCTGTAAACCCATTTATTCTAAATTGTTGTTTTACCTAAAGGTAAGCTCACTAACTCCCAAGCCTAGTTATGTATTAAGGATTCCATCTCTTCTTTCATGGCTATCTTACACTTCTTCCTGGTTTCTACCTGCATTGCTTCTTCATAACATTCGGTTTCACCAGAATCAATAAACAATAAATAATATAATGAAGGAGAGTACCATTCAGGGGGTCTACTTATCCTATTAGATATTCTGACCCCAATTTTAGGTGTTTGAGGTGAACATTGTTGTTGTGGTGGTTTTTTTTTGTTGTGGCTGTTTATTATTATTATTTTCAAGCACCTTTACTTTTTCTATGATCTCATCAAGAACTTTGTATTCTTTGTTTTATTTTTCCTATTTATTTTCCTGCAGCTGATCCTTATACAAGACCTTTTCATTGAATATTACATATATTCTCCTAATGATTTTTTGATTTTCATAATCATATACGCGATAACCAAAATAATTAACACCATATCCAATAAAGGTACATTTCTTTGATTTTTCCTTAATATTTATTCTATTTTCTTTATTAATAAGGACAAAGGCCTCACAACCAAAAGGCTTTAAAAATGAGTAGTTTACTATTTTACTTGTCCATGCCTCCTCTGGAATACCACCATCCAAGGAACTTGAAGACTCTCTGTTTATTAGATAAACAACAGTATCTACAACATCTACCCAAAATTGTAAAGGAAATCCTGCATGCAATCTCATGCACCTTTCACGCTCCATGATTATCCTGTTCATCCTTTCTAACACGCCATTTTCCTATGGTGTTCTTGGAACTTTCTTCTCTCTGCGAATTCCATGCTCTAAACAATACCTATCAAACTCTTTGCTACAATATTCACCTCCATTGCCTCATCTGAGACACTTCAACTTCTTTCTTGTATCAATCTCAACCCAAGCTTTCCATTTTTTGAAAGTATCAAATACATCATATTTATTCCAAATACAATAAATCCAATTTTTTCTAGTTTCATCACCAATAAAAGTAACATACTAATGAGAGCCACCGAGAGATGATACTTGAGCAAGTCCCCATACATATGTATGCATAATATCTAATTTTTCGCTCTTCTTTTCTTTCCCAACTCTAAGAAATCTGACTCTCTTTTATTTTCCATATACACAATTCTCATAGAAATCCAAATCAATATGCTTCAAACCTGGCAAAAAGTTTCTTGAGTGAAGAATCTTCATCCCCTTCTCACTCATGTGTCCAAGCCTATGATGCCATAATGTTGCATCTGCTCCTATGGAGGTTAAATCATTAACACAATTAGAAATACCATTTCATAAATATGTTGTACCAACCTTTTCTCCTTTTGTTATTACCAGGGCTCCTTTAGTGACCTTCCAGGTTTTATCTATAAAATTTGTCACACAACCTTCACCGCCTAATTGCCCTATTGAAATAAGATTTTTGTTCAGATATGGAACATTTATTACCTCCTTTAATAACCATTGTTTTCCATTCTATTTTTTTACACTAACTTTACCCATTCCAACGATTTTGCAGGTTTTATCATCACGTAGACGAACCTGTCCAAAATCTCCTTGAACATAGTCATGAAATTTTTTTTTATTAGGTGTGGCATGGAATGAGGCCCCTAAATCTACCACCCAGGCATCAAAATATTTTCTAAATAAAGAATCAAAGAATCTTGTAACACATCACCTTTCACATTTTCTTCATGATTGTTTTCTTGCTATGCATCTCCTTCTTTTCCCTTCCAAGACTTACATTCTTTCTTCAGGTGTCCTTTCTTCCTACATTTCCAACACATTATCCCTGATATGGACTTGGATCTTCCTTTCCTTGATTAAATGTGATATCTTGAGCTCTTTCCTCTTTCTAATTTTTTTCCCCTAGTATCTACACTCAAAGCATTTCCTGATGTCTCACCGGAGATTTTCTGTCACATTTTCTCGCTAAGGATAGCATTGACAACATCATCAAAATTTAAAGCACTAGATCCAGAGACAGAGTTACTAATTTCCATAACTAAACCATTCCAACTTTCTGGAAATGAGCACATAAATAATAGATCCCTAACTTCATCGTCAAATTTTACCCCTACAGAACTTAACTAACTGGTAACCGTATTAAATTCATTTAAATGGCCAAAAAAAGATCTACCTTCTGACATCTTCATATTAAATAAGTGTTTCATAAGAAATACCTTATTTGAGGCTGAGGGTTTTTCATATAGTTTAGACAATGCTGTCATTAAACCCTCTGTTGTCATTTCCTTCAAAATATTGAAGGCTACTGTCGCCGCAAGGCACAACTATATTGTTCCCAGTGCCTTTTTGTCAAGAATCTCCCATTCTTCGTCTGTCATACTCGATGGATTCTTTTTGTTTCTGCTCAATGGTAGGTATATATCTTTTTGATACCAATAATCTTCAATCTGCATCTTCCACAGCTAGTCATTTTGGTCGTTAAATTTCTTGACCCTAAACCTACCATTTTCCTCCATTTCTCCTACTCAAACCAAGAGCCCTTCTTTCCTGCGAGTTTATCGGCTAAATATACCTTTGGCTTTGATACCAATTGTTAGACAATTATATATTATAGAGCAATGGAACACATAAAATATGAAGAAAAACAAACCCAAAAATAACATATAAAACAAGAGAGACACAGATATATGTGGTTCACCCAACTTGGGCTACGTCCATGAAAACAGCCAGTCCTTCCTTTCTATTATCTAACAAAATGAAGAGACATAACCTACAACAGATCTGATGTAATATCCTTTACTCTCTCACACAATCCCCCTTTATCTTTCTCGCTCAGAATATACACACTCAACACACGACCGCAATATAATTCCCTCATACAATAGAGGGGTTGCCTTCTAGGGCAAAAAACCCTAAATTAAACATAAATACTACCACCATATCAACTGCCTAATGAACGACCCAGATTGACTATGAAATTACTATTGGGAAAATTGTTATTGATGGCAAAGGAACAGAAAGGAAAGTACCAGAATTATCATTGAGAACAAAGGAGCAGATCAGGATTAGCTGAAGTATAAAGGAGCAATAAGGAAAAGAAGGAAAATTTAAGTGGAGGAGTAGAAAAGAGGAAGAGGATCAGCAAAGAGGCAAGAAGCAACATTAGAATCATTATCTAAGGCAAAGGAGCAGAGAGGAGTAGCATTATGTAGAAAAGAGGCAAGGAGAAACAATGTGTAGCAAAGAGGCAAGGAGCAACATTAGAATCATTATCTACGACAAAGGAGAAAAAAGGAGCAGAAAAGAGGCAAGGAGAAGCATCAGAACGATCAGAGAAGACAAAGAATCAAGTCGGGCTGAAATGTGTTCAGAACAGTGCGCATGCAGTTTAGGGTCGAGTCGTGTATTTTTACATTCAGAACAGTGCAATGACTCATGAACGAGTCAAGAAGAGTCAGGATGTTTACAATGCACGAGGGCACGTGCAGTTCAGCAGGTCGAGTTGGGTAATTTCCATAAGAAAGGCATGTAGAAGGCATGAGAGGGAATTAATCGCATATCGCAATCGCAAGAGGAAGGATGATAACAAAAACCCAAAAAACATAGGAATCACAGAAACTGTGAAGCGTGATATGGTGACGTGGCTAGATGATGTGGCGGTGACGTAGGCAGTGACGTCGAAAGCTGACGTGGTAGGTGACGTGGCCTCGACACCACAGATCACAATAAAATTTTGATGACGTGGCAAGGTGACGTGGCATGATGACGTGGCTATGACATGGCACCCCCGGTGGGACCGGAACCCATTCGCATATCACAAATCACAAGTCAAAAGAGGTGATAACCAGAGAATGGAATGTTATGCAATAAAAAATCTGTGAAATGGAAAGTGTGATGGAAATCTGTGATGGGAGAATTGCGATAAACCTGAGTGGGACCCCTTCGCTTATCGCATATCGAGAAATCAGAGAGACGAAAGCACAATGGATAACAAGACTTGACAAAGTGTGAAGTGTGATAATGAAGCAGATGCGATGCAGGTCAACGCTAAAGCCTAAAGGATTTTAAGTCCGAGAGTATGGGTTTTCCCTTTGTTAAATTGCATCGGAGAGCAAAGGAGGCTTATAACATAGAAATGATTGGAACGTTGAAATGCGATAGAAAGCGGACATGATACCAATTCATAGGTAAATAGAATATATTTCAAGTCCATTCTAACGGTGGTTTATGAAGAAAAGGCTGAACACGACAGAAAGAATTGGGTGAAGAATAAGACCTGAGACTACGAGCACAGGTGTAAAGAGGTTAAACCTTTATAATGGAAGAAAGTTTGAACCCAGGAAGAAAGGCTCAGGTAAGTGACCTGACACGGAGTAAAGGAGTAGTGAAGGCTGAACGTTGCAGGCACAAGCATAAGAGGAAGAGTCAGGCAAAAGGAGGTAAAGTATCACTGTTGAAAATGCATCAGCTGGGTCGAGTCGGGCCAAAATAAAGTTATGAAACACTGTTCAAAACGTGCCAGCTGGGTCCAGTCGGGAAAATGCGTTCATGTGGCACTGTTATAATATAACAACAGAAACAGGAAAATCAATGACATAAAAAAAAAATACAAATACTCAGTGAGCCAGGAACTGAAAGGGCTGAGTGAAATATTGTTGTAACTGTAAATGTAAATTCATTGATTATTTGATATTTTTTGTGATGCAAAGGAAAGTCTCCGTAGGCATAGGAAAAAATCCACTGAGTGATGTAATGATTATTTTTGATGTAATAACCTGAACTGAAGTGTAAGGAATCAAATGGGTGGAAGGCATAGGGTCATGCCTGTTCACTTTGTATTCCATGTAGAATGAAAAAAATCATGTAGTTATCTGTATAAAACATGCAATATAAATGTTCACAGAGATGTTGGAGAGTGGAAGAATGGAAGAGAGATGAAGAAGTAAGAGATTTGGAGAATGTGAGAGAGCTGATAGAGATGTTATGCACATCTAGAGCTGATGTGAAGTGGATTTGAAGGAAGATAGGGAAGAATTGAAGGTGGAGGAAAACATAGCTGATATCCAGGTAATTCAGCATTTTACTTTCATGTTGAGTGAGGGGATTGTATTCTCCTTTCAAGTTGTAGCTTGCAGAAATTGAGGTAGGAGCCTCCTATAGGTAGGAGCCTCCTATAGGTTGGAGCCTATAGAAAATCAGTTGTGAGATGGAGCAGGAGCTTGCCTTTACATCACAACAATAATAATATGTGGTTTTCTCCCTTATGGGTTTCCACTTATATCTAGTGTCCATGTGCGTGATTATTATGTGTTGATGAGATGTGTTAATCTACTTATTACTTTATGTTCAAATATTTATTCTACTGATCATTCTTTATTAAGTTTCTTATGAATGACTTGTTAATGATTTTAATGAAAAGAATTTTAATTTCCATGAATGGACTAACTGATTCACCCCCCACTCTCAGTTTAGTAAAGGGTTCATCAGTTGGTATCAGAGACAATTCCTTCTGTATCAGTTTAACCACTGGAAGGAGATCCTTAGTCCCCAAAATGGTTAGCCTGGAAGGAATATCTACAAATAAAGCCCCTATGTTTACTGGCACAAACTATGTTTTCTGGAAAATAAGAATGAGGACATACTTAATGTCTCTTGGAGTAGAAGTCTGGGTTGTCATGGAAGAAAAATATGCACCAAAGGATACGGACACTGAGGAAGAATAAAAAAAAAAAAATCATAACTAATGCAAAATCAATGAATGCACTCTTGAGTGGTCTAAGTGCGTCAAAATTTATCAAAGTAATGCATAGTAAGACTACCAAAGAAATCTGGGATACATTAGAAAATATTCATGAGGGAGATACAAAGGTGAAGATGGCCAAACTACAAGCACATAGAACTCAGTTTGAAAACTTAAAAATGAATGAAGATGAAGATATAGCTACATTCTTCTTAAGAGTTGCAGAAGTTTTGAATATCATGGTAGGCCTAGGAAAAGAAATTAAAGGAAGTGTTGTAGTACAAAAATTATTGAGATCTCTACCACCCAGGTTTAACCCTAGGTTTATTCCATAGAAGAAACAACAAATTGGGAAACCTTTACCAGGAACCAATTACTTGGCAACCTAACACCATATGATATGAGACTTCCTAAAGGGAAGCCAAACATGAGGCATACTACCTTTAAATTAGACAAGTGAATAGAAGAGAAGGAAGGTACATGCTCATGATCTGATGAAGAAGAAGCCAAATTTTTTAGAATATTGGATAGAGGCACAGATAAGTACCAAGGTAAACTTCCATTTAAGTGCTTTAATTGTGCAAGAGTGGGGCACTATGCTTCAAAATGTCATCATAAGAAAATAGAGAATCATTCAAAAGGGAAAGAGAAAATCAATTTCAACAATAGGCAGAAAGGGAAAATATTTAATAGAAGAACATTATATGCTCAACAACACTGCAGTGCATCTGAGAGCTCAGATGAATCCCCCAATGAATAAGGAACATGAATCCCCCAATTAATAAGGAACATCAAAATTAATTTTGATGGCCAAGGAAGAGATTGAAAAAGATATCCTGGAATTTGAAGAAGAAGGTGAGGTAGATCTTGAGGGGGAGTTGGTGAGTGCCCTAAAGGAAATAGATAGACTCAAGCTCAAGACTAGAAAATAGAAGGCAATCCTTCTGAAACATGTAAGGGAATAACCAAACTCTGAATATTTTATTAAGTTGAAAATTGAACTAGAAGAAGCAAGGAAAGTAGAATACATTCTGTTGTAGCAAATAAGAGAGAAAAGTCAGGAATGTGGAAGATTGGAAGAAGAGGCAGTGAGTCTGAGAAAGAAATTGGAAAAGGCTCAAAATAATTTAACAATGAACATTCAACAGTTAAAAGGTTTTGACCAATTGGACATGATATTAAATGCACAAATATATCCTCTTGTAAAGACCGGGATAGGATATGAAGGAGAATATAGCAAGTCGAAGGCAGAGGGTAAGAAAGCTATTACATTTGTGAAATATGTCCTAAAATAAAATGTTAACTCCCATCAATCTGAGAAAAAAAATGTGGGAAACCCTTCAAATCCTCGTGAGCTGCAATAAAAACCCACCACAATGAAAGCCCTAGAAACATAAGGAGTAAATAACCAAGCAACATTCCAGCACAAATCAAATGGCTTCCAAAGAAAAAAATTTCATATGACTAGATGGCTATATCCCCAAACAATATTCTCTACCAGATACAGATACCACTTCCATGGGTATTACTTTTGTTGTAAAAGGTTCGATCATAAAGCCATGGATTGCAAAGCGTATATAGGGAGACTGGAGTATGGAAACTCAAAGGGAATTAATAAAAATGGTGGATTCACTCGTGTAGATAATCCATTCTAAAATACAATCAAATTTTTTTCCTGTCATAGAAATAGGCACAAGTCTTATGAATTTCCTCTCAAATACTGTGACCCATATCCTCAGAAAATTTATAGAAAAAGCAGTTGCATGAAATGAAAAAGGAAGCTAAATAAGTGTGATCTAGTTCTAATTTCTCAAGATCATAACAGTCAATTCTATGTGGATAGTGGGTGCTCAAGACATATGACTGGAGACAGAAGCAAGTTTGAAACTTTTGATGAAAATAAATCTGGGAATGTAACATTCAGAAATGATAGAGCAGGGAAAATCAAAGGCAAAGGCACAGTTAGCCTAAATAATGGAAGAGGAGAGGCTCAGGATGTACTGTTTGTAAATGGTTTGAAAGCCAATCTGCTAAGTGTTAGTCAAATTTGTGATAAAGGTTGTGAGGTCCTTTTCAGAGCCTAATATTGCGAAGTAGGGTCAGTCACCACAGGAAATATCTTGGTTAAAGGTGTTCGAACAGAGAGTAATGTTTATATAGTGGAAGAGGAGAATGAAGCATGCCACATCAGCGAACTTGACAAATCTTGGCTATGGCATAGAAGATTGGGACATCTAAATTTTGACCACATCATCAAGATGAGCAAAAAGAAATTTGTTAGAGATTTTCATAGAATAAAGAAGCCACCAAATACCATATGTAAGTCCTGCCAACTAGGCAAACAAACTCGCACATCGTTCAAAGCCAAAGACCAACTATCTACAAGTAAGCCTCTTCAGCTTGTACACATGGACCTGTGTGGACCTTCGAGAACAAATGCACCATGTGGAGAATCCTATTTCATGATGATAATCGATGATTTTTCCATATTAACATGGGTGGAATTTCTCATATACAAATCTGAAGCATTTGAGAAATTTAATATATTCAAGGCACTTGCAGAAAATCAAACTGGATGTAAACTAAAATTCATCAGATCAGACAGAGGAGGTGAATTCACAAGTGATGAGTTTGTGGACCTGTGCAATGAATGTGGGATAAAGCAACAGTTTGTTGTTGCAGATACACCTCAACAGAATGGAGTGGAAAAGAGGAAAAATGGGTCTATACAGCAGATTAAAATAGCCATGATGCAATAAATAAACATTCCCCAAACCTACTGGGCAGAAGCAGTACACACAATTGTTCATATCCTCAACAAGGCTCATCTAAGACCAAATTATGACAAGACTCCATATGAACTGTGGCATGGGAAACTGACATCAATTAAGCACTTTAGAGTCTTTGGTAGCAAATGTTTCATAAAGAATAATGATGAAAAATTGGGAAAGTATGATGCAAGAGATGATGAAGGAATATTTTTGGGATATGCACGAGTAAGGGTTACAGGTGTTACAATAAAATACTACATAAAATTGTGGAAAGCATTGATGTGAGATTCGATTAAAAACTACTAGACAGAACCAGAAGTACAAATTGTGTCAATCATCCAGACGATCATCAAGATGAGAATCAATAAAATAAAGAATAGAATGAGACAACAAAAGATACAAAAATAAACTCAAAAGGACCCTCGAGACACACTCAGAAGAACCGTCCAAAAGATCAAATCATTGGAGAAAAGAGTGCAAGAGTCTAAATAAGAAGAAATCTAGATGAATAGACCGAGGAAGTGTATCTAGTCATGATGCCATAGATAGAACCGAAGAATTTTGATGAAGCCAACAAAGACAAAAATTGGATAAATGCTATGAATGAAGAATTAGACCATATTGAGAAGAACAAGACTTGGGAGTTAATACCAATACCTATTGGGAAAAATTTCATTGGCACAAAGTAGATATTCAAGAATGAGATGAATGAACAAGGTCAGGTAATTAGAAATAAAGCCAGACTTGTATGTAAGGGATACTCTCAGATCAAAGGACTTGAATATGATGAAACTTTTTCCCTTGTAGAAAGAATGGAAGCAATTAGAATGTTTCTAGCTTTTGCATGCTATCATGATTTCAAGGTATATCAAATGGATGTGAATTTTGCCTTCTTAAATGGATATCTAAAGGAAGAAGTCTACATGGAACAACCTGACAGCTTTTCCTTAGCAGATAAGCACAACTATGTTTTCAAATTAAATAAAGCCCTATATGGTCTCAAACAAGAACCACGTGCATGGTATTCTAGGCTAGACAAGTACTTTCAAAAACAAGGATTCAAGAAGGGAGGAGTAGACATAAATATGTATATAAAGGCTGATGAAAATGAACTTTTAATTATAGTGGTATATGTAGATGACATCATTTTTGGCAGAAACAAGGATGAGTTAGTAAAAGGATTTTCAAAAGAGATGATGTCATAATTTGAAATGTCTATGATTGGAGAGCTTACCTTCTACCCAAGACTTCAAATTCTACATAAGAACAAATGCATATTCATTTCACAAGAAAATTACTTAAGAGACATGTTAAAAATATTCCAAATGGAAGACTACAAACCTGTGTCAACTCCCATGATCACTGGATGAAAGTTATGTGTTGATGATGGATCTACAGATGTAGATCAAAGACTTTACAGATCTATGATAGGAAGGATGCTATACCTAATAGTCTCTAGACCAGACATTACGTTGGCAGTAGGACTTGTGGCAAGATATCAAGAAGCACCAAAACAAAATCACTTGCTAGCCATCAAGAGGATATTTAGATACCTACAAGGAACTGCACATTATGGCGTATGGTATTTGAAAGGAAAATATTTCAAATTGAAAGCATATACAGATGCAGATTGGGCCAGCTGTGTGGATGACAGAAAAAGAACAAGTGGAGGTGCATTCTGTTAGACTCCGTCTTGTCAGTCTGCTGCAATCAAATTCACCTAGGTTCATTTCTCCTTATTTGCAGTCATTAAAAAGTAATTCTGGAGTTCAGGGTTTAGTCTTCAGAGGTAGGCTAGAGGAAGGTTCAGTAAGTCTTCATTTCAGGAATGTCGTCATAAATAAGGCGAGATTGATTCTTCTTCAAAACCCTGTTTTGAAGAAGAAGTCATCAAATATGTTTTTATGATGAATATGTAATTTGTCAAAATGCTGCAAATTCTCTAGCTCTTCAAATGGCAGCCTTGTTTCAGCAGCCAGCTCTATACCCTGTGAGACAAACAGAAATCCATCAGTCAGTTGATCAGAAACACCATACCCAAAGCAAAGCTAGAGAATAAGCCACAAATTCTGGATTACAGAGTTTCCTTTTTGGTATGATATTTTATTGCAGATGGGGTTATCAATTTTATGGTTAAATTATCAGAAGAAACGAAGGCTTGATGTCATGGTGCAAGAAGCCATTTATGTATCTACACTGCAGGCTTAAATTTCCAAATATTTCTCGTTCAGATTTTATAGCAAATTTTACTTGGGAGATTATGTTTCCTTCTATGGTGCATGTGATGAGAATGTTTTTGCGGTTTCTCCAAGCATAGCATGGATGGAAATTTGCTGCCACATTTGCTATTATAAAACATTCCTACTTTGCTGGTTTCTTGGTTTACATACTGTTCAACTTAGCTTTGGTGTTTTCTTCGGTGTACATTGTGACACATTCTTGCACCTGCAGCAGCAGGCTCTGGCATCCTTGAAATTAAGGGCTACTTGAATGGTATTGATACACCTGGATTTTGTTGAACATTGATTGATTTTTGTGACATTAGTTGGTAGGACGGGTTTGGCACTTGAGGAAGTGACATCCTGGTGGCAGAGTCAGCTTATGTGGCGTGTCTTTTTCACATCAGCTATAGTTGCAGTTGTTGTTCGTGCTTCAAATGGGGTGGTAGAAGCCGAAAATCGTGTTTCTGGAGGCCGAAGACGAATTGCAGAAGTGTTGACAGAGTTTGGGTTGCGCGAGACCCACTTGGTGGCATGCGACCCACTTGGCAAAAGCGACCCACTTGAAGAGATCATTGCAAATCAGTGAGACACTTGAGCGCATCGACCACCCAAACATCACTGAGAAATTTGTGTTTTGCATGATTTAACCTCAGTGTTTTTCAACGATAAATTGCTTCGGCAACAAGCAAACATGGATGTGATCGTGTAAGACATTTGTGGAGATATCTACGCCATTATTTAAGAGGGTTGAGGCTCTCCAAGTTACATAAAATAGAATACTGTGGTGTTAAAGGTTTAATATCTCGCTAGTGTAGCCATGTGTGATGGGGCAGTGCTTGGATATTACTTGAAGATCGTGAGTTCAATTTTAATAATTGACAGTCAAGAAAATGAGACAAACATCTGTCTGTTGAATTCCAAAGTGAGATTCGAACATTTTCAAGTGTTGAACAACTCAATCTGGTAAGATTCCTTGGCTATTTTGAAGATGAACAGGAACGAATACTTGTTGTAGAGTATGTGCCAAATGGAAAGATAATTGAATGTGGGCGACCCTCTGATATTTGGTCACTAGGATGTATTCTACACCATTTGCAGATTTTACTACATTTTGGTCAAAATACAAAGAGATAACAAACAGAGATCATAAGATCACGTATGGCCCTATCTCTAATCCATGGCTTTTTGATATTATGAAAAAATGTCTTGCTTGGAATCGAAATGAACGGTTACGAATTCCTCAGTTGTTAGAACATCCTTTCCTCCAGCCACCAATATCTCCTGTGTCACTGACTCAGGAAGAATGGCATTGTAAAACTCTTTCTGACATATCCAGAGCATATGGATCCGATGGTGAAATTCAGAGCCTATGCGAAAAGCTACAGGAACACATTCAAAACCTTTCCAAAATAATGAGAGCGAACAAATTGTAATTGACAAGAGGTCGAAAGTCGTATCTGAAAGTCTAGGGAGAAAAGGTGAATTGCATTGGAATCTTAAAGGTGAAACTTGAGTTACGTCACTATTTGGAGAAGTTGAGGCGAGACCATGGGGAGTGATTGTCAAGCAGAGTGGCATTTTCATGGTATCTGGATTATTTCTTCTGCAATGAAAATTAAATGGTGTTTTGAATTGGTAAAGGAGAAATTCTAATTCTTATTTTTATTAAAAGACAGTTTTTATTCAAACAGAAAATGTAAAAGGAGAGCGAGAAGTCAAGCCCAGATTGAACAAGGACTACCTACCACAGCAGAAAATAGGATCGATCTCCTATTAATGACTTCAGTTAAATATCCAAATGGACCAGCGCTCTAATATTGGTCTATTAGTTTAGTTATTAGAGGAATTTAAGGAGAATGCTCCAGATTTTGTCTATTAGTTTAATCAGCAGAGGATTTCATGGAGAATGTTGTTCTCCTTTCTATTTTCATCATTTCAGTTGAAACAACTCCTCATTTTGGATCGACCTGTTTTTAAACATAAGAGTTTATTTATACATGGTAGATCATTTGTAAAAGGGGGAGAGTTCTGAGAGCTGATGTAGGAGAAAATTAGAGTTTTATTGTACAGTTTTAGACAGAGATTTTAATTAAAAAATGCGCTCATTTTGAGATACGTGGTATGAAAATCAACATTTGTCTCATCCTTTGTTTCATATGTAGCCTGTTTTGTGTTCATGTCATTTCATGATCGTTTCCATTTGAACAAATGAAGTGTTAAGGTAGAATTCATAATTTATATGCTCTGCCTTATAGTTTGTTCATATTTAATGTTTTCTTCTGTTTGACAAGGATTCATCTTCTATGCCCTTGTCAACTCCTCAGCAGTCCAACCATTCCATTTAATTTCAAATTTGATGTTAATTTTCTTGCTTACCTTGCCTCAGGAGATAATCTGTGTTTTTTATTATCTTTCTCTGTTCAAGATGTTCTTTGCCCCATGCAGCCCCGGAAACCCATCATTCATTAAAATCCCTTTTCATATCAGTTTACTAGCCTAAAATTAGCATTTCTTATCGGTCATCTCAGCCCCTTGAAAATCCTTTTGCCGAGATAGACCCGGAGAGAGCCCTCTCCTGTCCTCGTAGGGCTAGCTACGAGGCTAAGCTTGGTTTGATGTTGCCTCGAGTTTTGCCTTCTTGACATTTCCAAATCAAGCCCCTTCATATAGACATAGTGGCGACCATGCGGGGGAGATGGTCTGCGTTGATGTGACAGTTGACACTGGAATTGTCTTGCCCAGGTGCAGAAATCAAGTTGCGAATCGATCTTTGATGGTGGACAGTAGTCGGACACATATGAAGGCTGAAACATTCACCTGGCGACTCCAACTTGATCCAGAGATTCCAGTGCTCGCTGATCCACTCATGCAATGGTAGGGTATGTGGCAAAACTTGCGCTTTGTGAAGCTATAAAAGAAGTTAGAAATCAGTTAGTGGATTTTGAAATTGATGAAGAATTTTTCATTGCCGTGCTTAAATGTTTGAAATCCCCGAAGTTTCCTCTTGAAGCTAAAACTAGTTTCTACGAGTTACTTGCTGAAATATTTGAGATGGAGATTCAGTATTTAAATGGTCAAATCCAATCATATGAATTCCGAGATCCCAAAAAGTTCTTGGAAACTCTCCCTCCTTCAAAACAAGAAACAATAGAGCTACCTGTTGATATTTGCATTGATAGTGTGCAGCTGGAAGTATGTATTACAGAGTTGGGGCAGCAAACAGATTCTGGCTTTTGTGATCCTATTGCAACGTACATGGAAATGTTTTTCATTCTGAATGATAGATCGAGTTTGTCTTTTAGTGACCAGTTCCTTCATTTGAAAGAGCATGTGAAATTGCATACGTGATACGGTGGGCTTGTTCTTCAAGCGGCATCATTCTCGGGTTTACCAGATGGTTGATCACGGCATTTAGAGTATTACACGATCTATTATTTTGCGACGAGTAGGGTAAGATTTTGTAAATAAATAAACGGCCAAGCGACATTTCATTGCCGAGTTTCATTCTGAGTTTCAGTGTGAAGTTTGCTGAGTCAGTTTTTCAGTATTTTCGGTCAGTTTCAGTGAATAAATGTGTCAAAGTCTGTGTTGGTTGTCGAAATGATGATTCCATTGCCCAATGGATGGAGGCCCTGTCTGCTCTCCCAAAGCTCTGCGGTTCTTTGCACCTCCAAGAAGCGGCAGCTGCCATCCCCATTGGAGCCAATGTTGGAACTCCGTCTTGTCAGCCCGCTGCAATCAAATTCACCAAGGTTCATTTCTCCTTATTTGCAGTCATTAAAGAGTAATTTTAATTCTGGAGTTCAGGGTTTAGTCTTCAGAGGTAGGCTAGAGGAAGGTTCAGTAAGTCTTCATTTCGGGAATGTCGTCATAAATAAGGCGAGATTGATTCTTCTTCAAAACCCTGTTTTGAAGAAGAAGTCATCAAATAGGTTTTTATGATGAATATGTAATTTGTTAAAATGCTGCAAATTCCCCAGCTCTTCAAATGGCAGCCTTGTTTCGTCTTCAGCAGCTCTATACCCTGTGAGACAAACATAAATCCATCATGTCAGTTGATCAGAAACACAATACCCAAAGCAAAGTTGGAGAATAAGCCACAAATTCTGGATTACAGAGTTTCCTTTTTGGTATAATATTTTATTGCAGATGGGGTTATCAATTTTATGGTTAAAATATCAGAGGAAACGAAGGCTTGATTAGCTTTAGATGTCATGGTGCAAGAAGCCATTTATGTATCTACACTGCAGACTTAATTTCCAAATATTTCTCGTTCAGATTTTATAGCAAATTTTACTTGGGAGATTATGTTTCCTTCTATGGTGCATGTGATGAAAATGTTTTTGCGGTTTCTCCAAGCATAGCATGGATGGAAATTTGCTGCCACATTTGCTATCATAAAACATTCCTACTTTGCTGGATTCTTGGTTTACATGTTGTTCAACTTAACTTTGGTGTTTTCTTCGGTGTACATTGTGACACATTCTTGCACCTGCAGCAGCAGGCTCTGGCATCCTTGAAATTAAGAGCTACTTGAATGGTATTGATACACCTGAATTTTTTCTGTTCAGAACATTGATTGGAAAGATTTTTGGCAGCATTGGTTCAGTGGGAGGCGGTTTGGCACTTGAGGAAGTTACATCCTGGTGGTGGAGTCAGCTTATGTGGCGTGTCTTTTTCACATCAGCTATAGTTGCAGTTGTTGTTCGTGCTTCAATGGGGTGGTAGAAGCCGAAAATCGTGTTTCTGGAGGCCGAAGACGAATTGCAGGAGTGTTGACAGAGTTTGGGTTGCGCGAGACCCACTTGGGCGAGATGCGACCCACTTGGGCGAGGTGAGACCCACTTGGGCGAGATGCGACCCACTTGGGCGAGGTGAGACCCACTTGAGCGCATGCGACCCACTTAAAACATCACTCAGAAATTTGTGTTTTGCGCACCCAGTTTCAACTCCAGTAGCTACTAAACAGCCAAATTGCTTCGGCAACAAGCAAACATGGATGTGATCGTGGAAGACATCTGTGGAGATATCTACGCCATTATTAAGAGGGTTGAGGCTCTGCAAGTTGCATAAAATGGTCCTGCGGGTGTTAAAGGTTTTAATATCTCTGCTAATTGTAAAACGCAGCAGTGGACAGTGCTTGGATATTGCCAAGATCGTGGGTTCGTTGCAATAATTGACAGTCAAGAAAATGAGACAAACATCTGTTTGTTGAATTCCAAAGTGAGATTCGAACATTTTCGAGTGTTGAACAACTCAATCTGGTCAGATTCCTTGGCTATTTTGAAGATGAACAGGAACGAATACTTGTTGTAGAGTATGTGCCAAATGGAAAGATAATTGAATGTGGGCGACCCTCTGATATTTGGTCATTAGGATGTATTCTACACCATTTGCAGATTTTACTACATTTTGGTCAAAATACAAAGAAATAACAAACAGAGATCATAAGATCACGTATGGCCCTGTCTCTAATCCATGGCTTTTTGATATTATGAAAAAATGTCTTGCTTGGAATCAAAATGAACGGTTACGAATTCCTCAGTTGTTAGAACATAGTTTCCTCCAGCCACCAATATCTCCTGTGTCACTGACTCAGGAAGAATGGCATTGTAAAACTCTTTCTGACATATCCAGAGCATATGGATCCGATGGTGAAATTCAGAGCCTAAGGGCTAGTGTCGGGAGCATTCAAACCTTCCAAACATACGACGAGGCGAACAAATTGCAATTGAAAAAGCGGGGGAATTCAAAATTGAAAACCAGCTGAAGAGATCTAGGAGAAAATATGGAATTCTTGGCTGGAGATCTTAAGGTGAATGCGAATTACGTGTCCGTTTGGAGAAGTTGACGGACCATGAAATTGATTGTCAAAACAAGTGGCATTTTCATGAGCGCATATGGATTATTTCTTTTGCTATGACAATTAAATGGTGTTTTGAATGGGTAAAGGGGAAATTCCAATTCCTATTTCTATTAAAAGACAGATTCAAACAGAAAATGTAAAAGGAAAGCGAGAAGTCAATCCCAGATTGAACAAGGATTACTTAACACAGCAGAAAATAGGATCGATCTCCTATTAATGACTTCAGTTAAATATCTAAATGGACCAGCGCTCTAATATTGGTCTATTAGTTTAGTTATTAGAGGAATTTAAGGAGAATGCTCCAGATTTGGTCTATTAGTTTAATCAGCAGAGGATTTCATGGAGAATGTTGTTCTCCTTTCTATTTTCATCATTTCAGTTGAAACGGCTCCCCATCTTGGATCGACCTGTTTTTAAACATAAGAGTTTATTTATACATTGTAAATCATTTGTAGGTGGAGGAGATTTACGGCGGGTGTAGGAGAGAATAGAGCTTCATTGTACAGATTTTGACAGAGATTTTAATTAAAAAATGCAGCTCTGACCCCTGAGATACCTGTGGTATTAAAATCAACATTTGTCTCATCCTTTGTTTCATATGTAGCCTGCTTTGTGTTCATGTCATTTCATGATCGTTCCCATTTGAACAAATGAAGTGTTAAGGTAGAATTCATAATTTATATGCTCTGCCTTCAAGTTTGTTCATATTTAATGTTTTCTTCTGTTTGACAAGGATTCATCTTCTATGCCCTTGTCAACTCCTCAGCAGTCCAGCCATTCCATTTAATTTCGAATTTGATGTTAATTTTCTTGCTTACCTTGCCTCAGGAGATAATCTGTGTTTTTTATTATCTTTCTCTGTTCAAGCTGTTCTTTGCCCCATGCAGCCCAGAAAACCCAAACATTTATTAAAAACCCTTTTTCTATCTATTTACTAGCCTAAAATCAATTCCCATTTTAAGTCATCTCGCACCCTATTGCTCATTTTATCGGGATTGACTGGAGAGAGCCCTCTCCTATCCTCGAAGGCTAGCTACGAGGCTGAGCTTGTTTTGATGTTGCCTCGAGTTTTTCCTTCTTCAGCCTGAGGCATATTTGAGCACTAACATAGTGGCGACCATACTGGGGAAGTCCTCCCCGGTACAGGATGACAAAGTTCAGATCCGATTGCTGATGGTGGACTGCAGTCAGGCTCATGAAGGCTGAAACATTCACCCCCGGTGACTCCAACTCAATCCAAAGATTCCAGTGCTCGCTGATCCACTCATGCAATGGTAGGGTATGTGGAAAACCCTGCACTTTGTGAAGTTGTAAAAGAAATTAGAGATCAGTTAGCAGATTTTGAAATTAATGAAGAATTTTTCAGTGTCTTGCTTCAATGTTTGAAATCTCCGAAGTTTCCTCTTGAAACTAAAACTGGTGTCTGTGAGTTAATTGTTGAAAGAATTGAGAAGGAGATTCAGTGTTTAAATGATCAGATCCAGTCTTATGATTTCTGAGATCCCAAAAAGTTCTTGGAAACTCTTCCTCCTTCAAAACAAGAAACAATAGAGCTACCTGTGGATGTTTGCATTGATAGTGTGCAGCTGGAAGTATGTATTGCAGAGTAGGGGCAGCAAACAGAGTCTAGCTTTTTCGATCCTATTGCGACATACATGGAAATGTTTTTCAGTTTGATTGATAGATCAAGCTGCCTATTACATAACTAGGCTCATTATGTGCATATAGGGCTGCCAGCAATTGTATCTGTGGTCTAGTTGAAGCACTCTCAAGCAGCATTTTTCTCAGGTTTACTTGAATGGTTGATCTGGCATTACAGTATTACTTGATCTATTGTTTTTGCAGCAGAGTAGGGTATATTTTGTAAATAAATAAGCAGCCAAAAGGCAGCATTTCGTTCTAGTTTCATTACAGTTTTAGTTTGAAGTTTGCCGAGTCAGTTTTTCAATCAATTCAGTCAAGTTTCAGTCCATAAATGAGTTGAAAGTTTCATGTTGTCTGTTGAAATAATGATTTCGTAGCCCAATGGATGGAGGCACTGTCTGCTCTCCCAAAGACCTGCTGTTCTTGGCACCTCCAAGAAGCGGCAGCTGCCATCCCCATTGGAGCCAATGTTAGACTCCGTCTTGCCAGCCCGCTGCAATCAAATTCACCAAGGTTCATTTCTCCTTATTTGCAGTCATTAAAGAGTAATTTTAATTTTGGAGTTCAGGGTTTAGTCTTCAGAGGTAGGCTAGAGGAAGCTTCAGTAAGTCTTCATTTCAGGAATGTCGTCATAAATAAGGCGAGATTGGTTCTTCTTCAAAACCCTGTTTTGAAGAAGAAGTCATCAAATATGTTTTTATGATGAATATGTAATTCGTCAAAATGCTGCAAATTCTCCAGCTCTTCAAATGGCAGCCTTGTTTTAGCTTCAACAGCTCTATGCCCTATGAGATAAACGGAAATCCATCAGTCAGTTGATCAGAAACACAATACCCAAAGCTAGAGAATAAGCCACAAATTCTAGATTACAGAGTTTCCTTTTTGGTATGATATTTTATTGCAGATGGAGTTATCAATTTTATGGTTAAAATACCAGAGGAAACAAAGGCTTGATTAGTTTTAGATGTCATGGTGCAAGAAGCCATTTATGTATCTACACTGCAGGCTCAATTTCCAAATATTTCTCGTTCAGATTTTATAGCAAATTTTACTTGGAAGATTATGTTTCCTTCTATGGTGCATGTGATGAAAATGTTTTTGTGGTTTCTCCAAGCATAGCATGGCTGGAAATTTGCTGCCACATTTGCTATCATAAAACATTCCTACTTTGCTGGCTTCTTGGTTTACATGTTGTTCAACTTAGCTTTGGTGTTTTCTTCGGTGTACATTGTGACACATTTTGCACCTGCAGCAGCAGGCTCTGGCATCCTTGAAATTAAGGCCTACTTGAATGGTATTGATACACCTGGAATTCTTCTGTTCAGAACATTGATTGGAAAGATTTTTGGCAGCATTGGTTCAGTGGGAGGCGGTTTGGCACTTGAGAAGTTACATCCTGGTGGCGGAGTCGGCTTATGTGGCATGTCTTTTCACATCAGCTATAGTTGCGGTTGTTGTTCGTGCTTGATAGGGTGGTAGAAGCCGAAAATCGTGTTTCTGGAGGCCGAAGGCAGATTGCGGGAGTGTTGTGAGTTTGGGTTGCGTGAGACCCACTTGAGCGAGATACGACCCACTTGGGCGGAGTGAGACCCACTTGGGCGAGATGCGACCCACTTGGGCGTGAGACCCACTTTGGCGCATGCGACCCACTTAAAACATCACTCGAGAAATTTGTGTTTTGCGCGGCAATTTCAACTCAGGTAGCTACTAAAAGCCAAATTGCTTCGGCAACAAGCAGACATGGATGTGATCGTGGAAGACATCTGTGGAGATATCTACGCCATCATTAAGAGGATTGAGGCTCTGCAAGTTGCATAAAATGGTCCTGCGTTGAGGACTGTGGGTGTTAAAGGTTTTAATATCTCTGCTAATTGTGAAACGCAGCAGTGGACAGTGCTTGGAGCAAGCCAAAATCGTGGGTTCGTTGCAATAATTGACAGTCAAGAAAATGAGACAAACATGTGTTTGTTGAATTCCAAAGTGAGATCGAACATTTTCGAGTGTTGAACAACTCAATGCAAATTCGAGATTCCTTGGCTATTTTGAAGATGAACGAGGCAGATACTTGTTGTAGAGTATGTGCCAAATGGAAAGATAATTGAATGTGGGCGACCCTCTGATATTTGGTCATTAGGATGTATTCTACACCATTTGCATATTTTACTACATTTTGGTCAAAATACAATGAAATAACAAACAGAGATCATAAGATCACGTATGGCCCTGTCTCTAATCCATGGCTTTTTGATATTATGAAAAAATGTCTTGCTTGGAATCGAAATGAACGGTTATGAATTCCTCAGTTGTTAGAACATAGTTTCCTCCAGCCACCAATATCTCCTGTGTCACTGACTCAGGAAGAATGGCATTGTAAAACTCTTTCTGACATATCCAGAGCATATGGATCCGATGGTGAAATTCAGAGCCTATGCGAAAAGCTACAGGAGCACATTCAAAACCTTTCCAAACATACAACAGGCGAACAAATTGTAATTGACAAGGGTCAAAGGCAGAAAGTCGTATCTGAAGAGATCTAGGGAGAAAAGGTGAATTGCGCTGGAGATCTTAAGGTGAATGCTGAGTTACGTGTCACGCTGGAGAAGTTGAGGGCAGACCATGAAATTGATTGTCAAAACAGGTGGCATTTTCATGAGGGCGCATACGGATTATTTCTTTTGCTATGACAATTAAATGGTGTTTTGAATGGGTAAAGGGGAAATTCCAATTCCTAATTCTATTAAAAGACAGATTCAAACAGGAAATGTAAAAGGAAAGCGAGAAGTCAAGCCCAGATTGAACAAGGACTACTTACCACAGCAGAAAATAGGATCGATCTCCTATTAATGACTTCAGTTAATATCTAAATGGACCAGCGCTCTAATATTGGTCTATTAGTTTAGTTATTAGAGGAATTTAAGGAGAATGCTCCAGATTTGGTCTATTAGTTTAATCAGCAGAGGATTTCATGGAGAATGTTGTTCTCCTTTCTATTTTCATCATTTCAGTTGAAATAGCTCCCCATTTTGGATCGACCTGTTTTTAAACATAAGAGTTTATTTATACATTGTAAATCAATTGTAGGTGGAGGAGATTTCTGAGCGCTGGTGTAGGAGAGAACAGAGCTTCATTGTACAGATTTTGACAGAGATTTTAATTAAAAAATGCAGCTCTGACCCCTGAGATACCTGTGGTATGAAAATCAACATTTGTCTCATCCTTTGTTTCATATGTAGCCTGTTTTGTGTTCATGTCATTTCATGATCGTTTCCATTTGAACAAATCAAGTGTTAAGGTAGAATTCATAATTTATATGCTCTGCCTTCAAGTTTGTTCATATTTAATGTTTTCTTCTGTTTGACAAGGATTCATCTTCTATGCCCTTGTCAACTCCTCAGCAGTCCAGCCATTCCATTTAATTTCAAATTTGATGTTAATTTTCTTGCTTACCTTGCCTCAGGAGATAATCTGTGTTTTTTATTATCTTTCTCTGTTCAAGCTGTTCATTGCCCCATGCAGCCCAGGAAACCCATCATTCATTAAAATCCCTTTTCATATCAGTTTACTAGCCTAAAATTAGCATTCCTTATCGGTCATCTCAGCCCCTTGAAGATCCTTTTGCCAAGATAGACCCGGAGAGAGCCCTCTCCTGTCCTCGTAGGGCTAGCTACGAGGCTAAGCTTGGTTTGATGTTGCCTCGAGTTTTTCCTTCTTCAGCCTGTGGCAGAATCGAGCGCTAACACATTCTATTTGGGAGAAAGTCTAGTGGCATGGATAAGCAAGAAGCAAACATATGTCTCTCTATCTACAGCAGAAAGAAGAATACATAGCAACAGCAGCTTGTTGCACACAAGTGATGTGGATGAAACAAAATCTTCAAGACATGAAGGTAGGCATAACTGAACCTATTTCTATAAAATGTAACAATACAAGTAAAATAATCATATAAAAAAATCATGTGCTTCATTCGAAAACCAAGCACATCCCAATAAAGTACCACTTCTTCAGAGAACAAGTAGCAGAGAAAATAGTAAAGACGGAATATTTCCCAACAAAAGAACAGACATCAAACATATTTACAAAACCTCTTGTTAGTGAACCATTCAAATATCTACGAGACAAACTGGGGATAGTGTCTGTAGATGATACTCTCTGATATGATAAAAAATGGGGATTAGAAAAAAAAATGAAAAAAAAATGTACCAACAAAGGCTGCAATATCAAGTACAGACATCCAGCCAGGGTTAGACAAGAAGAAATTTCTCAGGGGGAGAATAGCCCATAAAAGTTGTCAAGAAGAGATTGAGCTATGGAGCTGGTAAAGATCTACAGAGGATGATTACATTGTGTGTCTCTCAACAAGTGTTAATAATGTAACAAAATTCTTTTAATAAGAATGAATAAGAAAATGTTATTATTAGTATAGCATTACAAATATTCATCTATTGGTATTTGGTGCAGTCTTCCTATCAATAAAATACCAAATTTTATTTTTGGAGAAATGTTTTGGTACAGGTCCCCAATATCAAAGTATTATAGCATACATCATGGTGTTGGTATGGCAGAAATACATGAAGGAGAATGTCGAGTTGCATTATCAAAGCATAGAAAGAAAGTAATTGTTGATATTTCACCAGTGCACAAAGTTTCATCAAGCAACAAGGGACAAAATAACAGAACATTCTATGGTGACATGCCTTCAAAAATTCTCATGAGTTGTGATAGCATCATTTTGTTGTGTATATTCATGCAATCTCAATGATTCTCAAAGTGTTACCCCAACAATGCTCATATATCAGATGAAGTCTGCAATGCATTCACAATGCTCTTGTAATTTTGAAGTACATATAAAGAAATTATTATATGTAACATAAAGCAACAATCACGGTTTATACAAAACAATCAGGAAGTAGTAATACAATGGTGGATTAGGTGTATTCATTCAAATACAAAAGGATTCATCAAGTGTGTAATGAATATATGGAGTGTGTATATTCATTTAATAACAAAATATATGAATGAAGGATGCTTATACTGAACTCATAGAGGAGCAATGAAATGATGGAAACTACACTGAAAACATTTTATAACCCCTTGACATTGATGTCAAAGGGGGATGGAAACCAAGCAGAGGAAGATAGACACTTCTTAGAATGAAAGGGGGAGGAAGTGTTGGAGGAAGTGCTTCCATCAATGCTAAAGGGGGAGACTGTTGGAAATATTTTCATTGATGGAAAAGGAACAAAAAGGAGCAGTACCAGAATTATCATTGAGAACAAAGAAGCAGATCATGATCAGCTGGAGTATAAAGGACCAATAAGGAAAAGAAGGAAAAATTTAAGCGGAGGAGCAGAAAAGAGGAAGAGGATCAACAAAGAGGCAAGGAGTAGTAGAAGAATCATTATCTAAGGAAAATGAGAAGAGAGGAGTAGAATTATGCAGAAAAGAGGCAAGGAGCAACAATGTGCAGTAAAGAGGCGAGGAGCAACATTAGAATCATGATCTAAGGCAAAGGAGTAGAAAGAAGCAGCAAACAGGCAAGGAGAAGCATTAGAATGATCAGAGAAGACAAAGGACCAAGTTGGGGTGAAATACGTTCAGAACACTGAGCATGCAGTTCAGGGTCAAGTCATATATTTTTACATTCAAAACAATGCAGCGAGTCGTGAATGAGTCGGGAAGAGTCAGGTTGTTTACAGTGCACGAGGGCACGTGCAGTTCAACGGGTTGAGTTGGGTAATTTCAAGAAGAAAGGTGTACACAACGCATGTGGAGGACTTAATCACATATCGTAATCGCAAGCAGAAGGAAGATCACAAAAAGAGAAAAAACACAGGAATCAAGGAAATTGTGAAGTGTGATATGGTGATGTGGCGGTGACGTAGGCAGTGACATCGCAAGCTGATGTGGTAGGTGACGTGGCCCTGACCCCACAGATCACAGTAAAATTTTTATGACGTGGCATGATGATGTGGTTGTGACATGGCACCCCCTGGTGGGACTGAAACCCGTTCTCATATCACAAATCACAAGTCGCAAGAGGTGATAAACAAAGATCGGAACATTTTGCAATAAGAAATCTGCGAAATGGAAATTGTGATAGGAAAGTGCGATGAAAATCTGTAATAGGAAATTGTGATAGGAGAATTGCGATAAACCTGAGTGGGACCCCTTCGCATGTCGCATATCAGGAAATCAGAGAGATGAAAGCACAATGGATAAAAATACTTGTCGAAGTGCGAAGTGTGATAATGGAGCAGACACGATGTAGGTCAACGTTGAAGCCTAAAGTATTTCAAGTCTAGGAGTATGGATTTTCCCTTTATTAAATTGCATCGGAGAGCAAAGGAGGCTTATAACATAGAAACGATTGGAACGTCGAAATGCGATAGAAATCAGACGCGATACCAATTTAGAGGTAAATAGAATATGTTTCAATTCCAGTCTAATGGCAGTTTATGAAGAAAATACCAAACACGATAGAAGGACTCAGGTGAAGAATAAGACCCGCCACTACGAGCACGGGTGTAAAGCGGTTACACCTTGATAATGGAATGAAGTCTGAATGCAGGTAGAAAGGCTCGGGTAAGTGACCCGACATAGAGAAAAGGAGTAGTGAAGGTTGGACGATGTGGGCACGAGCAGAATAGGCAGAGTCGAGCAAAAGGAGATAAAGTAGCATTGTTGAAAACGCATCAGCTGCGTCGAGTCGGGCCAAAAGAAAGTTGTGAAACACTGTTCAAAACATGCCAGCTAGGTCGATTCGGGAAAAAGGCGTTCATGTAGCACTGTTATAATATAACAACAAAAATAGGAAAATCAATGAAAGCAACAGAAAAGACAAATACTCAGCGATCCAAGAACTGAAAGGGCTAAGTGAAATATTTTTGTAACTCTAAATGTAAATTCATTGATTATTTATATTGTTTGTGATGCAAAGGCAAGTCTCCGTAGGCATAGGAAAAACTCCAATGAGTGTTGTAATGATTATTTCTGATGTAATAACCTGGACTGAAGTGTAGGGAATCGAATGGGTGGAAGGCAGAGGGTCAAGCCTGTTCATTTCATATTCCCTATAGAATGCAAACAATCATGCAGTTATTTGTATAAAACATGTAATATGAGTGTGCATAAAGATGTTGGAGAGCGGAAGAATAGAAGAGAGTTGAAGAAGTAAGAGAGTTGTATAATGGGAGAGAGTTGGAGAATGTGAGAGAGCTGATAGAGATGCTATGCACATCTGGATCTGATATGAAGCGGATTTAAAGGAAGAGAGGGAAAAAGTGAAGGTGGAGGAAAACAAAGCTGATATCTAGGTAAATCATCATTTTACTTTCATGTTGAGTGAGGGGATTGTAGTCTCCTTTCAAGCTGTAGCTTGATAAACTTCCTGTTGGAGTTGGATGAAGTAGGAGCCTCCTATGGATTGTAGCCTGCAGAAAATATATGGGAGTTGGAGCTTCCCTGCAAGTTGTAGCTTGCATAAATTGAGGTAGGAGCCTGTTGTAGGTTGGATCCTACAGAAAATCAGTTGTGAGAGGGAGCATGAGCTTGCCTTTGCATCACAGCAATAATAAGATGTGGTTTTCTCCCTTATGGGTTTCCACTTATATCTAGTGTCCATGAGCATGATTATTATGTGTTGATGAGATGTGTTAATCTGCTTATTACTTTTTGTTCACTTATTTATTTTGTTGATCATTATTTATTAAGTTGCTTGTGAATGACTTGTTAATGAGTTTAATGAAAATAATTTTAATTTCCTTGAATGGACTAAACTAATTCACCCCCCCTCCCAGTTTAGTAAAGGGTTCATTAATTACAATATTTTACAAGGAAATTTTACATATGATTTTAGCTTCGGGGGTGACGGTGATTAAACGATGGGTGGAGTTGCTGCCCCGTTAAGGATATGGGTCTAACACAGCGATACATAAAGAAGATAAACAAGCTCCACACCCAACAATCTCCCACTTGGAGACTGATTATAGCAACTCCACCGCTACTTCATTTGATGGAAAATGACTCCACTTTGGACCTGGGTGTTTCTCATATTCATCATCATACTTGAAGACCAATTGAAAATGAGAAAAATCTCAGTTTCTCCCTAGTTACAACTTTTGTTAACATGTCTACAAGATTCAGGCTAGTGTGTATCTTTTCCAGCTTCAATTGTCCATCTTCCAACACTGACCGTATGAAATGGTACTTGAGTTATTTTCAAGATGAATGGCACTCTAGCTATCACTGTATAACCTTCCCATCTCCTGCTTCTTACCAACTCATCCATAAAACTTTGTAGCCAAATAATTTCTTTACTAGCCTTTGTAACAGCAACATACCTTTCTTCTGTTGTTGAAAGTGCAACACCACTTTTCATTTTTGAAACCCAACTAATAGTCGTTCCACCAACAATAAATACATACCTTGTAGTTCTCCTCTTGTTATCTCTATCGCCTCCCATATCTGCATCAACATATCCTTGTAGAGCAATGTTTGAACCACCAAATCATAATTCTTTATTTGTGGTACCTCTTAAATATCTGAGAATCCACGTCACTGCCATCCTATGTTCTTTTCATGGATTGTTCATGTACCTGCTTACAATTGTAGTATTTCTATCATTAGGGAACTATCCCACCCATCGTTTTATTCTAATAGGTTCTTCTTGGAAATTTAAAGTGAGGAGTTAGATGTAAGTGTTGGGAGGATACTAGTGGGATGACGTAAGTCATACCACGTCAATGGAGTGTGCATCTAATTGGTGGATAAGGGGCCCAGCTATCCATATCATATCGACGCTATATCCTTAGAGGAATAAAAATTGTAGTGGAGGAGGCGTCGGGGTGAAATAAATGGGATGAAATGGGAGAGCGTGCGGTGACAATACAAGGGTAAAGGCGGACTAATGGGAAAGGAGGACGTGCATCCCCACCCACATGTAATTCCAACAGTGAAGCCCAATGATTAGAAAAGGGTTTTGATTAAGAATCCACTGGGAGATGGAAAGTGAGGTGGCGTGTCTATTGGGACCCACCCGAGAGGCCTAAGGATGTTATGTCTAAAAGCGACAGGCTAATGTAGTGAGTAGAGGTCGTTGCATTTGGAAAGAAACGATAAATATACATATATACATACATACATACATACATACATAATATATATATATATATATAGAGAGAGAGAGAGAGAGAGAGAGTAACAAATCTAGTTGTGAAGCCCTTATTACAAGTTGGGAGGCCAAGTAGAGTTCGGAAAAAAATAAATAAATAAAAAATGAATGTTTTTATCCCATTTTTTTGTTTGAGGGGTTGGGTATGTTACACTTTTTTAATTCTATACCACAATTCATACAGAACTTTTCAAATTCCTTCTTGCAAAACTCTCCAGACTTAAGCTTGTCAAAGTCTTCAAATTTATTCCCGAGGAAATACATCCATGCATTCTTAAAGAAGTAATCTATAAATGAGATAATACATATATTTAGCCAGAGATGGAACCTATAATTCAGATCCAAACACATCATTTTTCTTAAGCTCTAATATTCCCTCTTTTGTCTTAGCACTAGAGGGAAAACTCACTTGATTCTGCTTCCCATATACACAATTTTCAAAGAAATAAAAATCCATAGAGAAATTAGACATATCTTATACCATACCATTACCATGTAGTATTAGAAGGCCAGTCTCTCCAATATGTCCCAGTATTTTATGCTACAACATAGTCTTTTCACCAGATATTATAAGATTTTCTACTCCATTTTCAGGAAAAATAGAATTTTTGCATGCATCAATAATATTTCTTCCTAGAAGCTTGTACATATTTTTTATTTGAACTCCCCTAATCAATACTAGTGCTATTCTAACCATATTTCGGGTCCCTTTCTCAAACATTTTCATTACAACTCCACCATCCATCTTTCTTACAGAAATTAGATTTCTGGAAATTCTTGGAACATGCACAAAACCAAGAAGTGTTCTAATCCTTCCACCTATCTGTTAGGCCTCTGTAATTTTAGCAGATTAGTAAGACTAAAGCTGCATATACAACATTATGAACCACTTTGGGATTCTAGGATCTAGCCCTCCTGAATCCAAAAAGGGATCTCTCTTATAAGTGCAAAGATTGATCTATCTTTAAGGCTTTTAGTATGATATTAGGCTAGTTATTAAGAACAAGGTTTTTTTGTTTGTTTGGATGGTTGAGCATGATTTTTAATTGAGTGGAAATTCCTAAAAATGAAAGAGTTTCAAAGGGGTGAAGATGTGAACAATCAAAACAAGATTCAGCTGATAGGATAGATATGAAATAGGACTTAATCCATTGGGCTATGGAGTCATAAAAGGGTTTAATTATGCAAAAATTTCAAGAGTGATCCAAGGGGCAAGTCATCTATATCAAAATATCCTTTAGAATAAATGATGAAAGGAACATTAAAAGTGTTGAGAAGGTGGAAAAAGTCAATAATTTCAACAAGGATTTATCAACTCTCCAAACAAGAAAAGACTTTTAAGCAACTGTTTGAAACCAACCAAAGACAGGGCTAACTTTAAAATTCTTTGAACAAGATTGTATTAAAGCTAACTTATTAGACAAACAATCCAACAATCCAGATGACTACTTTCAGAAGGGATGAAAACAGATAAGAAAACAAGTGCAGCTTAAGATCAAGCAAGATACATTAAAATCTAAGCCTGCTTCAGCATACTCTTAGGGAAACCTTCAAAACAACCTTTGGAGAAAGAAACTAGAAGACAGGGCAAACCATAAACTTTTCCAGTCTAACTCTACTCAGCATATAATGAAAATATCATTCAAGAACTTCCTTTCAAGTTTTGCACATCAAGACAGGGATAAACCAACATTCCTTCATAATGTTTACACTTAACTTAAGTCATTCTTAAAAACACAATTGGAGGAAAACATGAAGATAAAGCTTATCAGTGAGAGAAGGGTACTTTTAACAGTAAATCCTAGCTCTATATTTACTGTTCTTCATCAAAGAAAAGTGAACAAAATGGAATACATGAAAGGAAAACAATAACACAGTAAGAAGTAATTCACCAATGATATAGACCAGGATCCCAAAAATCAGCTTGTATATTGATGTCAATCCAGTTACATACTTCAAGTCCAATGTTTCAGTATAGCAATCATCTTCTCTTCTTAGCCTAACTTCTTTGATCACAAACAGAGCTTCAAGAGCCTTTGAAAACTATTTACATGTAGAAATTTTCGAGCAACAAGTATTACATCAAATTTCAGCAACCAACCTATATCTCATCTTCTACATAAGTATTTATAGAAGAAATGAGGATTTGGAATGAAATAAAAGATCTCTAAGTTCAATTAATACAATTTAATGCTTCTCGGCCTTTGAGGGGCTCAATAGAGAAGTTTTCTGATATTTCTATGTATTAATTGGTTTTCATTAAGTTTTTGGCTGCTTGGCAGTTTTTGTTGACCTTAAAAATTCTTAAGGCGAGTTAGCAATAACTTTGGCTGCTTTGAACAAAATATCACTGACCGAGGCAATAACTCTGCCTTCTTCTGATTTATGGAGAGATGCAAGTGGCACTTTGGTAGCTAAAGAGAATTCAATTAGCCTCTGATGTGGCGGTGGAGGCCCTTCGGACTGATATATCTCTTTGTTTATTGTTAAAACACTTTTAATTTGCTTTACTCTTTGTCTTAGGCCTAATCAAACCTTGATCTTTATTTCCGGTCTTTATCCTTTAACAACTGTGGATTAGGCCTTTGATTCTCAAATTGGTGCCTTAATCCCTTTAAACTCTGTTTGAAATCATTTAATCTTCATTTCTACTTTGATTTAATCCTTTGACGCTAATACTCTTTGTCTATTTCATATTCACTGTGTTTTGATTGTCTTGCAGGCACGCAGAGGTTTTGTGACTTCACCAACGCTTATGAAACATATGCGGAATCATCATTTGAATCTTTTGGATTCACTTTATTCATGAATAAATGGCTTGGGGATCTTCATCCCTGGATTTTGTTTTATTTTAAAACTGTGAACAAAACCTTAGTATCCTGTAAAAAGCACACAAAAGTTAATAAAATCCTGCGAGGATAGGTTTAAACTGATTTGGAGGTTTTGGGTGCGGGAGCGAATAAGAGCCGTTGGATTAGCATAATCAACGGTGGAGATTGCTCGATCGAGTCTTTTGGGAGAGATTTGGGTAAAAAGGGAATGGGGGCAAGATTAAAATAGGACCGTCTGATCTTAGAGATTGACAGCTAAGATTAAAATATGAAAAATTAATGTTAATGAAGGGAAGTGGTATAGCGGAAAACCGGCAGTGATTTTTGCGTTACGTTTGGGTGGTATGCGGTTTTCTGCTTTTGGAACGCGATATAGGTCTGCGTTCGACACATGGATTTCTAAAACCACCCATATCACGTAAAATTTGCACACTATGAAAAGGGTTCAAAAATTACGCGATATGGATATTGGGTCATTAGATTGGAGGATCCAGATCCAACGGTGCGGGTTTGAGTGCGATGGATGAAAAGCTGCAGGGTAAAGTATATGGGGGGTCCAAGTGACGTCAGCGAAAATTAGCGCGCAGTGGATGGTGAAATAGGCTATCCAATCGTTCAATTTCTTTGATGAGTGGTTAAGATTGAAAAAAAAAGTAGATAGGAAGAAATGAAAGGAAATGGAATGGGCGGAAGAATAAGGCCTGATGGCCTTAGATCTTTGAAGATCGACGGTCAGGATTCCTTTTAAACCTTTTTGTCGGGAAACAAGATTTTATATAAAAGGTAAGGTTTCAAAGGAAATGGCGAAGAAACAAGGGGAAGATAGGGCCCACCTTTTATATAAGGGCGGAAGGGAAGAATCAATGGGAGCCGTCAGATACAAAGGATCGACAGCCGAGATCAACGATGGTGGATGAATGAGAAAGAGGGGAGGGAGGGGTTAAAAAGTGGAAGCATTGTAGGGCGTTGGATCTAAGAATGATCAATGGCGGAGATTTGATCACAGGATTGCATCGGTGGAGGTCAAAAGGTAAATTAGTGAGGAAATGTGTCGATGTGATTAAGCGCGAGCTGTTAGATCTAGGAGAGATCAACGGTTAGGATCAAATCGGCGGGTTTATCTCAGAAGGCTTATGGAATGGAAGAGCGTCATGCAATGAGCATGGACCGTCGGATCTGGCGGAATGAACGGTCAGGATTTAATCGCATCGGAGAAAAGGGAAGGGGCCAAAATACCAAGGCTTTTGATTTTGCGATGCGCAATTAAGTGTTGACTATCGGATGGGTTTTAGAGATCAACGGTGGAGATTTAATCGGCGGGTGCGATGGTAAGGGCTTTTGAGCGAAGTGCGATTTAATCTAAGCTGTTGGTTCTTGTGGATTCAACGGCTGAGATCTCATTGGGGTATCGCAATCAACGGAGGTCAAAGGAACAGGATAAGGGTTTTTCAATTTCCGATTTTGCGATGGAGCGAGAGTCGTCGATCTAAAAACTAGATCAATGGTGGAGATTTAATCATGAAGGAAAAAGGCGGAACGAAGGGTTTGGAGAAGGGAGCGATATGGACCGTTGGATCCAGGCATAATGGATCAAATCAACGGTGGAGAAATGATCGCAGGATCACATCGGCAGGAGGCAATAATCCATAAAAACGCGTAAAATGAATATTTGCGATGCAATAAGGATTTGCGATACGATTGGCTGAGATTTATTTAAACCTTTTCGTCGGGGAACAGAAGAAATGAAAGGAAAGTTGAGTTTTATGAAATAACAAAGGAAAGTAAGGTTCGGGAAAGAGTTTTAAGCCCTTTAGCACCCGGTTGCAGGGCTTAAGGTCTTATGAGGTGGAGGGTTTTCGGGAGTTAAGCCCTCGGGGGCTAAAAACCTTTATAATGGAAAAGATTGTTTTTAGGCTTAAAACCAGATTTTTTGAGGCAATTTGAAGGTTCCAGTAGAGGAAAGAGGGAATTTTAAAACCAAGTAAAGTGGAATAAAAGGTTTTAAAAGGGGTTTTGGTTGATTTGGAAACCAAATGAAGGTATTTTGGAGGATTTTTATGGAGAAAAAGGAATGAAAATGGAGTTTATTTATGAGTGAAAGGAGGGGAAAAATGAAGGGAAAAAAGGGATTTTAAGCAGTCTTCTTGGTAACAACAGGATTTTCAGGATTATGAGGGAAACAATAGTGAAGATTAATTAAAGGATTAGTTATCTTCATAAGACTTTAAGAACTAACAATTTGGTTATGAATTGTTTCTTAAAGGCTAAAAAGGATTTAATCCACCATTTGATATGACAAATTTTATAGGTGGATAACAGCGGCTCCAACTTGGGATGGCAGCTCCTTGGAGGTGTCAAGAACCTCATAAAAGCTTTCTCTGGAAGCTGATCAATGCCTCATCCATTGGGCTACAACTTTCTTTACCTTTGTTGATCTTCTTTTGCTCTGACAATGTTAGCAGCCATTAAAAACAATGGAATTCTATCAAAACAAGCTTCCTACTTACCCAATCCTAATGATCTAACATTTTTTCTTCTTTCAGAGTGCATTTGGATTGGCAGACTCTTTTCATCAACATTTTATTCTTTTGAGAAAACATAAAACTAATCTAAATCTACCCTTATTTCTCCATGAACTCATATTAAGCAGTTGAGTTCATAAGCTTCTCTACCTAACTACTATCTGTCAGGATTAGACTGTCTGACATATTTTTATTCTCTAAATTCTAAAACAGAAATTTAAAAACAGCCAAGCTAGGATTAGACAGTCTAACTTGCTGTTGGTCTATGGCATAAAAAGAAGCTACTCATAGACTAAAATTTGTAGAAATTTTAAAATGAAATGTGAAGGCTTGAGATCTGAAAACTTACGAACATCCTTCTCTTTTCTTCAGCTCTGTCTTTAGGCTTGTTTGAGCTGTTTTTCTCTTTGTTCTCATGGTTCAAGTTTTGGGCATATTAGAACCAGTTTTCTTCTATCCTTGGCTCAGGTTTAAACATATTAGAGCCTTTCTTCTTTTTGAAACTCATAGGTTCAGATTTTGAGCTTGTTTGAACCCTTCTTCTTCTATCCTAATCTTCCTAACTGATAAGCCAAGATTAAACTGTTTGGAAAATCTATTTCACTAACCTATCAGCAGTAAATTGAAAACTAATTAGCCATGATTAGGCTGTATGACTAACTAAGAGTGTGCTTTTTAGGAGTGGCATTTGAGCTTGCACACTTTCAGATTTTGTTTCTCTTTTTTGGTATGGGGCTGTACCTTTCTTGTTTTTTACAATCTGCCCTCTTTTCTCTTTTTATTCTTTTTGTATTTTTTTCATTTTCTAACTTTGAATGCAATGATGAGTATGATATTCACAATGAGAAAAAAATAAAAAAAATAAAAATAAAAAGGCTTCCAAACTGATATGGTTAAGAGAAATAATGTTTGAGCATCCTGCCATTGACAGGACCCCCAAACAGTTCAGCTCCATTCAATTCTTGCAAAAAATAAGAATTGTTACTAGCAATAGAATGAATGAGATAAGGGACAAGCCATAAATTATCAAATTTCCCATGCTTGCCCTTATCTTCTCTCCTTGAATCCCACTTTAAAACTTTGTCACCAATGCTAAAATAATTGGCCTTTATCCTTCTATCAAAAAGCTTCTTGATGCTTTCTTGATTTTGTAATGCTCTGTTGTAGAATTCCTCTTTGGTTTGCTGAAGATGTATGGTCTGATTAATTCTTCTGATCATGTCATTTCCTTCAGATTGTACTTCTTCGATCAGCTTCATGACTGGCACTCCTAGGCTGGTTGGAAAAATTGCATCTACTCCATAAACAAGCTGGTAGGGTGACATTCCAATTGATCTTTTAAGTGTTAATATGTCAGCCCATAATGTATCTACTAGCTTTGTGTGCCAAGATTTCTTATTGTCCTCCAACAACTTCTTGATTATGTTCACCAAACTTTTGTTTGAGGATTCTGCCAGCCCATTACCTTGAGGGTAATAAGCAGTACAATGGCCCAATGTAATATGATATTTGTGACAAAATTCAACCATCTTTTTGGATCCAAATGTAGCAGCATTGTCAGTGATAATATTCCTAGGGCAGCCAAATCTAGATAGGATATGATTTTCAATAAATTTTATGATGACAGAGTCATTGTCTTTCCTAGAAGGGATGGCTTCTATCCATTTAGTAAAGTAGTCTGTTGCAGTGAGAATCCATCTATGTTGGGCAGATGAGGGTGGATGGATTTCCCCTATGAAGTCTAGACCCCACTGCTGAAAATGAGCTTCAACAGTGATTGGATGCAAAGGTAAGGGAAGCAATTTTCTTTTGCCTTCAAAGAGTTGGCATTTATGACAGGCAATAATCATTTTATGGACATCTTGAAAGAGCGTGGCCCAATAGTAACCAACTCTAAGGATTTTATTGGCAGTTGTCTTCCAATAGAGGTGGCCTCCACATTATCCTTCGTGGAACACATGCTTGATTTTCTCTGCATCATTCTCAGGCAAACATTTAAGCAATAATCCACTAGCATTTTTCCAATATAGAAATTTATCTAAAATGCAGTAATTTATAGCTTTCAACTTTAAAAATCTTGCCTTTGTCTTAGAAAAACCAGGAGTTGTATTCAAATTGAGCACAAAATATGAAATATCATCATACCAATATGAATTCAAAAAATAATCCTCAATAATGGGAGTGGACAACTCCTCTTGTTCATCTAATGCATTTATCATGTTTATATCAAGAGCTTCAAAATTAGACTTAGCCATTAATCTTGCTAGTCCTTGGCCTTTAATGAGCTTAGTGGGCTTGATTTCTTAATCATATTCAAGTATCACAGCTATCCACTTTCCTTTTTTTCCATCTGGGTCTTGTGTTAAAATTTCTTTCACAACTGAATTTGGCACAAATGTAATTATGTCGGAGTGTAAAATGTAAACTCTAAAGTCCTTTAAGGCTTTGACTAAAGAAAAAGCTTGTTTTTCTATGATATTTTACTTCATAGGTGCATCTCTTAATGCCTTACTAAATAATGCAATTGGCTACTCTTGTCCATTTAAATTTTTCTGTAGTAGGACAGCAGCCACAGTGTGTTCTGATGCAAATTAAAAAATGAAATTTTTTTTTGAAAAATCAGGACTAATGAGAACTGGGGTTTTGATTAATGCTTGTTTTACCAGTTCAAAATATTTCTTTGCTTCTAAGGTCCATTTAACTCATTCCTTTTTTAGCATGTTTGTTATGTTTCTAAGGAGTTCAGCCAGATTGGGTATGAACCTTCTCAAGAAATTAATCTTCCCAATGAAATATTGAAGTTCCTTGATGTTTCTTGAATGATTGATTTGCAATATACCCTCAATCCTTTTTGGGTCTATCTTTATTCCTTCTTCTAATATGATGTGCCCAAGAAGTTTGCCTTCTTGGAGACCAAACATTGTTTTCTTTGGATTTAAATATAACCCATATTTTCTGCATTTCTCAATGACTTTTCTCAAGTGTTCTAGGTGTTCTTCATCTGTTTTGGAAAAAACAGTGATATCATCAAGGTAAATAATGATGAAGTAGCCTAATTCTTCCGAGAATGCAATATCCATGGCTCTCTGAAACGTAGCACCAGCATTCATTAAACCAAAGAGCATTTTCACATACATGAAAGTACCCCATGGTGTAGTAAAGGTTGTTTTGAGTTGATCATCAGGATGTACTAATATCTGATTGTATCCTGATAAGCCATATAGAAAAGAAATTCTTTTAGAACCAACTACCCTTTGTAAAATATGATCCATCTTGGGTAAAGGATAGTTGTCCTTTAATGAAGCTTTGTTTAAGTTCCTAAAGTCAATACAAAGCCTTATTTCTCCTGTTTTCTTCCTAACTGACACTAGATTAGACACCCACTCTGAATATCTAATAGGGACAATAATTCCAGCTTCATACATTTTCTTGATTTCTTTCTCAACCAAAGGTAATTGAACAGGGTTGATTCTGCGCAATTTTTTTTTAAAGGGCTTTTGGTTTTCTTTGAGGGGTATCTTGTGCTGAATTATTTCGGTGTCATAGGAATTTAGATCCTCATAACTCCATGCAAATGCATCAAAAAATTCCTTAAACAACTCAATGTATTTCATCTTGATGTGAGCTGGCAAAGTTTTGGACAGTTTGATCATTTTTCTTTTTAATTCACTACCTATGTTACACTCTTCTACTTCAGTTTCAACAGGCTCCAGCTTTGGTTTCTTGGCAACATCATTGAAATCAAACAACTCTTCTAATGGGACCAGACCTTTTGGCAAACTTTGAATGTTAGATTGCATTGTTTCTAAATCTTCTTTTCCTAAATTTGCACTAATTTCTGTGGTATTTTCAAGTTTATTAGCTAACATATTTATATCAGAAATTGTTGGAGAGTTTACTTCTTCATCAAGTGGGTTTTATTCAATAGAACAGTCATCTTCATAATTTGAATCTGAACTTGGTAGTTCAAATTCATTTTTAAATTGTAGGAAGTCTTCTATTTGTTTGTCTCCATCAAACACTTGCCAATATTTCTCATTATCAGGGACAGTTGGTCTAAATTTGATTTGGGTAGTGCATTGTTTGGTTTCATAAGGTGTTAAACATGTTCTAGCAGCAAAAGCTAAACTATGGGCAAGGATATTTTGGTCTCTTGGGACAAACATGAGTTGGGATTCCTCAAATGTTCTTAGTAAGTCCATGACATCATTTCTATAGGCTCTTAGTCTGGGGTGTTTGGCACTATATTCCCCATTCACTTGCATAACAATCAACTCTGAATCCCTGTGAACTTTTATCCTTTTGGCTCCTAGTTTCTTCAACCAGTGTAGGCCTAAAAGGAGGGATTCATGCTCAGCTATGTTATTTGAACATTGAAAATTTAATCTATAGGAATGACCTTCATTGTGATTATTTTCAGTGTTATGTATCCAAATTCCTGCACTTGCATTGTTCTTAGTGCAAGACCCATCAAAATTCATACTCCAAAGAGGACTAGCTTCAGAATTACTAGTTTGGCTACTATCCTCTTTATCTTGTGTGTTTTCAACTTGTTCTTGACAGTCAGTATTGTGTTGAAATTGTTCTAGTTCCTCATGTTCTTCATTAAGTTGAGGATTCTTCTCTTGGTTCTCAAATTTAACAAGTAATGGATAACTGTTTTGTAGCTCTAGACCTGTGATTAGTTTACAGTGATTTTCTATTTTGACACACTGTTTTGACCCTTCTATTATGTCTCCTTCCTTTTCTATGTCTGCCAATATATTACAATGAGGAGTGGCCAGTAAATCATTTAAGGTTTCCTTCTCATTAAATATTTCATGATTGAAGAGAATAAATGAGTCAAGGCCTGTATGTACAGAATAGATAGGAGAGTTTTCTGGTCTTTCTTGGCTACTTACCATGTATTGCATATGAGATTCCCTATAAAGTCTTCTTGTTTGATTAAAAACATGGATGGTAGCATATGTCATATCCATTTGCATTGTTCCTTGTAACTTAGCTCCCCAAGATCTTGATAACAGCATACCATACTTTGGGGGTACATCAGCCACTACAATATCCATTACTAAACACTTGGCTAGAATTTGTGCTAAGTTTACACAAAGGTCTTTGATCAAACCTAGGCATTTCACTCTACTGGAGTCAAAGGAGTATAGATATTTGTATGGTCTGGTAATTTCAAGGCCTAGGCTCTCCATCACTGATTTTGGCATTAAGTTATGAGAGGCCCCTGAGTCATGCATAACATTGTGTAAAATTTTGTCATGAATCTTCAAACTAACATAAAAAGGAGGAATTGGCCCTTCTTGGTATCTTCCCTCAATCTTAGGATGAAATAAAAGCTCTGGTTGGTCATCATTAAGATTGACAGTGTCATTATTTTCTGTTATGTTAAAAGCCTTCAAAATTTGTGATCTATATACATCTGGGGTGGCTAATTCAGTAAGAGGAACATAGATTTTTATTTTGGAAATTTCCTGCTCTAAACTAAAAGGCAGCTGATTTTTTACAATATTTGTTTCAGCCTTATTAACCACCATTTTATCAGCAAAATCAGCTTGATGATTTCCTCTATTTACATTGGTCAAAATTGTTTTAGTAGGAGCACTAGCTGAGGTGCTAACGCTGCTAAGGTCTGCACTCTATTTTTCATTAATTTGAGTGCCTTTCTCTTTGTTCTTATCAGAATTTACAGCCATTGTTTTATCTTTCTGTTTTGTAGCCTTAGGTTTATTTACAAGGCTGTTTTTTGCAGAATTGTCAGATGTTTTAGTTTTGGGAGTTTCCTGATTCTTTTTACTCCTAAGGTCATATTCTTTTGGAGTCTCTATGATGACATTTTCTAGCTCTTGATAATAATATTCATCCTCTGCTCTTTTATCATCATAAGGTGTGTAAAGACCTTGTTTTCTATTGTAATGAACATCAAAAGTGTCATTATCTACTCCCAACACGTTTATGTCATCTTCCTTTGTTTGTTCAATTGTTTCTTCAACCTCACTTACATAGTTTTGATGAAAAGGAGGTGTAATCTATTGATCATCTTCCCTTGGTTTGTTTGGAGGTTGGTTTCTCCTAAAATTCTGATTTTGATTTTGATTTATGTTTTGAGGAGTTGATTGGTTTTGACTATCTTGTGCTCTCTCAAGTATGCTCATCTTTTTCATCATTTCTTCCATCATTCTCTCCATTTTTGAGCTAGATGTGGAAGGTGCAGACTCTTCCCTAAATGATACTTTCTTCTCATTCCTCATTCTAGCTCTTTTCTCCATTAGATTTACTTTCACGGCTAAGGCTCCTTTCTGCATATCTTCTAAAGTCAGAGGGTCTCTTTTTCTACGTTGATAAGCCATTTCAGGATCAAATCCTTCAGCAAATTTTTTTAAAGCTGAGCCTTGTGGAGGTTTCAATTCCGGGGGCAGGGCATTATACACACTATTGAATTTAGTGCAATAATCTTGGACACTTTCCCTAGTGTTTCTTTTGAGGCTGTTATAGTCTGAAAGTATTTGGAGAGGGTTTTTCTTGATTTCCCACTTGTTAAGGAATAACTGATGGAGGGATTGAAGGTCATTGACGCTGTTAGGGGTTAAGCCTTTGAACCATTTTCTTGCTTCTCCCCCTAAACTTTGAGAAAATAATATAAGTTTGACAGTTTCATCATCAATATCGTTTCTGTCAAAGTAGTCATTCATCTTGTCCACATGTTATGAAGCAGTAGTAGCACCACTAGCATCATACAAAGGTATCTTGGACTGATAGTCCTGTGGGAGATTGACTAAAGGTAAAGGAAGGACCAAGGGAGCATACCATGTTGCCATGATAGGAGGTAGAGGTGGATTTAGAAGGGGTGGATTAACAAGAGGGAAAGTGGGCTGAAGTGGAGTATTTTGGACAATGGATGTCTGAGGAACAGAAGTGGATGGACCAGCAAGAGACTGTTGAGCTGATCTTGGATGAGAGAAACCAAAATTATGAAGGAAATGTAAGTCAAGTGGAGTAGTTTCTCTACTACCAAGATGTTCACCTCTATCTTGGGATGAAGGTAGAGACTCTAAATCTATCTGATCTATATCATTAAGTGACCTAGTTCTAAATGGATTTCTTAAGTCAACTTGTGATTCTTGTAGAGCTGCAAGGTTTTCAGGGACAGAATTAGCTCTATGGAGTGGTCTGACAATAGTTGAAGTTTTAGCCTTAGGAGACTTCCTAATTATTATTTCCAGGTTATCAACTATCTCAAGAGGATTTGGGTCAGGATAGGCTCTAGTATGGATCCTTGTTGAAGCCACAGTGTTGTGTTTTTCAAACCCAACTAACAAGAAAATTTTAACCAAATATGACAATCTTTAGTAGGCTAACTGATCTTTTTTAAAAAGAAAACTTTATCCTCAAAGTATTTTTAACTTAGTTTGTATGACGTTATAATATAAATGGGTTTCCCAGTGGAGTCTTTAGGTCTGTTTAGGATTGTGGAGTCACCAAGTGGAAAATTTTTAGCTTTTGTAAAGGTAAAATGTTTTATGGTTCCATCACCATATTTATTTGAAACCAATCTGAAATATTTTTTGGTTTTCTGAGTTTTTTCAGTCCTATGGGTTCTAAGAGTGTCCTAAATTTGTTTCAACACTTAGCTAGGGTGATGAGACAAAGACAATTTACTCTTATGGCTTAGCTAGCTGATTTCTCCAAGGTTTGATAAGGTCTATGAGAATCCTAAGGGTTACTTAGTTTGTCACTGATCCAAATAAGTCCTATCATGATTATCATTTTCTTGGTAGTGCTTGGAGAAAGCTACTTATACTGCACTAAATACTGAGTGCCTTGTTTTAAGGATTTTACTCAGAATCCCTAGTGGAGTCGCCAGAAATGTTAGGCCTCTGTAATTTTAGCAGATTGGTAAGACTAAAGCTAGAGAGACAACATTATGAACCACTTTGGGATTCTAGGATATAGCCCTCCTGAATCCAGAGAGGGATCTCTCATATAAGTGCAAAGATTGATTTATCTTTAAGGCTTTTAGTATGATATTAGGCTAGTTATTAAGAACAAGGGTTTTTTGTTTGTTTGGATGGTTGAGCATGATTTTTAATTGAGTGGAAAGTCCTAAAAATGAAAGAGTTTCAAAGGGATGAAGATGTGAACAATCAATACAAGATTCAGCTGATAGGATAGATATGAAACAGGACTTAATCCATTGGGCTATGGAGTCATAAAAGGGTTTAATTGTGCAACAATTTCAAGAGTGATCCAAGGGGCAAGTCATCTATATCAAAAGATCCTTTAGATTAAATGATGAATGGAACATTAAAAGTGTTGAGAAGGTGGAAAAATTCAATAATTTCAACAAGGATTTATCAACTTTCCAAACAAGAAAATCATTTTAAGCAACTGTTTGAAACCAACCAAAGACAGGGCTAACCTTAAACTTCTTTGGAAAAGCTTTTATTAAAGCTAACTTATCAGACAAACAATCCAGCAATCCACATGACTACTTTCAAAAGGGATGAAAACAGATAATAAAACAAAGTGCAGCTTAAGATCAAGCAAGATACATTAAAATCTAAGCCTGCTTCAGCATACTCTTAGGGAAACCTTCAAAACAACCTTTGGAGAAAGAAACTAGAAGACAGAGCAAACCATAAACTTTTCCAGTCTAAATCTACTCAACATATATTGAAAATATCATTCAAGAAATCCCTTTCAAGTTTTGCACATCAAGACAGGGACAAACCAACATTCCTTGATAATGTTTACACTTAACTTAAGTCATTCTTAAAAACACAATTGGAGGAAAACATGAAGATAAATCTTATCAGTGAGAGTAGGGTAATTTTAACAGTAAATCCTAGATCTATATTTACTGTTCTTCATCAGAGAAAAGTGAACAAAATGGCATACATGAAAGGAAAACAATAACACAATAAGAAGTACTTCACCAATGATATAGACCTGGATCCCAAAAATCAGCTTTTATATTGATGTCAATCCAATTACATAATTCAAGTCCAATGTTTCAATACAACAATCATCTTCTCTTCTCAGCCTAACTTCTTTGATCACAAACAAAGATTCAAGAGCCTCTGAAAACTATTTACATGTAGAAAGTTTCGAGCAACAAGTATTACATCAAAGTTCAGCAACCAACCTATATCTCATCTTCTACAGAAGTAGTTATAGAAGAAATGAGGAGGTGGAATGAAAGAAAAGATCTCTAAGTTCAATTAATACAAGTTAATGTTTCTCAGCCTTTGAGGGGCTCAATAGAGAATTTTTCTGATATTTCTCTGTATTAATTGGCTTTCATTAATTTTTTGGCTGCTTGGCAGTTTTTGTTGACCTTAAAAATTCTTAAGGCGAGTTAGCAATAACTCTGGTTGCTTTGAACAAAATATCACTGACTGAGGCAATAACTCTGCCTTCTTCTGATTTATGGAGAGATGCAGGTGGCACTTTGGTAGCTGGAGAGGATTCAATTAGCCTCTGATGTGGCGGTGGAGGCCCTTCGGACTGATATATCTCTTTGTTTATTGTTAAAACACTTTTAATTTGCTTTACTCTATGTCTTAGGCCTAATCATGCCTTGATATTTATTCCAGTCTTTATCCTTTAACAACTGTGGATTAGGCCTTTGATTCTCGAATTGGTGCCTTAATCCCTTTAAACTCTGTTTGAAATCATTTAATCTTCATTTCTTCTTTGATTTAATCCTTTGACACTGATACTCTTTGTCTGTTTGATATTCACTGTGTTTTGATTGTCTTGTAGGCATGCAAAGGTTTTGTGACTTCACCAACGCTCATGAAACATAGGCGGAATCATCATTTGAATCCTGTGGATTCACTTTCTTCATGAATAAATGGCTTGGGGATCATCATCCCTGGCTTTTGTTTTATTTTAAAACTATGAACAAAACCTTAATATCCTGTAAAAAACACACAAAAGTTAATAAAATCCTACGAGGATAGGTTTAAACTGCTTTGGAGGTTCTGGGTACGGGAGCGAATAAGAGCCATTGGATTAGCATAATCAATGGCGAAGATTGCTCGATTGAGTCTTTTGGGAGAGATTTGGGTAAAAATGGAATGGGAGCAAGATTAAAATAGGACCATCCGATCTCAGAGATCAACAGCTAAGATTAAAAGATGAAAAAGTAATGTTAATGAAGGGAAGTGGTATAGCGGAAAACCGGCAGTGGTTTTCGCATTGCGTTTGGGTGGTATGCGGTTTTTTTCTTTTGGAACACGATATAGGTCTGCATTTGACACGTGGATTTCTAAAACCACCCATATCGCGTAAAAGTTGCGCACTGTGGAAAGGGTTCAAAAATTACGCTATGTGGATACTGGGTCGTTGGATTGGAGGATCCAGATCCAACGGTGCGGGTTTGAGCGCGATGGATGAAAATTTGTGGGGTAAAGTATATGCGGGGTCCAAGTGATGTCAACGAAAATTGGCGCGCAGTGGATAGTGAAATAGGCTATCCAATCGTTCAATTTTTTTGATGAGCAATTAAGATTGAAAAACAAAGCAGATAGGAAGAAATGAAAGGAAATGGAATGGGCGGAAGAATAAGGCCTGATGGCCTTAGATCTTCGAAGATCGACGGTCAGGATTCCTTTTAAACCTTTTTGTCGGGAAACAAGATTTTATATAAAACGTAAGGTTTCAAAGGAAATGGCGTTGAAACAAGGGGAAGAGAGGGCCCACCTTTTATATAAGGGCGGAAGGGAAGAATCAATAGGAGCCATTAGATCTGGAGGATCGACAGCCGAGATCAACGATGGTGGATGAATGAGAAAGGGGGGGGTTAAAAATCGAAAGAATTGTAGGCCGTTGGATCTAAGAATGATCAACGGCGGAGATTTGATCGCAGGATCGCATCGACGGAGGTCAAAAGGTAAAGTAGCGAGGAAATGTGTCGATGTGATTAAGCGCGAACCGTTAGATCTAGGAGAGATCAACGGCTAGGATCAAATCAGCGGGTTTATGTCGGAAGGCTTATGGAATTGAAGAGCGTGATGTGATGAGCGCAGACCGTTGGATCTGGCGAAATGAACGGTTAGGATTTAATCGCATCAGAGAAAAGGGATGGGGCCAAAATACCAAGGCTTTTGATTTTGCGATGCGCGATTAAGCGCTGAACGTCGGATCGGTTTTAGAGATCAACGATGGAGATTTGATCGGCGGGTGAGATGGTAAGGGCTTTTGAGCAGAGCGCGATTTAATCTGAGCTGTTGGTTCTTGTGGATTCAACGACTAAGATCTCATCGGGGTATCGCAATCGGCGGAGGTCAAAGGAATAGGATAAGGGTTTTGCAATTTTCGATTTTGCGATGGAGCGAGAGCCGTTGATCTAAAAACTAGATCAACGGTGGAGATTTAATCATGAAGGAAAAAGGAGGAATGGAGGGTTTGGAGAAGGGAGCAATATGGACCATTGGATCCGGGCATAATGGATCAGATCAACGGTGGAGAAACGATCACAGGATCGCATCGGCGGGAGGAAATAATCCATAAAAATGCGTAAAATGAATATTTGTGATGCGATAAGGATTTGCGATACGATTTAGCCGATGGTCGTTGATCTGCAGAGATCGACGGCCCAGATTTATTTAAACCTTTTTGTCGGGGTACATAATAAATGAAAGGAAAGTCGAGTTTTATAAAATAACAAAGGAAAGTAAGGTCCGGGAAAGAGTTTTAAGCCCTTTAGTGCCCGGTTGCGGGGCTTAAGGTCTTATGATGAGGAGGGTTTTCGGGAGTTAAGCCCTCGGGGGCTAAAAACCTTTATAATGGAAAATACTGTTTTGAGGCTTAAAAACAGAGTATTTGAGGCAATTTGAAGGTTCCGGTAGAGGAAAGAGGGAATTTTAAAACCAAGTAAAGGGGAATAAAAGGTTTTAAAATGGGTTTTGGTTGATTTGGAAACCAAATGAAGGTTTTTTGTTGGATTTTTATGGAGAAAAAGGAGTGAAAATGGAGTTTATTTATGAGTGGAAGGAGGGGAAAAATGAAGGGAAAAAAGGGATTTTAAGCAGTCTTCTTGGTAACAGCGGGATTTTCAGGATTATGAGGAAAACAACAGTGAAGATTAACTAAAGGATTAGTTATCTTCATAAAACTTTAAGAACTAACAATTTGGTCATGAATTGTTTCTTAAAGCCTAAAAGGGATTTTAGCCACCATTTGATATGACAAATTTTATAGGTGGCTAACATTATTGACTTCAAATTGACTTTTCCTCATCCTATGATTTTTTTCTTCCTCTCATCACCTTGTATTAAATCACCTCCATCATGCTTATTTTTTTTTCAAAACCATTCCCTATGAGGAGTCATATGAAAGGATTCACCTGAGTCAATCAACCATGCCTCATGATCTACATGTGTACTCGAAGAAGCCAATACACATCCCCACTTTCATCTAAGTTGGTTTTTTCCTCTACAGAAGGAGCCTTATCATATCTTTTTCCTTTCTCTGGAGTTATTTTTCAACAATATTTCTTATAGTTCCCTTATTTTTTGAATTTCTAGCATACCTTTACAGATTTTCCTGGAGATTTAGATCTCCCTCTAGATTTAAATCTCCCACTTGTGGATTTATCTCTATTTATGTTTTGGGACCATCCTCTTATATACAAGGCATCTCCATTTTGGCTTAACATATTTTTTTGTCTCATCTCCTCCGGCAATAGGGATGAGTCCATTTCATCAAATTCCATGGTAGTTTTATTGCTACATATGGCAACAACCAGACTATCCCATGAGTCTGGTAGAGAACACAAAAAAATGATGCACTTATATTCATATGAAATTTTAATATAAATAGATAATAACTAACTTACCATAGTATTTACGGCATTAATATGCTCTCACTGATTTCCCATCCCTCATCCTCAAGTTATACAGATTTTTCCATAGGAACAATTTTTTCACTCGGGACTCATATTGTTACAAAGCCCCTAACTTGTCCCACAAAGCCTTCACTATAGCTTCTCGTGAAACATTAAGTAATACTGAATTTGAGACACAAATTCATATTGTGCTCTTTGTATTTTGATCCAAATTGGTTTTATTTTCTTTCGACATTGTCGTTGGTTTAGTACCTAGATCAACTACGATCCACTAATCTTTATCCAAAAACATATCCTCCATCTTGAGCTTCCACAGCTTAAAAATTTGTCCATTGAATCTCTATCTTTCCACTACTCACTATCTTCTTTCACTGCAAGAATCAATCCTACAAATATCCCATTGTAATAGTGTCCTGTTGAGGCCTCAAAAATTGGTGCAACAACATCAGGGAAAACCACCTGATCAGGGACTTGAAAACCATCCCTTATCCATTTGATATGGTGGCTCCGGCTGGATTTATGGGACCAATTTCACAGTGAAATATAATTGGGTGGATGGATGGTATTATAACTGACTGTAAATTGATATATGGGAGTGATAACAAGCTTGAAGTAAATAAATATACCTATCTATATCTATCTCAGGATGAATTATTTTTTTGTGTGATTTAAAAAGATGATCTTTCAGTGAATGCAAATAAATGTTATACAAACACTTAGATATATGACAGCAATTTGAATAATTGATTTAATTAAAAATTTCATTAAATAAATTGATTAAGCATATATCACATTCGTTTACTACATGTATTGGATATGTACCAAAATATGGAAATCAAACATGTTCAAAAGTGAATTAATGCTTGATTGTTTTAAAAAGATACATAAAAAAAATCACCATAAGAAAATAAACTATTTCTCATTTGGAACAAAAAATTAACATAAAGATAAAAGTCTTATGTATATGCTAACTTTTCTCATTTGAAAAACAATATTTGGTCCAGCCTTTTCTATTAAAAAAGCTTTGAGTACAAAAGTGTGACTTCTGTAAAGTCTTCCTTCCAAAATTTTAGGACCCCTTCTTAAAAGACATGAAGGGGTTTATATAATAAAATAGAGAGTTTAAAAATAGTAATTACAATAAAATTTTGAGGAGGTTTAAAAAACTCTCCTTAAACTAAGTGAAAATAAAAACAAAAACAAAATTTAATGGGGAGACTTTCTTGAAGATTGCCCTGTTGTCTCATCAGCCATTCGTTCCTTCAGTTGAAGGATGTTGAGCATAGGTTGAACCTTGGGAGGTTGGCCTGGCCAAATGCGCAACGGTCTAGTGTAAACCACATCTAAAAGTGGAGGCATCATATAGGAAGAAGTATCTGTAAGAGAACGCAACATGAGCCATTGGCTATGTGGCTTTACCAAATATTTCCAATACTTTTCCCAGTCTAGCTTTTCTAATTTTTTGATGCTTTCCTCTTTTACTTTGGATATTTCCTACCATTTCCTTATCAAATATTTAACAATAGGAAGAGAACCAGGAGGACATATGTTAATAAGATTAGTAGCGATGAGATTTTTGCTAACTGTTTCAACAATATTATTAGCCACATCTCTAGCTCTGTAGATAACCCTTTCATCTTGTTTCAATTGTATTCCCCAATCAGTAAATAAAATTTTCTTTTAGGAATCCTTAATCCTGGGAAGATTAGCCTTTCTGCCATTAGTAGTATCTTTCCAAGTGACATACTGTGACACTTTGTCATTAATCTCATCGAATATTATTCTTTGGTCCACTACTCAATTCATCAATGAATCACTTTGCTCATATAATTCAATGATACTTGAATTTTTTTTATAGAAAATAAATTGTTGTTGTGCTAACAAGGTATTCAATTCTAGTGCTTCCTTCCTGAAGTCATCTATTTTCGGATTATCATTCAATCTCTCAACAATGAATCACAATTGATGAATTTGAGTATCCTTAGCACTAATTTCAGTTTGGTGTTGCAATTTCAATTGATCAATGCTCTCTTGGAGTTGTGTTACTTGTACATGTAGTTGTTGGTTGACACTTTTCTTCTCTACCTGTAGTTCCTGTTCTAATTGAAGGATTATTTCATCCTTTTATTTGATTAACTGTTGAAATTCAGTGGCATTATCTATAGTAGCATATGCATAGGATCTTGCGAATTGGGTCAAATGAGTTAGATCCTAAGAAGGATCTGCTTGTGAATCTTTCCAGACTACCTCAATAGGAACATCTCCTGGGACAAGGAGTTGAGACTTCTCTATTGTCCTTGTTTTTATTTTCCTGCTCATGACAAATTTATGCTTGGGACTATAAAATATGTCCACAGGAGGGGTTTATTCAATTTTTAGTACAATTTCTAAAGTAGGGAAGGTCGGGATGAATTCCACTTATTTTGTGCTAACTGAATTTTCAGTTGACCCAACAGTAAATGGGTTCTGACTTTTAATTTGAGGCGTTTTCACTCTTTTTTGATGATCAGTGATCATCACTTCTTGGTATCCTTGGAGTTTTTTATTAAACTCCTTCCAAAAATCATTCAAGTTACTTGGAAACTCTAAATCCATGGTTTGAACTTTAGCAGATTTATCCTCTTCAGTTTTTCTAATGACTTTAGTATCCTTGGGCGTTTTCTCTTCTTCTTGTTCTTTCTATGTGATGGGTTGGGATACCTCTAGAATTTTTAAAGGAATCCCTTCCAATCTTTTGTTTCTGTACTGCTTGAACTTTGACAACTGTTGTGGATTGAGGCGTGATGTTGCTAACTTTTGAACTGTGGAATAAGTGTCGACTGACTCAAACAAGTCATCGAAATCATCTTCTTCATGCACAAAAGGTATGATTTTTATTGGATGGGTGAAATCATTGGAAACTTGATTTGGGTCATATCGTCTGTTTCAAATTGTAAAAAATTTTGAACATTCATTTTAATTGACCTCTAATCATGTGTGCTTATAGTTTTCTAACACATAGACATCACAGTGAATTGGAAAGGAGGGCCATAAAGCTTTCTTGGCTTCCTAAAGAAACTTAGTTAATCCATCACTGTCAGTTTGATAAGCTATTTCTCTTGCGAGAAGCTTATCCAAAACATATAACCATAAAACATGTGTCTGAGCCAAGCTCCCGAAGACTCTGACATAGGTAAACAATTCTTCACCAAACCATTTCCAATGGAGGAGAAGTCGGCTTGAGCTTCCTTAGATAACTTGGGGGATTTTTCATTGAACACAACTTGAAATAAAGGGAGCATAACTCCATGGAATATTTTATAGAAATGGTTTTCATATTTTTAATCCCATAAAATGCTATGATAAACATGAATGGGGAGAGGATCTTGGGTAGTCCATTTCAAACCCATGGTTGGAAAATCATAGGTAAAACATACAACGTCCATAATATAAGTGTTCATGTAAAATGGGGGAAAGATTTTGGATGAAATAGAATGATTCTTTCTATATTCTAAAATCTAGGTGGCGATATTGTTGGACAAAGTGGTTCCCCAGTCCATGATATAAGAATCCACGACTGCTTCCATTAGGGGAACCCATGCAACCTTATCATAATTTTTTTGTTTGTTCAGGTTGCTCCTCCATTTATTTAAGTATTTGATTTCAACTCATTCTCCTTGCCGAATTGTGCCATAAATTATTTTTCGTAGAACTTCTCCGAGTCTGGAATGTGATACATTGAATTAAAGTCTTTCGCTTTGAAATAACCTTTCATTGTTCCTCTGTTGGTTAGGAAAGTTATGTCCCCGATATTTAGTTTGTCTATTATCCATCTTACCATATCAATATATAGTAAGATTTTGGGGCACGCAACAACTTGGTGTAGAAAAGAATTGCCAACTTCTTCTAAAGTAGCATCTGAAGAATCAGAAGCATCTGCAATAGATTTTCGTTGAAACATATGGGGTATCTAATCCTCAAATAACTTATACATTGTTTCCCAGGAGGAAGAACCACTTTGTGACACACATGTTGTCTTTGTGAATAGAGGAAGCATTTATGTTCTTTCACTTACAGTAGCTGTAGGATTTGTGGGTGCCATAGGTTTCTTAGCTTTCTTCACAAATTTCGACATTTCTGAAGAGCTCTGTTTATTTGGACTCACCTGTAAACAATGAATAATGATAAGTAGAAAAGAGGAAATTTTTATTTACAAATAAGAAAGTACCATAATAATGGAAACAACAATTCAATGAAACTTGGCACGCGGATAATACATAAATTCAATACTCTTGCAATCAAATCATTTTTCAGAAGCATGGGCTATAAAACTGTTTAAGTTATGGAATTAATGGACAGTATGGGTTGATGTGTCCATGCAACCATTCCAATATTTAAACGAGATATTTCGCATCGCAGATGTCATTGATGTGCGAACCTTTAGATAATTTCGATCAGCTACCTTTTTCCAATTGCAATATCGCAATCGCAATTTCGACGAAAATGAAAAAAGGGCAAGAGTGGTCACGAAGTGAAAGTGCGATGCGATAGAGTTTATCACATTGGGGAAATTTAGAGGATTATTTTAAGATCGTCGGGATAAAACCGTGAAATGTGATTTGACTACGTGGCGGAAGTGGATCTCGTGGTTTCTTTCTCGTAGAATTTTGTTCGAGGAAAATCATTTTCCATTTATTAAAGTGCTTTGTTGTATTTCACATCGCAATTTGTGTTGAGTGGCTCTTTAGGAGCCATATGTATTTCATGCGATATTGTGATTTCTTAACATTCTCCGCTTAAGTGTCTTTACAATGAAAATTCAATGCTTTTAACCCATTTCATTCCTATTTCTATTTGAACTAATTTCTTAAGAGTTTTATTTTTTCTATTTTAAAAATTTTAAAAGGGTCCCCATTAGTTTTCTAAGGTAACTATACTAAAATAATGGGGGTTGTTGAGTAGCACAATAAGTCCACCACAGGCTTGATCAAAACCACTCAACCGCAAAGGGATCCCCTTGAATCCAAAGATGCTCTAATACCAAATGAAGGTTTTAACCATGTACAGAAATTACCTGCAAACAAATTCTTAAAAGAAAAATATATATAGTGGCGAGAACATAAATATACAAAATGATTTTCTCCTAAACCCAAAATTGAGAAAATCAAATTGATTTTTCGTTTTATTCCTTTCATTGTTACAATACATTATTTACATGTTGAAACATTCAAAACCCCCAACCCATTAACTCTAGAATAGAACATAATAATAGTTCCCTTGACCAGATCTACAAAATACCATTGGAAAAACCATCATTCCCAAAACCATGCACCAAAAACCAAGTGCAAAACCATGGGTGGGTCTGCCCACCATCCTTGCATCTACCCCCCATCCTTGGGTTTTCCCAACCATCCTTGATTCCTCCTGGGGTTAGTCATGCAAAGAATATAACACATACCTAATAGAAGGTTTCTTGTGAAGGGAATAAAAAAAAATGTATGCAAACTTATCAAATCCTTATATGGCCTAAAACAAGCACTGCAAGCCTAGTATGAAACGTTAACTAAGAATCTTCTAAAATTGAATTTCAAACACTTTAATATTGATGATGCAACACTGTTTGATAAGGAATTAGGGAAAATTGTTGTATATGTACTTGATATGTTGATAATAGGGAACAATAAAAAATATATTTCATCCACAAAAAAAGAGTTTAAGAACAACTTTGAGATGCCAAATTTGGGACATCTTCACTATTACTTAGGCATTGAAGGATCTCAACATCCAAAGTACATATTCCTCTCCCAAAATTACATTGGATAATTGTTGGATAGGTTTGGTGTAGCTGAATGAAACCCTCTTTCTACTATGATGAAACACAACTTGAATTTGAGGATGAAACTAAGTACATATTGCTTGTGGGAAGTCTTATCTACCTCACCACTACTAGACCAAATATGTCATTTTTTGCTGGAATTATTTCTAGCTTTATGCAAAAATATTGTGAAGGACATCGGTCTACGTACTTGAAAGGAACTTAAGACTTTGGATTGAAATATTCACGGGTGGATAACTTCAGTTTGGTTGGATATTCAAACAAAAAAATTGGCAAAGATAAAGAAAATGGAATGTTAACTTCAGGGTATCTCATAAGTCTTAGATTGGTAGTTGTCTCTTGGAGGTTACACAAATAGTCAGTTCTAGAATATTCGATGACAGAGGCAGAATATTTGGTGGTTGCAGAAGAAATAAACAAGATTGTGTGGTTCAAGAACATACTTCAAGAATATAGGGGAAACAAGTGAATTTCATTCCTCTTCTGGTTGACAAGACTTTTGCAGTAAAATTGGCCAAGAATCCCAAATTCCATGATCAAACCAAACATTTCAACACAAAGTATCATTTGATTCAATTTTATGTACAAACCCAAACTACTCACTTAAGACATTGTTCCAAAAATAAGCAAATTGCAAACATCTTCGCCAAAGCATTCATAAAAGAAATGTTTGAAAAATTTAGAATGATGCTTGAGCTCACGATCACCCGTTTGACTTAAGGGGGGAATGTTGGACATAATATTTTGAGATTTTTGTCCTAAAATTGTACATAAATAAATTAGGAGAAAGTGAGAAGGACCCTTCGACAATGAAACAAATAGCTACCCCATGTATAAATTCAGTGACACATGAATAGAAGTGCAAGTAAGGAGTTACCTATCACATTAACTTAGTCTATATTTGTAAAACAAATTGATGTATGTGAAAAAAGAAAAAAACTAAACTCACTTCCACACAAAAATTTAATTACTGACATTTACAAAAATATACATAACAATATATTTTAAATAATCAAGCTAAGACAACACTTCCATCAATTATTAATATAAATACCTTCGAAAGTATGTGCATAATCATATTTTTTTCTTCCCTCCTACTTTTGTTTATTTATGTATTGGAGTTATTATGTGACTGTCTAAACAGTGAAATATAGCGATTGGAGTTATTATGTCACTGCTTAGGCAGTGAAATATAAGGATGGGTAAGTTGTATTAATATATTCTGTTTAGTTTTTTATTTTCCTGTGTGAAACTTTGGTTTTGAAAGTTTCGATGTAGCTGACATGTCAGCACCATCAGGGTATCACTACAACGCCTGATGAGTCGGTGAAGCATCTCTTTTTTTTTTTTTTCAGAAGGAAAAAAACGCTGTATATATTAAAATATATGACAGTACATGATCATCAATACCATCTCAAACTGTTATTTAAAACAACGAGAAAACCCCATATGCCAAATACATCCAGAATACACTTCTGAAGAGAAGTAATTCGATGCTCATGGCCAACAACATAACGGATAGTATAAAACATATCCACGAGATCATCCCTGTATACATAGAAAAGAGCCAGCAGAGAGAATATGCAGAATTATATTCATGAAATAAAAAGAAAAGAAGATAACTGAAATGAAAGAAGGCAAACAAAAAGGAGAGAATCCAAAGAGTCCCCATGACTGATAAAAGGCGGACTCGCTAGGCAAAAATCAGATCAGGCTCGCTTGAAAATCATCATGCATGCATGACGAAAAGTATCCGAGTCACTTGATAATAATGCTTGATCCACTTGAAGAAGAGAAAGCAGCCCTGGATAAAACCAATACCCCTGCACAAACTAAACAGGCTCGCTTGATGAACTGTCCTGAAAGAAAAATAGCACCCACAAAAAGATGATATTGGTCCCCGTGATTGGGAGAGATCCGGCTCCCCAACTCGATCCGGAGATCCAATAGCTTACTGCATCATGCCAAGACCGTCGTTTCCATCAGACCCGGGATCAAAAGGAAAAGATATGTCTTGACGAGAAATGTATATGTCTGCCATCCGGACCTTGCATAAACCCAGTGCAGCAGATATCAGGAGATCATAACCATGAAAAACACGGAGATCCCTATAAGCTACAAGGAATCTCTGAGAACAAAATAGAGGCAGTGGACACATAAGACCAGAGATCAATAATCAGCTTGCCCGAAAAGCAAGTGCCACGATCTTAACTCCAAATGAAGTAAAGACGGGGGAAAACGATTTAGGAATAAGCAGAGGCCAGGCGCAACACCAAAAAAGAGTCGCCCGGATCGATAGACAGCAGTCCGAGAAAACATATGCCAGAGCACTGATGGGTTGGAGATGACGGTCGGTGAAACGGTCAGAGATAAATGGGCGACCGGTCAAAAAGAGATAGGAGAGCGGATGTCATTAATGTAGAGTTGGTGAACGATTATAACCATTAATGAGACCAAACTCCCGCAACGGTCATAAAGTCTAATCACCGCCGATGTCAGGCGGAAGGAGAGGGAGATTCGTATAGCCAGATCCCCGGAAAAAAAATTCAAATTAGCCGGAGAAAAGACACGCTAGCCGGATAAACCAGCGACCCCGCTACAGTTGCAGAAAACTCAAATAGAGTACCGGACAGCCGGAGTAGCACCCCACAGCACGAATGGAAACCCCAATCGCCAGTATCCAGCAGATACACCAAGATCTAAAATGATGAACATCACAGTGTAAACACGCGCCATACGCCGATATCACAATCCATGGATACACCCAGCAACCAGATCTCAACCAAAGCGGAAAACGAAGATGTCAAACCACTTCTCGCGATGGCTATGTGTGCTGCAACCCACGCTTCAAGTATCCCCTGGGCATCAAAAACTGACCAGAGATAGAAAAACCCCTCAGATCAGAAATACAGAGGGAGCATCGTCCCTACTAATCCATAGACCATCAAGTACACTGCAACCATGATCTCGCGCTATGGAATTAACAACAATCACTAGTTGTGAGTTGCAGAGAGGCACGACCTGCAGTAACCCCAAAGTCACTCAGCATGATTGGTCAGTGTTGTAGCCCCTACCAGGAAAACGAACAAAACTATGCCATCATGTTGCAACAACCCCCAGAGCTTCACTACCCTATTCTATTTTGCGCTCTATGAACCTCCAGAGCATCACTACCCTATTCAACAGGCATTGTGAGCTGCAACCCGCGCATCAAATGTCCCCTGGGCACCAAAGATTGCCCAGAGAGAAAAAAACCCCATATCAAAAAACAGAGGGAGCATCGTCTCACAATGCATCCAAAATCATCCCCGACTCACATGCATCCAGAAAACAACTGCTATTCATCTCGACATGACCTAGCGGATTCGCCTCACCTTGAACTCCACCACAGTTTATACAGGATATAGACGGAACAGCCTGAGTTCACCCACAGCCACCATAAGCAACATATACTAGTTCAGCCTGGGTTCCAGCCAAATGCAAATTCGATGGCCACCAAAAACGATCAACAAATGTTCACATTGGGTACCAACTAATGAACTCTTTCATTAACCACCAAAAACTTGCACAATTAGTCGACATTGGGTACCAGCCTCAAAACATGCATCAACAGCCACCAAACTCAGAACTACCATATATTCAAATGGGTTCCAGCATGGCAAAAACAGGCTGACATCATACCACTGCTGATCCAACTACACCATTGAAAAACAGTCCCCTGAGCATAAAACCCATGACCAACCTACTATTATAACTATGACAGCTCTAGCCACCAAAAGCCACAATATCATGTTCACATTGGGTACCAGCATAGAAAATATTCATCAATAGCCACCACAAGCAACATAGATTTGTCCTCCATGGGTTCCAGCTTAAATATTCACCAATAGCCACCAATAGCAACAGAAATATTGTGCAGAATGGGTACCAGCTAAAAGCTTACCTAGAAGAAACCGAAGCATGTCTCTCCGAGCCCCCCCATCTTACCCAGGTCTCACAGCACTCTGTGCTAGATAAAACAGACATGGCATTGTAGACTACTCCATAGCAAACAAGAAGAAAAAACCCTGGCTTCGGCACTGGCCACAAATTTTCTATCCAGAAGGCCGCATCCCTGTGGTGTCTACTACTTCCCTGCTTTCAGAAGGCCGCATTCCTGTGGTGTCTACTCGTATCCAGCAATTATGAAGATGGTGATGCCTGATACGTGAGCATCCTCCCAAGACTCCTGAGCTAAACTGCTTATGTCAATGGTTTTCCTCGATGGAGCGGAGCTCTCGCATAAACTTATCGGCCTTGCAAGAGAGACCATCATTCAGATGCTTTCTTTTGCTTACTAGATGTATATAAAAAAAAGATGATGAGATTCGTTTGCTTGGTTTTTTTAGGTTAAATTCAGAATTGCATCATCCAATATACAATTTTGAGGTTGCAGGGCAAAGAGCAAAAGAAATTAGATGTGCTCTCAAGGCTCTTGTTAGCAGTGGGCACATGGTGAGTCTGCCATTAAATATAAGAGAAAAATCGTTCAACATTGAAATGCCATGACCCTTTGAAAACGTTATTTAATTTTTCACCATTGTTAATGTCACAGTGCATTTTGGTTTCATAAGAGGATGAGTAGGCCACCTTTGTGGAGCATTCAAAGCGAGGAAAGTATTATCCTCATCGCTCATTTCCCCTTCTTTGTATGAATTTAAAATTTGGGATTAATTGCGTCCAATATATAAGTTACTCATATATTTAAAACTCTCCGATTATTTTCAATTATTGTGAGCGTTTCAGAGAACTTTGTTGTAGAATATGTTTCGTTCAATGCCACAAGTATGCAAAGAAACAGATTGAAATCAGTGAAATAAACTCTTCATGCGGGTGGTGTCACGTGGCGGCGCGCACCAGTCTGCAGCTGGATGGAGGCAGGTACCTTCGCATGCTGGTTAATAATCGCAGCAACTGAGCGACAACTAATCATGTCAGATAAGCATTGGAAAAAGCGGTGCAATCAGTTAAGGAAAGAAGGGAAGAGCCAGCAGAGAATTCTTCTCTGCCCGCAAACTCAAGGAGGATCCGAAGACAAGGTAGCGACAGGTCTGCAACGGTTACGGCTCCAACTCCTTCCATATGTTATGGCTCTTGTTCTTTTTATTGTTAATTTCCCTCCTGCTCACTGTAATAACAATGGTGAGAGTAAATTCATGAGTAAGTTAGAGGGATTGCATATAAATCGGGGCTGGAAGGGTAGGCATATTTCTCTTTCTGATTTCAAGAAAACATTTGCATTCTTATGATATGTCATTCCTTTTAGATTGCCAAACCGACATAATATGGCACTTTTGGTTATCTTGACTATGTCTATTGAACCGTGTTTCAGAACCCCCTACCGCCTTCTTCTTGTTTTCATCCCGAGCCTTTGGGTAAGTTCCTCTCAGGCTTCCGTTTTGTGGCTCTGTAACCATGAAATCACATCTCAATTCTATGAGACCGCTAATATGGCGCGCCAGGATAAGTTGGCCCACATATGTAACCTTACCTCTGCCCACTATGAATGGGTTAGTCATGGAACAAAAACCCCACCTCTGCGTAATATGAGAAGCCAGGTCTGTGTCTGTCAGTTAGTTACCTCAATTTTCATCACTATAGTGTTGTTGAATCTCAACTGTGGCCTGTCCGATATTTGCAATCCTTGTCAATTGGCTTTTTCATTATATCTGGTCTTTAAACAAGCTGGTTTTACCACCTTTATCTGTAATTGCATGGCAATTTTCTTTGTCATCTCAACTGCGACGAAAGATGTGGGTCCCATAAGAATTCCCATACATTCCATTTTTTACTCTCTGTCACCCTATACAGGCCTACTTATAACTCTCACAGGGGTAGCTCAGTCGTTGTCAGTGCTTGTTTGTCCAAAAACAAATATAGTTGAAGGTCAACCTGTCAAACGTCAACCTAAAGAAAAAGGGAAGCAGAAGCTTCCAAAACCCACTGTCGGTCCAAGCAAGCGAGGCAGAAAGACGAAGAAAGAGGTCATGGAGAATCTCTTCGATGTTTACTCCTCAGGCAATCCACCACAGATTCACAATGTAATCCAAGGTTGGGAGAGAAAAATTAATAGCAAGGAGGAAGATATAGAAGTACAGGAGGATACCATGGATTTCGTTTCACACCCTAGGAACACAAGAGGGAGACTATCCCTTTTTCACCAGTCCATCCATACATATTGGACTCTCAAATGTGTGTTGGGCAAAGCTTTGCAAAGTTTACAGGAAAATGAAGGAAATCCCAATGTAGTCTCAATTTTGCAGGAAATCAAAAAAGAAATTCAGGATATAAGAGTATCTCAGTATCATGCCACAACTTGAATTGGAAGAATCGAACGACAACTTCAATCTATGCAACAAGTTGACATGTCGGGCTCTACTGCAAAAGACCCGATGCCTATAGATTCTTCAGAGACTTAACCAATGATGTTCTAAGTTTCCATGAATTTTGTGGCTAGCTTTTACTTTTCATGTTTTCAGTGATACTTTTCTTTTTATAATAAAATGGACATAGCCGCTAGTAGACAAAAGAAACTATTTCAGTATTGGATGGCGCTTTAAGGTGGCCAACAGACCTAATTTCCTTTAAGGTGGCCAACAAACCTAGTTTCCTTCCCACAAGTTGAGATTACCAAATTTATATATGTTGCAACTTGCTCTCTTTTTTGATAAATAGAACATGGTAACACACAACAAAATTTACCAAAAACAAAATACTCTTTCTCATTAGCGTTCACTTTAACAACCACCAATACTTGGGATTTGTTTTTCCTTTTTTTTAAAGAAATTTGAAATAAATATTTTTTATTTGAATTTTAAATTTTTTTTTCAAATAAAATAAAATGTATCAATAAATTTTGACTCCAGTTTTAACATTTTGTCGCACAGAACGATAAATTCAGCAATTTCATCCTCGATTTTTCCTACGTTTTTAGTTGAAGCTCAAGTAAATTTTTTCTGTTTTATATTTCTCATGCTTAGACAAAAACTTGTTTTAAGTTTTGGAGCTTCAAAATTTATTTCCATTCATATCTTCTATACTATAAATTGCCACAGACAATAATAACAATGAATCGAGTTCAATCTCTAATTAATTCAACTGCATGATGTTTACGGAAAAATATTTATTTATTTTTGTCGGTGTTGCAGTTACTTGGAAAACCCCCACATACTAATGGGTAAAATAAAAACGTGAAATTGATGGTTGTCCTCGAAATTATATTCATCGCATTGACGGTAGATAAATTTGTAAAAATGACCCAAAAACAAAGAATGTGTAACTTCCAAAAGAAGTGGGGCTGAAAAGGAAGAAAAAATTTTCGTGTATCAAGGTAAGTATTAGAAATAATTGAGTGTATTCCAAGCTCAGATTCAATGAGACTTAAATATCTAGTTGTTAGTGATATTTTATGTAGATATTTTTGGTAGATTTCAGTATCTAAAATTTCAAAAAATTACATTAAAATAACTTCTTTAATATGTATAATTATTTTAAAACATATAGATTATGTTAATAATATTATACTATGTAATAATAATGTATAGCTTCTTTCAACTTCATTAAATTGAATTTAGAGAAAGAAAAATATAATTTATATATATATATATGAGATGATAGCTACCAGATAAACTTTTATTGGGGAGATTGGAAGAGGGGGGTTTGGATCAGTGTTATTTGGCAAACTACCTGAAAGAAATGTTCAGGTTTTCCCATCAAGGAATATTCACGAGTTCTTTAATGAGATAATTTTCAGATTTAATATTATAGTTCAATTTCCGTTCACTATACGAATGTCAGTTGTAGATGCACCCTAACTATTATATATGTATCTCGTGACTAGGTTTATTTTCTTTCTGAATTCAACCATAGGAACTTGGTGTTTTTATTGGGTTATTGTAACAAAATTGATATAGTTTTTTAGATAGGGAATAGTGATATTTTTGGATATATGTCGCAGCTCGTAAGTCATATATACTAAAAACTCATGATTTTCACAAAAACAGAGACCTCTAACATTAGAAGCATCTATCTCTCTAACTTGATCAATTATATTAATCTACGAACACAAATTAAGAGAATCCCTAATCAACCACCTTTGTGGCAAATTATCCTAATTGACCACCTTTATGGCAAATTATATTGTTGTAAAATATGTTTATGTTAAAATTAATATTACTGTAAAATAGGTTTGTTTCAATGAGTAGAATAGCCAATGTAATCAACAAGCATTTGGTTCTTGTCTTCTTTTTCCAGGTCCTCGGGCCGAAAATTCCGATCTAAATTGGAAAAGGAGGCTCAAACTTAGCTTTAGATCCAGCACAGGGTAATTATTTCTCTTAATTATTATTAAGCATAGTAGATATTTACGATCCAAAAGGTAAAATAGTTGTAGTTGTGTCTCAACTTATCGATTTCCAATTTCTATGTGAAGGCATGGAATACCTGCACGTGGGTGTTTTTTTGTTTTTAAACAAACAAATAAACAAAACTTTATATGAAGAATATAAGTTGTTACAATTTCCAGAAAACCACAACACTATAATGTCTAAGGGTAACAAAAAGAAATCAAAAAACTAATTGAAACAATATAAGCATAAAAATCCCACTGCAAGACCGGGGAGAAACCCATATAACTCAAAATATTCATGTTTGAGATCAGAAATCAATGTCCAACAACTCATTCCTGGAGAATGAACGAGGGAGCATCTGCAAAGAGGAAAGCCCCTGAGCCAATTATGGCACCCTGTTCCAGGAAATCATAATAAATTAGCTTAGGCAGTGCAAAATTAGAAAGCCAATAAGATTAGGAATTTTGTTTCTGATATACATGACAGAGGGAGACAGAGTGGAAACAACAACTCTTCATGGAGATCATATGATCTACCCAGTGGAATACAGATGACACAACCAGGGAGTACTTTCCTAGCTTCCAATTAATAAATCTCCTAAAATCACAATCTCTTTTACAATTTTTTTCATTGCGACTCACAAAACAACACTTCATAAGGCCAATACCTCTACCTCGTATTAGTGTCCAAACCATTTGATTAGAAAAAGTTGTAACTCCAAGAGGGAGAGATAGAGATAAGGAGTTGTCTTTAGTGTGATTTAGAAAAAATGAAGTGAAATTTTCATTTGTGTTATTTAAACTGGTTTTTATAATAGATTTAGCACTCTAAAAATCTCTTAAGACACTTCTATTGTGTAGAGATTACCCATCAAACTTGTGATTTCAATAAATTCTTACAAAATTTTAAAAAAATTAAACCAAAAAATACACTAAAAAACACTTCCAAAAAATAACACTAAAAACAATTCTTAAAAATAAGAACTCACGTCGACAATTAAAACCTTGTACGAGCTTCCCATCAACTTATCATGTCTCTAAAATAATTTTGAATTATAAAATATATAAAATGATTGAAACTTTGTACGAGCTACCCATCAATGTATCATGTTTGTAAAATAGTTTTGAATCTTAAAATATATAAGATGTATTTTCTTAGCTTAAGATTAATTAAAAAATTAAATTAATTTACATAAGAGATTTAGTATTTAATATTTTATTTTTATATTAAAAAATTAATATAACTTAATTATAATTATTCAAGAGTTATTTTATCAAATTAAAAACTTAAATTACCAAAAAACTTATTGTAATTAAAAGATATATTTAATTTGTATTAATTGATTTCTAATTTCTTATTTTAATTTTTTTTTTCCATCTAACATGTTCATATTTTATTTTAATTATAAAAAAAAATCACAAATTCCTAGATAGTTGCATTAATTGAAAATAATTTCACACAAAAGTTCTTTATTTCTTTATATATACTATAACATGAAGACATAGCACCACTCTCAAACCATTAAATCCAAACTTTGTAAATAATCTAATTATTTGCACTCTATAAAAATAAGCTAATAAAAAACATGTAAAAGTAATCACATTTAAACTATAATTTAGAAAATTAAAAAATAAATAAATTGTGTGTGTGTGTGTGTGTGTGTGTGTGTGTGTGTGTGTGTGTGTGTGTGTGTGTGTGTGTGTGTTAAAATATAATAGATTAGCTAAAGCCATAGTTACATGGGTACAACTCTCGCTCATTGGAGAGCAACTACCCCACCCTCCCCTGCTCCTAGGAGCTTGGGAGATTTTAGGGTACAGCTCTCGCGCATTGGAGAGCAAGAGTCACACATACCTTGGTAGTCTCTCAACCATGCTATAAACGGGTGCAACACAACCATACTTTTTCTTTTCGTAATACTCAAGTATGTAGACTACACCTTACTTAGCACCTTTTTATTTAAACTGTCAAAGTGTTCTTATGCGGAATTAAAACAGCATAAATATCCATATCAAATCCACATGAAGCCCATAACATTCAAGGGAGGGGCAACTCCTTGATTATAAGTTTGCTCGATATTATGTTTCATAAAGTGTATAATAAAATACAGTCCAATCCAACAAAATCCCTTTTTCTCCTTGGCAAAGAAATTTTACCTTTTGACCAAGCTTACAATGCTTGGCAATCATCAAACTATCCCAAAATAGTCATTTGCATCATTGAATTCAGCCTCGAGAATTTTCTTTACAAATCTACCCAAGTGTCGTGTTGTCGGGTCACTCAAGTCACCTCAGTTCACTGCTTCCCATGATGTTTAGACTTCCCATGTGCTCACCATGTGTCCAAATTGCTTCCCAACTATTTGGTTAGCTTCGGCCCATCAAGCGAAACCTACTGCACTTTGTCACATCCAAATCCGCTCACTGGTTTCTTCAGAACACATCCTAAACTCATGTTCAGGCTGCTGCGAACGCCCAGCTCGACCTGACTTGCACTTGTGGGCGCCCTATGGTATTGTTTTGCACGCACTCCTGCACTTGTCGCCTGACTCGACTTGTGCCCTGCGTTTCGTTCACGACTGCACCTTTGACGCCCTCGACTCCTGCCCGCAAATGCGTTCAGCTTGCCTTCCGCCTTGGTGATGGCTTTCACCAACGAGATGTTGGTGAAGCCTCGACTATGCTTCAATGTTCTCGCATTCACTCGAATGCCTTTGATGGTTCATCCGATGTTCGATGGTTGTTTTCTCCACAAACCATCCTCACGTTTATATACGCGTAGTGTCATGGTGTGGGTCACTTGGCAGACCCAAGACGACCCACCCAAATCTCCGTTCAACTTGTTCTGCTATGTGTAACATTAGCTTCCCAATGCCTTAATACGTCGACTTTTCCTCCATGGTTACGGTGCGACGTTTCGGCTATAACGTTGCTTGCCAAACGACCACCATCGGTTATAGTGTGATGAGCCCCATTATGTCGCTCGGTCACCTCCCGTGTTCGCCCTTCATGACACGCCCGCACCCATGCGGTTATGGTGCAATGATACGCTCATAACATCACATGGCACCCGAACATCATCCAAACGCCCGGTGGGTGTGCCTGTCACCATGAACGTGCCTCATGAATCTTAGGGCCTTACATCCTCCACCATTCAAAGTGTTGTCGTCCCTTGACAACATCATCCTATTGTCACACAATCTATCATCGCAACTTTTTTCACAAAATTTCGTTGCACGCCTTATTGTCACATTCATATGCACAATATCATTGCAACTATCATCGCAAAGTGTTGATGACTCCAACATCTCCAATAATGTCCATGCCTCCAACTCTGCTTTAATCTTCCAATAATGAATAAACTACCAAGTTCATGTCTTCCTTTAGAACTCTTCTCAATGTAGTGTTTACATCCATGTGAAACTGTAGCCAAGATACTTCATCCCAAGAAGATATTGATAACCATATCTTTTTGTCAAACATCCACATGTTTGTAACATCTAGCACACCTTCGTAGCATTGCTAGCCCTGATTTGAACAAGTTAGGTGATCAGTCCAACTGTACATCCTCCTCATAAGAATGTACATCCTCATGCCATCCGTTAGTCTATTCTCTAGTTCTTTTCACATCATCAACTCAATCAAGAATCTGTCCAAAGTCCAAGTGCCATGTTTGGGTCCATGAAGTGTGCTCCATCACCACCACAACATGTTGTCCATGATGCTAACCCATGTTCCACTTTAATGCCAAGTAGTCACATCCTCCAAGCATCATCAGAGTAAGAGATATCCTCTCACCAAATCCATCAAGGTGCCATATTCAGGTCTATGAAGTTGTCCTTCATTCCATCTGCAATATTTTGTCTATGATGCTACTCCGATGTGCTATCAAGGTAGCCACATTCATCCAAGCATCTATCCACCCATGAATGTGGGACCTTTTCCCAAAGGCACCTTTGTTTTGAGGGTGGTGTGGCCCTCCATGCACTAAGGCACCACGCCCCCTTTTCCCAAAGGTTTATCTCAAAGCAAGGGCCAAGAAGCTACCTCCATGAATTTCATCCACCCATGTATTAGATTGACACTGAGTCTTGAAGTACTCGTGAACAACTTCAACCTCCTCTTGAGTGCATCCTAGCCTCCCAAGCTTGTCCTTCGTTAATTGAAAATCATATATGACCATAGAATATCTGCAATAGTCCACAATGTCACCTAGATCTCTACCTGCATAATCTTTCCATGGTCCCATGTCGAAAGAAGTGTCCTTCTTGACATCATCCTGGTGAAGATCTTGAGTAGATTTCTCTGCTACATGCTCAAGAAGTGAAGTCAGCTCTACTCCTTTCCTTCTTTATTTCATGTCTCTCCCAACAAGGTCAAACATGCGTTGTTCCTTTGTTGTTTGAGCCATAGATCCGAGTTCCCAAATTCCCATATCAGGGTCCTTCTCATATAGGATCAATGAATCCATTCTCGGTTGATAGCCCAAACGAATTTTCCTTGTCATAGGAATGATCCAGGTGGATATTGGTGGCCACCCATCTATTCCATTTGGACCCCCACCATCGGTTCTTTCAGTTTTGCACTTTCAGTACATCTTACTATTTTTAGCAAGTTTTTGGGTACTAAACTTTCGGAGCCGTTTTGGGGCCCTAATGATATAGGTGGATATTGGTGGCCACCCACCTATTCCATTTGAAATGCCAACATCAGTTCTTTCAGTTTTTTAGTTGCAACACAACTTACTATTTTTAGCAAGTTTTTGAATCCTGAACTTTCGGATCCATTTTGAGGCCCTAAACGACATTTTTCTGGGAAAACCAAGAGCAACATGGGTCCATGGATCAATGTTGCTCACACCAAAAGTTGTACTCCTTGGATAGATATTTCTAACGAGGTATGATGCGCATCAAATGGAGATGATATGCAAAAGTTACGTCCTCGAGAAGTTGAAACACCAATTTACCCAAACGGGGTCCATAGTTTTGGCGCTTCATCTCCTATGGTTAGGTTTTTGGATGTTTAGGGTTTTTCATTGTTTCTCAACAATAAATAGGCCTTTGAGCATCATTGTAACACAATTCAAAGGCATGTAGCCGCCACATCTCTTCTCATAGATAAACTACCATCGCCCTACTAAGCTAATTTATTTCCATTCTGTCTGTAAACATATTTCAGTTATTTGATATTAATGAAATGAAGTATTATTTCCATTGCATCTCTGTGTTTATGTATATTTTTTTATTTTATTGCATTCCTGCATAAATCCGGATCAGTGGTATCAGAGCGGTTTGCTCTTTCTTTCTTTTTCTTTGCATGTCCCTAACGAGGTCAGGGTATAACAAGTTAGGGCTCAATCTAGTTGAACCCTTGCAAGATCAACCTCGCAAACCTCGATGACCTCCCATGGCAAAAGAAAAGAAAGACGAGGGAGTAGGAGATCCTATCAAAATATTGCTCGAGGAGGCCCTCGAGAAACAAAGGAATGCGATGATGGATAACTTTGCTCAGATCCTTAAAAGGCTACCCACTTACGACGCATCTACATCCAACAACCACTCTGGAGGCACCACCCCCTTCAAGGTATAGGTAAACTTTACATTCTTGTATTTGAAGGCCAGATAGATGCAGACGTTGTAGATATATGGTTGAATTTTCTATATGGGTATTTCTCGGTCCATGATTTCTCCGATCGAGAAAAGATTATTTTTTCACTTCTCAAAGTCACCCCCCATGTCAAAGACTGGTGGGAAACCTACTGTGAGCAAAAGGACGAGGGGGAAACCTCTCTGTTCTCAGTCGGACCCACTTGGAATTCATTCCGAGACAACATCAAGGAACAATACTACCCCATGGGGAGCTATGAGGACAAGTACATCCAACGGACCACGCTGTGGCAGCAAAGGGATCAATATGTGCACGAACTGATGAATTTTTTCCATACCCTATGCACAAAGTTGGGTGTTAAATATTCGTAGAGACATTTTGTGCTCAAGTACTGTAGCTGTCTTCATAAAAACATTTAGGAGGAAATGGATTTCCTCGACATTACCTCGCTTGGCACGACATAGCGTTATGCCTCCAAGATTGAGCATAAATTTAAGCAGAAGAAGAGAGACTTTGGATCCACGAATCTGAAGCCAGGGAAATGATCCCCTGAACCACAGAACAAGGGACAGAACTAAAGCGGGGTGACTTAGAACACCACCACAAATCCAAAGAATGACACGGGGAAGTGGTGTGAATTCCATAACAGCCCCACTCACAACACAACAGAGTGTCGGGCCAAACAGTCATTGGTGGTTGAACTGAAGGCACCTGAATCAGATGCATGTTCTGGTTCTGAGCCAGAACCAGACAAGGGAGATGAAAAAGGGAAGTAGATCATTGATGCGGACCCCAATGCCATTTTTTCCACCACCAAGCTCCAGAGGGAGAATCCCAAGGATCCAAAGGAGGGGGAGCACCTCTTCCATTCATAGATGTGGGTGAAGGGTTCTCCACTGTAATTTCTTATCGATAGCAAAATCCAAAATAACCTCATTTCAGCAGAGGTCGTGAAGCGGCTCGGCCTACCGACTATAGCACACCCGCAACCATATACCATTAGGTGGCTTCACCCAGGGAGAGATCTACGCGTTCACCAACAGTGTCACCTTCCATACATCATCAAGACATTCATGGATGAGGTATTGTGTGATGTTTCTCCTCTTGATGTATTATTGGGAAAACCATACTTGTGGAGGCGACATGTTGTGTATGAGCCTAGGCCTCGTGCTCTTATTATTACTTTGGGAAATAACTTGTACATGATACTGAAGGTAGTACCGCCTCCTGTCATCTCTTTGACTACTACAAAACAACACAATAAGATTGTTTCCCAAACCAGGAAATTCATTTTCCTTACAACTCACTCACAAGGAAATAATAATATTGTGACCACAACCTCAAAAAAGGACTCCCCTGCACGACTACAACAGATGGACAAAGTCATGGAGGAATACGATGACTTTTTCTTTTCACTCAAAGAGGTTCCTCTACATTGTCAGGACAAGCACTCCATTGAGCTGACCCACGACACATTTCCGCCTGATGTTGCCATACCTCATGCGACTACACAGACATAATCCACACATGTATTGTCTAAGGCTGATAAAGAAACCAAATTTACTGAATGCATCCAACATGTCTACCTGTAGGTCCATGACATCTTCGAAAAATCTAATACCCAGTTCAACAGAATTTGCCTCATCTCATGGAGGATCTCAACAAAATGGGGACCATTGTTTCCTAAGGGGGGAGGAATAATCCAAGTGGATATTGGTGGCCACCCATCTATTCCATTTGGACCCCCACCATCGGTTCTTTCAATTTTTCACTTTCAACACATCTTACTATTTTTAACAGGTTTTTGGGTCCTGAACTTCCGAAGCTGTTTTGAGGCCCTAATGATCCAGGTGGATATTGGTGGCCACCCACCTATTCCATTTGAAACACAAACATCATTTCTTTCATTTTTTCAGTTACAACACAACTTATTATTTTTAGCAGGTTTTCAGGTCCTAAACTTCTAGAGTTGTTTTGAGGTCCCAAACGATGTTTTTTTGGGGAAAACTGGGAGCAACATGGATCCATGGCTCGATATTGCTCATGCCAAAATTTGTACTCCTCGGAGAGATCTTTCTAACAAGGTATGATCCACATCAAACAGAGATCGTATGCTAAAGTTACGTCCCTGGGAAGTTGAAACACCAATTTACCCAAACCGAGCCCATAGTTTTGGCGCTTCATCTCCTACGGTTAGGTTTTTGGATTTTTATGGTTTTTCATTGTTTCTCAATAATAAATAGACCTTCGAGCCTCATTGTAACACATTTTAGAGGCATGTAGTTGCCACATCTCTTCTTAGAGATAAGCTACCATCACCCTAGCTAGTTTATTTTCATTCTGTCTGTAAACATATTTCAGTTATTTGATATTAATGAAATGAAGTATTATTTCCATTGCATCTATTTGTTTATGTATATATTTTTATTTTATTTCATTCCTGCATAAATCCGGATCAAGGAACCATCATAGTTTTCCCATCACTAAGAATAAAGGGAATGTCTTGATCCACCATTAGTATGGCTTGTGCTGCAACCAGAAAGTCTCGCCCCAACACCATAGCATGATCATCCATGTCAATGAATCTTAAGTCCATATTTCCAAACCGTGACCCTACTCTTACATGTGTATCTTTCATGACACTAGCTATTTCTTTCATTCCTGAATTGACTGCCTTGAAAGCACTCAATTCTTTCTCCATGCCAGCCTTCTTCTTCCTAAGAGACGAAGGTGCCTTTCGACTAAGGAAGCTATGAGTAGCCCCCGTGTCTATCAAAGCAGAAAAATTATTTCCATGTACGGTTGTAGACTCAAATTTCAAGTCCAATGTACTTTCATCATCATCCCTTCTTCTTGTTTTGCGCCTTATATCCGCAATATTCTTCAACATTTCTTATTCCAACATGTCTTTCGAACTACGCTTCGACCTGAAAGTCATTTTCACATGTTTCTTCTCATGAGACTCCATAGAACAATCTGATCCTGGGTCTGCTTGAGTTGGCTCAAGTTCTTCCTCTTCGAATGTTGCTTAAGTGCCCAATCTGACATAGATTGACTCCTTCCAATCGAAGTGCACCAATCATCATAGTGTAGTATTCTTCTTTTCCAAGTGTGTCATCATATGCATTTTCTTCCTTCAAACCAATAGGTTTCAGATCAAGAAAGTCCCTCTTGATCTCATCTTCAACGTTCTTGAATTTAGCCTGCAACGTGGTGCTCTTTTCCTTCAAGTGAGCCCTTTCAATAAAGAGTTCTTCAAGCCTTTGTTCACCCTATTGTATCTCCATGTCAAGCTTCTCAATTTCAGCAATTTGTCCATGTAGCCCATCCAAGGATTTCCGCATCTCCATCAATCCATATCCAATTTGTTCTTAGTGTTTAGACACTTGCATAAGAGTCTTGTGATATTGCTTCCTTGTATCCTTCCAATGTCCAATCATGTTCTCAAGTCCAACTTGAGCCTTCAAACTTGATTCTTTCATTAGTTCAGCTTCGACCATGACTTTGGTCATACCCCTACTCGAATCCATAGTACCAAATTGCAACCCTGCATTAGTATCCATGCTTACACAATCAAGCTTCAGCTTCAACCTATGAGTTGTCTCTGCTTGCTTTAGTAATCAAAAGGCCTGAAACCGCCTTCAATAAGGTGTGGGATCAATCTGATGAGTAGCAACAGTGGGATCAACCTTCAATCAACCATGTATCAGTGGCTCTGATACCATCTGTCACGCCCCTATACCTTGGTAGTCTCTCAACCACGCTACAGACGGGTGTGGCACTACTGTACTTTTTCTTTTCATAATACTCAAGTATATAGACTATGCATTACTCAACACATTTTTATTTAAATTGTCAAAGTGTTCTTATGCGGAATTAAAACAGCATAAACATCAATATAAAATCCACATGAAGTCCATAACATTCAAGGGAGGGGAAACTCCCTGATTATAATTCTGCCTGATATTATGTTTCATAAAGTGTATAATAAAATATAGTCTAATCCAACAAAATCCCTTTTGCTCCTTGGCAAGGCAAGTTTACCTTTTGACCAAGTTTACAATGCTTGTTAATCATCAAACTAGCCCAAAACAATCATTTACATCGTTGAATTTAGCCTCAGGAATTTTCTGCATAAATCTACCCAAGTGTCGTGTTGCCAGGTCACTCGGGTCACCTCGGTTCGTTGTTTCTCGTGACGTTCAGACTTCCCCTATGCTCACCGTGTGTCCAAATTGTTTCCCAACTGTTTGGTTAGTTTCAGCCCATCAAGCCACACCTACTACACTTTTTCGCATCCAAATCCGCTCACTGGTCGCTTCAGAATGCGTCATGAACTCACGTTTAGGCTGCTGTGGACGCCTTGCCCAACCCGACCTGCACTTGCGGATGCCCTGCGGTAATGTTCCGCACGCACTCCTGCACTTGCCGCCCGACTTGACCCGCACCCTGTGTTTCGTTCACGGCTGCACCTCTGACACCCTCGACTCTTACTCTTAAATGTGTTCAGCTCACCTTCCGTCTTGGTGATGGATTTCACCAATGAGATGTTGGTGAAGCCTTGGTTATGCTTCAATGTTCTCTCCTTTGATGGTTCATCCGATGTTCGATGGTTTTTTTCTCCACAAACCATCCAAACGTTTATATATGCATAATGTCATGGCGTGGGTCACTCGGTGGACCTGAGCCGACTCACCCGACTCTTCGTTCAACCTATTTCGCTATGTGTAACGTCGGCTACCCAACACCTTAATACGTCGATTTTTCCTCCATAGTTACGGTGCAACGTTTCGGCTATAACATCGCTTGCCCAACGACCACCGCCGGCTATAGTGCGACGATGCCCGTTATGTCGCTTGGTCACCGCTCGTGTTCTCCCTTCGTCACATGCCCGCGCCCATGAGGTTACGATGCGACAATACGCTCGTAACGTCCCATGGCGCCCGAACATCGTACAAATGCCCGGTGGGCACACCCGTCACCGTGAACGTGCCTCATGAAGCTTGGGGCCTTAGAGTGTGTACCCCATGCTCCCCCGCTACTAGGAGCTTGGGAGCTTTTAGGAAACACTCCAAAATCACTGGGAGCTTGGGAGCTTTTAGGAAACACTCCAAAATCACTAGGAACTTCAATTGGTACTTTGGAGATTTATGGGAGCTTCACTGCGACAGATTCTGACGTTTCACGTACTTATTTTGAGTAGATTTTAATGTTTTTGGTACCTATTTTGAGTGGGGAAGGTACCATTTATTTATTTTCTAAGTGATACATGTTGGATCTGGGCGCTGGACTACATGAGATCTGTAAAGCTACAGAGACTTGGAGATGTAGCAAATATTTCAACAAAATATAGACAATTGTCAGTCATTCCTTGGCAACTTCTGTTGCAAATCTTGAATTTCAACAATTGCAAATAAGTCTACTCTCTTGAAGCTTTAATGATAAGATTCAACTAATTTCAACAGTTGCAAATAAGTCTACTCTCTTGAAGCTTTAATGATAAGATTCAATGAATTACAGTGATAGTGACAAAGAGAAAGAGTAGCGTGTTTGTTAGTTTCATTTTATAAATTTCCAAACATGAATTTGGAAATTGAATAGTATCAAATCACATAATAATCCAGTAATAACAACATTTTTTATGGTTTGGGAATTCCACATGTTTCTTTATAGGAAGGAACTTGATTGGCAAATTGTTGATAGATTAATATTTTGATTTTTTTGGCAATGTTTCAAAGTGCAAGATTTTACATATTAATTTTCAAGATAAAATTTGCAAAATAGAATTTGATTAGCAAGTTTTAAATGGAAATAAATAAATTATTTTATTTTTATTTTTAATATATATTAAATTTTAATATGTTATATTATTGTCCCTATTTGAAGTTTCCTGTAAATTTTAAAAAAGCTTCTAGCCCAAATTTCCAAATACAAATATCTACTTATCAAAAACTCCTGCAACATAAAACTAAAAACTAAAACATTGTTAATTTTGAAATATTTTATTATATTATAAAAATAATTATTATCATATTATAGTCTCGGCTCTACTCCAGTCTTTATTGTGCGAAGCATGCAGAAGAAAGGTGAATCCTGTTAACGGAACCCTAGGACTGCTATGGAGCGGAAACTACCTAACTGTATCAGGCAAGACCGAGACACTGGTGGCGAAGAATACAATGAAATTTTCTTCACACGTGTGGAAGATGTGTTGAATTTGCCAATACTTCCTGTACTACTTTCTCTCGATCTTTCGAATGTTGTCCCTTTTCAAAAGGTTGGAAATGTTGCTCTTGATAAAGGTCGTAATTTCCTTGGAAATTGCACTAGTGCTGATTTGCAAAAGATTGTCATTAGACACCTTCCTATACTTATTTGCAGAACCTTCGTGGGCATAATTCCTATTATATAGATTTTCTGTCATATTTGTCACAAACCAATAAGCATGTCTAACATCGTTGATTTTCAAAATCTCATCCTTATCTTAATGCCAATGTTTAATACACTGTGGCATTTTAATACCATATTGTTTTGGTTATAAAAAATATTTAGTTTGGCCATTTGTGTGTTTTTGAAGAATTAGCTCATTAAGCTATGAAGTTTATGAAGTTTATTTGTGTGTTTTTGAAGAATTAGCTCATTAAGCTATCAAGTTTATGAAGTTCATTGGTGTGTTTTTGAAGAATTAGCTCATTAAGCTATGAAGTTTATTTGTGTGTTTTTGAATTATAAAGTTTAATAAATTTTTTCTTGGTTTTGATAATCACATTGCACATTTTGAATGGTGAATTTTTTTTTTTTAAGAAATTATTATTGAATGTTGAATGGAAAAGAAAAGACTTGAATTTGCATAAAAAAATTTACAAGTTACTTATATTATTTTAAAAATATAAACTTTAATGATTATTTATAATATCTTATTTTATATAAATATATTTTATGCATATTACATATAGAAAATACATTTATACAAAGAGACAAAAACAATGACATTGTCATCATATAATTTTTGTTGCAAATAATGATATATAAATTAGTTAATCTTCAATTATTATTAACTCTCAATCAAGAATATAAAATAATGGATTTAGATTTAATGTATATGGATTTACAATTATAATTTGAGCTAGCTTAATTGATAATGTTTGGTTTTCTACATTTGAAATAGTAATTTTAACCAATATCACACTCTCTATATATCTTTAAAGGTTTAATTTATAATATGTTATATATATATATTAAATGTTTAATTTATAATATATTTTATTATTTGAAATGTGAAAAAATTGAGTTAAGTCAGTGTTTATAAATAAGAAATGGGATATAATTTAAGTCACATGCAATGTATAATAACTTAAAAGATTAATTGGTTTTGTAAAGACAATGGAGAGCCATTATAATGATGTTATTATATTTGCTGGAAGCAATGTATATTGTATTACCTTGTCAATTTATTTGACATTAATTTCTGTTTGACTCAAAAAAAAAATTTAAAATTTATCTAATGTTAAACATTATAAATCAAAATTCATTATTTTTAATAATATTTTAATATATTTATCTTAAATTTTATTGGTTCATATCTTTAACATGTCCTTGCAAAATACGTGGTTCTTCGTGCCGGTTCGATTGTTTCCGTGCGCCGTCAATCCTGGACTCTCCAATCTTATTACCCTGCCACAGGTAGAGTAACGCACGCATTCAATTTTGGATTGAATTTCAATTAGTTAGACAACTCACCAAAAATTAAACGAAATTTCAGAGAGTTAACATTCTAGTGTGTTTTATTTTTTTTTATTTATTTATTATTAATTTAATCTATTTATTTCTATTACTATTGGTTATGAGCGATGGGGTCTTATTATGGAATCATTGTACATTGTACTATTCTGGAAATGATGTTTGTGACGTACCATTAGTGCATGGATATGGCGAGCAATGACAACCAGTGCACTTGGTTAGTAATGCTTTTACCATCCCGCCTGTTTCTGTTGTATTGCATTGTTAACAAGGAACCCATATTTGTATTTTATTATGTTTATTAATCTCTTCGTCTTATTTTGAGAATCAAAATTCACTTTATGGTATACTAGTCAAATATTTATTTGTATATTAGCCAAATATTTATAGATCTTAGATTATAGATTTCAGGTATTATATATAAAGTTTTAAAAATTTATATACTTCTAAACAAAATGCTTTAGCCATTTTGTATCATTTTTATTTATATGTTTTTATAATATTTAAATTTGTATAGAAAAAGTTTATTTGATAATCAGATTTCAATATATTTTGTCGACTTGTTTGAAACTAGTTAGTGTGGTTTATCATGAGGACAAGATGACTTGTTTGAAACTAGTTAGTGTGGTTCATCATGAGGACAGGATGACAGATCAGATCATGGAAAATAGTTTAGTGTGGTTCATCATGAAGACAAAATGAGAAATCAAATCATGGAAACTAATGAAAAGAGTTTCCAATTAACCTAATTTAACTAAGAAAAGAAAAAATAAATTATTTAATTATTTAATTTATAATATATATTATATTCATATAATTAATATAATTCAATTATATAATTTTAATATGTTATATTATAATATTATATTTTAAATATTATTTTTTTATTAAAATATTATATTCTATAAATATAATTTATATAACTATATTTATCTAACTTTGTTTTGAGAGTAAGGATTAATTGTTTATCTTTTTTCTTTTCATACGATATAGATAACATCAATTTTAATAAAATCATTTCTTTTTATTAATTAAAATTTATTAGCATAAGATATTGTTATATTTATATCTTTTTGTTTTTCATGTGAAGTAGATAACATAAATTTTAATAAAATCATATTTTTATTAATTAAAATTTATTAGTATAGGATATTGTTATATTTATATTTTTTTGTTTTTCATGCGAAATAGATAACATAAATTTTAATAAAAACATTTTTTTTTATTAATTAACATTTATTAGCATAGGATATTGTTATATTTATATTAATAAATTAAACAATGTATACATACTCTATCTCTCTACTTTTGAACCTATGACCTATAGAGGCCCACTCAAGCTATATAGTGAGTTGAACATTGTTTCATTAAAAAAATGATGTGTGGTAATAAGTCAATTATTTCTGCCTTTGACTAATTAATTATTTATTTGTTGTTTACTTAATAACATTGAGTTCATTTGGAGGGCTCAAGTTATTGACAGTATGATGGGCAAAATCAGTAAATTATAATGGATTCAGATTATGTGGATTTTCAAATTTCATTTACTAACATCACATAAACATAAATGAAAAAAACAAAGATAATAAATAATAAATGTATTTTTTTACCTAATTGCAATTCTATGCAATTATTGAGATATATACAATTGTAACATTTTATTGCTTTTTATTTAAAATTAACTATATTTAAACTAACTGGAAGGTAATAGCTACCATGTAGCACTTGTCTTTGTAAGTATTGATTGTCTCATAAGATTTATTAAGTGTTATGTTAAGGTTAGGGAAATAATGAATTCAAAGGCTTATAAAAGTTAAAAATATTGGAAAAGATTATTTATTTATTGGAAAATTTTGTTTATTTTTAAAATTTTAACTAAATATCATGTAATATTTTTAGTTTCTGTCTGGTCAAGCATTATATCATTTTATTTGTGGTCAAGTTGCTTTGACTATGTATTATTTGGCTGTTATTTTGTAATTTTAACTGAAGTTTTGGAAAAATGCTTAATATTTCTATTTTTTTATAAATTCAAAAATAATTATTGAATTTTCAGTTAATGTTATTTCTAAATTTTGATTGGTTGAGGAAGCCTTGGTGGGACATAATTCCCTTGGTGGAAAGCGTTTGATTTTCATTTTTTGCAATGTATGACAATTCATTTTAAATTAAAATTAAAGTAATTTTGTGAATGGTCATTGCATTGGTGAATGCTCTGACACTCTCACTATTATGTTAGCGCTCTTCTTAATGATGCGAGAATTGATGCAGTTATTTTGTTAGTTCTTTGTTCAATGATGCGAAATTTGATGCAGTTGCATCTTGTTTGCATAGGGTCGGGGAGGTAGGGGGATGCAAAAATTTCAACTTAATATTATTATGTGCGGTAAAGTTGGGGTTCTTTGCATAGTGAGTGTTGTGATACTGATCAATGATGTGTTAATTCATACAGTTTCGTTGTGCAAAACAATATTTGTGGGAGAACTGGGGTCTTTTGCATAGATGATGGTGAAAAATACATTGTGTAAAAAATGTGTGGAAGACTTTGTATTTTTAAATTATTATTTAGGAACATTTTTTCCAAGTACAAAAATAGTTGTACGAAAGTGATTGCACGAAGTTAGTTATTGATGTTCTTGTAGGGAGCTATTATGTTAATGCCTAGTTCAATGATGTGAGACTTCATGTGATTGTAGGTTGTTTACATAGGCCTCAGTGGGGTGGGGGGTAGGGATGAAAAAATTGGGAACTAATATTATTATGTTTTCTTGTGTCAACTAAATTAATATTGGTGATATTTTTGGTTTGTTGGAGGAAGTAAGATTTTTATCAAAGAAAATACAATCGCATGCATAAAACAAAGCGAAAAAATAAGAGGTAAGTTTTCCTTTAATTTAACGCTATGTGATAAAGAAAGAAAAAAATGTGGTTTTTTTTGTTTTGCATATGATACTCAAAATCCAATATAGACCCATTTGTCCTTACACTCTCAATGTAACTGGGCCTTGCGAAGATGGCTTCTGATGGGTACTGGGGCTAACAACCTGAAAGAACCGGTGACGCCTTCCAACAACCCATGAATCAACCAAGGTAATGGTAAGAGGATCAAGTGATGCCTGCACCATCACCTATAGGGAAGGATGCCCTAGTTTTGGCCACTAAAGTACCATCGTCCAACGTGAGCATATGAGTCTTGAGCTTCTTGGTAATCAACTACCAGTACCGAGCACTAGATGGATCAGGTAGCCCCAAAAAGTACCACATGCACTGGGCCTAAGCTTAACCCCCTATGAAACGGGTCTCTCGTAATGCTCGGATATTCGTTCCATGGGCGGATAGATGGATTTGAAGCTCTCTAAAAAGTCAACGTCTATGTTTCAAAATGAATTATGACCACGACAGCTTATTGGATGCCTACCCCCGATGGTCCTAACCTAAACTATAATTTCTTTTGTGGTCCCTATGGGGAGAATTCGGTGAGCTCAGTTAGTGATTATTTTTAGAGAGTCTCAATTTTCTTAGGGTGTGCCTTGGGGAAGTAACTGTAAGGAGAGAATAAAGGTCCCAACACAATGGGTTCCTTTTGGTCCAATGATTACCAATGCTTTGTGTGTGTTTTGGGGTGCACAATCACAAGTGTTATGAGATGTGGATATGCATTGATCCTTTATAATCCTGTTCTAATTACCCTATGTGTGATTATTCCTTACAAAAATAAATGATGTGCAAATTATGGGCCGCTTACACCTTGCCTAGTTAGACTATGTTTGCACTATAGGGAGATAGAAAATTGTCTTAGGAAAGCATTCATGTGTGTACCTAGGCTCACCATGAGGTGCAAGGGTGGTAGATATTACTTGCTTTATTTTCAACAGTTTGGTCCTAAACCAATTCCTAACGCAAAATTGAACTAATCTAATACGAAATTTTGAAAAAACTTGAATTAGCTAGAGATATGTGGATATATGGGCCAATTACTTTTATGCTAATTACGTTATGTGTTTTTTATCTTTTATCTGAAAATAGTTTGTTCGGACAGCATGTGAGGATTGAAGGCCACTTACTTTTTCCTAATTAAACTATGTATGATTTTCAAAAATAAAACACTAAAATTAAAAATACTTAGTTTCTAAGCTAAATTCTAGCAAATACGAGTCGTAACTAGTCCTGAAATACTAGAACATAGTGATGGAAACTTTTTTATGGGTTGCCAAGCACTTTACAATTGCAAAAAATGGGAAAAATCAAGCAAAAATGAGCTTGATACCTATCGCGTGGATTATCCTCCCATAGGCGTGAAGCACGCATCTGTCTGAGCGCAATGCGTGTGGTCCGGCAGAATCCAAGAAAAATTCCTCCTCTACTGGGCAAAACTCCTTACTAAGTGTGACTAGAGATGTTGAGAGGATGCAGGGGTGATTTGCGACAAGTTGAGAAGGAATAAGGACCTACTTCAACAACCATTAGCTCAAAATAAATAATTTAGTGGAGTCGTCATTCCCGTGGTAGTGTATTCGGTGCATGGGCAGACGAAATACACTTTTCTTACTAGGGAGGCTTCTTACCTACATAAGTGTCATAGCTCAAAATGGTTTGTCAAATGTTATTGGAACAAGTTCAACATGTAATAAGCTAAGTTAGAAAGGAAATATATCATGCTACATAAACAATGAAACAAAAACAACACAACATGCACAAGATACACGTTCAATAGAGAAAACACACTAATAACTCAACAATGAAGAGATTCTCCCTTTATTAGGTGCTAGTAGTAGTAGAAGATAGAATGCTAAATCTCTTGTAGCGGATCCTTTGAGCTATGGAGCTCCAATATCCAAGATAAGGGGTTCTCTTCCCCTCAAGTTTTCAGCAAGACTCTCTTCCCTCTCAAAGGATGGTAGATCGATGAACATGTGGTGAACTTATCTCTCATGGACTGAGATGTTAGGTGGCCAAAAACTGAGTCCTTCCAATCCTCCTATTACTGGACAACACAAGCTAGTTTTCAATGGAGCAATTTGGCCAGCATAATAATGTGTCTCCCATTTCTCTTCCTAAAGATGGCTTTTATAGACCATTTTCAAATTTTCCCTCCTTCTCTTGGCCCAAGATGGATGGTGACACAAGAGTGGGGGTATGATTCCTTTGTGTGATGCACTAAAGCCTCAAGGTGGCTCAAATGCGATTGTACTTGTTTAGGTTGAGTGAGAATATTTTCCACTAAGTGTTCCAAGTGGTCCCCGATGGTGACATTCCTTCATCCCCACAACTGCGCAGCTATCAAAGAAAAAGTTGCACTACACGCTGAGAGTCAGTGTTGACTGTGTGCGGTCCATAAATTTTGTCCTCTGACTTTCGGAAAAAATTAAATTTTTGGCTCATCCTAATGTATTTATTCCATAGAAACCTTTAACTGTACCTTTTTCATGACATTTTTACTGTCTTCTGCCCGTACGATTTTCCAATGTTAACACTCACTATGCAACCTCCAATAAGTTACGTCCTCCCCCTTCTCAATGTGTACTGCCTTCCTCTAACTACGTCTCCTCATCACTACGAATCCCGTTCAACAACTCACCACTTCCCCTCCTACTTAATGTTGTTGGCTCTCCTCAATCCTTGCCCAAAAATCCCTTAGAAACTTATTCCGAACTGATTTTATTAAATGTGTAAATAACCTCATGCAACTGTGGTCATTCTATGGAGCATATTCCTACCACAAAAAAAAAATATTAGTTATAATGTAACCAAACTTATTAAATACAATATCACGCATTAATTATTGAGAAAGGATCCTCGTGGAGTAGAATTATGACATAGGATTCCATGCAATGAATTTTGTTACATCGACACTTTTCATGGCATAATGGTTTTGTTGGGTTTAATGAGTTGAAAATGGCTACATCACATATTATGTCGACCCATCACCTTCATCCAAAAATTTGAACAAAAAAATTGAAAATTGATATGAATTTTCACATAGTCACACTTTTTATTGTCCAAATGTTCAGTGATCAAATGTACTCTTTCATATTTACATGGTAGTGGTCCTAGGTCAAAATTTCGTATTTCAAGTCAATTTTCAAATAAAATTTTGTTCACTAAATGTGTCTAGGTATGAAATGCTACTCCCTTCACTTCATTCATGGTCATCATCGTCTCAGAGGTCATGTCATCCATTTATAATCTAGGGTTTGAGCTACTTCATTACACCCTCATCTAGGTCATAGTCTAGGTCTCATTTGTTTCGCCACCATAAGAGTCAATTTTGTCATGAAAGAGGGCGAATAAAACTTCATTTTCACCATACAAGTAATTTACATACAGGGTTTAAAAAGATAGTGAAATAAGTGAAGGAAACTTTTCTTTCATCAAATAAACTATGTTTCTTGATTAAAGTTTTTCAAAAAAGAGAAATTTCTTCAAAAAGTTTGTGATTTCACTAGAAGACAAAAAATAAATTTTTTTCATTGTTATAAAAGAAAAAGAGGCTTCTTACACTCATTTTATCCTTTGATGTTCAATAGAGCTCCTCTCTTCTCACAATCATACTCCACAACTGCCAACTCAAACCCATGGTATCATATTCAGAGTTTTGTGATCAAGCTAGGGTTTACATTGCACACAAAGACAATCTTGCTTCAAAATCAGTTTCTGACATAATGGAGATGAATTTTACAAAAGCGAAAGAGTTTTTGTCAATAATAGGAAAAATAACAAAAACCTCCTTCAATTTATGCACAGGTGTTGTGATTTGAGGGAAATGCCAAAAATACAGTTGGTCCAGGTCATTTTCTGCACTTTTGAACATGTTGTTTTCAAGTCAATAATTCAGGGGTTTGATCAGGGGTTTGCATTTCTTGATGACTCCATTTTTTAGCAGACATCATAAAATTTCCAACCATACCACTTGAATCCCAAAAATCCTCTAGGAAGGCCTCCAAACTCCCTCTTAAAGTAGGCACGACTCTTCTGTTTAGAGATCAACTTCAAACTTGGATTCTGAGCAAATGGGAAAGTAATTTGGAAAAATGGAGGATGTTTTTGTTTCCAACATACCAAAGAACAAAAAAAATCTCATTTTTTCAAAACACGTTATGGTTGGAGAGATATTGATCCATCTTTAAGCCCTATTTTTCCATAAAATTTCTAGAAATATCTGGAAAATTGGTCTTTACAGAAGCATTGCGTAGTGGTCCGATGCTTTTACTCATAGCATCCACATGGAGAAATTTCTATATGGTTGGATTTATTTGCACCTCTACATCATAGATATGACATCATGTCAACATGTCACCTTATGGTTTTGAAGAAAAACACAAGAAACATCACTTTTTTCATGCTTCAGCCACCTATTTTACCTCTACGCAGCTCTTCTGGAGTGAGGTTGGGAGAGTCAAGTTTTGAAGGTCTTCCTGTGGGTTCTCAATTTTTAAGGTGCATTAGAAAGTAGACACATAAGGATACCTATACCAACCATCAGACTTTCAAATAGATGTTTTAAATTAGGTCAAATTCACCGTTAAGCAGGCATGACGCTTCTGCTCGAGAGGCACGGCGTTTTTGTAAATGGTGCTACGTTTCTGCATTGGATTCCCTTTGGATAGTTGTCAAGCCAAGAAAACTATAGAATTTGAAGCTAAGTTGTCCCATGAGGTGTCATTTGAGTAATTGAGTTTTTTTTTGCTTCTTATGATGAGGAAACATGTAATTAAATGAAGGAGACACAGACTCCTAGTCTTTAGCTGAATTTTAGGGAATAGTTTCTAACTTCCCTAGATTATAGGAAGTGACTCATTTGATGTAATTATGATGCTTTTTGGATAGGATTTAGACCCTATGAGGTGTCATGAATTTTATTTCCTATTTTTTTTCCAACTCAAGCCATTTTTAGGGTTGGATAGTTTTTATTTGTAGTGGAGCTATTGTACAAGTTTTTTTGAAGGAAATCAAAGGCAATGTTGTAGACACAGTGTTGAGACTCCAGTGGTATGCCTTTGAGCATTTTGTTTTCTCTGTAATATTAACAAGTTGAATGTTATGTTATCCTTCTTTCACATATATTCTTCTGTATGTTAATCTTATCAGTATATAGACAGAAATCGTTCTTTCCATGCTCTATTTTAATAAGATTTACATGAACATGTATTTTTTCTTCTGATGAATGAAGTCATTTTAATGCTCATTTTGACTCTCTCTCAGTTCACCCTATACACAATGAAAAATTAAGCATGTTCCTAAGCTTACCTACCTAGCCTCATCCTTGCCTCTGCAATCTAACCTTTGAAATCTGACCTAAACCCTCGACCTAGTTCCCTAACTATCATTCCTATCTAGCAAAAACTCAAAACAAACAAAACCCCAATTTACTGAACTTTCATAACTAGCCTAAGATCATTACATATTCAGTCATCTCATCAGTTTTTAAAGTGACATTGAGAGAGCCCTCTCTGGTCTGGGTGGGGCTAGCTACTTGACCTAAAGGTTGGTTTGTCGTTATCTTCCTTCTTTTCCATTCTCAACCTTGGGAAACGAGCGGAGTGATAACATTTTTAGCATCGTTTTCGGGGAGCGAAGGTTAAATATTTTCTGGGAAATAATGACAAATATTAGCTTTGATTTATTATGGGGAATAATGTTGTGTAACCAGCTCCAAAAATAGAAGAAAAGAGATATCAATGCCTTAGAAATAAGCCACTTCGAGGGGGAAACCTCTAATACATTACATAAATGAAAAATTCTTCGATGATACAATTTAAAAAACCTCCTTTCTATATATAGGAGTCCATGTGGCCATAATGTAATCCTAGTGGGCCACAATGTAATCCTAGCCGACCTAATAATAATAATCTAAGGGCACAATAATAACAAAATGGGGGTTACAAGGGTACAATAATAACAATAAAGGGGTTACACTAATAACAATAAGGGACTATACTAGTAATATAGGGACTTAACATGCCCCTCTCCTTCAAAAAAGTGTTGTCCTCAATGCTTGAGTAGCTCTGGGTGCTTTTGTATAAACTTCTCATCCTCCAATGTAGAATCTTCAGTGGGTAAGTTCTTCCACTTGATGAGATACTATGAAATTGATCGATTCCGTAGCTGTCGAGTTCTTGTTTCCATGACCGCTTCAGGTTCCAATATGATTTTTCCTTCCTCATCAAGTTCTGGCAATATTGTTTGAACCGGAAGATTTTCACCTATAACCTTCTTTAAGCATGAAACATGGAAAACTAGATGTACTCGCGAAGAAGCAGGAAGCTCCAATTTGTATGCCATAGTACCAATATTTTGCAACACCTTGTAAGGACCATAGTACTTTGGTGATAATTTATTGTCCTTCTTAGCTTGCTTGAGGGACATTTGTTTGTATGGTTGTAGCCGGTAAAATACCCAATCTCCTACATCAAAACTTCTCTCACTGCGATGTTGATCTGCTTGTTGTTTCATTCGATTTTGTGCCAAATTCAGGTTATCCTTTAAGAGTTGGAGAACTTCTTGCTGATGCTCGATGTGATCTTCCACTGCTTGAACCTTCGAATTTTCCCTCAAAGATGATGTGATGGATGGTGGATGATATCCATAAAGTGCCATAAATGGGGTCATTTTCGCTGTAGTATGGAAGGAAGTGTTATACCACCATTCAGCGAGAGGTAACCACTTGACCCATTGTGTTTGTTTATCAGATACAAAACAACGAAGATATCCTTCCAAACATTTATTTACTATCTCAGTTTGACCATCAGATTGAGGATGATAAGATGAGCTATGATCTAATTAAGTACCCAAACAAGAAAATAACTCCGTCAAAAAATTTCCAGTAAAAATGGGATCTCTGTCGCTCACAATAACCCTTGGGCTTCCATGTAGCTTTTGAATTCTGTCCATAAATGTAGTAGCAACTGTACTTGCTTTAAATGGATGAGATAATGTACAAAAGTGTGCATACTTGTTAAGTCTATCAACTACCACCATGATGACATTCTTTCCTTCGGACTTAGGTAAACCTGTGATAAAATCCATTGAAATCTCCTCCCAACGTTGACTTGGAATGGATAAAGTTTGTAGAAGTCACGGGGTCTTAATTGTCTCCACTTTATTCTGCTGGCAAACCAAACATTCCGCCACAAACTTTTGAATATCAGATTTAAGGCCATCCCAAAAAAATTCTTTCTTCACTCTGTGGTAAGTTTTTAAAAATCCTGAGTGTCCTCCTAAAGGAGAAGTGTGCAATTCCAAAAGAATCTTTTGTTTTAGTTGGGAATTCTTACAAAGATATAAGCGATCTTTGTACCATAAGAAATAATTTTTCCAACTAAATGTATCAGATGTACTAGGATCTTGTTGCAACTTTTGAATGAGTGTCCATACATCTTTGTCCTTCTTCCATTCCTCTCTCTTGCTTCAGTTATCCAATCGGGTTGGATAATAGAAATGGCACAAAGAAATGCTTCCACCTCTTCATTCTTTCTTGAGAGTGCATCTGCAACAACATTAAGCTTTCATTTTTTGTAGATTATTTCAAAGTCATAACCCAACATCTTTGTGACCCATTTTTGCTGCTCTTCTGAAGATAGTCTTTATTCCAAAAAGTGTTTAAGACTATCATGATCAGTTTTTACCTTGAAGTGTCTTCCCATTAGGTAAGTTCTCCATTTCTTTAGTGCATGCAGTATTGATAACATTTACTTCTCATAAATAGGTTTCTGTAAATACTTTCCTTTGATTGGACGAATTTCAAAAGCAATGGGTCTTCCTTCCTGCATTAAAACAACACCAATTCCATTTCCTGAGGCATCGCATTCCACAATAAAGGTTTTTGTGAAGTCTGGCGTAGATAATACCGGTGCTAGGCACATTGCCTCTTTAAGATGCTCAAACGCCTTAATTGCTTCAGGAGTCCATGAAAATGCATCTTTCTTCAATAATGTTGTTAGAGGTGCTGCTATTCTCCCATAATTCTTAACAAACTTGCGATAATACCCTGTTAACCCGAGAAATCCTCACAACTGATTTATGGTTGTGGGGACTTTCCATTCCTTAATGGCTTTAATTTTGTTAGGGTCTACTTTAACACCCTCGTGAGATACAATATGACCCAGATATTCCACCTCTTGTACTCCAAAGAAAAATTTGGATGTTTTTGCATATAATTGTTTCTCCTGAAATAGTTTGAGCACCATGTTAACATGTTCAACATGATCCTTCCAAGACCTGCTATAGATTAGTATATCATCAAAAAATACTAGCACAAATTTTCTAAGGAAGGGTTTGAAAATGGAATTCATCAACCCTTGAAATGTAGAAGGTGCATTGGTAAGGCCAAAAGGCATGACCAAAATTCATAATGACCCTCATGAGTTTGAAATGCTATTTTTGGAATATCTTCAGTCTTCATTCTAATTTGATGATATCCTGAACGAAGATCCAACTTGGTAAAATAAATTGCTCCATGTAATTCATCCAATAATTCATCAATCACAGGAATGGGTAATTTATCTTTAATGGTGAGCTTATTGAGCTCCCTATAATCCGGACACATTCGCCATGATCCATCCTTCTTGTGTACCAATACTACAGGAGCAGAGAAAGAACTTTGACTGGGTTGAATTATACCCGCCTTTAACGTTTCTGCAATCATACGTTCAATTTCGCTCTTTTGGAAGTAAGGATATCTATAAGGCCTGATGTTTGGAGGAACACTTCCTGGAATCAAATGAATAGCATGATCATGATCACAAATAGGTGGGAGTCCTTTGGGAGTTTCAAACACCTTGGAATGATTGTCCAAGACTTGTTGGAGATCTGCGGAAATAGATGATTTTGATGTCGGAACTTCTAGTGAGCATAATTGTGCAATTACGCCTCGTTGTTCTTTCTTTAGAAGCTTTGTCATGACATTAGAGCTTATTATCCTTCCCGGCTTCCCTTCAATACCCCGTAATTCGACTTCCTTTCCTTCTGAGAAAAATTTCAAGAAAAGTTCTTGAAAATTAAAAGCTACCGTCCCCAAAGATTGTAACCATTGTACTCCTAGTACAACATCAGCACCTCCCATAGGAATGGAAAGCATTGGACTAGTCCATACATATTCCCCCATGGTTAGCTTGATATTATGGCATTTTCCAGAGCAATTTATAGTTCCTCCATTTGCAACCATCACTTGACATTCTGGTGCTGGGTATAGGAAACAATTTAATTCCTTGGCTACCTTACAATGAATAAAATTATGGGTGCTACTTGAATCAATCAACACTATTGCCTTTTTCTTCTTGATATGTCCTTCTATCTTGAGAGTTTGAGGAGTGGTAATTCCTGCCAGTGCATTACACGATATGGTCGGATTCATTTCTTCCTCTTCTAGAGCTGGTTCCTGGTGTGTATCCTCTTCTTGTTCATTTCTTCTTCCTCTTCACAATCTATGTAAAATAATTTCTTCTCAGCACACTTATGACCTTTAGTGTATTTGCTATCACAACTGTAGCAAAGCCCTTTTGCTCTTTTTTCTTCCAATTGTTGTGGTGTCAACCTTGTAAGTTGTGGAAATCTAGGAGTAGCAACACTTCCCTCTTTATAGAAGTGAGTGGTAGGCTTCCTTGTCGCCATAATTTTACATTCAATTTTTCTTGCCAACCTGAATGCCTTCTCCAATGAATCAGGTTCCAAAACGCGAACTTTATGTTGGATGTTATCCTTTAAAGTACCTATGAAGAGATCAATCCTGTGTTCCTCTGGAATATCAGTTACCCTTATATTCAATTTTTAGAAGTCCTCAATGTGCTCCCCCATTAAACCCTTTTGTTTGAGATTTATCAATTGGCTAAAGAAGGTGTTGCTCTTTGTATCCTCATAATGTGCTATCATTTCCTCAGTAAAAATTGACCAAGTGACAATTTTTTTACGGGAGCAAAGCCATCGATACCATACAAATGTATTTTGTTCTAAATGTAAAGTTGCAATGCGTACCTTTTGTGTGTTTGGCACGTTATGGAGATCAAAATATTGCTCCATCTGTAGTATCCATGTTACAGGATTCTTTCCATCAAACTTCCTCATATCCATTTTTGGAATATGGTCGTTCTTCCCGCCAACATTAGAGTTTATGAAATCACGATTAACATTTATTTTGTTCTCATCATGAGGTTCTTCTACTATCTTTTCACCATTAGGAAACATTTCTTGTATCAACTTTGTCAAACCTTCTATGTATGCTTTTAGATCATTCTTCATGTTTTCCATGTTGTCTTTCATGTCATCCATCTTAGCTTCCATGCCATCCATCTTAGCTTCCACGCCAGATTCCATGCCATCCATCTTAGCTTCCACGCCTTTCTTCAAACCGTCCATCTTCGCTTCCACGCCTTTATTCAAAACTTCCATTTCATTTTTTGTTGCTCTTTGCGAGACTGAAATTTTTTGCACTTGCTCTTGTAATTTTGATAGATCATGTTTCAATTCTTCATCTTCATGAGTCATAGTAGAGCCTTCTGAAGGCTTAATGGGTGTTGAATTATTTTTACGGGGCATATTTTAGAACCCAATACTGATATATATTCTACAATATGCCCTTGGAATCAATTAAAATTGATTCTTCAAACAAGACTCATGAAATTCGGAAAAAGAAAAAAAAAAAAAAAAAAAAAAAAAAAAAAAAAAAAAAAAAAAAAAAGAAAAAAAGAAAAAAAAAAAAAAAGAAAAAGAAAAAAAAAAAAAAAAAAAAAAAAAAAAAAAAAAAAAAAACCTTTTTCTTTCTTTTGAGGAGCTCGATATTGAAATTGGATTATCTCTGTGATTGCAGCTCTTCAATATTTGAAATTCATCACTGAAGTAGCCCTCTGAATTCTATTTTCAATGCCACAGGTCTGACCTGATTTGGATTCTCCAAGACAAAGTTATGTCTAATCTCTGACAATGATATGGATACAAGGTTCGATAGAGTGAACTTGTGACTTGACACATGTCAACTGTTCCGTCCCCTTCTCTTAATTGTTAGCGAGAAACTACGGTCGTATATTGCGACCACTTTTCTGAATTCCAATCCGATGCTCGGAGAGAGAGTTATTGAAATTTTCCCACGATCACCTCTTTGAGATGAAATACGGGAGCCTGAAAAAGCACTACTTTCCACAGATCATATCTCCAAAACTATTGCGAAACAAGCTCTGAAAGTTTTTTATGAGTTTCCTCAGGATTTTAGCTTTGCACCCTAAAAGTTTTAGATTCTTAACCTTCGTAGAAAAAACTTTATAGCGCAAATTCCACGATGACCTGTTTAGGAGCCTGAAACAAGGCCTAACTCCTAACTTCCATAGATCATATCTCCTAAAATATTGCGAACAAAGCTCTGATATTTTTAGAAAATATTCCTTAGGATTTCGGCGTCGCACCCTAAAAAATTCAGCTTTTGAAACTTCGTAGAAAAAAAGTTATAGCGAAAATTCCACGAAGACCTGTTTGGAGCAGCGAAACCCTAGAATCCAAAGCTCTGATACCAAATGTTGCATAACCAGCTCCAAAAATAGAAGAAAAGAGATATCACCACCTTAGAAATAAGCCACTTCGAGGGGGCAACCTCCAATACATTACATAAATGAACAATTCTTGGATGATACAATTTACAAAACCTCCTTTCTATATATAGGAGTCCCTGTGGCCATAATGTAATCCTAGTGGGCCACAATGTAATCCTAGCCGACCTAACAATAATAATTTAAGGGCACAATAATAACAAAATGGGGGTTACAAGGGTACAATAATAACAATAAAGGGGTTACAATAATAACAATAAGGGACTATACTAGTAATATAGGGACCTAACAAATAGTGGTCAAGCACAAGAAGGTTGTGCATATTTCACCTAGTGACTCCAGTGTCGAAGAATCCAAAATTTCAGATTTTTCATGGCAACTCCACTGTTCAAAACTGGTAGCTTGAAGAACATTTTGGTGAATTTACTATTTTCAAGATGAGCTCTTAGTCCAAAAGATATGCTCTTATGCTTCGAGATCATGTTCCAGGCTTTCCAAATCATATGCTGCGGGTAGATTGGAAAACATATTTGCTGAAATTCGGAGATGGAAAAGGTGATGATGCTACACTTCATTTAATAAGATTTCATATGCATGTACGTATGCCGAAGATAAATTTTCATGAAGATTTCTTAATGAATATGTTCATGATCAAATTAGAAGAAAAAGCGCGGTTTTGGTATGAAAGCTTGCCTCCTCGTTGTATTTATTCTCTCAAGGATTTTCACTCTGTATTTTTTGAGAAGTATAGAGAAACCTATCCTTATTTGCTTTTGATTGAGGATTGTTGTGATCACTTTGAGAATTTTATTCAACAACTAGAAATTTCTTATGGCGATGAAAAGTTTATGGATGATGAACTCTTGGATTATTTGAATGAAAACCATTTCCACCGCCATGAGAATATCATGGATTCTACCTTGGATGACAGCGAACTTGAGCATAATTTTTCAAAGGATGACATTGATCTTCTATCTTTCGACTTTGATGATAATTATCAGCAGTATTTCCAATATTCAGATATATATGAATATTTTATGTCCAGCTACCCTTCATCCCTTTCCTCTTTTGAGTTTTAAATTAAGGAAGAAATATGTACAGATCTAAATTTTGATTTTTCTTGTATAGAAACTCTAGTGAGTCCTGATTTATCCATTGAGGTAAAAAATAGTGTACAACAGGTTTGTTTTCTTGAGTTTTATGAACATGTTTAGCAGCCTTCCAATGATCAAGATATAGAATTTTTTCAAATCCAAGAAAATTCTCTTTCTGATATACATGAAAATCTACTTGTATATATTTGTGTTGATGCTGATTTGGCTACCTAAATTAAAGATTTGCAAGAAAATACAAATATTGTCTCTGATATGGATAATATGGAAGATAACATTGTTGCATTTTTATTTAAGAAGGATCAACCAAATGAAGAAGAAAAATCATCCATTATATCTAAAAGCATCTCCCTTATTTTTTTTTTATCAACAAGAGGTAATGTTTCATGATTTTCAAGACCCCTTGGGCAATATTTTGTAAGCATCAGAAAAGGTGGATTTTTTTGTTTGTTCAAAACATAGGTTTTGAGCTCAAATTTCATTTTGAGTTGTCATTTACTCAATATTTCTTTATTCCTGGTGGAGCTAAATACAAGCATCAGTCAGGTAGTCATTTAATTGATTAGTTACATTAGATATTCGACCTCACTTGATCAAGTGATTTATGGATAAGTTAGAGTAGATAAGGTGTGATAAGTTAGAGTAGATAAGGTGTAAACATTCCGAGCATATTTTTCAGTGTCAGTTTCTAGTAGAGTTTGCAGTTGATGATGTACATTTTAGCTTTTAGTTTGAGAATTATAGCTGCAATGACTCCATTGCCCAATAGATGAGGCTACTTGGTCTACGGTGTTCTTGACACATCCTGAAGGAGCTGACATCCCCAGCTGGAGATAATATTAGTGTAAAAATGTTCAGTGATCAAATTTACTCTTTCATATTTACTTGGTAGTGGTCCTAGGTCAAAATTTCATATTTCAAGTCAACTTTCAAATAAAATCGTGTTCACTAAATGTGTCTAGGTATGAAATTCTACTCCCTTCACTCCATTCATGTTCATAATCATCTCAGAGGTCATTTCATCCATTTATCATCTAGGTTCTGAGGTCCTTCATCACACCTTCATCTAGGTCAGAGTCTAGGTCTCATTTTTTTTGCCACCATAAGAGTCAATTTTATCATGAAATAGGGAAAATAAAACTTCCTTTTCACCATACAAGTCATTTACATAGGCAGTTAGAAAATATAGGGAAATAAGTGAAGACAATTTTTATTTCATAAAATAAAGTGTGTTTCTTGATTAGAGTTTTTCAAAAAAGAGAAATTTCTTCCAAAAGTTTGTGATTTCACTAGAGGACAAAAAATCAAAATTTTTCATTGTTATAAAAGAAAAAGAGGCTTATTCAACTCATTTTATCCTTTGATGTTCGATAGAGCTCCTCTCTTATCACCATCATACTCAATTTCTGCCAAGGGTTAAACAAAAATAAGTAAATTTGCACCACAACTGCTCTGCTACGCTATGCTTTTGGTGTGTTGCGCATGTGTTGCGCTACGTTTTTGGAGTGCGCTATGCTTCTAGTTTTCCAAATCCAAATCAATAATTCATGCTTGAAATCACATACATAAGGGTTAAAACAACTCCTAAAGAGTAATTTAAAACCATCCCTACCTCTCTCAAGTCAAAATTTATCAGCAAATGAGTGGCTTCCTTCATTAGGTCATCTCCACTACGTTTTTGGTGTTTTTCATATTTTGTTAGTTTCAGATGATAAAACCCTACTATAACCATATCAAACCTTCATACACCCTTCATAAACCATTCCCTAACATTACCTATCACTCACAACCCTCCTTTCCATCAATTTCATCAAAACCCTAATTTTCACTACATTCTTGCAGGAAAACTAGGAAATTCCTGTGTTTTGACCTTTTGGGCACCTTCCTCATGCTCATTTCTAGAAATTTCACTAGTAGTGTAAATAGAAGTCATCACCTACCTCCCAAATATTTTAGGTATTTTTCCCCAGCTTCCTTCTACCCATTTATGTCCCTAAAATAACCCTACCAATATCCCCTATTTTCCTAATTCTACACCTCCCCTACCCATTTCATTTAGCTAGTGTTTCATCTTGCTGACAAACATCATGGAAGGTGAGAAGAGAAAGTACAATAAGTGAGTTCATCATTCTATGTTTGAGCCAATTGAGACCCATGGTATCATTTTTAGAGTTTTGTGATCAAGCTAGGGTTTACATTGCACACAGGGACAATTTTGCTTCAAAATAAGTTCATAAGTAATGGAGATTAATTTTACAAACTTGAAAGAGGTTTTTGTCAATAATAGGACAAGTAAAAAAAGCCTCCTTATTTTTATGCACAGGTGTTATTATTTGAGGGAAATGCCAAAAATACAGTTGGTCCAGGTCATTTTCTGCACTTTTGAACATGTTGTCTTCAAGTCAATTTGTTAGGGGATTGGAGCCAAGGTTTGCAGTGATTGATGACTCTATTTTGTAGAATATATCAGCAGATTTACAACGATACCACTTTCAACCCAAAAATAATCTGGGAAGGCCTCCAAACTCACTCTCAAAGTAGGTGTGACACTTTTGCTGAGAGTGAACCATGCTTCTCCAAATTTTTAGTGATCAACTTAATACTTGGATTTTGAGAAAATGGGAAAGGATTTTGGAAAAATGGAAGAGTTTTTGTTCAAAACATACCAAAGAAAAAAAAACCTCTCTCTGTATTTCGAAACACATATGGTTAGAGATATATTGATCCATATTTTAGCCCCATGTTTGCAGAAAATTTCTTGAAAAATCTAGAAAATTGGTCTTTATAGAAGCGTCACACAGCAACACGATGCTTTTACTAAGAGCATCTAAATGGAGAAATTTATATATGGTTGGATTTATTTTCACCCCTACATCACATATATGACATCAGGTCAACATTTCACCTTCTGGTTTTGAAGAAAATGCAAGAAACATCACTTTTTTCATGCTTCTTCCACCTATTTTACCTCTGCGCGGCGCTTCTGGAGTGAGGTTGGGAGAATCAAGTTTTGAAGGTCTTCCCATGGGTTTTTTCTTAGTTTTTAAGGTGTATTGGAAATTAAAAACATAAGGCTACCTATCCCAACCTTAATACTTGAAAATATATGTTTTAAAGTGGGTCAAATTCACCTCTAAACATGCGTGACACTTATGCTAGAGAGGCATGACGTTTCTGTAAATGGCGCTATGTTTCTGCATTGGATTCCCTTTGGACAGTTGTTAAGCCAGGAAAACTCCAGAATTAGAAGCTAAGCTGTCCCATGAGGTGTCATTTGAGTAATCGAGTTTTTTTTTCCTCTTATGATGAGGAAACATGTAATTAAATGAAGGAGACACACACTCCTAGTCATTAGCTGAATTTTAGGGAATAGTTTCTAACTCCCTAGATTCTAGGAAGTGATTCATCTGAAGTAATATGATGGTTTTTGGATTGGATTTTGACCCTATGAGGTGTGATGACTCTTATTTTATATATATAGTCCAACTCAATCCATTTGAAGGGTTGTATAGTTGTTGTTTTCATTCGAGCTATTGTACAAGTTTTTTGAATGAAATCAAAGATAGTGTTGCAAACATAGTGTTGAGACTCTAGTGGCATGCATTTAAGCATTTGTTTTTCTATGTAATATTATCAAGTTGAATTTTATGTTATCCTTCTTTCACATATATGCTTCTTTATGTTAATATTATTAGTATATAAATAGAAATCATGCTTTCCATGCTCTATTTTAATAATATTTACATGAACATGACATTGTTCTTCCGATGAATGAATTTATTTTAATCGTCATTTTGACTCTCTCTCTCTCTATTCACCCTATACATAATGACAAATTAATCATGTTCCTAAGCTTACCTACCTGGCCTCATCCTTTCCTTTGCAATCTAACCTTTGAAATCTGGCATAAACCCTAGACCTATTTCCCTAATTTTCATTCCTATCTAGCAAAAACTCAAAACAAACAAAACCCATATTTACTGAACTTTCATAAATAACCTAATATCATTACATATTCAGTCATCTCATTGGTTGCTAAAGTGACATTGAGAGAGCCATCTCTAGTTTTGGTAGGGCTAGCTACCTAACCTAAAGGTTGGTTTGTGGTTACCTTCCTTCATTTCCATTCTCAACCTTGGTAAATGGGGGGAGTGATAACAACACTTACGAATTGTTTTGCTGAAAGAAGTATCAAGTTTTTGGTGTGCATTATGTTTGTTTTGATGTATATATTTTCCTTTTACTTCATGAGAATAATACCAAATTTAAAAAAAAGGATCCATTGTTTCACATATATATGGTATTGGCACACATATTAAGTGACAAAAGAGGATAATGTAACAAGGTGTGGAGCCGATTGGTAGGGTCAGATGGTAGCTTGAACTTTGAATGGTTCCTTATTTTAAACGGTTATAGCAAGTCATTTGAATATAGAACCAATATTTCCAAGTAATGAATTGTTTAATAAAAATATATGTAATATGAACGTTGGTACCAATACAAATAAATTTATGTATTAAAATATAAACCATCATCAAAACAAAAGAAATGAAGTGTACAATGAAAATAGTTTTGGTGATAATTCTTTATTATAGTGGAAAATATGTCATTATGATTAGTCATAAATATTGATTATATACTTTTCATTATTAATTATATGTAATCACTAAAATTTAATTCATATTGTACAATGTGCTAATAGCCTACGTTTATTTCGATGTAGATGTAGCAAGGATTATATGGGAACAAACAACCAATTTGACCAATCTTCGAATGTGACATGATTTGACAAGATAATAGAAAGAAATTCTACCAAATAAGCCAAATACAAGATGTAAGGCAATATGGATAACCGAGATCAGTTATGCAAGCGTCGCTCTGAGGAGAGGAATGAAAACATAAAGAGACCAAAATGTCGTCATGTAAGAAAACAAGCAAGGTGGAAGATGTAAATAGAATTAGAATCCTATTATTTGAAGGGTCCCTAGAAATATGGGGTGGCTTGGCCATAAAAACTGGCGACACATGGGAGAGAAAAAATTGTCTCTCGATAGGATTAGATAGAAGTTATCCCCCAAAAAAATTATTCTTATACTATTCCCAAGGGTCCCACACAATGTTGGAAAGAAATAGAGTGAGCACAAAATCATCAGATTACTTGAACACCCAATTCCAAAATAATGAATCCCAGGAAATGGGATATTATTTATTTAAAATAAAAATCTATTAATGAATAGTGAAAAAATTTAAGAATTCACTTAAATATTAGAGAACTTATGAGATAACATTATCCCTTTACATGACATTGCTTTGCTGCCTGCAAGCCTGGATAATACCCTGACGAAGTTGTCATGGTACCATAAAATTATGGCCCTACTACCAGTGAGCGTCCATAGCCCCTGTTGTATCTCAAGAAACAATCCCTTGACTGTGATAAGGAGTCAGTGCTCAAGAAATTTTTAAATATATGTCACAAAATTAAGATATCTGATGGTATTTGTTTAACACCTTTGGAAATTAATTATTTATAACCCTCAATGATATGATATAATGAAAGTCTTCAAAATTCCATTATCTGCTAATATTAATTGAAATGAAAGGAAGAAACTGGAAGGGAAACTCAAAATGATATGTTGAATAACAGAATCTATCACTTTAAATCTCAGAAGAAACTTTATAGAGATAAAATAGTTGGAGTGAAGCAGGGCACATTAAGGACGTTTAACTCTTACTTACAAATTTTAAAAAGATACCCACAGCTACATTACTTCACCTCATTCATAGAAGAATAAACATATGATGAAACTGGAAAAATGCATCAACATCAACATGTGCAAGACACTTGATCTTCTTTCATTAATTTTTAGAAAATTCAGTACAAAATTTACAGTCATCCAGAGGTCCAAAACTTGGAACCCTTCTCTTTATTTTTCATTATTTTAAATACAATGCAAAGCAGTTGTAGCTGCTAAAAACTACTTGTAACTGTTCGAACTAACTAAAACTACATAAAATACATATTACATGGCAATTAACAACTTCATTACAATATGGATCTTTTAAAAAGATAATTAAAACTAAAGCCTCAATCTATTTGCTGAATTTGAATTGGATTGGTTGCCACTATATTCTTTGGATTTTCTGATGTGTCCTTCTGAGATGTTGAGGTGTCACCAGGTGAATCATTCATCCATGATCTACACTTCTTCCATATCTCGATGCTAGTTTTGGGAGAATTGATCAATTTATGATATTCTAGCCAGAAGGTTGTGATCTTGCTGAAAGTAGGTCATTCTATGAACAAAGTCTTTACCATCCAAAGTAATTGAAAATGCCTCTGCAAGAAATTAACAATTGTAGCTTTTCAGGTTAGCGGTCTTCTCATGGGTATTATCAATTTTTCTCTTTGCTAGCACTAACAGTGGCTCAAAGGAATCCCATGATAAAAGATTGCCTTTGAGATCCCAGCATGAAGGAAATCCTACTCTGGCCCTTTTGTCGAATATGTTATCAAACCTGTTTACAAATTGTTTAATATCCACCAACTTCTTCTCTGTTGACTTACTGCAAGCATTTTTTACAATCAACTTATTAATCTCTAGGAGACATAATGTCCTGTCTTTAATTTCATTTTCTTCCAACTCTTGATCTCTTTTAGAATTAATGAAATCAATGAACTTCTTTTCCCATAAGGCTCTGTTAAGGGTCTTTTGTTTATCTGTCATAACCTTTTCCTCTAAGTCTCTACTAATTCTCTTTTCCTCTGACACTATTTTCAGGGACTCTCAAGCTGTTATCATAGCTTCAATGATATCATTCCATAGAATGTCTTTTTCTTGGATGAGAGTTATATTTCCTTTCAATTTTTCCATTAAAATCTTGATCTCATTATTGGATGTTTGACAATCTGATCTGTACTTATTGACTTCTCCTTCTTGGGCCTGTATTATCTTTGTCACTGACTCTAGGTCACTCTGAGCCTTCTTGAGATCTTTTTCTTCCATCTTCAACTCTGTACTCAACTGGGATAATCTTGTTGTTGGATCATCAGTTCTGGATGGCATGACTACAGTACAAGAATGAGAATCAATTTGAGTTTGCAAGTTAAGGACATACTCATTTAACTTAGAGATCTCCTCTTCTTTTTGTTACAACTATTGTACAATATTTTCTTTCTCATTCTCAACTTCTGCTACCTCTGCTGCCATTGGGTGTTATCCAGTGGGAAACTTTAATTTCTTCTTCAACACATTTATCTCTGACTCATCACTCTGTAAATTTTTTTGTACAACTGACTTATCATTAGGATTCACTCCAATATTTACAATTATCTTTTTCAATTCTTCATTCTGAGTTGATAGAGCCCTAGAATTAGCCTTTTCCAAGATCAACTTCTTGATCAATTTTCCTAGCATATGTTCTGCCTTTTGAGCAGTTGCACTGGACTTGGTTAAATCATCAATTTCCCTATCTGCATATGTAAGTTAACTTTATCAGGTAAAGAAATTTTCTTCACATCAACAATCAAATTAACAGTTTTAAAACTACTTGATGACCCTACTGTCATTTTAGATGGGTGAGAAAAAGAAATTTTAAACTGATCATTTTCTAAGACTATGGCAGTAAATAATCTATTTTGGTCAAGAGTAATCTGATATTCTTCTTGTGCCTCCATACTAGATTTCATCTTTTGATTCCTCTCTGCAATCTGAGAAAAAACCTTCTTGATCAAAGGGACTTGATCTTGAACATCTCCATGTCTTGTAGGTGAAGTTGGTACATTCTGTTCATCTCCTAATTGAAGGAGGAGACCAGGCTGAGTGCTTGGTATTTCTTCAGTCAGTTTTTCCCTCTTCTCAACTCTCTGTTCCTCATCTTCAGAATCAACAACTGTTTCTTTACTTATTTTGCTCAATTTCTTTGAGATGATGGGGGTCTGTATGTTGGAACTAACAAAATATACAAAACTTTTATTAGCAAAATTTTCAAGTTCAGACTTACTATCATGAATAAAAAAATAATAGCCATTTTCAACCCTTCTATTAGAAATCACTTTGTGGGGGTCATAGGCCCATTTCTCACCTAATAACAAGTGCATATCTTCTAACATCCCGATAGCTTCATTAAACGCCTGCCTCATGTTTACTACAAATGGACCCACATACATAAGCAACTTAAAAAAATGACCCTTCTTCATTGGAACAAAATGAACTTGATCTATGTTCAGACTTTTTCTATTAAATTCCAATGCAAACAAACTGATATGGACAAAAGTTGGAAATATATAAGGTTCTATTCCTGCTCCATATAATCTAATCTCTGATTGATCTTCATATACAAACCAATCCCCAAATTTACAAGCATTACTTAACTGGAGACACTCCTGAGATTTGGGCAGGAAAAATGGAGGAGGAACACCCTTTAAAACCTTATAAGAAACTGGCATAAAAGAGGTAGAAAAATCTAATATCCCTCCCTCATCTGGTTCATTTCTCACTAGATCGATCCAGAAAACTACTAACTGTATTTTCTTATTTACATCCCTTATATTCAATCCCAAATGTAAAAATTCCTCTACATTTTGATATAGAAATAGATAAGTGATAAGTGAGGGGAACCTGAAGGACCTGGTGAGGGATAAGCTCATGAGCTGAGTATTAACAACCTCTTGCTAGTAAGAGGGAATATCCAACACTACTTTAGACTTCATCATCATGGCAAGCAATCCCAACACTAGCCTGTCAACCTGAGCGACATCTTCTTTTCCAAGAATCTTTGACAAAGATTGTAGCACTGACCTGACTTCTGCATCAAAATTCTCTAATCAGAATTGTTTATCATCTGCTGTAAATTGCTCCGATATTCGGCTTCAAAAAGGAGATGACCTAGTTAAACTACTTTCCTACAAGATTATCATAGTGTAATATTCCTAAATTAACATGGAGCTAATTGGAATATTCATTTTTTCGTTTGTCTTTTAGATAGATGAATAAGTGGCTAGGGAGACCCATAAATATCCTTAGTAGGAATAAAATCCCTCTTAATGTGAAAAGGGATCATCATGATAGTTGGATAAAGCACCTCCATGTGTGAACAGGGGAAAAATCATGTGGACAAGGCCAATGTTGACCAAAATCAACAACGCTAGTATAGAGAGAGTGGATCATCAACGTGAAACAGTGTAGAGTTAATGGGAGATAGTCTCCATGTGAGTAGTGTCTTTAATGAGTGGGACCTAAGATGAGAAGGCTCACAAAGAGTATAAGGAAGGAAAAGGCAGCCATAGAAGGCATGTTAGATGATTATTTATTTTGATATTTTTAGATATAAATTTGTTAGGTGACATTTCTATGCATGCTTTTGTTGTTTAGCAGGGTCTGTTGTACTGTTTAGTACAAGGGTGTTCCCGAGCGGGAATCCCACACTCATCCTCGAGGGAATTTGAATGCCTAATCAGGAGAGATTATTCAGTTATATAGTCCACATCCAAGCATCAGGCCAAACTTCAGTCTTCAGCTACAGTGCAGTTTCTGTTCATAAGTGTGTTGTGTTTCAAGGTGTTGCAGTGGAGGATTGAGAGGGTCACTTTCAGTGTTGAATTTTTAGTGGAGGAGCATCCTTTCCATTGGGAGGCCAGCAAGGAAGACCTTGGAGATTCATTTAATATTTTGGTACCAAGCCAATCTATTTCCACCTCCTACAGCGCAGTTCCATCATCTAACTACATTATTTCATTGGGCATCAGTAGGGGAGGTTTCAGTGCTTCAGTTGGAGGGTTATGTTGCAATCAACATTTAACTTGAAGGATCTATTGAAGGAGATATGTACATTTATAAATCAGTTTCATCCACCTCCATCCAATTATTCAGTTGCAGCTGCAATTCATCCCTAGGGCTGCATTCCAGCATTTTTGCATTTTGCGTATTTCCGGAAACCCTTTCTAGGTTGTCTAGGAAAGGTGTTTGGGAGTCTATATCTTCACTTCCGGCATTACTTGAGATATATAACATCAGCTCCACATTGATATATCTTTCTGTAGTAGTTTATGCCCTAAAAATGCACTATCATGGCTCATGGCATTTGTATAGCAGTGTATTTCATGTATTAGCATATTTTCTTATTGGGGGCTTGTTTTGTATTGCTTGAGTGACTTGATCCTCAAGATCTTATGCCTATTATTTTCTGATATGTTTAATAATATGGTTGTACATTTGTCTCATGTAATGGTTTATTGATGTATTCACTGTTATTTTCCATGTTTATGTGCTATATTGTTGCTTTCCCCATTTGGGAATATTACAGTGGTATCAGAGTATAATCTTGACACAGCCTGTGGATCTCATCCATTATGCTATACGGAGAATAAGAAGAAGGAGAAAGAGATCAGAACAATGGAAGGAATGAGTTTTATCTCATCTCTTTTCAAATCTACGAGGGACCTCACCAAGGAGGTCAAGCAAAGAAGAATGGAGGAAAGCCATGAAACCACAAAATGGTTTCAAGATGAGGAAGGTCCATAGACTTCCTATCAGCAGAAGAGAAAACCGGTATTGCATAGATCTCCAAATAAATACACTATGTATACTTTATTTGAAGAGGAAGGTGAAAGACATGGAGATGCAACAAATTTATATCATGAGATTCTAAGTGAGTATCTTATAGAATACAAATCTCAATCAATATCTTTCAAGGAGAATTTGACTCTCCCACAATTTATTCATATCAAAGAAGAGAGGAGACCTTGCAGTTATAGAAGAAGGAAGCACAATAGATTTATATTTTCTACATTTTATGGGTCATCCACATGCACAGTAAGGGCTTGGGGAATGAAGTTAGATGATTTCTTTCTACTACATCCAGTAGTAGAAAGAGAAGTTGTTGAGATTGCAGCACTGCACCTTGAGGGTGAAGCAAAAATTTGGTGGTTCATCCATTTGAGTCATGCAAAAGTGAATGCATATGCAGACTTTACTCAAAGTTTGATCAAGAAGTTTGACAAGAAGAAACTGGAGAAGCCAAGGGAAGACATCCATATTATTGTTCCGGAGGGAGATAAACTTCCACCACCACTTGCTGAAGGAGTACTTGTGTCATGATAAGGAACACTTGCATCATTGCAAAGTGCTCTTGATCTCTTGACATTTAGAGTCCCATGAATTATTCAGGAGATGCATGAGGAGGAGGAGACTTATACCAGTGTTGGTGCAACCATAGAGGAGCAGCCATCATCACCAGTAGTTGGGGAATTCATCACACCGGTGGGAGGAACCCTTGTAGCAGTACAAAATGTTCCCAAGCAAAACCAAGGTATGAAAATGTTTCCACTTTATGTTATGGAAGGTTGTGGGGATATGCCATTGCATGACCTAGGGTCAAGATACACTGCTGATTTGGAGCAGCAGACTATCAGTGCGCAGAGGACCCTTGACAGGATCAATGAGGAGATATAAATTCATCCTAGTATGTCATTGATGAGATGCACACAACTATTGGGGTTGGAGTGTATATTTTTTGAGGATAGGATGAATATCTTCCTAAACAATCCAATGCAGAACTATATGTTCAGAATTGTGCATGGTCATGAGACAAAAAATGCACCATCATGGAGATTAGCAGCGTTGTCATTGAGCATCAGTGATGACTTGGGGGGCCAACTATTATTGGGACATTTTGATGACCATTATACTTGTGTGACATTGGATGGGAAGATGATTGAAGGAAGACATTATGATCGATGATATCTCTCATTATTATGATAGATCCTTATTTATGAGAATTTCACATCTCAATGAGAAGTTTTTGCCTACAACATATTTGAATCCTTATGGGGTCAACTTGTTCATTAATGAGTGGTCTTTATTTTGGGATCTCTAGGAGGTTGTACTTCAACATCCCATGAAGTGAAAAGGTAGTAATATGATTAGGAAGGATGGTATTCTCCATTGGAGGGATACCAATTTTGAGCATGGAAGGAGTCACCCACACTAGGATTGATGGGTGAGGATGGGGAGCAAGAGGTTGGTGAGCCACTTGCAGATCTATGAAATAGGGTAGCAGGAGGCATGGCTGCGCTGGTTACTCTTGAAAGAGTTTGGCCATCATGTGACATATCCTATTTCTAGAGGTATGTTATTGTTTGAGGCATTACATGGCACCCATAGGATATGGCAGCAGAAGATTTGGTTGTATGGGGCATTCTACAAGTCATTCATCCTGATGTTACTACATGACTTGTATGATAAGGAGATGAGGAGGCAACAAGAGTTGTTTTTGCTTTGGATACTCTTGGGAGAGTATGGGATGATTTTCCCCCATAATTTGCATGATTTTGTAGGAGTATATGGTGGCACAATCATGGTGCAAAGGGGCTACTCCTTAGCTTTCGAGGATCAGGAGGTACTTCCACTTTGGAAGGAATCTCACATATATAGTAGCATTATGATAGATGAATTTGGAATTTAGCATGTCAAAGGATGGATCTATGAGATGACAAGAGCTTTATTTCAAAGGCCAACAGTGCTGTCACTTGGGAGCTTCGGTTTTCCAATGGAGTGTTCCCAGGATCACTTCACATATGATGGACTTGATGGAAAAGTGGGAAAGGAGAGTGATGGAGTAGTGGATGGATACATCTATTACTATGATATGATATTCTTGACTTGGATCTCCAAGCATAAGAAGAATGCCTTGCATGCAGCACATGGTTCATTCCTTTCCATTCACAAGGGTCTCATGGAGACATATCAGAACACTATGGAGAGATCATCCATGGATCTCATTATCAGCTTACTCTCATTACGTGGTAAGAGTTGTGTTTTTTCACTTATTGATCATCTAACACAATATTTTCATTCTCTTGCCATTTATATACAGTGCATTGCTCCACAAGAGGGAAAGTTTTTATTTTGGCTTCATGGTCTTTCTAAGACCAACAACTATGATGGAGATATCCATTTCTTGTATGGATTTGGGCAAGTTTTGTTTTGTTCTTTGTATTCTCAGTTGATACATAATGTCATTTACTATTTTCTAGTGGATGAGATAACATGCACAACTAGCAAATTTTTGGAAGACAACTTGCCATACGATGTTCTGAAAGAGAAGTTAGAAAAACTACGCTGTAACCACTTGGGAAACTGTTGGTACCTTCCAAATCCACATGAAAACTTCAATATATTTCTCATTTGGATGCCATATTGTGATGATGTCCTATTCATCATGTATGGGATGGTTTGGGCAAGCATGATTCATGACACTAGAAAGAGGGTCTTTGAGGATCCAATTTTCTTCTTACCTCTTGAAGGCAACATTATTGCAACCCAAAATCAGCAACCACTCTACACTTATCATAAGTGGAGAGAGAGACAACGTGGGATAGATGAATTGGTCTATCAAGTTTAGCTATGCAGCCCACCTACATTACAGGAGCCAAAGGTGGAGGAGTTTTTCCATGAGTTACCATTTTGGAGGGTGACTCATTTTGTGTGGATGATAGCTTGGGGATGGGAGCTTCACATGGGAATGATGGTTCCCCATATATTTCAGATTCCATGCCTCAAGAAGGCCTCTATATAGCATATATTTGACTCCATGGATATCCCACTACTACATGCTGAGAGCCATTTGGATTTGTCACCAAAGGCTAGCTTATACATTTGGGAGGAGCAACTTGAGGACATATTGATGAGGGAGCATCTTGTTCATTGGAGGAACTTATCATATGAGGATGCTACATGAGGAGAGGAGGCTCTTCAGTTCTATCCTTGCAGTTGCTTGAGGAAAAGGAATAGTTTGTAGGGGAGGACTGTAATATTCCTAAATTAGCATGCAGCTAATTGGAATATTCATTTTTTCTTTTGTCTTTTAGATAGATGAATAAGTGGGTAGGGAGACCCATAAATCTCTTTAGTAGGAATAAAATCCCTCTTAATGTGAAAATGGATCATCATGATAGTTGGATAAATCACCTCCATGTGTGAACAGGGGCAAAAGCATGTGGACAAGGTCAATGTTGACCAAATCAACAATGCTAGTATAGAGAGAGTGGATCATCAATGTGAAACATTGCAGAGTTAATGGGAGATAGTCTCCATGTGAGTAGTGTCTTTAATGAGTGGGACCCAAGATGAGAAGGCTCACAAAGCATATAATGAAGGGAAAGGAAGCCATAGAAGGCATGTTATATGATTATTGATTTTTATCTTTTTATATCTGGATTTGTCAAGTGACATTTCTATGCATGCATTTGATGTTTAGCAGGTTCTATTGTACTGTTTAGTACAAGGGTGTTCCTGAGCGGGAATACCACATTCATCCTCGGGGGACTTCGACTACCTAATCAAGAGAGACTATTGAGCTTTATAGTCCACATACGGGCATCAGGCCAAGCTCCAGTCTTCAGCTACAGTGCAGTTTTTGTTCACAATTGTGTTGTGTTGCACGGTGTTGCAGTGGAGGATTGAGAGGGTCAATTTCAGTGTTGTATTTTCAGTGGAGGAGCATCCTTTCCATTGGGAGGCCAACAAGGTAGACCTTGGAGCTTCATTTCATATTTTGGTACCAAGACAATCTATTTCCACCTCCTACAACGTAGTTCCATCATCTAACTACGTTATTTCATTGGGCTCCAGTAGGGGAGGTTTCAGTGCTTCAGTTGGAGGGTTAGATATTAAGTGTTGGGATCAACCTTTCACTTGAAGGATCTATTGGAGGAGATATGTACATTTATACATCAGTTTCATCCACCTCCATCCAGTTATTCAGTTGCAGCTACAATTCAGCCCTAGGGCGCATTCCAACATTTTTTCATTTTGGGTATTTCCAGAAACCCTTTATGGGTTGTCTAGGAAAGGTGTTTGGGAGTCTATATCTTCACTCCCGACATTACTTGAGATATATACAAAATATCCACATTGATATATCCTTCTGTATAATTTTATGCCCAAAAATTGTGTTTTCATGGCTCATAGCATTTGTATAGCAGTGTATTTCATGTATTATCATATTTGCTTATTGGAGGCTTGTTTTGTATTTCTTGAGTTACTTCATCCTCAAGATCTTGTGCCTATTATTTTATGATATTTTTAATAATATGGTTGTACATTTTTCTCATGTAATGGTGTATTGATGTATTCACTACTATTTTCCATGTTTATGTGCTATATTGCTTCTTTCCCCATTTGGAAATATTACACAGTACACTACCAATGATTCATCAGTGAACTAAACAACTCAGGATAACACAGGGCTTGGAAAATTAACTGGGTTGAAATCTGAAGAAATTTTTCCAATAATAAATTCATCACAAAACATTTATCGGGATATAGTGCAGACACTAACCAACGCACAAATTCAGGAAAAATATATGTATTGAGGGTGCATGTAGAGAGAACACTAGAATTAGCCATGGCTGAATAGATGGGGGAATTTTTCTCATTCAAGATAATTTTCTGGTAGAAGGGTAAATTCTCAATGGTGGAGATGGTGTCCCAAATATATTGCTCAGTATCCATGAGAGGGATATGGCTAGAAGATCCGAACAAGGAAGGTTTCTTAGCCATGGAATAATGCAGGGTGGTGGATAATGGCATGCGGGAATAAGCAAATAGAATGACTAGAATGACTTTGTGCATGACTGAGAATAAGAAGCTGATAGGATAAAGAAAGACTTGAATCCTTTAAATAGATGGCGCGAAGTTCAAACATTAATGTTGAATTAATGCTTAAAGGAAAAGTAACTGTACATATGACAATGATAGATGAGTTGTTGCCAATTGGATGCATACGTCACTGCGGGAGTGCTCGGGGGTACAAAGCATTCGTCGGGGTGCTTCCCCCCACAGTGAACAAGAATCGTCGATTCTTGATCTGCAATTAGTCAGCGGGGTCAACTGCGGAGGCACCTCTCCTACTAACCTACGGGTTGTTTGTGCCTGCGGGTTCCTGCTGATCTTCATCAAATGAAACAGGCTTCAATCCCACCCACCAACTCGCACGGGTATTAGTTGGAACACTCGATCCCACCTTCACATGCTTCGAAAACATATTAATTGATAAATATGCGAATATAAAATGACTTTCACACATATGAAGGATTTTCATTTTACCATATATGTTTTTTTTGTATTTTGAAAATAAAATAAAGGAATATGAAAATGAGCCACAATATCTGGCTCCACCCGGGGATAATGTTTTTTTCCACGAAACACTAAGAAACGTAGATTAGTGCCTTCAATTCGGGCATGGAGTCAAATATTGCTTGGTGTTATATGAATAGTGAAAAATCTTGGTATGTATAATGGTGAACCATAGAATTCTTAATGCTAAAAATAGTGCTTCAGGTACTGCCCATTCACAGGCAGCTGTACTAACTCTCCATCTAGGTCTTCCAAAATGAATGTGTTATTTGAACTAGTCTTAGAAACTATGTATGGACCATACCAGAGAGGATCGAATTTACCATGCTTTCCCTTTTCTTCTCATCTGGTGTCCCACCTTAGTACCAAATATCTTGCTTGAAACAAAACTTCTTTTTCTTTTCAATCAAATATAGAATTCATATTTTCCTGATAAGTAATCAAATTATCCCTAATTTTTTTTTGTTTTCACTTAACTCAATTACTTTGTTCAATATTCTTATTAGAGCATTAGGTTCTTCCTCAGCTTCTTGAAGGAAAGAAATCATTGGTTTGGCTAGCTGAGTAGTAAATAATGCTTGAATTCCATAAACTAGTTCATAGGGAGACTTACCAGTAGATCTTCTAGTAGTAACTCGAACTTCCCAGAGAGAAAACTTCAACTTCATATCCCAATCCTTCTAATTCTCAGTAATTTTCTTCTTCAAGATTCTGACCAATGTCTTATTTGAAGACTCTGTCAATCCATTCCCCTAGGGATGATACATTGTGGAATGTGATAAAATAACATTATATTATTGACAAAAATTAATGAAATGAGCAGAGATGAATACCTGGGAATTTTTAGTCACAATTTTGACTGGACATCCAAATCTACTGAAAATGTTTTCCTCCAAAAAACTCATCACTACTTTGTCATTCACCTTTTTGGTGGGGATTGATTCAATCCATTTTGTAAAGTAATCAGTGGTAGTTAGAATACACTTGAACTATCCACTTGATGGTGGATTTATTTCTCCAATAAAATCCAATCCCCATTGCCTAAAAGGCTCTTCAATGAATATTGGGATGAGAGGTAATGGAGCAAGTTTTTTCTTTTCAGCAAACAAATGGCACTTCTGAAAACTTATGACCAGTCTAAAAACATTTGCAAACAGGGTTGGCCAATAGAAGCCTGACTTGAGAATCTTATGAGGAGTGGCCTTCTAGCTATAATTTCCTCCACACAGACTTTCATGATATTCTTTGGTAACTTCAGTAGATTCTATTTCGGTCAAACACAACAACAAAATACCAACAATATATTTCCAGTATAATTTTCCTTCCACTATGACATATGCTTGAGATTTGAGCTTGAGAGCTTTGTATTTTGTTCTATTTAGTGAAGTTGGTTAAAAAAATAAACACAAGTAATGCACAATATATTTACACCATCAGAGCACAAAATGTTTTATTGAATGCCTGTCTTGGACTTGCTCTAACCTTATTCATTGACAACTCCCTCTACTAGTGCCAACAGATTAATTCCCAGGGCTTGAAAATTTGTTTCTATCAACAACTTCACTAAACCCTGTCCCTTGACCAACTTGGTGGGTTTGATATCCAAATCATATTCTTGGATTTTTTCTATCCATTTTCGCCTTTTACCTTCAACATCACTCTGAACCAACACGTCTTTTACAGCAGAATTAGGGACATACACTATTATTTGAGACTGTAACACATAGGTCCTGAAGGCTTTCAATGCTTTGACCAAAGCATATACTTGTTTTTCCAAAACATTATATTTGAGCTCAACATCTCTAAGAATTTTACTGAAAAATGCTACTAGCTACTCCTTACTATCTTCATTTTTCTGTAACAATACATCAACAATAGTAGTAGGGGATGCAAATGAGAATAATTGAAAGGATTTCTGATAGTCTGGGCTAATCATAACTAGAGCTTCCTGCAATGCTTCCTTAACTCTAGAAAATGCTTCTCTTTCTACTTTATCCCATTTCACTTATGAATTTATCTTCAACATATCCATTATGCTTCTCACAATCTCAACATAATTAGGCACAAATCTCCTCAGAAAGTTTATTTTTCCTAAGAATATCGGGATATATTTCTTGCCTCTAGGTAGAGGAACCGTCTAAATGACTTCCACCCTTGCTGGATAAATTTTTACTCCTTGATTTGAAACTATATGACCCAATAATTTACCTTCTTCTAAGGAAAATAAATACTTCTTGGGATTTAAAGACAGACCAAACTTCCTGCATTTTTGAAAAGTCTTCTACAAATGTTCCAAGTGTTCATCTTCTGACCCAGAGAAAACGATTACATCATCTAGATATATAACTACAAACTTGTCACCCACGAATGCTATGTCCATGGCCCTCTGAAATGTTGCACCTACATTCATAAGGCCAAATGGTGTCATGCATACATGAAGGTGCCCCATGGAATTGTGAAAGAAGTCTTCTTCTGATCTTCTTTTTCCACTGCCACCTGATTATACCTAGAGAATCTGTCAATCATAGACAACCTGTAAGCTCATGTCACTTTCTGTAATACATAATCCATTTTCCGCAATGGATAATTATCCTTTAGGGATGCTCTTTTCAAGTTCCTAAAGTCTACACACAATCTTATCTCTCCATTCTTTTTCCTTACAGGAACCAAATTTGAAACCCAATCTGAATATCTGAGAGGGACTATAGTTTTTTCCTACAACAATTTCTTCACTTCCTTCTCAATTGGAGCTAGCAACAATGGATTGATCTGTCTGAGTTTCTATCTGTGAGGTTTAATTCCTTCCTTCAATGGAATATTGTGTTGAATTATACTTTTTTCATCCGTTTTTAAGTCTTCATACGTCCAGGAAAACACATCCATATACTTCTTGAAGAGATCAATGTGCTTCTCTTTATAATATTTTGGAACACCTTTGGATAATATCACCGTATTTGGCTCCTGTTGGGTTCCCAAATTACAGTCTTCCATCTCTCCTTCTCGATGTATTTTCTTCGAATTGACAGCAACATAATTGGAATAAAATAATATTTCAAGAGGAACCAATCCTTTAGGAAGTACATTGTCTTTTAATTGGATAATATTCTGCTCACCTATTGACTGCTTCAAATTTCTTATTTCTCCTTTCTGTTCTACCGGTTCTTCTTATTGATCTATCTCAGCATCTTCAAAACTTTCGACCATGGTCAAGAAGTGATTTATCTTCTCATCATCTTCAAACACCTACCAATGCTTCACATTTTCAGGAATGGAAGGCTTGTGTATTATTTCAATCTCATACCTCAGTCTTGGATTTGTAGGTGGCTTGAAGGTGCTAGCTGCTACTGTCAATGAATATGACAACCTGTTCTATTACCTTGGAATAAAATGTAGATTGAAAGGTTCAAAATAATTTTCAATCAAATCCCAAACTTTGTTCCTATATGATCTCAACCTTGGATGCTTAGTCTGACATTGATTTTTAATCTGCTTTATAATTAATTCAGAATGACCAAAAACATACACACATTGAATTTCCATTTTATTGGTAGTTTGTAGACTTAGGATCAAAGCCTCGTATTCAGCCACATTATTTTTTGAATAAAATTCTAACTTAAAAGAAAAAGGAATGAGATTTCCTTCTGAAGATATCAATAAGAATCCAACTCCCGTGCCATATTTTGAGTAGGCACCATAAAAATAGCATTTCCAATTTTTTTTTTAATACAACTCCTTATGTAAAATTGTTGAAGAGAGCTACTTTTCTATGTCTTCGGAAAATTCTACATCTTCATGCAGCAAAAAATAAGAAATATCTTCTTTTTCCTGAGTGTAAATGGGGGAATTTCCTGCATCTTTATTTGTGGTAGTTTTCACAAATCTTGTTTCTCTATACAACCTTCTTTCTTCCCCATTGAAAATAGGAATGATAGCATAAGTGAAGTCTAGTTTTAAAAATCCTTCTAACTTTTCTCCCCAAGATCTTGACAAGAGCATTCCAAATCTGGCTGGAATATCAACAGCCACTACATCCATCATAATACTCTTTGCTGGAATCTAAGCCAAAGATACTACCATGTCTTTGATGAGCCCAATACACTTCACCCTCTTAGAATCAAAAGAGTACAGGTATCTGTATGGTTTAGTGATCTTTAAATTCAACTCTTTCATAATAGACAATGGCATAAGGTTGTGAGAAGAACCCGAATCTAACATGCAATTGTGGAGGAAAAAATCATGAAGAAGCAATGAAATGTAAAATGGAGGAACAGAAGGATCTAATTCTTCAACATGAGGACCAAAAGTGACTACTGGATTTTCTTCTTGCAAATTTATAGTATCACCTATGTACTCAATCTGTGAGAGATTAATGAATTCAACAATTTCTTTTTTGTAACCTGGTGCCTTAGCTAATTCAAGGAGAGGTACCTGAATCTTAACCTTCTCCAGTTTTTTTGATAGACTAAAAGCATGAATCTGCTTGACATTATTCTCAGGTTATTCTTCGATTCTTCTAGGATTTGAAACCTGTTTAGGTAAAAGAACTACCTTCTCCAAAATATTAGTAGCAATAAACTTGCTTTGAGAGGATTCAACCTGTTGCACTTCTATTCTGTTCACTGAATTCACAGGTTGTTTTCCTTTGTATGCTTTTTTTACTGAGTTATTTTGTGGTGGAGTCGCCATTAGAGAAGGAACATAATCTTTCTATTCACCTTCATCATCTTGTACCCTTGATATTTTTCTAGATCTCAAATCATACTTCTTATGAAACTCACCTTGCATAAAATCTATAAATTTCCTACAATACTCATCTATCTCATCTTGATAAAAATACACCTCTGCTTCAACATATTCTCATTCACATTCTTCCTTTTCTTCATCTTCTCTTATGTATATAGCAGATATTTGATCTTCAGCTTCTTTCTGGTCATCCTCTACTGACTGTGCAGATGCTGCTTCAATGTACAGTGGTGCTTGAACTTGGTCTTGATCTCTTCTCTCCCTATGCAAAATTTGCAAGGGCTGTTTTATGAATTGAGCAATGAATCCTCCTCTGTTTTATTTTGCAATTATTTTGGAGTTCTTACTTTCTAACTCCATATTCACTAGATTGTTTGAAAAAAAATTTATCACCTTTTCCATATCATCAATTCTTTGATCCTGTGGTGATTCTTCCTTTGCTTTTCCCTTATCTTGAATTGACTGCTTCTCTTTAATTTTTCCAACTATAGTCATGTTAGCCTCAATCTCCGATGCATCAGTATGTATTTGTCCGAGAGGTGGGGCTCTTCTTTCTCTCAATGTAAAACTAAAGTCGGCTTCAAAAGCCCCAGTAAAAACTACCTTTTCTCCAACAAGGGGGGAGCTTCATTTCTACAGGTAAACTATTTTACAATTTGTTAAATCTCTTTACAAAATTAGAAATGTTTTCATCAGGATTTCTTTTAATTGCATTAAACTCTGTCAATGAGTAACCATGATATCTCTTTTCTCCCCATCTCTGAGTAAATTGAGTTTCCAACTCATCCCAATTATTTATCGAAGCATTTGGTAAAATTTTGAACCATTTTCTAGCCTCTCCATTTAGATACTACACAAATAGTCTCATCACAACATCCAGATGTTCAACATTTAAATTCTCTACAAAAGTGAAAAACAAAGGTAAATGTTGTTCTGCAGTTACTTCATTTTCTCCAGTGAAACGAGGAAGTAATTTGAGGTATTCTTGAGGCATGTAATTCATTGGTTGTGGAAGATTTAAAGGTGCATATCTATTCATTAAGAAAGTTGGTGCTGCCATATTGACACCTTGGTTAACTGTTCCTTGGGTGGTTGAGGTTGATGAACCTACCGTGAAAGAAAATGAAGGTGGTGAGAAGGTTGATATGGGAGTGGGTTGATGAATGATGGCAGAAGAACCAACAACTATATTTGGTTGAGCTTGTGTAAAGGTAAAAGAAACATACTCGAAAGAATGTTCTTCTAACTTGGGTTCTTGAAAATGAGTGGGTGTGGAAGGAGAATCTTGTTCCAAGAAAGAGAGTTCCTTGGAAATATCTTCAAATAAGGGATTACGAGAACTACTGCCAGGAGAAGACAATCTAGGATTAGGTGTTGAAGGAGTTTTTGGTTTCTGAACCCTTTTAGAAACCAATTTTTTTGGATTTGACAAAGTAGGGACTTTTTGTTGTGAGGTATCTAACCTCATGTGTGGCCTTTTGAAAGCCATAATTCTGAAAACAATAAACATATCCAAATATTTCCTCCTCGCTAAACAACCAGGGGAAATAGAAATAAAACCCAGGGAAATGAACTTAACTTCTTTGCTCCTTGGCAACGGCACCAAAAAATGTTGTATCTCAAGAAACAATTTTTTGGTTGTAATAAGGAATCAGTGTTCAAAACATTTTGAAATATATGTCACAAAATTAAGATATTAGATGGTCTTTGTTTAACACCTTTGGAAATTAAATATTTATCCCTCAATGATATGATATAATGAAAGTCTTCACAATGCCATTATCTACTGATATTAGTTGAAATGAAAGGAAGAAACTGGAAGGGAAACTCAAAATGATATGCTAAATAATAGAATTTATCACTTTAAATCTCAGAAGAAACTTTCTAGAGATAAAATAGTTGGAGTGAAGGAGCACACATTAAAGACATTTAACTCTTACTTAAAAATTGTAAAAAGAGACCCGAAACTACATTACTTCACCCCATTCATAGAAGAATAAACATATGATTAAACTGGAAAAATGCATCAACATCAACAGGTGCAAGAAACTTGATCTTCTTTTCAGAAAATTGAGTACAAAATTTATATACATCTAGAGATCCAAAACTCAGAACCCTCCTCTTTCTTTTTCAATACTTTAAATACAATGCAAAGCGGTTGTAACTGCTGAAAATTACTTGTAAATGTTCGAACTACCTAAGATTGCATAAACTACCTATTACATGGCAATTAAAAACTTCATTACAATATGGATTTAAGAAAAAAGATAATTTAAACTAAAGCCTCAATATATTTGTTGAATTTGAATTGGATTGGCTGCCACTATATTCTTCGGATTTGCTGACATGTCATTCTGTAATGCTGAGGTGTCACTAGGTGAATTAGTCATCCATGCTCTGCACTTCTTCCATATCTCGATGCTAGTTTTGGGAGAATTGATCAATTTATGATATTCTAGCCAGAAGGCTGTGATCCTACTGAAAGTAGGTCATTATGTGAACAAATTATTTACCATCCAAAGAAATTAAAAATGCCTTTGCAAGAAATTAACAATTGTAGCTCCTCTCGGGATAGCGGTCTTCTCATGGGTATTATCAATTTTACTCTTCGTTAGCACTAACAGTGGCTCATAGGAATCCCATGCTAAAAGACTTCCTTTGAGATCCCAGCACAAATGAAATCCTGCTCTGGCCCTTTTATCGAATATGTTATCAAAAATGTTTACAACTTGTTTAATCTTTGCCAACTTCTTCTTTGTTGACTTCCTGCAAGAATTTTTTACAATCAACTTATTAATCTCTAGAACACGTAATGCCATATCTTTAATTTCATTTTCTTCCAACTCTTGATCTGTTTTAGAATTGATGAAATCAATGAACTTCTTTGCCCATAAGGCTTTGTTAAAAGTCGTATGTTTATCTACCATAACCTTTTCCTCTAAGTCTCTAATAATGATCTTTTCCGCTGACACTATTATCAGGGACTCCCAAGTTGTTCTCATAGCTTCAATGATCTCATTCCATGCAATGTCTTTTGCTTGGATCAAAGTTATATTTCATTTCAATTTTTCCTTTAAACTCTTGATCTCATTATTTGCTGTCTGAAAATCTGATCCGTACTTATTGACTTCTCCTTCTTGGGCCTGCATTATCTTTTTCACTGTCTCCAGGTCACTTTGAGCCTTCTTGAGATATTTTTCTACCATATTCAACTCTGTACTCAATTGGGATAATCTTGCTGTTGGATCATCAGTTCTGGATGGCATGACTATAGTACAAGAATGAGAATAAATTTGGGTTTTCAAGTTAAGGACAGACTCCTTTAACTTAGATATCTCCTCTTCTTTTTGTAACAGCTGTTGTAAAAGTTTTTCTTTCTCATTCTCAGCTTTTGATAGCTCTGCTTCCATTGAGTATTCTCCAGTGGGCAACTTTAATTTCTTCTTCATCACATTTATCGTTGACCCAACACTCTGTAACAATTGTTGTACAATTGACTTATCATTAGGATTCACTCTAATCTTTACAATTATCTTTTTCAATTCTTCGTTCTGAGTTGATAGAGCCTTGGAATTAGCCTTTTCCAATTTCAATTGCTTGATCACTTTTCCTAGCATCTGTTCTGCCTTTTGAGCAACTGCACTGGACTTGGTTAAATCATTAACAATCAATTTCCATGTCTGCACATGTAAATTAATTTTATCAGGTAAAGGAATTGTATTCACATCAACAATCAAATTAATAGTTTTAAAACTACTTGATGACCCTACTGTCATTTTATATGGGTGAGAAAAAGAAATTTTAAACTGATCCTTTTCTGATTCCATGGTAGTAAATAATCTAGTTTGGTCAAGAGTAATCTGATATTTTTCTTGTGCCTCCATACTAGCTTTCATCTTTTGATTCCTCTCTACAATCTGAGAAAAAACCTTCTTGATCGGAGGGAATTGATATTGAACATCTCCATGTCTTGTAGGTGAAGCTGGTACATTGTGTTCATCTCCTAATTGAAGGAGGAAACCAAGCTGAGTGCTTGTTATTTCTTCAGTCAGTATTGCCCTCTTCTCAGCTCTCAGTTCCTTATCTTTAGAATCAACAGCTGTTTCTTTAATTCTTTTGCTCAATTTCTCTAAGATGATGGGGGTCTGTATGCTGTAACTAACAGAATCTGCAAAAATTTTATTAGCCAAATTTTCAAGTTCGATTTTACTGTCATGAATGAAAGAAGAATATCCATTTTCAACCCTTTCTATTAGAAATCACCTTGTGGGGGTCATAGGCCCATTTCTCACCTAATAACAAGTGCATATCTTCTAACATCCTACTAGATTCATTAAATTCTTGCCTCATATTTACTACAAATGGACCCGCAAACATAGGCAGCTTAAACAAATGACCCTTCTTCATTGGAACTAAATGAACTTGATCTACGTTCAGACATTGTCTAATAAATTCCTATGCAAACAACCTCATAGGGACAAAAGTTGGCAATCTATAAGGTTCTATTCCTGCTCCATATAATCTAACCTCTGAATGATCTTCATATAAAAACCAATCCCCAAATTTATAAGAATTACTTAACTGGAGACACTCCTGAGCTTTGGGCAAGAAACATGGAGGAGGAACACCATTTAAAACCTTATAAGAAACTGGCATAAAAGAGGTAGAAAAATCAAATGTCCCTCCCTCATCTGGTTCATTTCTCACTATATCAGTTCATAAAACTACTGACTGACTTTTCTTATTTACATCCCTTATATTCAATCCCAAATGTAAAAATTCCTCTACATTTTGATATAGAAATAGATAAGTGATAAGTAAGGGGAACCTGAAGGACCCGATGAGGGATAAGCTCATGAGATGAGTATTAACAGCCTCTTGCCAGTAAGAGGGAATAACCAACACTACTTGAGACTTCATCATCATGGAAAACAATCCCAACACTAACTTGTCAACTTGAGCGACATCTTCTTTTCAAAGAATATTTGACAGAGATTGTAGCACTGGCCTGACTTCTGCATCAAAATTCTCTAATCGGAATTCTTCATCGTTTGCTGCAAATTGCTCCATATTCGGCTTCAAAAATGAGATGACCTGGTTAAACTCTTGTCCTGCAAGATTATCATAGAATGCTACCAATGGTTCATCAGTGAACTGAACATCAGACTTAGACTTAGGATAACACAGGGCTTGGTGAATTAATTGGTCTGAAATCTAAAGAACATTTTCCCCTAAGAAATTCATCACAAAAAATTTACCGAGATACAACGCAGACATTAACCAACACACAAATTCAGGAAAAATATATCTTTTGGGGATGCATGCAGAGATAACACTAGAATTAGCCATGGCTGAATAGATGGGGGAATTTTTCTCATTCAAGATAATTTTCTGGTAGAAGGGAAAATTTTCAATGGTGCAGATGGTGTCCTGAATATATTTCTCAGTATCCATGAGAGGGATATGGCTAGAAGAGCCGAACAAGGAAGATTGCTTAGCCATGGAATAATGCAGGGTGGTGGAAAATGGTATGCGGAAATAAGAAAATAGAATGACTAGAATGACTTCGTGGATGACTGAGAATAAGAGAATGATAAAAGAAAGAAAGACTTGAATCCTTTAAATAGATGACGCTGAGTTCAAACATTAATGTTGAATTAATTCTTAAAGGACAATTAATGATACATATGACAATGACACATGAGTTGTCACCAACTGGATGCATACATCACTACGGGAGCATTCGTCGGGGTGTTTCCCCCGCAGTGAACGAGAACCTTCGTTTCTTGATATGCGATTAGTCAGCGGGGTCAACTGCGGAGGCACCTCTCCTGCTAACCTATGGGTTGTTTCTGCCCGCGGTTTCTTGTTGATCTTCATCAAATGAAATAGGGTTCAATCCCACCCGCCAACTATTATAGGTATTAGTTGAAACTCTTGGTCCCACCTTCATATGCTTCGAAAACATATTAATTGACCAATATGCGAATACAAAATGACTTTCACACATATAAAGGATTTTCATTTTACCATATATGATTTTTTTTATTTTGAAAATAAAATAAAGGAAGATGCAAATGAGCCATAACAGCCTTGGCAGGTTTACTTGTACTTCCCACACACGTGTGCTTTCAAATTTCCTTTGACCACCCTTGTGATCATTGTTTATAGAATTTATTTTAGTATTTTATTTTTTGCAATTGAGTGAAGAAATTGGGGTGATACATGAGGATATATGTTTAGAGACAGATGGATAGATATTAAAGATTGACCTTGCTAGAGCTATTTTCATCTACCTAAGCATAGTATTTTATATATGTGGAGGAGAAATGGGAGGGATTAAAAATTTGTACTGATGAAAATTCGTTCATCTATTAATACATGCTCAAAATTATTTGATCATAGATTTTGTGTTCCCCATGATGACTGATTAAGATGTGAGAAGTAGGAAACTTATATCTAGTTATAATAGAGAGTGAGGATTTCCCCCTTGCAGACCAACTCTTGCTGCCTTTGAAATGATGTCCTTCAATATAAAAAGTTGAAAACAAACCTTAAGAGGACATAAACAAAAACAAAATAAAATGACAAAACAAAAATAATAATAATCAAAATCAAATGGTTAAGGTTAAAAGGGAAACAAAACAAGATAAAGAAAAAAAATCAAAATCATGTTTGGAAAGGTTGAGATGGTGATACAAGTTTCTTGTCAGGTTGTGATGAATAAAGTTTCCCCAAATGTTGACTATGGTGTAATCATGGTTACAAACTTGTTTATGATGTTATCACCAAGATATTCATATTTATTCAAAATAATCTTGTTAAAGAGAAAATAAACTAAATATCAAGCTTAACATGAAATAAAAATAATGATGACTACGATGATGATTAAAATTATAATGTTCCATGATTACCTTATTGACATCTTAGAATTAAAGAAACTCAAACTAATTCTAATCCTAATATATACACTAAACAAAATTTGCATTGAAGAAAATGGTCAAGTATATGTATATTTCCAATGCAGCCATCTCTTCATCTCTGTCCCTAAAATCAAAGATACAACATGTATTAGTAAAGGAAGTAGAACAAAACTATAAGAAAAAAAAACAAAATTATGCACATCTAACCTTAAGAAGTTAAAAGAAAACAATTATGTATATCATCATTCACTTGAAATGATTTTGCTTAGAAAACTTCAAAAGGATCATAGAAATAAGGATGAATACTTGATACCTCTTGAAGATAATTCCAAGGAGAAGAAATCGATAGGCTTAGTTCAGATGAAATGCCTTTAGATGTTGAATCTTGTTGAAATATGTCAGTCATATATACATGATGATCTAATCTATTTTTATCAAAATCACAAGCACAACTGGAAGACCTAATACTATGAAGACAAGAGCTTTCATCGAGACAAGCTTCCATAGGATTATGAATATGAAGATCATTGGAAACCTGATGATCAAAAGATATAATGTTGTGTTTATCTACATGAGACAATGAAAAGGTATAAAATGAATCTATCAACATATCTAAATGAAAATCCCTTTGTGATGAAGGTATCTCATCGTCAAAATATTTGTCATAAATGGACTCCCTTTCTTGAAATTGATATAATTGATCTAATTCATAAGATTCAACAAAATGAGATAAAGGTGATTGAAAATAATCAAGGATAGATAAATAATCCTTATCACAAGAAATTTGGTCCTAAAATAAAATTTGAATTTGTTGAAGGCAATTTCTCATTAGAAATATCTATGATATCATATTGATTTACATTCTGATTGGTGAAAAGGTCGGGGTACAAGAAATAATGAATTCCAGAGTATATCATATTATGCACATCCATAGGATTCACGTCCTCCTAGATATCTCGATCAATGTGGATTGAAGATAGATCTTCTATTAGAATTGAGCCTGCTTTCAAAGGAAGATTATCTTATTTTTCATAATTCAATTATTGAGGTGTGACGGTTCCTATTGAAATTGATTGAGATTGATTAGAATGTTCAACACAATTAAGAAATAAATAAAAAAGATCTTGTTCTATTGTGTGTGATCTATTAGAATTATTGGAAGAAGAAATAAGGAACTGGAAACATTGTGATAAATCATCATGAGATGGGAGATCCTTGAGGCGAAATATAAAAAAAATAGATGTGTATCTATTATAAAAGTTGGCAATCGATTAATTCTCCTACATCGTAAGAGCTCCTATGTCAAAACATAATTTATCATATTCATAAAATTGATGTGCTGGAAGGAAAGTTTCAAAAAAGTGTTCCCAAGAATGTATATTTTTTTAAGGGATTGTAATATACCATCATTTAATCCGACCTTTGAATGTGAGAGCGAATATTCTGCATAGGTCATTGTCATTAGTGATATTAAAAGAGTGACATTTAACCAAAATCTGTGAAACATGATCTACAATAGAAATGCCACTCTCACCATCATATGTTGGTCTAATCAAGGATAGGATAGGTTTCTTGAGAAAGTTTTTGGTAGGTTCAAATGTGCTAAATGCATGTCCCAAAGTATGAGCCATGACTAACAAGATAAAATTTCACACAGATAGAAAATCGGCGGCCCTCCTTCTAGCGCTAAAAGTCTTGATGCCTGGAAATGTCCTGGCTCAACCCGTGAGAAAATTTCCTGGCCAAAGTCCCAATTAGACTCTTTTCTGCTGTAATGGAAATCTTGACTGGCTTGAATGGGTTTCCAGATACCCATTTCTTAGAACTAACCTATGTTAACCTAGTCCAAGCTACTTAAACAAATATATACAATATGCACAAGAATGATATATATATTTTTAAGAGTGATGATGTTTATGATTAAAAAACTTAAGATTAGTGAATCATCCGTATGATATAACTTTAGCAAAGATGACCTCTTAAATGTGGCTGAAACTAGGGTTCATTCAAGCTGCTATGAGGTTTGCTCCTTCGCAAGGAGTCTTGAAAAATAAATGCAACTTTGCAAACGAACATAAAAGAAATCAATCCTATCTTGACTAAGCACAAGATAACCTCGTCCTTAATCAAGAGCTAAAACTATTCTAATTGTAAGGGAAAATATTGTTCTAGGAAAAAATTATCATTTAATCTCAAGATGAAGATTTGCTTGCAAATTCCAAAGTAATTTGAAAATATGCAAGCATCTTTAGTACAAATGCAAATAAAATAATCTTGCTAGAAAACTCTCAAAATAACCCTATTCACATACCAAGTTGAATTATAAAACAAGTCCATTACAATTTACATAAGCCGAGAGAATGATCTTCTCAGCTCAATATAAGATAACACTAGAAATTATTTGAAAAAAATAAATATAAATGATTATCTTATCTTACCAACATTCTCTAATGAACTCATTTAAAAAAAACAAATAACATTATTCTTTATTATTCCTTGAGTTATAAACAAAATTATAACATTGAATGCCATAAATAATATCAGTGTGAAATTAAAACAAATATTCCAATGTATATATTAATGTAACCAAACTTATTAAATACAATATGACACGTTAATTATTGAGAAAGGATCCTCGTAGAGAGGAATTACGACATTGGAAACCCTGCAATGAAGTTTGTTACATCAACGCTGTGCTTGGCATAATGGTCGTTGAAGGTTTAATGAGTTTAAAATGGCTACATCACATATTATGTCGAGCCATCACCTTGAGCCGCGACGTTTAACAAAAAAACTGAACATTGATATGCATTTTCACATAGTCACACTTACCAATGGCTTTTTTAAAAGAACTATCAACTTTTTGGTGTGCGTTATGTTTGTTTCAATGTATATATTTAATAATAACACATTTAAATTTGTATATTGAACCGATACTTCCAAGTAATGAAATTTTTAATAAAAATATATGTAATATCAACGTTGGTACCCATACAAATAAACTTTATGTACTAAAATACAAACCATCATCAAAATAAAAGAAATGACGTGTACACTCAATGGCAAATATGTCTTTATGATTAGTCATAAATATTGATTACATATTTGTTATTATTGATTATGTGTAATCACTAAACTTTAATTCATATTGTACAATGGGTTAATAACCTACTTTTATTTTGATGTAGATGTAGCAAGGATTATGACCAATATTCGCATGTCATGTGATTGGACAAGATACTAGAAAGAAATGATATCAAATAATCCAAATACAAGATGTGAGGAAATATGGCTAACTGAGATCAGTGCTGCGAGTGTTGCTCTTAGGAGAGGAATGAAAACACAAAGTGACTAAAGTGTCATCATGTAAGAAAAGGGGCAAGGTGGAAATGAAAAGACAATTAGAATCATATTATTTGAAGGGTCCCCATAAATTCACGACAGGGCATTATTGAGTGTGGAAGTAGTTGTGCGGACAAATTTATGAATAAGTTATTGTGCATGTGCATGTGTTATGCTAAATCTTTGATCAAAGTTTACTAAAATAATAAATATACAAATATTGTTTTTTAATTGTTATTTATGGACGAATTTCACAACATATAATCATTAATTAATATCAATTTTGAAGCTAGGTGTTCGAAGGTTTTGTGTGTAAAGTTTTGAATGTCAATTAAGGGGATTATTGAGTGTGGAAGTAGTTCTGAGGACGAAGTTGTGAAAATTTTGTTCTGCATATGCGGATACAATGTGAAATTTTTGTGCAAAGTTTACTATGATAATAAATATATAAATCTCTTTTTCAATTCTTATTTAGGGATGTATATCATAGAGTAAAATCGTTAACTAATAGTAGTTTCGAAAATCAATGATTGAGGGAATTATTGACAGTGGAAATAGTTGTGAGGACGAAGTTGTATGGAGATGTTGTATGTGTGCGGAGGTTAAGCAAAGAAAAAATGCATGTGCGAAATATGTATGAATGAGGGAAGTGTAGAGGGGTCTTTTAATTATAATGCATTTTGATATTAGGCTTTTTATTAATAGATTTTGTAGGATGTGGAAGTGCATACATTGAGCTTAAAAGATTTTTGCACACAATGGATTGTGTTGTTCTAAGGTATCTTTGTTGTTTCACATATATGCACTTGTGTCATGTTCAAAGTGTACGAAAATAATGTTTCTGGACTTGATGCTTTCCTACTTATGTGGTTTTCTAAATGCACGAGAAGATGTGTACTTGGCGAATTTAACGTTGAGATGAATTGTAATTATCTAAAACTCTATTTTCTATTATTCAGAGCACATACATTGAGACGATGAAAAATGTGGATGGAATTTTTATCTTTGTAGCATGTTTCAGACGCAAAATTGTGGCAGGTGGTGATTTCTAGGGAAACGAGATTGAAAATATTTGAAATGGCTATTATAATAAGGGAAAAATTGTTGAGATTCAACAAGAAAATTTCAACACCCACGCCTAGTTGCATTAAGCACCCAGACTAGGGTGGAGCACACAATGTTTTTTTTGGGTGCATGTATATTTTGGTTATCCCTTAATTATGATGGAAATTAAACTGTAATCTATTCTCAATGTTGACTTGAATCAGTTAAATGAGAGTGATACATTTAGTTAGCTACTATATTTCGAGTTAGAGGTAGTTGGTGAGGCATGCAGAGTAATTCTAGTTGTAACAGAGTTCAAAGTGCAGTGGTGCATGAGTTAATGTAAGTTGTAAACAGTTTAACTCAGTTAAGTGAGTTAAACTGAGTTGTGCTAGTTGTAACTGACGATACACTAGTGAGAGATCTAGTGAATTAAATATTAATTAATTCACAACCAGTGATCTCACATGCAACTGAGGATTTACTATTATTAGATGCATGGATGTCAAGTCCAGTGGAGACCCAGTTGAGTTATAGGTGAAAGGGAAGTTGACTATTAGTTATAAGATTATTGGCTTGCACACATGCAACCAAACACCCATTGGAGTGCCCATGATACTTGCGCAGTCAAGGCAGGCAAGAATTAGTATCTTTTAGGGATCTTTACCATTAGGGATTGCGCAAGCAAGGCAAGCTGTCTAGAGGCTGATAATTGGCTATGTGTTGGTTAGTTTTGCACATGACAGTGTGATACAATTAGCTGAGTACTGGAGGGCTTTTGTGAGAAGAGTTTTGTATGCAATTGTTTCATGATCCATGCTTAATATATAATAGAAGATAGTGGGGTCTTTAACTGTAAGCTTCCTCCGAGAAATTATTTGTGTTGTATGTGATTGATCTTTATTCATGTTCATGTTCATGTGATTGTGTTTTTAATTCCTTAAAAGATTTGGTCTCATGTTTGAAGAAAAATTTGGTCTCAGTCGTAATGTTGGAGGATAGAGGCTATGATGTTGTTTTTAGTGATGGAAAAGCTTTCCTGTGACATAAAACAACGATACAAACCAAGAGGATAGGGATTCAAGTTAAGAATATCTACAAGTTGGAGGTAGATGGATATGCAACAATGATGGGCCGGGATGAGGGAAAATTATGGCACAAGCGATTGGTCCATCTTCACCATGGAGCCTTGAAATTCATGCAACAAATTTCTACTGTTCTTCCCAGGGGTACACTTGCGCAGTTAGACACATGCAAGGGATGCACTATGGCAAATTATGTAAAGGCCACCTTTCATGAGAAGGAAAACCGAGCTTTAGGGATCCTTGAGAGAGTTCACACAGACATGTGTGGTCCTTTCTCGGTTGCTTCAAGAGAATAACATAAGTACTATGTAATCTTTGTTGATGAATTTTCTCATAAGTGTTGGATCTTCTTCATGCAGAAGAAAGATCAAACATTCTCTAAGTTCTGTGAGTTTAAGGCACTGGTGGAGAAAGAGTCGAGGAAGAAATTAAAGGCTCTTATGAGCGATAATGGTGGAGAATACATCTCTAATGAATTCAATAAATTCTACCGCAAAGAAGGAATTCGAAGAGAACTCATAGCACCTCATAACCCACAGCAGAATGGGGTCACAGAGAGGAAGAATAGAACTATTGTGGGTGCAGCACGAGCGATGTTGCATGATCAAGGCCTACTGATGCATCTATGGGCGGAAGCATGCAATATAGCGGTACATGTGCAAAATCATTTTCCTCATAGAGTACTTGGCATGAGTACACCTGAAGAGGCTTTCATTGGTAAGAAACTTGATGTTTCACACTTTAATATTTTTGGCTCATCTGTTTATGTGCATGTGACATGGGATTCCAGGATGAAGCTGGAACCAACAGCTGAGGTTGGGATTTTTTTGGGGTATACTGAAACACCCCATAATTATCGTGTGTATTTTCAAAACAACCGAATGACTGTTGTGCAACAAGATATCAAATTTGATAAGGAGAAAGCCATGCGGTTGTCCCTTGAGAGGGAGCTGGACTTACATGCAGAGGAGGAAATTTTGGTTCCCAAGGATGAGTCTCAAGATGTGGATTAGCCACATGAGGAGGTTCATGGAGTGGAGGAAAACACTCATGCAAAGCCATCCATCAGAAATGGCAAAAGGCACACCATGAAAGCTGATAGATTAAGACTTGATGCTGCAAATAATGAAGGAGCCCCTACTTCACAGCGCAAATAGAGACAGTTTCCTGACCGATTTTCTGGATACATGTCTCTTATGAGAAAATGTATTGTGACTTAACCATCTTTCTTTCAGGAAGTAGTGCATCAGCCAACTTGGGTTGATGCAATGGTGGAGGAGTATGACTCCATTGTCAAGAATAGTTCATGGGAGATAGCCCCAAGACTGGTCAAAAAATCAGTGGTTGGATCGAGATCGATCTACAAGGTAAAGAAAGATATTGATGGGAGCGTGGAGAAATACAAGGGCATATTTGTGGCCCGAGGATTCTCACAGATCGAAGAGATAGATTATGATGAGACTTTTGAACCTGTTGCAAGGCACTCTTCTATAAGATCCATCCTTGCACTCTCAGTGAAGATGGGCTAGCGCGTTCATCAAATGGATGTGAAAATTAAATTTCTCAATGGGATCATTTAGGAAGAGGTGTACATAGAGCATTCTAAAGGTTTCGAAATCTTCAACAGTGATTCACATGTGTGCTGACTCAAAAGAGCACTATATGGGTTGAAGCAAGCACCCCGTGCTTGGTACACTCGGATAGACAAATATTTCGCCGTACTGGGCTTCACCAAAAGTGAAGCAGATGCAAACCTGTACCAGATTGTGGTTGAGGGTAAGCTATTGATTATTGTTCTACAATTTGATGATCTAATTTTGACTGGCGATGAGCAACTGATACACTCATGCAAGGAGGATCTTGCAAGGGAGTTCGAAATGAAGGACATGGGACTCCTTCATTATTTCCTTGGATTGGAAATATGGCAGTAGGATTGTGAAATTTTTGTGTCTCAAGGCAAGTATGCAAAGGAGATACTGGGTAAGTTTAACATGGAGAGCTGCAAACCCATGGATACTCCACTTCTAGTAAATTGGAGGAAAGAGGATGCTACTTCTGGAGAGGTAGTGGATGCTACTGTCTACAGGTAGATGTTGGGTTCACTAATGTATTTGACGAACACGAGACCAAAAATTTTCTATGCAGTTAACCAGCTGATTCAAGCTATGGTTAAGCCTACCAATCTCTTTTGGAAGGAGGGGAAGCATGTCTTAAGATACCTGAGGGGCACATCAGAGTATGGTCTATGGTACAGATAGACAAAGGGAGTGAAGCTTCAAGGCTTCACAGATGCAGATTGGGCAGGAAGTCCATTAGATAGAAAAATCACATTAGGAGGGATCTTTAGCATTGGATCGACAACAATTTCCTAGTACAGAAGGAAGCAACGATCCGTGGCACTTCGTTCAGTAGAAGCGGAATACATGGCAACCAATCAAACTGCATGTGAGGCTATTTAGATGAGAAATATCTTGGTTGGTTTGTTTGGTTCTAAGATGGATCTGAAAGTGATTCATTGTGATAATAAAAGTTGCATTAAACTATCGATTAATCCTATGTTTCATGATAGGTCCAAGAATATAGATATCTGGTACCATCATCTCATAGATTGTGTGCAGAGAAGGATAATATTGCTTTAGTACATTCCCACGGAAGATTAAGATGCAGATATTCTGATGAAGGAGCTCATTAGGAGAAAATTCGAATACCATAAAGACATGATTAGGGTGAAGGATAATCCCTTTCTTGTTGAGATTCAACAAGAAAATTTCAGCACCCACACCTAGTTGCATTAAGCACATAGACTAGGGTGGGGCCCATAGTGTTATTTTTGGGTGCATGTTTATTTTGGTTATCCCTTAATAAAGATGGACATTAAACTGTAATATATTCTCAATTTTGGCTTGAATCAGTTAACTGAAAGTGATAAATTTAGTTAGCTAGTGGATTTCGAGTTAGAGGTAGTTGGTGAGGCATGCAGAGTAATTCTAGTTGTAACAGAGTTCGAAGTGCAGTGGTGCATGAGTTAATGCAAGTTGTAAATAGTTTAACTCAGTTAAGTGAGTTAAAATCAGTTGTGCTAGTTGTAACTGAAGATACATTAGTGAGAGATCTAGTGAATTAAATATTAATTAATTCACAATCAGTGATCTCACATGCAACTGAGGATTTACTGTTATTATTTGCATGCATGTTAGATCCAGTGGAGACCCAGTTGAGTTCTAGGTGAAAGGGAAGTTGACTATCAGTTGTAGGATTATTGGCTTGCACACATGAAACCAAACACCCATTGGAGTGCCCATGATACTTGCGCAGTCAAGGCAGGAAAGAATTCCTATCTTTTAGGGATCTTTACCATCAAGGATTGCGCAAGCAAGGTAGGCTATCTGGAGGCTGAGAATTGGCTATGTGTTGGTTAGTTTTGCACATGACAGTGTGAGACAAATAGCTGAGTACTTGAGGGCTCTTATGAGAATATTTTTGTATGTAATTTTTTCATTATCCATGCTTAATATACAATAGAAGATAGTGGGGTTTTTAGCTATAAGCTTTCCCCGGGAAATTATTAGTGTTGTGTGTGATTGATATTTCGTCATGTTCATGTGATTAGAGATTGTGTTTTTAATTCCACAAAAGATTTGTAGAAGCGATTCAGTATTTAAATTTAGTACATTGTTAGATAGGGTGAATCCAAGATATACATGCATGTTGTATAATTTCTACAAAAACACTATTTGTAGTGATAGAAAAAATAGTGGAGCATGTATCATTTTCTCTTTGCAAATTGTGTTTAAGAGATTGGAGTATTTTTTGAGCCTTTGGTGCCTGATATAAACTGTTATATGTAAATCTAAGCTTGGACAATAACAACAATGCAAGGATACATAAGTTGTAAAATACTGCAAGCTTATATACTAATTATCATGTTCGATTTTGGAAATGGTGTGAAATTTTGGTTCGTTAATATTTTCTCTACAATGCTTGGTAGTATTTTGTAAACTTTGGTTTGCTCAACGATACTGTGAGAAATGAGTGTGAAGTTATTCATAAATCAAACTTGGTTTAGTTTTACAAAGTAGTGGGGATTAGTTGTGAATTCCATTCTTCGTATAAGGTAATTTTTCTATTTTGTGGTATTATTGATAGTTTTATGAGTTTTAAATTTCAGTAATTATATTCTTTTCACAATTTAAGAAAATGAGTTTAAAATTAAATATGTTTTTGCAGAATAAGGTCTACAGTGCATCGTAAATGTGTGTCAAATTTTGCGAGAAATAGATGTGTCAGGTTATTCATAAATAAAATTTAATTCAGTTTTACAAAGTAGTGGGACCAGTTGTCAATTCGATTTTTCATAGATAGTAGCTATTATAGGTTACAAATTCTCCCAGAGAGTTATGCTTTACTAAAATCTAAATATTTGATTCAGCACCATCAAAAACACCCTAGACACCCAAAATCGTGAAGCCTAATAGTTGTAACCTAGATTTCCCAAACTTTATTTCAGATTTTAACAAAAAGCATGGAAAAATTTCCACTATATTCTCGGAAAATTTGTGGTCTCTTTAGACTACTCTACATGGATAAAAAAATTCCCTATTGGATTTGGTGGGGAAATTTTGAAGAAATCGAATGCTGAAAGTGTTTGAATCAATTTTTTTTTTTTTGAATCTTGATAATTGTTACTAGAATCTTTAAAAAAAAATGGTTAGAGTGTGATTTTATCGATAAATTTTTGGGTCTTCAAAATTGAACCGAAAAACAAAGGAAGTTCAAGCATGGTGATGAAAAAATATGGCGGTGGATTTTTGTAATTCAAGGTTACAATTATCAATTTTCATCATCTTAGGTGTCAATTGGATATGTTAACAAAAAAACACAATGAAAAAAAACATTACAAAAAAAAAAAAAATGGTTTGCAGTGATTTTTGGTGCTTTTGGAAAATTTGTCGATGGGGTTTTTGATGGTGTTGAATCCATTTCCACTATTACGAAAAATGGTCAGGTTAAATGATAATTATTAGTCGTGTAGATGAACTTAATGGTTATCACAATTTTTTTTTTCTTAGGGTGCGTATACCAATGATCTCAAAGAGAGAGCAAAGTGCATGGTAAATGAAGAGGATGCTTTTGGAAGTTCGAAAAATTTTCCTATTACTATTCATAAAACTTGGTTTTGATATATTTAATTATTATCTACATAGAGTGTCGTAGGTAACATTTTTGCACACGATTAATAGTAACAGTCAGTGTTTGTGGAGAAAACAAGGAATTGTATAGTGGAACAATATTTGAATACGCTATTCATTGATAGAGTTTTGTTTTTCCTTCATTGCAAAGGAATAATGGGTAGCAAGCGATGGAAAGAGGTTGTTTGCAGTGATACATATAATTCATTTGTTGAGATTGATGATAAATTTGACTGGTCAATAACTTATGAGCAATATGTGAATCTATCGACGAAAAAAAATAGATGACAATATTTGGAGCACCAGATTGGAAAATGTTGGGTGTATTCTTAAGCTCTTTAATTTCAAAGAAATTGTTTATTCGTGTGCAGTTAATTTTGATTTCAAAAAGAGGGAAATTAAGCTAGGAGCCATAAAGGTTTCTCTTAATCCCAATGTATTCATATTTTTATTGAAATTTCCGGAACCAAGAAATCTTTTAGAATTATTTCCTATGGATGGTTTCCTAGAGGCAGAAGGATGCAAAATTGACATTGTGCAGGAATTAATTTCTTAAAGTTTTGAGGTTCCTTCTAATATGTCTCTTGTAGATATTTCTTTGTTTAGAAAACTATTTAGGGATTATGTTAGCTTTTTTCCTATCAGGGAATATATCATTCAATTCGCGGTCAGTTTGCATTGACTATGCATTATTTGGCTATGTTTTTTCAATTTTAACCAAATTTTCGAGAAAATTCTTAATATTTCTATTTTTGAATAAATTCAAAAAAAATTATGGAATTTTTAGTAAATGTTATTTATAATTTTTTTTAGCTAAGGAAGCTCCGATGGGACAAAATTCCCCTAGTGGAGAGCGTTTTATTTTCATTTATTTGCAATGCCTGACAATTCATTAAAATAAAAGTAATTTTGTGAATGGTCATTGTGTTGGTGAGAGCTATGGCATTATCATTATTATGTTAGCGGTCTTCTCTATCATGCAAGAATTTATGCAGTTGGATTTTTAGTGATCTATTCTATGGGTGAAAATGTGAAGTTGGGTTACACTTTTTGCCCTTTTTTGAGAAAAAAATATCATTTTTTTATGTTCTTCAACTTTATGCAAGCCAAAATAATTTTTCTGTTTATAATTTTATTTTACGATAAAAATAAAACTTGTGAGAAAATTCATTAGCTTTCTATTACATTTTTTTAGAATTTTTTAATTCACATTTGATACATCAACTTAACATTTATTTGGGTGTGTGTTCTTTAACAATCAAAGGATTCATAAAAAGTCATGTTGAAACTTGTTGGTGCATTCTTTGAAAAATTTGTGTTTTTGAGAAAAAAATGTGTTACAACAATCTAGACAGAGTCTACTTCGATATTGTTATATTTACGAAACCAACTGATGCATATCATAATTACTAGAATTTTTTGAACTTATCCAATATGAAAAAACTGCATATTTTAAATATGTTTCGACTCGCGTGAAGTTTACCAACATATTAGTTATAAACTAAAAATCTAAAAACTACCCATTACAGAAGACATGCCAATGTAATGCACCATAATTCTCTCAATTTTTTTACAGTGCATTTTGGAAGATACAAAATTTTGATTTCACTGAATCATAATTACCTTCAGAAATTGTTTGCACCAATTTTATTACAAAATTATTAAATATCTATGGAGTTCCATAAAAGTTATATTTCCTTAAAGTAGGTTGAATTCGTCAAATTCTTGTCTTGCTTCTAAAAGTTAATTCATAACTTTTGATGGAGTTTAATCATTCCAAAGTTGAAGAAATATGTTCAGAGCTGAGCTGCTGCGTAGTTGCAGACGTGTTAGTTCGGACGAACTTTTAAAATAGTTCGGTCTAATTTTTTTTTTGCTGCTCCGTCCTGTTAATTATAACTACAAACAAGTTCGACCGAACTGTTTATATAAGTTCGGTCGAACTTCAACTAGAAAATTACGTCAGCCAGAAAATTCAATGAAGCTCCTCCAAAAAAAAATCGCAAGTATATAAATAGTCGAAAATAGAATCATTATTTTTGCATATTTTCGCTTTTATGTGTTATAATGTTTTAATGCCATACTTCCTAGCCATAAGGTATTTTCCAGGAACTCCCCATTTCCAACTATTATGTAAGGGAGAGTTTGAGTGCTTGGCATGATGCACCTTCAGTGGCATGCTTCCCATCGTTGATCTCATGAGTCTTGATCCAACAGATCATGTCATCCGTGGAGATGTTAGGATAATTGTCTCACATACCCATGCAAGAATTGATGCAGTTGCATCTTGTTTGCATAGGACCGAGGGGCTAAACAAATGTCGAATTAATATTATTATGTACAGGAGAGCTTGGGTTCTTTTCATTGTGAGTGGTGTGATACTGATGAAAAATGCGATAATTGGTACGGTTTCGTTGTGTGGAATAGTATTTGTGGGAGAAATGGGGTATTTTTCAAAGACGTGGGTGCTAAATAAAATGTGTAACGAATGTTCGGGAGGCTTTGTATTTTTAAATTATTATTTAGGAATGTTTTTTCCAAGTACAAAAATAGATGTAGAAAGGTGGTTTTACGAAGCTAGTTGTTGATGCAGTTATAGGGCACTATTATTTTAATGATCGGTTCAATGATGTGAGAATTCATGTGGTTGTAGCTTGTTTTGATAGGCCTCGGGTAGGGGGCAGGGCTGAAAAAATGTCAAACTATTATTATAAATTTTTTTTGGGTGTGTTATATATTCTTTCCATGACTAGTAGTACGCAGGGGGATCAAAAGGGGGGTGACAGCCCCCCCTGTTAAGGGGTTTGTAGGGGGGTGGTAGCCCTCCTACATGGGGTCCAGGGAAACACCCTAGGAAAATTTTTTTGGACCCTATAATAGGTGGTAAAACCTACCTATGGTTTTATGCATGGGTTTTGAACATGGTTTTGGGCGTGATATTTTTCTGCCCATGGTATTTTGTAAATATAAATCAAGGGAACTACGGTTATGTTCTAATCCAGGTTTAATGGATTGGGGCTTATGAATGGTTCAACATGTATATATATGCATTGTAACATTGAAAAGAAAATAATGAAAAATCAATCTAGTAGTCCAGGTTTTAGGATTGAGGGGAAAATCTCAGTGTATATTTGTTTTATGTTTTATGTTCTTGCCATTTTATATTTTCTATTTTAAGAATTTGTTTGCAGGTAATTTTTTACGGGGTTAAAAGCTATATTTGCTATCAGATTAGTTTCAGCTTCAAGGGGATGCCTTTGTTGCTAAGGGGTTTTTCTCAGGCCTATGGTAGTCCATTTTTAGTGGGAGATTTGCAGGATCAATTCTTACGATGAAAGAAGATGGCAAGCACTAGTAAGATAGAGATCGAGAAATTTAATGGTCATAGTTTTGAGTTGTTGAAACAAAATATGGAGGATTTGTTGGTGGATAAATATAAGTGGGTCGCAATAGATCCGGGTACTAAGCTAGCAACAATGTCAGATGAAGACTAGGCGAAGTTGGATAAAAAATAAAAGAGCACAATATGGTTGTGTATCTCAAATTCAGTATTGTTGAATGTATCAGGGGATGCTACAGAGAAGGCTTTGTGGGACACCTTAGGGACTTTGTACCAATCTAAGTCTCTAGTGAAAAAAATTTTCCTATGGAAAAAGTTGTCTTAACATTAGGATGACAGATGGAGAGTCGGTGACATATCATATGAACGCCTTTAATAATGTGGTAATCCAATTGTTATATATTGATATTAAAATTTCAGACGAAGATAAGTCCATCAGTTTGTTGTGTTCTCTACCATATTCATGGGATATTCTGGTTGTTGCAATAGTTATCAATAAAATTACCTTGAATTTTGATGAAATAGTCTCATCCTTTTTGTCGGAAGAAATGAGATGGAAATATATGGAGAGCCAAAATGGAGATTCCTTGTCTGTGTGAAGATAGCCCCAGAACATAAATAAAAACATGTCCTCAAGTGGGAGATCTAAATCTTTAGGGAGATCTAAATCTCTAGGAAAACCTTTAAAGGTGTGCTAGAAATGAAAAAAAGGAAGAGAAATTCAAAAAGGATTGTAGATATAAAGCTCCTAAGAAAGGAAATGGATCTAATGATTCTCCTTCTGCAGAGGCGAAAATCGCCTCAAATGAAGGTGGAGATATGTACTTGTCTTCTTCTTCAAGTACACATGTAGATAATGAGGCATGGTTCAATTAATCAGGTGCATTCTTTCACTTCTCCCCATAGGGAGTGGTTCTACGAGTATGAGAAATATGATGGTGGTGGTGTCTTCATAGGGGATGAGAGGAAGGTCAGAATCTTTAGACGTGAAAAAATAAAGCTGAAGTTTCAAGGTGGAAGGATTAGAACACTTCTTGGTGTTCTGCATATTCCCGCATTAGCCAAAAACATGATTTTTGGAAGAAAGATGGATGATGTAGGTGTAAAAAAAGTGTTCGAGAAGGATACCTAGAATATGGTTCTGGGAGAATTGGTATTGATGAGGGGGGTTCAGATTGGAACTTTGTACAAGCTTCTGGGTAGCACTATTATTGATGGTTGCAAAAGTTTTGTGGTTCTTGAAAGTGGAGTTGAAAACCTTGTGGTCTCTAGAGAAAATACCATGATATGGAATCAAAGACTTGGACATATTGGAGAGAAGGGCCTTCGAATACTGCATGCTAATGGTATGGTAGAAGTTATGTCTAATTGATCTTTGGATTTAAAATATTTTAGGTTGAACTTTGAATGGTTATTTATTTTAAACGATTATAGCAAGTCATTTGTATATAGAACCAGTACTTCCAAGTAATGAATTTTTTAATAAAAATATATGTAATATGAATGTTGGTACCAATAAAAATAAAATTTATGTATTAAAATAGAAACCATCATCAAAATAAAAGAAATGAATTATACAATGAAAATGGTTTTGGTGATAAATATTTATTATAATGGAAAATATGTCATTATGATTAGTCATAAATATTGATCATATATTTTTCATTATTAATTATGTGTAATCACTAAAATTTACTTCATATTGGACAATGTGTTAATAACCTACCTTTATTTCGATGTAGATGTAGCAAGGATTATTACCAATCTTCGAATGTGACGTGATTTGGCAAGATACTATAAATAAATGCTATCAAATAATCCAAATACAAGATGTGAGGAAATATGGCTAACTGAGATCAGTGATGTGAGCATCGCTCTGAGGAGAGGAATGAAAACATAAAGTGACCGAAGTGTCATCATGTAAGAAAAGGGGCAAGGTGGAAATGAAAAGACAATTATAATCCTATTATTTGAAGGGTCCCCAAAAATATGGGGTGTTGTGGCCATAACAAGGCATTATTGAGTGCAGAAGTAGTTGTGTAGACACATTTGTGAATAGGTTGTTGTGTGTGTGCAGATGTTATGTTAAATATTTGTTCAAAATTTACTAAGATAATAAATATAAAAATATTATTTTTTAATTGTTATTTATGGACGTATTTCATAACATGTAATCATTAATTAATATATATTCCAAAGCTAGTTGTTCGAAGGTTTTGTGTGCGAATTTTCGAATGTCAATTAAGGGGATTATTGAGTGTGGAAGTAGTTGTGAAGACAAAGTTGTGCAGATTTTGTTGTGCACATGTGGATATAAAGTGAATTTTTTGTGAAAAGTTTACTAAGATAATAAATGTATAAATCTCTTTTTCAATTCTTATTTAGGGACGTATATCACAGAGTATAATCAACTAATATTAGTTTCGATAGTCAATGACTGAGGGCGTTTTTGACAATGGAAATAGTTGTGAGGATGAAGTTGTATGGAGATGGTTGCACATGTGCGGAGGTTATGCAAAGAAGAAATGCACGTGCAGAATCTATGTGAATGAGGGAAGTGTAGAGGGGTCTTTCAATTATAATACGCTTTGATATTAGTTTTTTTATTAATAGATTTTTTAGGATGCGCAAGTGCATACAATGAGCTTTAAAGCTTTTTGCACATAATGGAATATGTTATTTAGAGGTATCTTTGTTGTTTCACTTATATGCATTTGTGTTATGTTCAAAGTGTACAGAAACAATGTTTCTAGATTTTATGTTTTCATACTTATTTGGTTTTCTGAATGTGTGAGAAGATGTGTATTTGGCGAATTTAATGTCGAGATGACTTGTAATTATCTAGAACTCCGTTTTTTATTAATCAGACTAGAAATATGGGGTGTTGTGGCCATAACAGGGCATTACTGAGTGCGGAAGTAGTTGTGAATAGGTTGTTGTGTGTGTGCAAATGTTATGCTAATTTTTTTTCAAAGTTTACTAAGATAATAAATATACAATATTGTTTTTTAATTTTTATTTATGGAAATATTTCACAACATATAATCATTAATTAATATCAATTTCGAAGCTCGTTGTTTGAAGGTCTTGTGTTCGAAGTTTCGAATGTCAATTAAGGGGAGTATTGAGTGTGGAAGTAGTTGTGAGGATGAAGTTGTGCATATTTTGTTGTGCATATTCAGATATAATGTGAATTTTTTGTGCAAAGTTTACTACGATAACAAATATATAAATATTTTTTTCAATTCTTATTTAGGGATGTATATCACAGAGTATAATCATTAACTAATATTAGTTTTGAAAGTCAATGACTGAGGGCGTTATTGACAGTGGAAGTAGTTGTGAGGATGGAGTTGTACAGAGAATCTGTGTGAATGAGGGAAGTGTAGAGGGATCTTTTAATTATAATGCGCTTTGATATTAGTTTTTTTATTAATAGATTTTGTAGGATGCAGAAGTGCATACAATGAGCTTAAAATATTTTTTCACACAATGGACTGTGTTGCTCAGAGGTATCTTTGTTGTTTCACATATATGCATTTGTGTTATATTCAAAGTGTACGAAAATAATGTTTCTAGATTTGATGTTTTCCTGTTTATGTGGTTTTCAAAATGCATGAGAAGATATGTACTTGGAGAATTTAATGTTGAGATGACTTGTAATTATCTACAACTTTGTTTTCTATTAATCAGAGGACATACATTGAGGCAATGAAAATTTTGGATGGCATTTTTATTTGTGTAGCGTGTTTTAGACGAACAATTGTGGCAGGTGGTGACTTCTAGGGAAACGAGACTAAAAATATTTTAAGTATCTAGTATAATAAGGGAAAAACACTATTTGTAGTGATATAAAAAATAGTGGGGCATGTATCATTTTCTCTTTGAAAATTGTGTTTAAGAGATTGGAGTATTTTCTGAGCTTTTGGTGCCTTCTATAATTTTTTATTTGTAAATATGAGCTTGGACAATAAAAACAGCGCAGGGATACAGAAGTTGTACAATACTACAAACTTCTATACTAATTATATTGTTCGCTTTTGGAAATGGTGTGAAGTTTCGGTTTGTCAATATTTTCTCTATAATACTTTGTAGTATTTTGTAAACTTTAGTTTGCTTAAAGATACTGCGAGAAATGACTGTGGCAACTTATTCATAAATCAAACTTGGTTCAGTTTTACAAAGTAGTGGGGAGTAGTTATGAATTCGATTCATCGTATAAGGTAATTTTGCTATTTTGTGGTATTATTGATAGTTTAAGATTTTTAAATTTCAGTAATTATATGATTTTCAAAATTTTAAAAAAGAGTTTAAAATTAAATGCATCTGTGCATAATAAGGTATACATTGCATCGTAAATGTGTGTTAAATTTTGCAAGAAATAGATGTGTCAGGTTATTCATAAATAAAATTTGGTTTGGTTTTACAAAGTAAAGGGGCCAATTGTCAAGTCAATTTTTCATAGAGAGTAGTTGAATATATGTTACAAATTTGCCTAGAGAGTTATGTTTTACCAAAATCCGAAGATTTGATTCAGCACCATCAAAAACTCCCTGGACACCCAAAATATTGAAATATAATAGTTATAACCTAGATTTCCCAAACTTCATGCCAGATTTTAGCAAAAATCATGGCGCAATTTCCACTATTTTCTAGGCTATTTTGTGGTCTCTTTAGACTACTCTACATGGATTAAAAAAAAAAAAAATCTCTATGGGATTTGGTGGGAAAATTTTGAACAAATCGAATGTTGAAATTTTTTGAATCAAATTTTTTTATTTTGAATCTTGACAGTTGTTACCAAAATCCTTAAAAAAAAATTTGGTTAGAGTGTGATTTTATCGATAGCTTTTCAGGTCTTCAAAATTGAACCGAAAAACAAAGGAAGTTCGAGCACGGTGATGAAAAAATATGGTGGTGGATTTTTCTAATTCAAGGTTACAATTGTCAATTTTCATCATCTTGGGTGTCAATTGGATATGTTAACAAAAAAACACAATGAAAAAAAAAATTAAAAAAAAAGGTTTGCAGTGATTTTTGGTGCTCTTGGAAAAGTTGTTGATGGGGTTTTTGATGGTGTTGAATCCATTTCCACTATTACAAAAAATGGTCTGGTTAAACGGTAATTATTGGTCGTGTAGATGAACTTAATGGTTATCACAAATTTATGCTTCTTAGGGTATGTATAACAATGATCTTGAAGCCAGAGCAAAGTGCATGGTAAATGAAGAGGATGCTTTTAGAATTTCAAAAAAATTCCTATTACTATTCATAAAACTTGGTTTTGATATCTTTAATTATTATTTACACAGAGTGTCATATGTAACATTTTTGCGCACGATTAATAGTAGCAGTCATTTTTTGTGGAGAAAAGAAGCAAATGTATAGTGGAACAAGATTTGAATACATTATTCATTGATAGAGTTTTATTTTTCCTTCGTTGCAAAGGCATACTGGGTAGCAAGCGAGGGAAAGAGGTTGTTTGCAGTAATACAAATAATTCAGTTTTTGATATTAATGATAGCTTTGACTGGTCGAGAACTTATGAGCAATATGTGAATCTATCAACATAAAATAAATAAATAAATAGATGACAAGATTTAGAGCACGAGATTGGCAAATGCTTGGTGTATTCTGGAGGTCTTTAATTTCAAAGAAATTGTTTATCTGTGTGCAATTAATTTTGATTTCAGAAAAATGGAAATTAAGCTAGGAGCCATAAAGGTTTCTCTTAATCCCAATGTATTCATATTTTTATTCAAATTACCGACACCAAACAAGCGTTTAGAATTATTTTCTATGGATGGCTTCCTAGAGGCAGAATGACACAAAATTGACATTGTGAGGGAATTAATTTCTGAAATTTTTTAGGTTCCTTCTCATCTGTCTCTTGTAGATATTTCTTTTTTTAGACATTTGTTTAGGCATTTCTATTATATTTTTTCCTGTCAGGGACTATAGCATTCGATTCACGGTCAGTTTGCATTGGCTATGCATTATTTGGTTGTGCTTTTGTAATTTTAACCTAATTTTTGAGAAAATGCTTAATATTTCTATTTTTCCATAAATCCAAAAAAAATTATGGAATTTTTAGTAAATGTTATTTATAATTTTTTATTAGCTAAGGAAGCTCTGATGGGACATAATTACCCTGGTGGAGAGCGTTTTGTTTTCATTTGTTTGCAATAACTAAAAATTCATTAAAATAAAAGTAATTTTGTGAATGGTCATTGCGTTGGTGAGTGCTATGACATTGTCATTGTTATGTTAGCGTTATGCTCAATCATGTAAGAATTGATGCAGTTGATTTTTTAGTGATATGTTCAATGAAGCAAGAACTGAAGCAGTTGCATATTGTTTGCATAGGGTCGAGGGGTTGAAAAATGTCGAATTAATATTATTATGTGCGGGAGAGCTTGGGTTATTTTCATTGTAAGTGGTGTGATACTAATGAACAATGCAGTAATTGGTATGGTTTCATTGTGTGGAATAGTATTTCTGGGAGAACTGGGGTATTTCGCATAGACGTGGGTTGCTAATTAAAATGTATAACGAATGTGCGGAAGGTTTGTATTTTTAAATTATTATTTAGGAACGTATTTTCCAAGTACAAAAATAGTTGTACAAAGGTGGTTTTGCGAAGTTAGTTGTTGATGCAATTACATGGAACTATTATGTTAATGATCGATTCAATGATATGAAAATTCATGTGGTTTTAGCTTGTTTGCATAGGCCATGGATAGGGACTAGGGCTGAAAAAAAGTCAAAATATTATTATAATTTTTTTGTTGGGTGTGTGTTATATTCTTTCCACGACTAGTAGCACGTAGGGGGGTCATAAGGGGGGCGGAAGCCCCCCCACCCTTTTGAGGGGTTTTTAGGGTGGCGGTATCTCTCCTACATGGGTTCTGGGGCAACGCCATGAGAAAAACATTTTGGACCCTATAATAGGTGGGTAGACCTACCTATGGTTTTGTGCATGGGTTTTGAACATGGTTTTGGGCGTGATATTTTTCTGCTCATGGTCTTTCATAGATTCGTCCAAGGAACTATGGTTATGTTCTAATCCATATTTAATGGATTGGGGCATATGAATGTTTCAGCATGTATATATATGCAATGTAACATTGAAAAAAAAATAATGAAAAATCAATCTAGTAGTCTCGATTTTATGATCGATGGGAAAATATTTATGTATATTTGTTTTATGTTTTATGTCCTTACATTTTGTATTTTATTTTTTAAGAATTTCTTTGCAGGTAATTTTTGTACAGGGTTAAAACATATATGGTAGCTTCAAGGGGACGCCTTTGTTACTGAAGGGTTTTTCTCAGGCCTGTGGTAGGCCATGTTCAGTGGGAGATCTGCAGGATTGATTCTTACAGTGAAATAAGATGGTGAGCACTAGTAAGATAGAGATCGATAAATTTAATGGTCAAAGTTTTGAGTTGTTGAAGCTCAAGATGGAGGATCTGTTGGTGGATAAATATCAGTGGATCACAACATATATGGGTACTAAACTAACAACAATTTCAGATGAAGACTAGGTGAAGTTGGATCAGAAATAAAAAAGCACAATACAGTTGATAATATTAGATTCAGTATTGTTGAATGTATCATGGGATGCTATGGCAAAGGCTTTGTGGGAGACGTTAGGGACTTTTTACCAATCTAAATCTCTGGTGAATAAAATTTTCTGCCAGAAAAAGTTAAGATAACCTGAAAATGAAGGATGGAGAGTCAGTGACAGATCATATGAATGCCTTTAATAATGTTGTAATCCAGTTGTTGTCTATTGATATTAAAATTTCAGACGAAGATAAGTGCATTAGTTTGTTGTGTTCTCTACCAAATTCATGGGATAGTCTGGTTGTTGCAATAGTTAGCAATACAACTACCTTGAATTTTAATGCAATATTCTCATCCCTATTGTCAGAAGAAATGAGACGGAAAAATATGGAGAGACAGAAAGGAGATTCCTTGTCTGTATGAATGTGGTCCCAGAACATAAATAAAAGCAAGTCCTCGAGTGGGATATCTAAATCTAGAGGCAGATCAAAATCTCTAGTAAAACATGTAAAGGTGTGTTGGAACTGTAAAAAGGAAGGGAAATTCAAAAAGGATTGTATATTTAAAGCTCCTGAGAAAGGAAATGGATCTGATGATTCTCCTTCTGCAGAGGAAAAAAATGCCTCAGATGAAGGTGGAGATATTTACTTGGCTTATTCTTCAAGTACACATGTAGATCATGAGACATGGTTCAATTAATCAGGTGCATTCTTTCACTTCACTCCCCATAGGGAGTGGTTCAGCGAGTATGAGAAATATTATTGTGGTGGTTTCTTCATATGGGATTAAAGGAAGGCCATAATCTTCAGACGCGAAAACGTCAAGTTGAAGTTGCAAGGTGGAAGGATTAGAACACTTCTTGGTGTTTTGCATATTCTTGCATTAGCCAAAAATATGATTTTTGTAAGCAAGATGGATGAAGCAGGTGTAAAAATAGTGTTCAAGAAGGATACATTTAATATGGTTTAGGGAGAATTGGTATTGATGTGGGGAATTCGGGTTGGAACTCTGTACAAGCTTTTGTGTAGCACTATTATTGATGGCTGCAAAATTTCTTTGGTTCCTGAAAGTGGAGGTGAAAACCTTGTGCTCTCTAGAGAAAAGACCATGCTATGACATCAAAGACTGGGACATATTTGAGAGAAGGGCCTTCGAATACCACATGGTAATGGTATGGTAGAAGGTATGTCTAATTGATATATGGATTTCAACTTTTGTGAAAATTGTGTATATAGGAAGAAAATTCAGGTGAGTTTCCCCTCTAGTGCTAAGAGGGCGAACGCGATATTAGAACTTGTGCATAGTGATGTGTTTCGATTTTTAGGTAGAACAAATGGATGTGAATACAACATTTCTTCATAGGGATCTGGAAGAAGAGATCTACATGAAGAAACCTGAAGGCTTTGCAGTGAATGGTAAGAAATAACTGATATGCAGATTAAAAAAGTATGTATGGGTTAAAATAGTCACCAAGGGTGTGGTATCAAAAATTTGATACATATATACGGGGACTTGGATTCACCAGAAGAAAAGTGTATCACTGTGTGTATTTTAAATCAATTGGTGACTATGTTATTTATTTGGTATTTTATGTGGATGATATGTTGGTGATTGGAATTGACAAAGAAATTATCCAGGATTTGAAGACCCAATTGTCCTCTAAAATCTACACGAAGGATCTTGGTGTTGCAAACTATAATTTGGGCATGGAAATTAAACGATATCGGGCAAAGAGGAAGCTCTGGTTAAACCAGAGGAAGTATGTCGAGACAATATTGCATAGGTTTAATATCGAGGATAGTAAATCTATGAAGGTTCCTATTCATGTAGGTGTAAATTTATCTATTGAACAATTTCTGAAGACAAAAGAAGAGGAAGAGGACATGTCTCATATTCCATATGCAAGTGCATTCGATAGCCTAATGAATGAAATGGTCTGTACTAGACCAAACAATGCACATGTAATGGCAGTATAGAGAAGGTTTATGTCAAAACCAAGGAAGGAGCACTGGACAATAGTGAAGTGGGTTTTCATGTATTTGCATGGCACTAGTGATTATGGTTTGTGCTACCAAGGAAGACCAAGGTTGGATAGATTTTTTGATATTCATGGATTTTTTGATGCAAACTAGGTTGGAGATCTAAATCAAAGAATATCTACAAGTAGGTATTTGTTTAACCTATTTTGAGGAGCAATCAGCTGGATGAGAAAAAGACAGTTTGTAGTGGCTCTTTCAATTACAGAGGTTGAATACATGGTAACCACTCATGCAAGAAAGGAATAAGTTTGGTTGCAAATATTATGTTCAAGTATGGGGTTGGTACATCGAGCTATAAGGATAGACTGTGAAATCTAAAGTGAAATTTTCTTGGAAAAGAACCGTGCTTATCATTCAAAGACAAAGCACATTGATGTTCAGTGTCACTTTGTGAGGGATATGGTTGAGGACAAAAATGTGTTGCTGGTAAAGGTGGAAACTTTGAAGAATGTTACAGATTCACTGACAAAGTTTGTGAGCACTGAGAAGTTTTCTTGGTGTATAGAAACAATGGGCATTGCAGAGCTGGAAAAATGACTAAGATCTCTTGTGACGACCTATGTGGAAAATAAAACAACAAGTGGGAGAATGTTGGGTGTGTCAAAGACATGCATGATATGCAAAAATCATGAAAGAGATAAGCGTGAGATTCTTTATTACTCACAATGATACATATTTATCATACATTTGGGGTGATCGTTGGATTCACATTCCAATGTCTCTTGGAATCCCTAAGTCTCTTGAGCTTCCACACTAACCCAAGAAGGATTAGCTGTCCAACATTCCCCCCCTTAATCTGAAGGGGTATGTGTGAGTTCAAGAAGAGAGTTGTAATACAAAATGTGAAAAAATATGCATGGAAGCACTAGGTTGAATGAGCCTGTTAGGTCCCTATATTCCTAGTATAGTCCCTTATTATTGTTAGTGTAACCCCCTTATTGTTATTATTTTACCCTTGTAACCCCCATCTTGTTATTATTGTGCCCTTAAATTATTATTGTTAGGTCGGCTAGGATTACATTGTGGCCCCACTAGGATTACATTTTGGCCCCATGGACTCCTACATATAGAAAGGAGGTTTTGTAATTTGATTCATCCAAGAATTGTTCATTCATGTAATGTATTGGAGGTTTCCCCCTCGAAGTGGCTTATTTCTAAGGCGTTGATATCTCTTTTCCTCTCTTTTTGGAGCTATTTTCACAACATTTGGTATCAGAGCTTTGGATTCTAGGGTTTCGTTGCTCTAAACAGGTCATCGTGGAATTTTCACTATAACGTTTTTTCTACGAAGGTTCAGAATCTGAATTTTTTATGGTGCGAAGATGAAATCCTGAGGAAAATCCTCAAAAAATTTCAGAGCTTGGTTCGCAATATTTTCGGAGATATGATCTGTGGAAGGTAGTGCTTTTTTAGGCTCCCGAATTTCATCTCAAAGAGGTGATCGTGGGAAAAGATTCATAAGTCTCTCTCTGAGCATCGGATTGGAGTGCCGTAAAAATTTGTTACAAGTAAATGGACTTTAGTTTCTTGGCTATAAATTTTAGAGCCTAAGGACGAAACAGTGACATGTGGCAAGTCGTACAAGTTCGCTCTACTGAACCAGTCCAAAATTGGGTCCTTGTGGGAGATTGGACATAACTTTGTCTTGAAGAATCCAAATCAGATCAAACCCGTAGCATTTGAAAGAAGCTTCAGAGGGCTACTGCAGTGCTTAATTTCAGATATTGAAGATCTGCAATTACAGAGATAATTCAATTTCAATATCGAGCTCCTCAAAAGCAAGTAAAAGGTGTGTATTTATTTATTTATTTATTTTTTTAATTTTATTTTATTTTTTTTTTCTTTTCCGAATTGCATAAGTCTTGTTTGAAGAATCAAGTTGAATTGATTCCAAGGGCATATTGTATAATAGATATCAGTATTGGATTCTAAAATGGCCCCTAAAAATAATTCAACTCCCATTAAGCCTTTATAAGTCTCTACTATGACTCATGAAGACGAAGAATGGCAACATGACATATCAAAATTACAAGAGCAAGTGGAACAAATTTCGCTCTCGCAAAGAACAACAAAAAATGAAATGGAAGTTTTGAAGAAAGGCGTGGAAACTAAGATGGATGGTTTGAAGAAAGGCGTGGAAGCTAAGATGAATGGTTTGGAAGCTAAGATGGATGGCATGGAAGTGGGCATGGAAGCTAAGATCGATGAAAAATTGAAATACAACATGGAAAACATGAAGAAGGATCTAAAAGTAGACATCGAAGGTTTGGCAAAGTTGATACAAGAAATGTTTCCTAATGGTGAAAAGATAGTAGAGGAAACTCACGATGAGAACAAAATAAATGTTAATCATGATTTCATAAACTCTACAGTTGAAGGGAAGAACCACCATATTCCAAAAATGGATATGAGGAAGTTTGATGGAAAGGATCCTGTAACATGGATACTACAGATGGAGCAATATTTTGATCTCCATAATGTGCAAAACACACAAAAGGTACGCATTGCAACTTTACATTTAGAACCAAATACATTTGTATGGTATCGATGGCTTTGCTCCCATAAAAAAATTGTCACGTCAATTTTTAAGGAGGAAATGATAGCACATTATAACACTGTTACCGATGAAATAGGTAACCTGACCTCAAAATGGGAACTATAGCCCAAAAAGACTCAAAAAACATGAAAAAACACCCCCAAAACAAAAAAAAGTGTATTCTAGAACGCACTTGGTTTTTTTTGAAGGTCAAATTTCAACATTTTATAAAATTATGCTAAAAACAAAATTGTTTCTTGAAAAAAGGATTGAAAAAACACCCTCAAAACAAAACCAGTTGATGTTGGAATAACAAAAAAAAAATTGTGTCATATTTTTGACATTTTAAAAAATAGAAATAACATTTTTTAATTTTTAAAATTCAAACATTAAAAAAAAACCTAAAATTTAAGAAAAAAATAAATTTAAAAAATTAAAACATTTTAAAGTTTAAAGTTTAAAAATATATAGGAATAAAAAAATAAAAATAAAAACAAAATAAAAATTTTAATTCAAACATTAAAAAAAAACCTAAAATTTAAGAAAAAATAAAAATAAAAAAATTAAAGATTAAAATTTCAAAATATATAGAAATAAAAAAATAAAAATATCAAATTAAAAAAAAGTTAAAAAAAGAAAGAAATTATAAAAAAATAAATATAGAAATTAAATTTAAAAAAGAAAAAGAAAATGTTTATTAAAAATAAAAAATAAAAAAAATTAAAGAAATATATTAAATTCTAATAAATTTAAAACTTTAAATTTAAAAAAAAATAAAAAAATACATTATTTAAATTAAAAGTAAAAAAAGAAAAATTAATTAAAAATAAAAAATGAAAAAGAAAATACAATAAAAATATTAAATTAAAAAAAAATATATATTAAAAAAACAAATAAATTTTAAAAAATAAATTAAATTTAAATTATAAAAAATAATATATATATATATATATATATATATATATATATATATATATATATGTATATATATATATATATATATATATATATATATATATATATATATATATATATATATATATATAAACTTAAATTAAAAATATATATATTAGATTTTATTAAATTTTAAAAAAAAATGTTAATATTAAAATAACAAATTAAATTAAAAAAAGAAAAATATTAAATTTTAATAAATAAATGAATAAACAAATAAATTTTGAAATAAAAAATAAATTTTAAATATAAAGAAAAAAAAAAACATTGTTAAAAAACTTTAACAATCAATTAAAAATGAAAAATTTAAAAAAAAAATTTAAAAAATAAATATTAAATAAAAAATCAAATAAAAAACAAATTAATTTGAAAATATTAAGTTTAATTAAAAAAAAAAAAATCTAATTTTAAATACACAGTTTTAATTGAAATTAAAAAAATATAAAAATTTTATATAATTAAAAAAATAATAATAAAAAAATTTAAAATTAAAAAAAAATATATTAAATTCAAATAAATTTAAAAAAATACAAAATTTATTAAATTTTAAAAAATTAAATGAAAAAACTAAACCGAAAATTTAATAATAAAAAAAAAAAATGAAAATTAAAAAAAAAAAAATCAATTAAATAAAAAAAAAATACAGAATTTAATAAATATTATTAACAAAATTTAGGAAAAACAAAAATTAAAAACAAAAAAATGAATAAAATAAAAAATAAAATAAAATAAAAAACAAAAAAAATTAAAACAAATTAAATTTCAAATATAAAAATTAAATTCAAAAAAAATAATTTTAAATTGTTTGAATTTAAAAAAAAAAAATTAAATTAAATTAAAAATATATATATAAAAAATTTAAAAAAAATTAAAAAAAAAAAGAATTTTTTGATTGTGTTGGCGCGCCAATCGACCTTCCGCCCAAGTGGCGACGGAGGCCGGCCGCTGGGCAGGCGGGGGCTGCATGCGCCGGTCGCTGGGCGGGCGGGGAGGCCGATTGGCGGCGCCACCACGATCAAAAAATTCTTTTTTTTTTAATTTTTAATATTTTTTTTTGTTTAGTTTGATTTTTTTTTTTAATTCAAAAAATATAAAATTACTTTCTTTTTTAATTCAAATTTTTTATTTTAAATTTAATTTGTTTTAATTTTTTTGTTTTTTTTGTTTTTTTTTTAATTTGTTTTTAAATTTAATATTTTAGATTAATTATTTTTTAAAATTTAAAATTTATTTATTAAATTTATTAAATTTTAATTTAATTTAATTTTTTTTTAATCTTTTAATTATTTAGTTTTTCATTTTTAAAATTTATAAATTGTTTCATTTAAAAAAAAAGTAGTAAATTTATGGATATTTATTTTTTAATTATTTGCACGTGGTTTTTTTTGTTTTTTTTCTTTTCAATTTTAAATTTTGTTTTTTTTTTTTTTTTTAATTTAAATTTTTAAATTTAAATTTTTCTTTTTTGTATTTTATTTTTTTGATGTAAATTTTAATTTTGTAATTTAAATTATTTTTAAATTTTCTATTTAATTTTTTTTTTTTTTTTTAATTATATGGATTTTTTTAATAACTTAGGAAAAAATGTTTTTGATGTTTTTTTTAAATTTTTTTTTTTTTTTTTTGTTAATTTTTGTTTTTTTTTCTTTAAATTATGTGTATTTTTTTTTTCAAATTTTGTCATTTCTTTTGATATAATTTTCGAATATTTTTGTTTTTTTTTTGTTTTATTTATTTATTTTTGTTTTTTGTTTTTTATTTTTTTAACATTTTTGTTGGTTTTTTTATTTTTTTATATATATATATATATATATATATATATATATATATATATATAAGTTTTGTGTTTTATTACGAACATGAAAATCACCACTCTAAAAAAAAAGGTTGATGCTGCTTTAATACGTTTCAAAATTAGCATGAAAATCACCGCTCTAAAAACAAAAGTTGATGTTGCATCAATACATTTCAAAATTAGCATGAAAATCACTAACATTTAAAAAAAAATATTCATACTTCATAAATAAAAATATTAGAGTGTCAAAAATGTGCACAAAAAAAAAGGGGTGATTCTGCATCACCACTTTTCAAAATCGGGTGCTTTTTATGCTACCAAAAAAAAGTAGGTAACAATGTAGTTACCTATTTCATCGGTAACAGTGTTATTATGAGGATACAAAGAGAAACACCTTCTTTAGCCAATTGATAAATCTCAAACAAAAGGGTTTAATGGGGGAGCACATTGAGGACTTCCAAAAATTGAATATAAGGGTAACTGATATTCCAGAGGAACACAGGATTGATCTCTTCATAGGTACTTTAAAGGATAACATCCAACATGAAGTTCGTGTTTTGGAACCTAATTCATTGGAGAAGACATTCAGGTTGGCAAGAAAAATTGAATGTAAAATTATGGCGACAAGGAAACCTACCACTCACTTCTATAAAGAGGGAAGTGTTGCTACTCCTAGATTTCCACAACCTACAAGGTTGACACCACAACAATTGGAAGAAAAAAAAGAAAAAGGGCTTTGCTATAGTTGTGATAGCAAATACACTAAAGGTCATAAGTGTGCTGAGAAGAAATTATTTTACATAGATTGTGAAGAGGAAGAATAAAATGAACAAGAAGAGGAAATACACCAGGAACCAACCCAAGAATCGGAAGAAATGAGTCCGACCATATCGTGTAATGCATTGGCAGGAATTACCACTCCTCAAACTCTCAAGATAGAAGGTCATATCAAGAAGAAAAAGGTAATAGTGTTGATTGATTCAGGTAGTACCCATAATTTTATTCATTGTAAGGTAGCCAAGGAATTGAATTGTTTCCTATACCCAGCACTAGAATGTCAAGTGATGGTTGTAAATGGAGGAACTATAAATTGCTCTGGAAAAAGCCATAATATCAAGCTAACCATGGGGGAATATGTATTGAATAGTCCAATGCTTTCCATTCCTATGGGAGGTGTTGATGTTGTACTAGGAGTACAATGGTTACAATCTTTGGGGACGGTAGCCTTTAATTTTCAAGAACTTTTCTTGATATTTTTTTCAGAAGGAAAGGAAGTTGAATTACGAGGTATTGCAGGGAAGCCGGGAAAGATAATAAGCTCTAATGTCATGACAAAGCTTCTAAAGAAAGAACAATGAGGCATAATTGCACAATTATGCTCACTAGAAATTCCAGCATCAAAATCATCTATTTCTGCAGATCTCCAAAAATTATTGGACAATCATTCCAAGGTTTTTGAAACTCCAAAAGGACTCCCACCTATTCGTGATCATGATCATGCTATTCATTTGATTCCAGGAAGTGTTCCTCCAAACATCAGGCCTTATAGATATCCTTATGTCCAAAAGAGCGAAATTGAACGTATGATTGCATAAATGTTAGAGGTGGGTATAATTCAACCTAGTCAAAGTTCTTTCTCTGCTCCTGTAGTATTGGTACACAAGAAGGATGGATCATGACGCATGTGTTCAGATTATAGGGAGTTCAATAAGCTCACCATTAAAGATAAATTTTCCATTCCTGTGATTGTTGAATTATTGGATGAATTACATGGAGCAATTTATTTTACCAAATTGGATCTTCGTTCAGGGTATCATCAAATTAGAATGAAGACTGAAGATATTCCGAAAAACAGCATTTCGAACTCATGAGGGTCATTATGAATTTTTGGTCATGCCTTTTGGCCTTACTAATGCACCTTCTACATTTCAAGCATTGATGAATTCCATTTTCAAACCCTTCCTTAGAAATTTTGTGCTAGTATTTTTTGATGATATACTAATCTACAGCAGGTCTTGGAAGGATCATGTTCAACATATTGACATGGTGCTCAAAATATTACAGGGTAAACAATTATATGCAAAAACATCCAAATGTTTCTTTGGAGTACAAGAGGTGGAATATCTGGGTCATATTGTATCTCACGAGGGTGTTAAGGTAGACCCCAACAAAATTAAAGCCATTAAGGAATGGAAATTCCCCACAACCGTAAAGCAGTTGCAAGGATTTCTCGGGTTAACAGGGTATTATCGAAAGTTTGTTAAGAATTATGGGAGAATAGAAGCACCTCTAACAACATTATTGAAGAAAGATGCATTTTCATGGACTCCTGAAGCAACTAAGGCCTTTCAACATCTTAAAGAGGCAATGTGCCTAGCACCGGTCTTAGCTACGCCAGACTTCAAAAAAACCTTTATTGTGGAATGTGATGCCTCAGGAAATGGAATTGGTGCTATTTTAATGCAGGAAGGAAGACCCATTGCTTTTGAAAGTTGTCCAATCAAAGGAAAGTATTTACAGAAACCTATTTATGAGAAGGAAATGTTAGCAATACTGCATGCACTAAAGAAATGGAGAACTTACCTAATGGGAAGACACTTCAAGGTAAAAACTGATCATGATAGTCTTAAACATTTTTTGGAACAAAGACTATCTTCAGAAGAGCAACAAAAATGGGTCACAAAGATGTTGGGTTATGACTTTGAAATAATATACAAAAAAGGGAAGCTAAATGTTGTTGCAGATGCACTCTCAAGAAAGAATGAAGAGGTGTTAGCATTTCTTTGTGCCATTTCTATTATCCAACCAGATTGGATAACCAAAGCAAGAGATGAATGGAAGAAGGATGAAGACGTGTGGACACTCATTCAAAAGTTGCAACAAGATCTTAGTACATCTGATACATTTAGTTGGAAAAATGATTCCTTATGGTACAAATATCGCTTATATCTTTGTAATAATTCCCAACTAAAACAAAAGATTCTTTTGGAATTGCACACTTCTCCTTAAGGAGGACACTCAAGATTTTTAAAAACTTACCACAGGGTGAAGAAAGAATTTTTTTGGGATGGCCTTAAATTTGATATTCAAAATTTTGTGGCGGAATGTTTGGTTTGCCAGCAGAATAAATTTGAGACAATTAAGACCCTGGGTCTTCTACAATCTTTATCCATTCCAAGTCAACGTTGGGAGGAGATTTCAATGGATTTTATCACAAGTTTACCTAAGTCCGAAGGAAAGAGTGTCATCATGGTGGTAGTTGATAGAATTACCAAGTATGCACACTTTTGTGCATTATCTCATCCATTTAAAGCAAGTACAGTTGCTACTACATTTATGGACATAGTTCAAAAGCTACATGGAAACCCAAGGGTTATTGTGAGCGACAGAGATCCCATTTTTACTGGAAATTTTTGGACGGAGTTATTTTCTTGTTTGGGTACTCAATTAGCTCATAGCTCATCTTATCATCCTCAATCCGATGGTCAAACCGAGATAGTAAATAAATGTTTGGAAGGATATCTTCGTTGTTTTGTATCTGATAAACAAACACAATGGGTCAAGTGGTTACCTCTTGCTGAATGGTGGTATAACACTTCCTTCCATACTGGAGCAAAAATGACCCCATTTATGGCACTTTATGGATATCATCCACCATCCATCACATCATCTTTAAGAGAAAATTCGAAGGTTCAAGCAGTGGAAGATCACATCGAGCATCAACAAGAAGTTCTCCAACTCTTAAAGGACAACCCGAATTTGGCACAAAATCGAATGAAACAACAGGTAGATCAACATCGCAGTGAGAGAAGTTTTGATGTAGGAGACTGGGTATTTTTACGGCTACAACCATACAAACAAATGTCCCTCAAGCAAGCTAAGAAGGATAATAAATTATCACCAAAGTACTATGGTCCTTACAAGGTGTTGCAAAATATTGGTACTGTGGCATACAAATTGGAGCTTCCTGCTTCTTCGCGAGTACATCCAGTTTTCCATGTTTCATGCTTAAAGAAGGTTATAGGTGAAAATCTTCCAGTTCAAACAATATTTCCAGAACTTGATGAGGAAGGAAAAATCATATTGGAACCGGAAGCGGTCACGGAAACAAGAACTCGACAACTACGGAATCGATCAATTTCATAGTATCTCATCAAGTGGAAGAACTTACCCACTGAAGATTCTACATGGGAGGATGAGAATTTTATACAGAAGCACCCAGAGCTACTCAAGCATTGAGGACAACACTTTTTTTGAAGGAGAGGGGCATGTTAGGTCCCTATATTACTAGTATAGTTCTTTATTATTGTTAGTGTAACCCCCTTATTGTTATTATTGTACCCTTGTAACCCCCATATTGTTATTATTGTGCCTTTAAATTATTATTGTTAGGTCGGCTAGGATTACATTGTGGCCCCACTAGGATTACATTTTGGCCCCATGGACTCCTATATATAGAAAGGAGGTTTTGTAATTTGAATCATCCAAGAATTGTTCATTCATGTAATGTATTGGAGGTTGCCCCCTCGAAGTGGCTTATTTCTAAGGCGTTGATATCTCTTTTCTTCTCTTTTTGGAGCTGGTTTCACAACAGAGCCCTCTCAAAATGTTGGCATAAGGAGGTGGTTTAAGGATGAACACCAACACTAGAATGCTTAGTGTAGTTCCCAAACTCTTCCAAATATGGAAAGAAGCTGAGGTCTTCTGCTAGAGGAAGTTCTCCTAATGTTTTGAAGATGGATACCTTCAACCTAGAAGAAGGGTTGTATACAACCTGCGGTGGTTTAAGGATTACCACCAACTTTGGAATGCTTAATGCATTTACCAAAACTCCTCCAAAACTGGAAAGAAGATGAAGTATTTTGCTAGAGGAAGTGTCCCCAATTGTTTTAAGAGGAAGAAACTCAACGTCACATAGATGGTTTAAGGCTGACCACCAACCAAAGGCATTCTCATGGGTATCTGCGTCTCTTGCTACAACTCTGAATCTGGAATGATAGGTTGTGGCTCAGGCTCGCTTGAAATTATGTGTCTCTTCCTACAACTCTGAATCTGGAATGGCAGGTTGTGGCTCAGGCTCACTTGAACTTCTGTGTCTTTAGATACAACTCTGAATCTGGAATGACAGGTTGTGGCTTAGGTTTGCTTGATGTGGCTTTGAAGCTTGTAGATGAACATCATTTCTCCCCTGTCATATACAAGGTGGTATTATGGGGAAAACTCAACTGCAAGACTGTTCAATACTCTAGAACAAGTTCTGACATGTGACTGAAACATCTTCTTGGATGTTGATGCCCATTCCCAAGAAGCGATCCATCCAAGATGAATATTTGTTCTTGTAGGAGGCTTGTTTCTAAAGCATCTATGTGAAGAATGAGTGTGCTGACCACATTGCTTGCATGGGTGAAGATCAAAACATTGATTTTTCACATGGCCAACTCAATCAAAGTGTTGGAATTTTACAGTTTGTTGTTGTTATTGTGGAAGAGGAGAAGAATCTAGAACAACTTGCTATTCATCAGTATTTTTTTTGCCTTTGTAGATGACTAAATGTCTATCCTAGATTTCTAGAAACAAAATTCATAAACATTGTGAGTTCTAGAAATCTCACTGCCTTCATTATCCTTAGAGAAATTGTTCACTATTCTACTATTTTTTCATTCCATGGTCAACCTACCACTTCTAAAAAACACCTCATAGGCTTATGCAACTCATCTACATCCTATTTTTCCCACCTATAACCTCATCACTCTGTTTTTTCCTTGCCCATAACTCCATTTTCCACCTAGGTTTTCCTACAAGCTTAACGCATGCCCATGATCCCCAAGTCCCTCAAGCATTGATGGTCCCTAAACTATCTCTATAGACTCTTTAGATAAATCAAGTACATTGTATTTTGGATCTTCAATACACCACTTTTTCAATACTCTGTTTTTACACTTGAAGATTCCAAACCAATTTTCAGTCAAAGAGAGGTCAAAGAATCCCCACTAGGTCAATTAGGGGTTCATGTTTTTCAAGGTCATCATCTCCAAAAAGACTACAATTCAGCTTCAAAAGTCTGCACATAAGGTAATGGGCTATCTTGACACTTTTTCAGAAGTAATAAGAGGCCAACCAATAGAATAAATTGGTAAGGTATGAGGTTTTCTACTCAATGATGGCATCTTGCAGCAAGGGAGACAAGAAAACTAGGGTTTTTGAAGGAAAATTTTCTTGGTTTCACGACCTCCATGATTAAATCATCAACAAGGCTTGTATCTTGATACTCTTACACCTCCTCCTATCCTTAATATACCTTCACAAACACTCCCCATCACTCCTATCCTCAAAATCATCATTTTTCTACAATCTAGTCTATTGCCACAATTTGACACTTTTTGAGGCTAGGCATTTGTTTTGACCTTTTGGACCCTTTCCCCTCACTCAATTCTTGAAATTCCACTTTATCCTAATCCCTAACATCTATCCCTATCCCCAAAAATTTACCCAAGAATTTAGACAACCCTTAACCCCTTCATTCCCCTCCCTCTGCAAGGTGGTCCCAAATCCCCTACACCAAACACTAATTTCCTCTTCCAACTAAGCTATGGTTTGATATAAAAAGGAGGCACAAGAGAAAATGATTCATTTTATAGATCATGTAAGCAATAATAATTCTATACCATATCATAAACATGATGCCTCCATCATTTTCCAAGAATTCATTCCAAGAGACAAGCCATGTGTCACACCTAGAGACTAATTTTTCTTCAAATTGTGTTTCTGACCAAACAGATATGCATTTGGAAAAAGTGAGAGATTTGTTTTTCCATCATAGGGCCAAGAATAAACACCTCCTTCATTTTTTACACAGGTATCATGGTTTGAGATCAATGTCAAAAATACAGGTGTCACGGGAGAAATTTTGCACTTTTGGAATGACCTTGGGAAAATTAGTTTCTCTCACAGCTGGAGAGTCCAAATGACTTGATTAATGAGTCAAATGAAAAATATAATTCAATATATTTCCAATTAGCTATCATGAGCTCAATTTTGAATTGAGGAAGTCATCCAAAAGTGGTATGCACCAGCACTCTTCATTTCTGCACCAGCATTCAGGACTTTTTGACCAGTCTTGGGAAAATCAACTTTTGGCTAGGAAAATAAAATCCAAACAGGAAAAAAAATGTATATTTGGATAGTAGACAAGTAAATATTTCCAACGATCTATCACGAACCTCATTCTGACACCAGAAAGGCATCCAAATACCCTCTGCAAAATGGCGTTGTGCACAAGAGAAGTTTTTATGTTTTTGAAATTTTGAGGCCCTAGGAACACAACACCCTAGGCGCTACGCACAAATTTGGTGCATCTTCAGCTCTCAAAGTTTAAATTTTTGGATTTTCACATCACCAATAGTCTACCCACAAAATTTCAGATCAATTGGAGCATTTTGACCCCCACAAAAGGTCAAAACACACCCAAAACTTGACCTTTCTACCTCCTTTTCAGACTAGGTGTTGCGCATAGAGAAGTGTTGGGAGATTTCATTTTTGAGCAGGTAAATGGAATTCATTCAGCACAAATCAAGAATTTTTTGAAATTAGACTCATCAATATTTCAAATGAGCTATCACGGAGAAAAATCCGACACCGGGAAGGAGGCCAAAACTGGACTGCAATTACACCTATTTTCTGATATTTTGGCGCTACGCACAGAGGACCAAAAGTGCAAAAGTGAAAAAAACACACAAATTGCTGGAAAAATGATTTTTTAATATTTTATTGGGCTAATTACTCCAGATTTGATTGAGGAGTTATGTTATGATATTTTTCATTTATTAGCTTAGATATTATGCGTCTTGGGCCTTGCATGGTCATTAAGCACATTTATGACATTTATGACTAAATTAGGGTTTCTTGAAGCCTCTTATAGTTTCCACCTCTTCATTTGCTCCATAAATAGAACATGAGGCTCTTATGTATTGTGTTGGACTTTCATGACTTATTCTCAAGTAATACATAGTCTCTTAGATTTTTGAGAAGAATTTGATGTCTTGGAGCTCATGCATGCCCTGATTTTCTTGTTGATGGAGGAGGACTAGTTGCAGGATCCATGAGTCTGGTTGGTGGTGAAGTGTTTCTTTTTGTTTACGTTTTCTAGTTTACCGTTGTGTTTCCATCTTTCTCTGTTGCAGTAGGACAAATAATTTAGACTAAGACATGTTTCTTGATGGCACCTTAGGTCTGTTTGTTCTTCACTGCCTTAATGTTTTCTTCTCCTTCGATATGTTAGAGAATTCATCTTTTTCTCTCTAAGGATTTCCTAAGCTTGTCTATTTCTTGAATGGTTTAGATCAGTTGGTATCAAGCATTATTTATGGCTAGCCCTGCATATTTGTTGCCACTAAAAACTATGTTCTTGGATTCATCTCTTTAAAGCACCATTACCTAGGTTTGTCAAAGAAGTTTGTTTCAATCATGCTCTTTGTATTTGCTTAGCTAATTGTTTCAAAGAACCTTCATGGATATAATCTTAGATATTCAGAGTTTCTCTCCTTCTATTATTATATTTATTTTTGCATCTTTAATGTTTTATGTTCTTGATAATGAAATCCATGAAAGTTGAATAAGTTTCTTGCCTTTCTTTGTTTCATTTGAACGTTTTGTCTTGGATAAATTATCTGCTTTAAGTCTGAATCAAAGAGTGTAGGGCTTCCTCTGCCTTTGATTTCTTCTCTATGCTTATGATTCTTCTAACTCCCTTAGTTGAAAGTATATGATAAATAATTCTTTACTGCTCTTTTTCAAACTTTGTTTCTCAAAATTAATGTCCATCTCATGATCCGTCAAACCTCAAAAATCCACCAACCAAGCTAGATTTTCCCTACAATACTCTCTAATCCATTGATGAACCTATCATGACCTTGTTAGACTCCATTTCCCAATGACTTGAAGTTTTCCTTGTTTCTATCTAGTCTTTCTAAGCATCATACCCAACCAAACACAATAAAAAAACCCAAATATTTCATAACTAGCCTAAAATGAACCCTAATCAGCAAAAAAGTTCACATATTTGCACCTAAAAGAGAGATCCCTCTCTGAATCCAGGAAGGCTAGGTCCTTGGATTCCAAAGCTTGGTTTGATGTTACCCCTGTCCATTTTTATCTCAATCAATCTAGAAAATTATGGGGATCTAACATAATGGCAATCACAGTGGGACCTTCCAAGTAAATTGCATCTTAGACATCCTTAAGTCCTCAGAAAACCCACAAAAATCCTTAGATTGGTATTCAGCTGCTGATGGTGGAAAAAAACCTACCTTAAAATATTTGAAATCATCCACCTAGCGACTCCACAACTCTCAATAGACCTAAAGACTCCACTAGAGGAAGAACCTGAAACATGACCAATCATCCTGGAAAGAAAGAGCATTCAGGCCTAAGTTGGATTCAAGAAATTATTGTTTTTATCTATCACTATGTTCTATCCTACTTTAAGCCTGATCAAGAATACATTGATGAGATCTACATTTATCATTGGAAAGATCTCAAGCCTTGAAAATCTAAGCCTCAAATTTTAGACCATGAGAAGCCTTATACACCTGTGCTTACCCCAGATTCACCTGTGGAAGATCTAGTGAAACATGAGCCTCATGCTACCTTTCCTCCTCTTGTTGAAACCTCGAACAGTCATAAATCTATTTTTACACTACCTATACCCACAAAGGTCCCAGAAAAATACAAGCCTCTGATTTTACCTCCTATCTTCCAAGCCCTCCCTACAAATCTTGCAAATAAAATACCCAGATTTGACGAAGAAAGTTCAAAAGTCACCGCTGAGGAACACATTCAAAATCTTGAGAATTTACTTGACCTTTTTGAAATAGAAGAAGATGATGTGCATATTAGAATGTTTGCCTTATCATATTACAAGGAAAAATTAAGAGTTGGTTTAAGGATCTTCCAGCTACAAGCATTATCAATTTTCATCAATTCACTCAAGTCTTCTAGATAGGTGGGTGATCATGGGAAATGAAGTTCTCATCATAGAGGAATACAAGAATATAAAAATACAACCAGGGGAGACAGTACAAGACTTTTCAGCCAGGTTCAATAAGGTATACAATGAAATACCTACTAAGATAAAGCCAACTTCGGGGTGGGCTCTCTTGCACTACCCAAGGACTTTTGACCCAGAGATGGAATTCCAGATAAGAGAAAAAGACCCTTCAAACCTGGAAGAAATGCAGAATATGGAAATTAATGTGGAGTTCAACATACTGGAAAGAGAGGAAAAGTTAGAAGAAATAAGGAAGGACAAAGCAGCTCAAAAGAAATTGGCTTCTTCAGAGGTAAAGCTAGAGGTGTTGACAGATACAATCAACAAAATGATGCATATGCTTGGAAGGAAAGAGGAAGAATACAAGGTTGAGTTTGGTGCTGATTATTCAAAGTAGTCAGTACCATTTTCTTGGGAAGAACCAAATCAGTCATTTCAATGCAAAGATAGCTATCAAAACATACTGGCTGACCAAGGTTGCAAAGAAGAAGATGCGGAAAGTTGTCAAGTAAGTACTATATCCCTTCCTACATCTTGTGCTTCACTATTAAGAGAGTATTACAAGAAAATTGAAAATAGAAACAAGGTAGAATAATATAAAGAATCAGTAAGGGAGGAAATGGATAATACAAACCCTTTTTCAAATCCAGAAGTTCTCCCCTCAAATCATCTTGGTATGAATTTTTGGATTAGAAAAACAGAAATGGAAGATGAGCCAGCACCTCTTGAGTCCCTACCCATATGCTTCGAGTCATTTCAGATTGCTAAAGGAGAAGTTATTGCCCATGAACAATCTCCTTTTCATATGATGGAACAATCTGCTGATCAAGTGTGCATAATGGATGGCATTCCTCCTATGAATAAGATGCCCAAATATGATCAATATGATGATGATTATGTTCTCCAAACTCAAGCCAACACTACCAAAAAATCAATGATTAGTTTGTGGGACAAAGACAGTCATTTTCAACAGCTTAAAAATAGTGATCAACAAATACCACTCATCTATGACAATGAAGAAGAAAGTGCAGAAATTTTGGGAGAAAGGGAAGGATCTTTACCTCTTTGTTGTGCTTCTTTTTAGTTCATCAAAGACAACCTTAATGCAATCAGAATTCAGCAATCTTTGGGTATTGATTTAACAACAAAGAACACATTCAGCCCTAATGTCCAACCTTCACAAGTCTAGAAAGAGAAAAACTATAGCTCTTTTCAATTAGTTTTTCTAGAGGACAACATGACAATATATGATGAGTTTGAAAATACAGATGATCATGAGGAAGAGAAGGGGTTTCTTTCCCAAAAGAGTCCCAAGCATAGCCAAGTGGAAGAAGGAGTAGTCCTGTATGAAGCTTATGTCTCAAATCCTCTAGATCAGGTATTATTCCAAGATCCATTTGTTGTTTTCCTTGAGAAATCTAAAGGAGAAGTGTGTTCTACCAAGAACGGTCTGTTGCAAAGTGTGAGGAAAATTTTAGGCACTACTGTTCGAAAACAAGTAAGGTGGAATTGGCCTTTTTATTTCTTCAACACTCTCAAAGAGCTGAAACAAAATCCCTCATGGAATTATCTGCTTGATTGGATATGTTGGAAAAGATGTTTCACCAAATGAATGTATATTATGTATAGGTTAGATTAGGATAGATAGATAGATATGCAAAAAAAACTCAACCTTGTGAGCATCTTTTTAGTTCTAGATTGTTTGGAAAAAATGAAAAAAAACACAAAAACAAAGAAAGGTAGAAAAAGAGGGCAGATTTGAAAAGTGGTACAACCCCATACCCAAAAAATAGTGATGTTGAAAGTGTGCAAGCCTAAACGCCACTACTTGTGCCAAAAAGTCTTGTTCATTCATCTAGCCTAATCATGGCTGAACTTGTTTTCAATTTATTTCCGATAAGTTAGTGAAAGAGAGCTTCTCAAATCATTCAAACTTGACTTGTAAAAAAGGGATAGATTAGGGAATGAAAGACATTGGTTCCACATGCTCAAAATAGAACCAAAGAGGAAGATGAGGATGCATAACAAATGATAGATCCCAGCCCTTATCTTTCTATTTTTACTTTTATGAAAAATAATGTTTGTGTGAAGCTTGTTCTTATGCCACAACTCATGGTAAGTCAGATTGCCTAATCCTGATTTAAACCATGCTTTCGATTTCATGTTTATAGCTTAGAGAATGAAGTTTTTCAAATAGCTTAATCTTGAAAAATGATTAGACTAGGTAGAGAATAAGAGAGTTCATTAGCCTAATATGAACTCTTGGAAGAAATAAGGGTACAATTATATAGTTTGATTTGTGTTTTCAAAAATAAAAATGTCGAGGTTTTGCAAATCCAAGTGCACCCAAGTGAAGAAAAATTGTTAGGCCAAGTAAGATGGGTAGGTAGGAAAGAGATTGAAGCAAACATGTCTTTTCATATTGTGAGATCATAGCTTCAAAAGAACATCAGAAAATGAAGAAATAAAGATCTGCAAAGTGAAAGTAAGGCACTGGTCTTCAAAGCTCATAGATCTGAACTCTGAGGTTATGGACACCTCCTGAAAAGGAGCTGCCCTCCCCAAGTGGAGCCACTATTAGTCATCAATAATATTTTTGCCTTTGTAGATGACTAAATGTCTATCCTATATTTCTAGAAACAAAATTCATGAACATTGTGAGTTCTAGAAATCTCACTACCTTCATTATCCTTAGAGCAATTTTTCACTATTCTACTATTTTTTCATTCCATGGTCAACCTACCACTTCTAAAAAACACCTCATAGGCTTATGCCACTCATATACATCCTATTTTTCCCACATATAACCTCATCACTCTATTTTTGCCTTGCCCATAACTCCATTTGCCACCTAGGGTTTCCTACAAGCTTAACTCATGCCCATGATCCCTAAGTCCCTGAAGCATTGATGGTCCCTAAACTATCTCTATAGACTCTTTAGATAAATCAAGTACATTGTATTTTGGATCTTCAATATACCACTTTTTCAATACTTTGTTTTTACACTTGAAGATTCCAAACCAATTTTCAGTCAAAGAGAGGTCAATGAATCCCCACTAGGTCAATTGGGGTTTCATGTTTTTCAAGTTCATCATCTCCAAAAAGACTACCATTCAGCTTCAAAAGTCTACACAGAAGGTAATGGGCTATCTTGACACTTTTGCAGAAGTAATAAGAGGCCAACCAGCAAAAGAAATTGGTAAGGTGAGAGGTTTTCTACTCAATGATGGCATCTTGCAGCAAGGGAGACAAGAAAACTAGGGTTTTTGAAGGCAAATTTTCTTGATTTCACGACCTCCATGATTAAATCATCAACAAGGCTTGTATCTTGATACCAAGGAAAATTTTAAGGATGGAAGTTTATCTTAAAGTTTATAAACTTGACGAATCTTACTAGTCCCCAATATGTCAATTGTAAAAGGTTTAATGATATTTTTGTAAAAATATTTAGGTTTTTAATTATTTTATATTAGTATATATAAAATTTGGCAATTTTTAGGGTAAAATAATTTTATACTATAAAATTGGGGCGAATTAGTTTCCAAATAAATGGAAAATGGCGAATATTTTTTTTGGAAAAAGCATGGAAAATTAGCCCACTTGCGAATATTAGCCCCTAAAATTTTCCCTGCTTGATACTCTTACACCTCCTCCTATCCTTAATATACCTTCACAAACACTCCCCATCACTCCTATCCCTCAAAATCATCATTTTTCTACAATCTAGTCTATTGCCACAATTTGACACTTTTTGAGACTAGGCCTGTGTTTTGACCTTTTGGACCCCTTACCCTCACTCAATTCTTGAAATTCCACTTTCCCCTACTCCATAACATCTATCCCTATCCCCTAAAATTTCCCCAAGAATTTAGACAACCCTTAACCCCTTCATTCCCCTCCCTCTGCAAGGCGATCCTAAATCCCCTACACCAAACCCTAATTTCCTCTTCCAACTAAGCTAGGGTTTGATATAAAAATGAGACACAAGAGAAAAAGATTCATTTGATAGATCATGTAAGCAATAATAATTCTATACCATCTCATAAACATCATGCCTCTATCATTTTCCAAGGATTCATTCCAAGAGACAAGCCATGTGTCACACCTAGAGGCTAGTTTTTCTTCAAATTATCTTTCTAACCAAACAAAGATGAATTTGGAAAATGTGAGAGATTTTTTTGTCCATCATAGGGCCAACAAGAAAAACCTCCTTCAGTTTTTACACAGGTATCATGGTTTGAGATCAATGTGAAAAATACAGGTATCACGGGAGAAATTCTGCACTTCTGGAATGACCTTGGGAAAATCAGTTTCTCTCACAGCTGGAGTGTCCAAATGACTTTCTTAATGAGTCAAATGAAAAATACACTTCAAGATATTTCCAATGAGATATCATGATCTCAATTTGGAATTGAGGAAGTCATCCAAAAGTGGTCTACATCAACACTCTGCATTTCTGCACCATCATTCAGGACTTTTTGACCAGTCTTGGGAAAATCCACTTTAGACTGGGAAGATAAACTCCAAACAAGAAAAAAATTGTATATTTGGAAATTATATAAGTCAATATTTCAAACAAGCTATCATGGATCTCATTCTCACACTGGGAAGGCCTCCAAATTCCCTCTGCAAAATGGTGCTGCACACAGGAGAAGTTTTTATGTTTTTGAAATTTTGAGGCCCTAGGAGCGCAGCACCCTAGGCGCTACGCACAAATTGGGTGCATCTTAAGCTATAAAATTTTACATTTTTTGAATTTTCACATCACCAACAGTCTACCCACAAAATTTTATATCAATTGGAGCATTTTGACCCCCTCAAAAGGTCAAAACACACCCAAAATTTGACCTTTCTGCCTCCTTTTCAGACCAGGTGCTACACACAGAGAAGTGTTGGGAGATTTCATGTTTGAGAAGGTAAATTGAATTCATTCAGCACAAATCAAGAGTTTTGGAATTAGACTCATAAATATTTCCAATGAGCCATCACAGAGCAAAATCCGACACCGGGAAGGAGGTCAAAACTAGACTGCAATTACACCTATTTTCTGATATTTTGGAGCTACGCACAGAGGACCAAAAGTGGCAAAAGTAAACAAAACACACAAATTGATGGAAAAATTATTTTTTAATATTTTCTTGGGAAAATCACTCTAGATTTGATTGAGGAGTTATGTTATGATATTTTCATTTATTATCTTAGATATTATGTGTCTTGGGCCTTGCATGGTCATTAAGCACATTTATGACATTTATGACTAAATTAGGATTTCTGGAAGCCTCTTATAGTTACCACCTCCTCATTTGATCCATAAATAGAGCATGAGGCTCTTATGTATTGCGTTGTAATTTTATGACTTATTCTCAAGTAATACATAGTCTCTTGAAGTTTTGAAAATAATTTGATGTCTTGGAGCTCATGCATGCCCTGATCTGCTTGTTGATGGAGGAGGACTGGTTGCAGGATCCATGAGTCTGGTTGGTGGTGAAGTGTTTCTTTTTGTTTATGTTTTCTAGTTTACCATTGTGTTTCCATCTTTATCTGTTGCAGTAGGACAAATAATTTAGACTAAGACATGTTTCCTAAGGGCACCTTAGGTCTATTTGTTCTTCACTGCCTTAATGTTTTCTTCTCCTTTGATATGTTAGAGAATTCATCTTTTGCTCTCTAAGGATTTCTCGAGCTTGTCTATTTCTTGATTGGTTTAGATCAGTTGGTATCAAGCATGATTTATGGCTAGCCCTGCATATTTTTTGCCACTAAAATCTTTGTTCTTGGAGTCATCTCTTTAAAGCACCATTACCTAGGTTTGTCAAAGAAGTTTGTTTCAATCATGCTCTTTGTATTTGCTTAGCTAATTGTTTCAAAGAACCTTCATGGCTATAATATTAGCTATTCAGAGTTTCTCTCCTTCTATGATTGTATTTATTTGTGTATCTTTAATTTTTTCTATTCTTGATAATGAAAACCATGAAATTTGAATAAGTTTCTTGCCTTTCTGTGTTTCATTTGAATGTTTTGTCTTGGATAAATTATCTTCTTTAAGTCTGAATCAAAGTGTGTAGGGTTTCCTCTACCTTTGATTTCTTCTCTATGCTTATGATTCTTCTAACTCCATTAGTTGAAAGAATATGATAAAGAATTCTTTACTGCTCTTTGTCAAACTTTGTTTCTCAAAATTAATGTCCATCTCATGATCCTTCAAACCTCAAAAATCCACCAACCAAGCTAGATTTACCCTACAATACTCCCTAATCCATTGATGAACCTATCATGACCTTGTTAGACTCCATTTCCCAATGACTTGAAATTTTCCTTGTTTCTATCTAGTCTTTCTAAGCATCATGCCCAACCAAAAACAATCAACAAACCTAAATATTTCATAACTAACCTAAAATCAACCATAATCAGCAAACAAGTTCACATCTTTGCACCTAAAAGAGAGATCCCTCTCTAAATCTAGGAAGGCTAGGTCCTTGGATTCCAAAACTTGGTTTGATTTTACCCCTGTCCATTTGTATCTCAATGAATCTAGAAAATTGCGGGGAGCTAACACAACTAAAGGTGAGATATCATGAAGAAACCCAACAACCCAGCACTTTGAAATTTGATGGGCTTGGAATTGTCTGGAATATGAAAGGACACATCCTTTTCATATCCAAGACCTATTATGTGCTTGTTATGGAAAATCTCTTCCTAAGGTTTTATGATGGGATTGGGAAGTGCAGGCTGTATTTTTTCTTTTGCATTAAACTCTGCTCTTGTATCGGACTTAGTGATCTGAACAGTTTCTTGTTGTTGATGGGATTTTGTCTCAATGTTATGAACAAAAACAAGTTCAGAATGAAAACTCTTTTGTTGAAGCTCATCTCCCTATAGTTGAGATTCTAGTTGTATAAAATCAATCTTTTCTTGTGCATGATGCAGGCGAGTCTGAATGTCAAAGAGAGTGTCTTTACTGATTCATATTGTGTCATCAACATTATATTTTCTCAAATTTGTTAGGAAGTCTAATATTTCATAAATTTGAGCCATGTTTCAAACAAATTCAACCTCAAAAAATGGAGAGTGTCAGTTTCAACTGATAATGTGGCTTGAAAGGAGTGATAAGGAACCAAATGCACAATGTTGTTGCACATCCACACTGAAACAAATATGCCAATCACCCACCAGTTGTCGCACTAGAAAATGATAATTCTCAAAGGAATAAATTTAGAATGTGGTAATAGATATTATAAGGAATTTCTCAAGCTACCTTTCTTGCTAAAGTGGTGGTATTAGCCGAGCAAAATTAATACCACGTATGGTGGTATATGTACGTAGAGTTTTTTTTTTTTTTCAACGTATGCTTCAACATATATCATACGCTATGAACCATAACATATTACATACCATACGGTCTTCAATTTATATACCATGAACTCAACACCACCCATACGATCTTCTCAACTCATATACCAATACATATCACATACCCTGTGAACTTAATGCATTCATCAACACAACATACAACACTTTTAGAAGTAACACATTCAATGCAGAGAGAGAACATTCAACACAAGTATTCACTTGCAGGAGTTGCAAACAAAAAAACGCATCACCATGCACCAAAATTCACGGTATTCCATCCATGGTTTCTTTTCCAATGTTGTAAATACTTCTCTGGTTAACAAGTGGGAGGGTTTCAGCTACAATAGCCATGATTTCGGCAAGTCTATTGATAGGCCTATCGTCCTTGAGATTCAAAAAAACAACAATCCAAAATTGTAAGAAATGAAATGCGAAATGCGTTACAGGCTGCTTGTTTCCTAGATCTTTTAGAATTCGATCAAGTAGACCAACTAAACGTTTATAATACCCACTATCATCTCTACGATAAACATAACTATATTCTCGTTCCCTTCCGATCTATTGATATATAAATTTAGTAATTTCAGTATCCTTACCACCGTTTCAAACAATTTCAAATAATTTCCAGTAGAATCGCTCAATCACATTGAATATCCAAGAGAGTGCACAACAAGCTTTAGGTGTTTCAAATTTGGATTTGGCACACTGGGAGTCGGCACTAGACTCTTTCAAAAGTGGAAATACAAGGGAACAAAGACTAGTTGCGATGTTGGAGTGCGCATAAGTGTGGGCAGAACAAGGCAACGTCATTGACTGTGATTCGACAACATATTAACACTGTAATGATAGTTTATGTGTTAAAATTGTAATGACTGAGGGAATAGTGGAGGGAAGGGAGAATTGGGTAGTGATTAAAGGAGGGGTGTATGAGTATTGTAATTTGTATGGATTATTAAAATAATTTTAACAACGATTCAATGTTGCAGGCAAAGGCGATTTTAACCCATTTTTGCAGTGACATTCGAGAGCCAAGAAAGTTCTGAATAGAAGAAACGATATTTCTAGTTCTTTAGATGGCGTAGGATCGAGACCTGGGGACATGATTTTTAGATTTTTTGGTAGTGCTAATTTTACAATGCTTCAACTGGAAGCTTCCTCGTTCTATTTTTGATGCACCAAGATTTCTCATTTGGAGGACCCTGAAACCAAGCACCAACAATGGATGAAAGTACCAAGCGGTAAGTCACAGGGAAACATTAACAGTCCAAGTTAATCGACGTCACAACAAGTCACAGGGAGAAAATTAAAAATGGTGGCAATGGGGAAGGGGAGTCGGGTGTCGAGGGAGGATTTGATATATGTGGAGGAGGGTCGGTTGTGAAGATCGGTCTGAGTGCTTGGAGCAGTGGATTGTTGTCGGATTATATAGTGGTGTTGAGGAACCGATTCTGCAATATGCCAAATTGATACCAATTTGATTTCAGAGGTATAAGCGCATCATGGAGCCGACTGTATAGAGCGTCTGAGTATGTGTAGAAAACATTTTTCTATGATTTGAATCAAAAATGTAGTTTATGGAAGTGTGTATAGAGCATGGGCGTAGGAATATGGCAGGAATGGTCAGTGACAGGAGCATAATATGTAGGAGGAATATGGCAGAGAATGTAGGAGTGCTTATTTCTGGCAATCCCAACCTCTCAACAAGTCCAGCCCAACAGAGTCAAATGTGCATAGAATCATGGCCAGAATGGGAGGATTGAAATGGACACAAAGACGAGTTTCTCAAATTGGAGCAAGGCCAGCAATCACCCGCTATAATATCATGTCAAATACAGGCATGATATGCAAACAACATGAAAGAGATAAGTGTGAGATGCTATATTTCTCACAATGATAAATATTTATCATACATTGGGGGTGATCGTTGGGTTCGCATTCCAAGGTCTCTTGGACTCCCTAAGTCTCTTGAGCTTCAACACCAACCCTAGAAGGAATACGTGTCCAATAGGGTGTGTGTATATTCTTTCCGCAACTAGTCGCACACAGGGGGATTACAAGGGGGCGACATTGCCCCTAAGAAATTTTTTTGAACCATATAATAGGTGGGTGGACCTACTTATGGTTTTGTATATGGGTTTTTCACATGGTTTTGGACGTGACAATTTTCTTCCCATGGTATTTTGCAGATTCGGTCAAGGGAACTATGGTTATGTTCTAATCCAAGGTTAATGGATTGGGGTTTACGAATGCTTTGACATGTATATATATGTATTGTAATTTTGAAAGGAAAATAATGAAAAATCAATCTGGTAGTCCCAGTTTTTGGATCGAGGGGAAAATATTTATATATATTTGTTTTATGTTTTATGTTCTCGTCATTGTATATTTTATGTTTTAAGAATTCATTTTCATGTAATTTATGTACAGGGTTAAAACCTATATTTTTCTTGTGTGTAGTAAAAATTATATGTGGGAAAGATGTGGTCCTTTACATAGTGAGTATTGGGGTCATTTTGCAGAACGTTTACTATGCAGGAAACGGAGGATGTGTGGGAGATTCGAGGTATTTTTCATAAATGAGGGTGCTAAAAAATTATAATTTCAATTCTTTTGAAGAAAAAGTTTTGTGTGGTAGACCAAATGGGTGGAAGGCTTTGTATTTTTTACTTATTATTTAGCAACGTTTTTTGGAAGTATGGAAGTAGTTATACAAAGGTGGTTGTGTGAAGCTAGTTGTTTGGGGGTGTCATGTACCGAGTTTCCAATGTCAATTAAGGGCATTATTGAATGCGAAAGTAGCTATGTAGATGAAGTTGTGTGGATGTTTTTGTGCATGTGCAGATGTTATGATGAATTTTTGTTCAAAGTTTACTAAGATAATAAATATACAAATATTATTTTTTAATTGTTATTTATTGATGTATTTCACAATGTATAATAATTAATTAATATTAGTTTTGAAGGTAGTTATTTGGAGGTTTCGTGTGTAGAGTTGTTTAATGTCAATTAAGGGTGTTATTGAGTGTGGAATTAGTTATGCATAAAACATTGTGTGGAGGCTTTTGTGCACGTTCTGATGTTATGTGAAAGTTTTGTGCAAAGTTTAATAAGATAATAAATATACAAATCTCTTTTTTAATTCTTATTTAGGGATGTATTTGACAACGTATAATCATTAATTAATATCATTTTTGAATTTCAATGATTCAGGGTGTTATTAACTGCGGAAGTAATTGTGCGTGTTCGGAGGTTATGCGAAGAAAAAATGCATGTGTAAAGTCTGTGCGAATGAGGGAAGTGCAGAGGGGTCTTTTAATTGTAATGTGTTTTGATATTAGTTTTAATATTAATAGATTTTGCAGGAAGTGGAAGTGCATACAATGAAATATTCAAAGCTTTTTACACATAATGGAATGTGTTGTTCAGAGGTATCTTTGTGTTTTCTCATATATGCATTTGCATTATGTTCAAAGTATATGAAAATCATGTTTCTAGATTTGATGTTTTTGTGCTTATGTGGTTTTATGAATGCATGGGCATATGTGTACTTGGTGAATTGAATGTTGAGATGACTTGTAATTATCTGCAGCTTTGTTTTCTATTAATCAGAGGACAGACATCGAGATGATGAAAAATATGGATGGTAGTTTTATCTTTGTAGTATGTTTTAGACACAAATTAGTGGCAGGTGGTGATTTCTAGGGAAACAAGACTGCAAATATTTGAAATAGCTAGTATAGTAAGGGGAAAAACACAATTTGCAGTGATAGAAAAAACAATGGGGCATGTAACATTTTCTCTTTGAAAATTGTGTTTAAGAGATTGGAGTATTGTCTGAGATTCTATTGCCTTATATAAACTGCAATTATCTGTAAATCTAAGCTTGGACGATAGAAATAGTATGTGGATACAAGTTGTACCATACTACAAGCTTCTATACCGATTTTCCTATTCACTTTTGGAAATGGTGTGAGTTTTTAATTAGTCAAACTTTACTCTATAATACTCTACATTGTTCTGTAAACTTTGGTTTTCTTTAATATACTATGAGAAATGAGTGTGTCAAGTTATTCATAAATCAAATTTGGCTCGTTTTACAAAGTAGCGGGGAGTATTTGTGAAGTTGATTTGTCGTATAAGGTAATTTTTCTATTTTGTGGAATTATTGATAGTTTTACGAGTTTTAACTTTCAATAATTATATTTTTTTCACAGTTTTAAAAAAGAAAGTGTTTAAAATTAAATGCATATATGTGTAATAAGTTCACCACTGCATCGTAAATGTGTGTAAAATTTTATGAGAAATAGATGTTTCAGGCTATTCATAAATAAATAAATAAATCAGTTTTACAAACTAGTGGGACTAGTTGTCAAGTCGATTTGTCATAGAGAGTAGTTGAATATAGGTTACAAATTAGCCCAGAGAGTTATTTTTCTCTGGAATCCGACAATTTGATTTAGCGCCATTAAAAAATCCTTGGACGCCCAAAATCTTGAAGCCTAATAGTTGTAACCCAGATTTCCAAAAACAACTGCGATATTTTAGCAAAAATCATAGTGGAATATCCATTATTTTATGGGCGAATTTGTGGTCTCTTTAGACTACTCTACGAAGATAATAAAATTCTCTGTGGGATTCGGTTGCAAAATTTTGAAGAAATGTTGAAAGTGTTTGAATCATTTTTTTTCTTTTTCTTTTTTTATTCTGAATCTTGACAGTTGTTACTAGAATATTAAAAAAATATATGGTTATATTGTAACATTATCGATAGCTTCTCGGGTCTTCAAAATTGACAGGAAAAACAAAGGAAGTTCAGGCACAGTGCTAAAAAAATATGGTTGTGAATTTTTGTCATTCAAGGTTACAATTGTTAATCTTCATCATCTTGGGTGTCAATGATATATGTTTACAAAAAAAATATAGTGAAAGAAAGCATAAAAAAAATGGTTTGGAGTGATTTTCGATGCTCTTGGAAAATTTGTTGACGGATTTTTTGATGGTGTTGAATCCATTTCCACTATTACAAAAAATGATCGGGTTAATTGTTTAGTTTTGGCTATGTAGATGAACTTATCGATTATAAAAAGAAAATTGTTTCTTAGGGCGCATATATCAATGATCTTGAAGTGAGTTCAAAGTGTGAATTAAATGCAGAGGATGATTTTGGAATTTGGAAAATTTTTCCTATTATTGTTGGTAAAACTTGGGTTTTCTATATTTGATTGTTATTTACCATTATCGACATTAATTAGGGAAGTTGTAGAATTTTCGCCATCATAAATGGTCCACATACCCACAATAGTTCCACTTGAACATCAAGTACAAGAAGGGAAGCACCAATAACGTTTAATATTGCCTTAGTCGACAGCCAATCATGGCGCTAACCACCGTGCTCGACTCTTCGAGTTGGCCAAATATCTACAAAAGTGATCTAGAATTCAACAACACATACTAGAATCTCTTGGGGGGTAAGGAAGTTCTAAATTTTCATCTCCAGGATGCATTGTTATGCCACCTGGGACACCTTTCTGTTCCTTCAAGTGAGTGTTCCAAGATGATTTGGGAAGTTCACTACAATTGGGTCACTGGAAATTTTGGGGTCGACAAAACAACAATAACTACCGAAGTATTTCTATTGGCCGAACCTTCGACATGATGTTGGGAAGTACATCATATTTTTCACTTCATGCATCATTTCCAAACCGACCATCAAGAACCAACGCCTATATACTTCGTTTGCTACCCCCAATTGAACTTGGGAATCCATCTTCATGGATTACATGTCAGACCTTCCTTCTACCAAGCATGGAAGCGACTGTGTTTTTGTGGTCGTTAATAGATTCTTTAAAATGGATATTATAATGGCATGCAAGAAGAATATCACAACATAAGCCATTGCTAAACTCTTCTTTGAACGAGTGTGGGTACACTTTGGGATCCCACAGTCCATTATCTTAGATCAAGATAGCAGGTTCCTCAGCACATTTTGGTCGATGTTGGACACCAAACTCACTAAGTCCACAACTTTCCACCTCCAAAATGATGGAAAAACAAAGGTCATCAACAAGATGATCGTACACATTTTGTGCATGTAAAACTCGAAGAATCCACGCACATGGGATGAAATGTTCCCCTATGTCCAGCACAACTATAACCTGACTCTCCACAACTCAACTGGCCACAACCCCTTTCAGGTGAGCTTGGGATTCCAGCCATTATGTCCCATTGATGTGGCCATACCATTTGCAGCTACACAGGTAGATTCGGCTCATGTCCAGTCTGAAGCTAACAAGGTAAACAACTTCATTGAGAATATTTAGCACATCTACCAACATATCCATGACATATTGGATAGAGCCAATGCTAAGTACAAACAACTACATGACTAGCATCGGGTGCCACACAAGTTACAGGCAGGTAATAAATTTTGGCTACATTTGCATAAGGAGCACCTTACTGGGCCCCAACGCAAGCTTCATTGCTCTGATATTGGCCATAGACCATCACCAAGACAATAGGGGACAATGCATTCAAGCTCAATATTCCACCATTCTTTTGTCTGCACCCAGTTTTCATTGTGGGTTGTCTTTGGCCCTACTTTCCACCATTGCTAGACACATTTGACATTGCAGAACAACTCACACCATCAAAGTTAAACCCAGACTACATCGAACAAGCCACAACTAATCGGATCATGGACACATAAATCAAGAACACCCGCCAATAAAGGATCTAACTATATTGATTTTTCAAAGCAGGCCAACTCCTTCACCCGGGCAAGTGGTTCACGAGGGACCAGATTCAACAGAAATTTCCTCATGTCATGGAGGCTCTACATGCAATGGGGACCATTCATTCCTAAGGGGGGAGGAATGATCTAGGTGGATATTAGTGGCCACGGACCTATTCCACCTATACCTCTAGTCGGTTTTATAATTTTCCTTATTTATAGAAGCATTTACTATTTTTAGTAGTTTTTCAGGTCCTAAACTTCTGGAGCAATTTGGGCCCCCTAAACGACGTTTTTTTGAGGTCCGCAATAGACTCATGTTTGGATTCCTGTGGTGAAACCTGTATTACTTGGAGATTCATAGATATCTTTCCGATAATATATCGTACGCGCCAAACGAAGATAATATGACAAAGTTACGACCATGGGAAGTTGGTTGCCTAACTAACCCCAACTGGGCCCACAAACTCTTGACGTTCCATCTCTTAGGGTTAGGGTTTTGGTTGTTTGTGGTTTTCCCATGTTTTTCAATAATAAAAAGGCCCTTGAGCCTCATTTTAACACAGTTCAGGGTCATGTAGCCACCACATCTCTTCTCAGAGATAAGCTACCATTGCCTGAGCTAGTATATTTTCCATTCTCTCTGTAAGCATTTTTCAATATTTGATATTAATGAAATGAAGTTTTATTCCTACCACATCTCTGTGTTTATGTTTAATTCTGTATTTTATTGCGTTCCTACATAAGTTTGGATCAATCATAGGAATTTTAAGTGGCATGTATCTCTTATATAATGGGAATCCAATGATATAATTCTCTAAGTCTTCCAAAATGTTGATTAAGAAAGATCAATCATACACTTAGCCATACTACCTAATTCCAAATTGCACAATATTGATCTCCTAGAATGTTATGTTTAATTTACTATTGTGACCAATGGTCAAAATGGATTTTGTAGGGATGGTCTTAGGTACACCTAGGGGTATTCTAACATACCCAATGGTATGTGGAAGATAAAATCCATGAAAATATTATGTCTAACACAATATTATTTGCCAAGTACCAATAGAGGTATGTAATTCCATCCATCCTAGTAATATCACGTGTATTTCTAGCCATACTTTTAATCGTTAAAAGATATATCTCTATATTTATAGACCCTATAACATGTCTCTAGCCTAAAATAAATTCTCTAAAATTTTGGTGCACATTGGCATAGGAAAGTGCTTTGGTACTAATTGTATTGTAACTAGATAGAGGATGTAAAGAATTTAAGACCAATATATGAATAAACCAAACCATGTGAAGAAAAAAATACTTAAATAAAATATAGCATCTAAATAAATAGAACCATTTTTTGATACTTCAAAAGGTTAGCAATGTTCACTTGTCTTTAGGGTGAAACCTCTAAATGAATAACACTCAAATAGAATGATAATATTGAAAAAAAATTACATAGCTTCATACCTCTACAGATATTTTACACTATCCAAACCCTAAGAATTAGTAATCCAAACATTAATGTGCACCAATTATATAATATGACTTCCTCCATAAGGGTATTTGTTTACATTAATTAGCCATATACCAGCTAACTAGTGGGTCTTATTTAAAGACGATGGCTTTGTATATTAATTAGTTATTTCCTTAGTTGTAACACCCTCCTCCCACATTTAACTAAGCTACCTAGTCCACTGGGGTAAACATGTGAAGAGAGGCTACTATGATGTGATTCAACTCCCCATGTATAGTTAAGGAAGTGGAAACGAAGAAACTCAACCCAACTGACCTTCCACACATGCCACATAACCTACAGGATCCAACCAACCTTTCCAGGTGACCAACCCATGATGAAACTTAAATTTTCACTAATTTGACACCCCAGACGCCCCCTTAACAAGCCATGCATGCAAATTTAGGCCTCCAAACTCTCCCACAACAAGGGAAAGCCAATGACTGTGGAATTGTTTAGCTAGTTTTGTGTCAACGACCCTAGATTCTATGCACTTTTTTTAGGGCTAGGACTTAGACCACTACCCAAAACTTCATGAAAAATTCAGGAATGATAAATAACACTGATAAAAAAGTACTAAATCAAACATTTGATTAATGAATTGACTGGACCCCTACTATCCATGATAGTAATTTAGTTAAAAAATTCACAAATATGCATTCTACAGGTCATAACAAAAGATCTGAGCATAGGGTTCTCATACTTATCTGAGAATCACTACGAAGCACTGATGCCTTATCACATTAGTTTAATTATCATCTATCAAGTCATATATTCATTGTTCATTCATTTACAAATCAAAACATGATGAGATCTCTACATCATCATTTCCATAAAACATACTCAAAACCAACATATAAACAATATAAATAACAAGGATACAACAGCCATAAATTCCACATATGAACCAGTACATTTGCACATAAAATACTAGGGAAAGGAACTCTTATTAATGAATGCAAAATTAAACCAGGTTTGGGACTTCTATGTACCACCTGACCATATATTTGTTGAACCAAATCTTTCTTTCATCCAATCACCCCTGTGCCATATTCCAAGCATGAATGTGGGACTCATATCCAAAAATAAACCAGGGCTTATCGAGGCTAAACCATCTCACCCTCATCAATAGAAAAAATCTTTACCGCAATCCCCATTGGATCATTAGGCCCTAAACAAGCATAGATTCCACCGGATTTCGCTACCTACACCATGAGGAATTTTCCTATCTCCTAGTCTCTAGGATTTACCATATATCCCACCATTCACTAGTCGAGATTCCTAGGCCTAATCGATACTCCACCCTCTTGGATTTACCTCATATCCTGCCAATCACTAGCCACGAATTCCTAGGCCTAATTGAGGGCACCCACCTTAAATATTTACCGTATATCCCGCCATTCACTGATCGAGGATTCTTAGGCCCACCGAGGTAACAAAAAAAAAATTGGCTTACAACAACCCACAGTCCGGCTCAGGGGTCTAGGCCAAGGATTTACTGCAATCCACTGTTCGATTTAGGGATCACTAGGACATGTGTTCATTCTTTCATAGACCACCTCACTTAGCTTCGAATCATTTTCCATCTCACCAAAAACAAGAGAAGCCCATCACACCATGGTTATCCGGAAATGGAAAGGCGATGTGGAAGAACACTATCACACTTGAAAAAACTCGTGCCAATGACAACAAGAGAACTAAGAACATAAATTCATAACCATGCATCCCAAAACTAGCAACAAAATCATACATGCAACTTGATACCTACAAATAATCCCGATACAGTCGCTTGATCCTGCTCTTCCTTACTTGATATTTTCTTCCTATTTTCTTTCTTTGATTTTCTTGATCCAATGCTGAAGCGTTCCAAGAAAAATTTAAGTATCCAAGAGTGAGAGAGAGAGAGAGAATAGACAGAGAGCGCTGAAAATTAACTTACAAAATTCTATGAACTAATCCTCATAAGCCTTTTTATCAATGAGGCCTATATTTTCTTCAATTTCCATTATTTTTCCTTCATTTTCCTCCTCATGAAAATATGTGACCTTTCACCTTCCTTTTATCCTATTTTCCATTATTTTCATAAATAAATGCCAATAAATGCCACTTTTCCTTTCCAAATCATTTGTTGTTTCCTTTGCCAATTTCCTTAGCCATAATAAACCAAATGAACACCCGCACTAGGATGTATCTCCCAACATTTATCTTGGAATATGTGTCCCATAATAGTGGTTATTATTTTTCCTTTATTGACTTTTATTAAATGGAATTTTCACCAGGGCTATCATAGAACCCTCCCCCTTGGAGGACATCTGTCCTTGGTGTTCAGTGACACCTACAACCAACAAGAATGTTGAAAGAAAAACATACTTCCCATGGAGCTTTATAACTTAGCTCGTTGCAGTATTTACAATGATCAAATTGTTGGGAATAAAACCAACATGACAACCATAGTGACATGACACCCATTTCACTTATTGGAGCTTTATGAAAATATACCAAAACATCACACCAAAGCATACAAAATATATATCAAGGACATTCGCTCAACCAATGAATAGAGAAGGATACATATCCCACGTCTGATATATCTCCCATGTATCTTTATCATGCCCAAAGTGCTTGCACTACACTTTAACTTGATCGGTTGCTCAGTTCCATAGCATGAACATCTTTCTCTACAAAATACATTGTGGTTCCGGCTAGAATTCTCCTTCTGGTTCCACCTGCAATACAGACTATTCAATCAAATGATTAACATCTTTAACACACTTCTTAAGTAATGACACATGGGAAACATCATGTACTTTCATCGTCAGAAGCATTGTAGGTTGGTATTCTATTGGTCTGATCCTTTTAAGAATATTGAAAGCTCTACAATACTGAGTTGCTAGCTTGACACATGATCCAATCCTCATGGAGCTCTTCTTGGGCTTCAAACGCAAGTACACTTGTTCCCCAACCTGACACTCCTTAAACAACCTGTTCTAATCTGCATAAATTTTTTTCTTGTCCTTTGTTTCTTTTAGATTCTTGTTGATTACCTACATTTCCTATTTCATTTCTACCAACGTGTCCGATCTTATACACCCTGTTCACCGGATTACTCCAACTGATGGGAGTGATGCCTCAAAAATACTCATCCTCAGTGAATCCTAGTAACCATTGTTGTAATAAAACTCAACCGTACTACTCCCATCTCTTATTTTGATGCATTACATACATCCTCAACATGTCCTCCAAAATCATGTTGACCCTCTCTGTGTCTATGGATGATAAGTTGTGTTGAAGGCCAACTTTGTCCCCAAACCTGTAAACAAATCCTTCCAAAACTTCGAAGTGAACTTAGCATTCGTATATGGCACAATAATATTCTGAACACCATGCAATATCATTTCATATTTGATGAATACATGTGCCACATCACTAGCTGGATACGTAATCTTCACTTGAATGAAGTGCACAACCTTAGTCAACTTTTCCACCATAACCATGATGGAATCATGCTATCTAGATTTATTCAGAATAATAATTTCCTGTAGAAGAATCATAAGTCCTCCCATTTCCACTATGGAATCATAATTTATTGTATCAATCCACCTGGATTTACCTTTACCTGCTGATAGTCCAAACATCTAGCCACAAAATCTGCCACCTCCTTTTTTAGATTTAGCCAATAATAAAACTCCTTCACTATTGTCAATGCCTTTTGATATCCTAGGCGACCTGAATATAGTTTCACATGAAACTCTCTCAGGATAGTCTTCTTGGGCTCACTACTGTTTGTCACATATATCTTGTCCCTAAATATTATCAATCCATCTGTTCAGAGACGATAGTCTACATCTTGTGCACTTGTACTACACTTGTACGTGCACTTGTACTACACTTGTACATGCACTTGTACCTACACCTATATAAGTACCTATACTTGTAACACTACCTATACCTGCACCTATTCCTGTACTATGTTGTAACATGTGCCTAAGATCCATGTACCTGTTAGCATTTTTTCCTGCCTGTAACATCTGATCCTATAAGGCAGTCCCATAATAACTCATACTTGTTATATGATTCACATGTACTCCCCTCATATGAGGATATGAAACCCTATTCTCTTTACCCTTGATGTACTTGATCTCAAAGTCAAACTCACTAATCATGCCCAACCATATAGCTTGCCTAGAGTTCAGATTTGGTTGGTCAAACAAGTATCTCAACCCACTCTGATCACTCATCAATATAAACCTTCCACCAAGAAGATAGTACCTCCACATATTAAATGCATGGATGATCGATGCCAAGTCAATATCACGTGTCAGATAATTTTTCTCGTGCTCATTCAATTTATGTGACTCATAGCATACTACATATCCTTCCTGCAAAAGGAACCCACCAAGTCCTCTCTTGAAAGCATTTTTACATACCATAAATTCTTTATCTAAATATGAAATATTTAACACTAGATAATTTGTTAATAACTGCTTCAACTATTCAAAACTTATTGCATGTTCCTTTTTCCATTCACATTTCTTACCTTTCCTCTACAGTGATGTAATCGGATATGCAATCTGAGAGAAGTCCCTGATGAACCTCCAATATTTTAGGTAAATTGACTCAAGGTTAGAGTCAAGGTTGACCGAGTTAAATAGTAGTGGTTTTTACACACATGGTAAAGTGTACCCATGGTCTTACTTCCCATGGTATTGCATGTAATGGAGCCTATAAAAGGCTGGGAATACTTCATTGTAATGGAGGACTGGACGTGAGTGGTGGAGGCTCCCTTGGTCGAATTGGCCAAGGTTTTAGCCAAGGCTAATGAAATTTCATTAGCGAGGGTTTTCCTCGAATTTGGGGTTTATCCTGGTTAAATATTATGTGTTCATGTTTTTTTTTTTTTGTTGTTGGTTATTTTTATTGTTCCTATCGATAAATATCCATAAATAAATAAATTTTCTTCATCTGGTATTAGAGCCATTTTGGATTTAGAGGGATGCTTTTATTGTCGATTGTTTGTATGGCCTAGTGGATGGAGAGCTCTATGGATATGACTGCAGATTTTCTCATTTTTTTCTCATTTGTTGATATATGAATTGGTTGTTGAGGGTAGTATTTACTACCCAGATTTGATATAGCAAGAAGAATAGGTAGAGAAAGAAAATATATATTAAGATAAGGAGTTTTTGTGCCCAGGCCACTAAGATGCTCATGGTCATAGGTCGGATTAGAGTGTGCAACATGGATAGAGAAGAAGATATTTACAAGGAAGCAAGGTATGGAAATCATGATTTATATGAGATCTATGAAGTGGAAAAGGCAGATCTACATTTAGATTAAAAATCTAGAACATAAACGTGTGGTTGTTGGTCTTTTCGGTTTTCTAGTCATTGCTTTTAGAGGATTTTGTATGTTATGGTTGGGCTTCATGACATGATCAAGAATTTTGTGCACCTTAATGGCTAGCATCGGTTGGTGCTAACAAAATCAGATGGTCATAATCTTTGCTCACAACGCAGTAGCTATGGTGATAGAGGATGAGTTAAGAGATCACAACCCTAGGGTCATGGTGGAGGCACGAGCAACACTCATTAAGGCATGCGTGCAATAGGTGGACGCATTGGAGAGAAATGATGATGCCCTGATGTATGATGGTTCCAGCAAGAAGTTCTGAAGGAGGGTTGCATGGAAAAGGAAGTTGAGGAGTCGCAAGTCCAAAATAGCATTCGTACCAGATTTTGTGACTGGGTTGATAACATTTTCGAGCCCGGCATGCAACCATGGTTAGATACCAGCATATGCACTAATCATGGTTCATTGAGCATAGGTTGGACCTGGCCTTTCCATCAAGAGTGGTCTAATGATGTTCATGGTTTATGGTCTAGTTGTGGGCTTCAACGTGTTGCTTTCCACTATAATTTTATAGTGGTGATGATTAAAAATCACAGAGGGAGTCTGTGGACACCCAGAGAAGGTGACTATGAACCATTGACACACACATGGGGTATGACTTCATGATAAATTACATCGGTGATGAAACCTAATTGTTTGGAGTTGAGTAATATTTCATTGGTATGGATATCGGCCATTGGGAACAACGTAGAGCCCATCCAGTGATGGTGGCACTGTGTGGAGCATGTAGCATCATAGAATTGTAGGGATCCACAGAGGAATGACTCGACGGTGGTTACTATGTGAAGAAACTGCAAATTGAATGCGAGGTTAATTATGAGAGGAGTTAGGTTATATATGCTCTCATTCCAATAAAACGGTCTCGAAGCATAGAGAGCGACTGTGATGCGAGGGGATGGGTGTAAAATATGCTCACAAGTGTTTGAAAAAACTCATATAAGAGATGACCAAGGTACAATTGGTTGTAGAAGGTTCAACATAAGTGATGAGAAACATGCCAATGGATCATGAGAGATCCATGAGAGATGAGAGGATCATCATACAAAGACAACAACAAGGGTAAAGAAAATAAAGCAAAATTATTTATCATAATGAAGTCAAATGTTTCATGTAAATGGGCATATGGTTATAAGACCCGGTAAGGCATGCGTACCCCTGGGTAATCACTGGTAAAGTATGGGTTAAAATTAGGTAATAGGGGGCATGTTGAGTTAACATATACCCTGAGATAACTTTGATGGGGGTAAGGGCTAGAGTGAGCAGGGTGGGTTGACTCACTTGGCAAGGTTGGTTGGATTTAATCAAGGAACCCCATGTCAAGTTTAAGGGGGAAATGTTAGGTAAATTGACTCGGGGTTACAGACAAGGTTGACTCGGTTAAATAGTAGTGGTTTTTGGGCACATGGTATAGTGTACCCATGGTATTACTAATGGAGCCTATAAAAGGTTGGAAATACTTCATTGTAATGGAGGCTTGGAAGTGAGAAGTGAAGGCTCACTTGGTCGAATTGGACATGGTTTTTTCCAAGGCTAATGAAATTTCATTAGGATGGGTTTCCCGCAGAGTTGGGGTTTTCCCAGTTAAATATTATGTGTCCATGTTTATGTCTTTTTTTGTTGGTCATTTTTATTTTTCCTCTCGATAAATATCCATAAATAAATTAATGTTCTAGTTAAATTTTCTTCATTATAATAACTTTCTAGTCCCATGAATGATCTTACCTCATCCACATTTCTAGGAGATTTCCACTCCATGATAGCCCTTATCTTTTATGGATCTAATGCTATACCTTCCTTGGAGACTACATGCCCTAAATAATGTACCTTTGTCTAAAATAAACTACATTTTCTAAGCTTGGCATAAAACTGATTCTCTCTTAACAATCTCAATACTATTGCTAAATTTCTGGCATGTTCTTCCTCATTCTTAGAATATATCAAGATGTCATCAATGAATACAATAACAAAACTTTTCTAGATAAGGGTGTAACACACTATTCATCAAGCACATAAAAGTTGTTGGAGCATTAGTCAAACCAAATGGAACTACAACAAACTCATAATTTTTGTACTTGGTCCAGAAATTTGCATTTTAAATGTCCTCTTCCTTGATTCATACCTAATGATATCTTAATCTCATATCAATCTTAGAGAACATTATTTCTCCCTTCAACTGATCAAATAATTCCTCAATCCTAGGAAACGGGTACATGTTCTTGAATGTCACCTTGTTCAACTACCTATAATCAATGAATAACCTGAGAGTACCATCCTACTTCCTCACAAACAATATTGATGCACCCCATGGTGATGCACTTGGCCTAACGTATCCCTTCTCAACCATTTCCTTCAATTAAAACTTCACCTTTACTAACTCTATAGTGCTCATTTTGTACGGTGCCTTTGATGTCAGTGCTTCCCATGGTACCAACTCAATAGAAAATTCTACTTCCCTCTGAGGCAACAACTCTAAAATATCTGTTGGAAACACATCATCAAATTGTTGTAAAATAGGTTACCTACTTAATATCTCTGCATCCTCATCCTCCTTACATTTATCGCTAGAAATGTGCGTTTCAAATAGCACACACCCATTTCTGCAACTGTGCTTTGCCTACATCACTGTCACCATCCTACACTAGTACATATGGTCAATTTTTCGACACTTTAGTTCCGAGACTTTTGACGTATTGTCGGAAAGTTTCCCAATTTTTCTCAATTTTTTAAATCCTGCCAACAAGCATCGCTATAGCGACGTTTAGGGACATCTTCAGTATTGTGACGTTTATGAACATCGTTGGAATATCGAAATTTCAAGACACGGCGTCAAAATTACGACGTTTCGGAGACAATGGTTAGTATTGCGATGTTAGGAGACAAGTGTCGCTGTTGTGACGTTTATAGATAGACATCGGTATTGCGACGGTATGGAGATACGTGTTGACATTGTGATGTTTTGGGGACAACTGTTGGTATTGCGACGTGTAGACCAAATTTCGAAATAGCGATGGTTGTAAATATTTTGTCCATCATTGGCCCATATATGAATTCAAATATGATTTATTTATTTTATTCTTTAGGGAATGTGTGGTTGCTTTTTCTTGTAATGCCAATTTCAACTTTTAGGTTTGGACTTGAACAATTATCACTTTGAGATATGCATGATGAATTTATTTAAAGTATTATAGTTTGATGCACGATATTTTTGGGCTTTTGAAAAGAAGTCTTTTAGTCACAATTTAAGGAGTGTTTTTTTAATAGTTAATTAATTAGTTATATAAATTACTCTTAATTAAATTATAATTTTTTTTATAATTATAGAGTAAACATTACCATATAAAACTAAATCTTATAAACAATGGTTCATTTGATCCCATGATTACAACACCAAACCCAATTATGATGATGCCTAATCAAAATTCATTAGAAGAGGGGAAGAGTTTAGTTGTTTATATTTGATTTAGATTTCATATATGATTTCTTATTTTTCATTTATGGTCATGGGTTTTACTCTCATGTTATATTTAATCAGAACTTCCAACCATTACATGATTATGATGATGTGTAATCAAAATAAGATTAAAAGAGTTTGGTGGTTTGTATTTATTTGAATGTAATATATAATTTTTTATTTTAACATATAATAACGACAATATTTTGTAATATTGTTTTTTTATTTTATTAATTTTTATAGGATTATGATAATATATTTTTTATTTTTTTATTAGGGTGATTTAATTAACCATTATTATGTTAGCTAGGTCAAGCTAACAAAAATAATAATGTATTTGTTATATTTAATTGTTATTAATTTATCTTTAACTTATAACATGTTTAATTTATCTTAACCTTAAGGACTTGGCCTTCTATCCATTCTATGCCTTCAATAGCTCTCCCTCTCTAGCCTTCTTATCGACCTTTCTATTACCCTCTCCTATATTCATGCATGGCATCCCTTCAGCCTTTTTGCAAGCTTCACATCCCAATTTCCTCTCCTCTATCTCTTTCCTATTTCCAATTTCCCTAATTCCAATTTCATCCCCCTCTTTTACTTCCTCTTCATCACCCCTCAAAATTTATGTTAACTCAACTAGGAAATCCTCATCCTCTTACACATCCAAATGCCTTCCCTTCCCCTAGTAGGATTCTTTCATACATCATGACTTGTGGAAGACAGACCACCCCTCACCGAGTAAGAAGCAAAGGTCACCCCTCTGTTACCACTCCATGCCAACAATTTATCTTCAACATCTAGTTAGTTGAGGCCCACATGCAAGCAAGAGATTCTTTTACTTTTCATGAACATGTTATTCCTAAGCTAGTCATGCTGGAGATTGAGTGAATTGAAGCTATTATTCAATAGGAGAGCCCAGGGAAACGCGTTCGAGTGGGTTGGGTCGGGTCGGGTCCTGTGAGGGCACCCAGCGAAACGTGTTTGGGCATGTCGAGTCGGGTCGTGTGAGGCTGTCCCGAATAGCGACGGTGGAATAAACATTTTGTAACGTTTTGTAACATTTTGAAACGACGAAATATTTTGTAATATTGTTTTTTTACTTTATTATTTTTTATAGGATTATAATAATATATTTGTTATTTGTTTATTAGGGTGATTTAACTGACCATTATTATGTTAGCTAGGTAAAGCCAACAAAAATAATAATATATTTGTTATATTTAATTGTTATTAATTTATCTTTAACCATTTTTTCATTACAATATTTGTATTGTGATTACCCCACAAATCGTAGCTCACATTACCATTATTCTGGCACACTATGCATGATTTAAGGGTGTTGCACTCTACTTGGAGTTGCGATGGAGATTGTGCCACATGCCCTTAATTCTCTTGTTGCACAAGGTTTCCATGGTCATGGTTGCTTCCTTGGGGAAGTGATTAGGGGTGTTTTGACAATGAATGATATCCATCATATTAGCATTATGATACAAATTCTTCACCATAAACCATGACATGGTTATGTGCGAGGTTATGCTGGCCTGGTAAAAAAAGTAACGTTGAATTCAAAATGTCATGTTGAGGTGAATTTCCATGGTGACACACAGGTTAGTCACTAGGCGAATGACATTCATGTTGCAACTCTTGAAAGTGTGATTTTTCACCATGTCAAAGCAGGTGGGGAGGGTCCACATTGGGTCAATCTCAGCAATATTATGCATTCCAATACTGTCATGTGCTTTAATTACCATGACCATGCAAAGTTATTTAAGATCAACAATATCCCTTTTAGCTAGAGCATATCATTCGGTGCAAGTTGCAATATGTGTCGTAAACTTGGTGATTTAGACTCTTAGCGAAGGCCTCTTGACCTTAAGGACTTGAAATTCTAGCCATTCTCTGCCTTCAATGGCTCTCCCTCTTTATCCTTCTGATCAACCTTTATATTACCCTCTCCTATATTCATGCATGTCATCCCTTCAACCTTTTTTCAAGCTTCACATCCCAATTGCCTCTCGTATATCTCTTGCCTATTTCCAATTTACCTAATTCCAAATTCATCCCCCTCTTTTACTTCCTCTTCATCACCCCTCAAAATTTATGTTAATTCAAATAGGAAATCCTCATCCTCTTACCCATCCAAACACCTTCCCTTCCCCTAGTAGGCTTCTTTGATACATCATGACTTGTGGAAGATAAACTACCCCTCGCCGAGTAAGAAGCAGAGGTCACCCCTCTGTTACCACACCATACCAAAAATTTAGCTTCAACCTCTTAGTTGAGGCCCAGATGCAAGCAAGATATTCTTTTACTTGCCATGAATAGGTTATTCCTAAGCTAGTCATGTAGGATATTGAGTGAATTGAAGCCATTATTCAAAAGGAGCGCCCAGGGAAACGCGTTCGGGTGGGTCAGGTCGGGTCGTGTGAGGGTGCCCAGGGAAACGCGTTCAGGCGTGTCAGGTCAGGTCGGTTCGGGTCATGTGAGACTGTCTGAAATAGTGACGATGAAATAGCGATAGAGTAACGATGACGGAATAAAAATTTTGTAACATTTTGTAACGGCAGAATATTTTGTAATATTGTTTTTACTTTAATTAATTTTTATCGGATTATAATAATATATTTTTTATTTGTTTATTAGGGTGATTTAATTGACCATTATTATGTTAGCTCTTACTATGTTAGCTAGGTCAAGCTAACAAAAATAATAATATATTTGTTATATTTAATTGTTATTAATTTCTCTTTAACCATTTTTTCATTACAATATTTGTATTGTGATTACCCCACAAATCGTAGCTCACATTACCATTATTCTAGCACACCATGAATGATGTAAGGGTGTTCCATTCTACTTGGAGTTGCGATGGAGATTGTGCTACATGCTATTAATGCTCTTGTTGCACAAGGTTTCCATGGTCATGGTTGCTTCCTCGGGGAAGTGATTAGGGGTGTTTTGACAACGAATGACATCCATCATATTAGAATTATGATACAAATTATTCACCATCAACCATGACATGGTTATGTGTGAGGTTATACTAGCCTAGTACAAAAAGTAACGTTGAAGGCAAAATTTCATGTTGAAGTGAATTTCCAAGGTGACACACAAGTTAGTCACTAGCCGAGTGACATTCATGTTGAAACTCTTGAAAGTGTGATCTATCACCATGTCAAAGTAGGTGGGGAGGGCCCACATTGGGCTATACCCCCTCAGTCTTAGCACTATTATGCAGTCCAATACTCTCATGTGCTTTAATTACCATGACCATGCAAATTTATTTAATATCAACAATATCCCTTTTAGCTAGAGCATATCATTCGATGCAGGTTTCAATATGTGTCGTAAACTTGGTGATTCAGCTTCTCATAAAAGGCCTCTTGACCTTAAGGACTTGGCCTTCTACCCATTCTGTGCCTTCAATATCTCTCCCTCTCTAACCTTCTGGTTGACCTTTCTATTACCCTCTCCTATATTCATGCATATCATCCCTTCAACCTTTTTGCAAGCTTCACATCCCAATTGCCTCTCCTCTATTGCCTATTTCCAATTTCCCTAATGCCAAATTTATCCCCCTCTTTGACTTCCTCTTCATCACCCCTCAAAATTTATGTTAACTCAACTAGGAAATCCTCATCCTCTTACCCATCCAAAATGCCTTCCCTTCCCCTAGTAGGCTTCTTTGATACATCATGACTTGTTGAAGACAAACCACCCCTCGTCGAGGAAGAAGCAGAGGTCACCCCTTTGTTACCACTCCATGCCAAAATTTAGCTTCAACCTCTTAGTTGAGGCCCACATGCAAGCAATAGATTCTTTTACTTGCCATGAACATGTTATTCCTAAGCTAGTATTTTACCCTAAACCTATAAACCCTTAATCCCTAACCCCTTAAACCCTAATTCCTAACCCCTAACCAATTTAACCTCCTAATCCCTAACCCCTTAACCACTAAATCATTATTCACCTAACCCCTAACTGTGCCTAAATCCCCTAAGCCCTAAGCCCCAAATCCCTAATCCCTTAACCATTAACTCATTATTCGACCCCCAACCCTTAAATGCGCTTAAATCCCCTAACCCCTAACCCCCAAATCCTTAAACCCTTAACAACTAACTCATTATTCCTTTAACCCCAATCCCTAATCCCTTAACCACTAACTCATTATTCCCCTAACCCCTAAATGCACCTAAATCCCAAAACCCCTAAGCCCCCAATCCCTAACCCCTTAACCACTAACTCATTATTCTCCTAACCCCTAAACCCTAAACCTCTAACCCCTAATCCCTTATTCCCCTAACCCCTATGCCCCTAACATAAAAAATAATAATTAATTAATCAATTAACATTATAGTCGAATTAGTAATTTTTAATTATGTTTACTAATTCATAATTAATCAATTGGCATTAATTATTTTATTCTAATTAGCTAACTTACTTAGATCAAAGAATGTTTCCATTTGATTAATTTTAGTACCCTCATTCTTACCGCCGTTTTTCCCTTTTTCCAGCAATGCCCGACGAATTCAATTCTTACCGCTAAATGCAGCTTCCGTTGGTCCTGTAATCATTTTTCTAGTTATCAGTAGGTGGTAACTCCAATCGGAGCGAGTAACTAGCACTAAGCATTGTGCCTATCTTACACAGTCGATTTGCACACATCATTTCCATTGGGAGATTCAGTTCCATATTATCCAGCAATTGGAATGAAAGCATATCCCGTGGACCTAGTTTTTACTTAGCCACAAAGTAAGGGATAGAGGCCGGAATCAGTGAAGGGAGTTGCATTTAGCCATTTTCACATACTAACTAAGTCTATTTTCCAGCAATGCCCGATGACCATCACCTAAACCTGCAGATCAATCACATTTCAAAATTTCTGAGACAATAGTTGAGAAGATGTTGGTTCAGGGGTTTAGCTGAGAAGACGTTGGTTGAGGGAGAAATTAGGTACAATCGGTCATTATCAACCCACAAACTGGTAATGACCTTCATTTCTCTCCTTCAAATTTTCAACTTATTCAATTCCAAGTTTACTTCTCCACCATCTTATTGTCGTCATATCACTGTTATATTGTGACCTTAACACCATTGTCACAATCAAAACTAGGTTCACTATCCAACTAGCTGCAATTATAAATGACAATGAAGTTTCTTACTGAAGATGTTGAAGCCTTTAAGAAATTTTACTTCAAAACTAATGCAATGTCCCTCAGATCATCAAAGGAATGATAGTATCAATTAGAAGACATGTAGCATTTGTTCTTTGTCTCAGAATAACAATCGCATCTTCTCATGTACTGTAGTTATATTTACAGGAAGTATGGTGTAGATCTTGAGCTATTTCATATTATTGCACAAAAATCTTTGTCTATGTTTAACCAGTCATTGTTCGGCCTTGGGTTAACTCTTAGGATGGGATGTGCAATGTGCATACCTAACACTTAGGTAATTGATTATACTTCCTTGAAACACATGTTCAACATGCAATCAAAACAGTTAATTTCCACTGGAATAACAATGTCACTGTAAGCATAAGAACGGATCATGATTACATGTGAGAATTGTTACAAGGATATGTCAACAAGTGTATTGCAATACTTTCATGGAGCACACTTCTAAGTTTAATTACTACTGAGAGGCCAGTAAACAATATTTTGGACAAACCTTATTGTATCACCTGTCCTTAATGATATCAAACCTGGACCCAAAGTATTTTCCATCAATATTATGATGAGAATGCTGAAATTTTACCCCAAGTAGAGTATCTTACAAGTGCCACAATATATTTCGGACCAAAAAAATATTCTCAACAATTGGGTGCCAATCATTGTCAAACCCTAGCAGTTGGTTTTCATCAAATATGTGTAATTATGCTCAACAAGATCAATCTGTCATCATTGAAAACCATAGCTCAAAATTTGTGCCACCATTAGCAACAAATATTGTCTCATATCTAGGAATCAAGTACATTAGTGAATGCATCATGTGGCCAAAAATTATAAAGAACAACTTCACTCGACACATATAAAATTCTTTGACCAACTCCTAGCCAGCAGTTACATGTTTCAGTCAAATCATGAAAAGGCATAACAATATAAAAAGTGTACTCAGTACATAGTCTAGCAATTTTACAACAGATCTTAATACAACACCACATACACTTGAAAATGTTTCCCACTGTAAGTCTCCCTTGGACACTTTAATCAATGAAACTTGGGATCTATATTACACTTCTTCAATTCGGATTATAATGCAGGACTGAAATTTTGAGCATAAATACATTGATTGCACATATATCTAACTGAATAAATACATCTCCCATACACTTAGCTCGACAAATCTGTAGCACATTCACCTTTCTCTTCCAATACTATGCACAATACATACTCCTGCAATCAAAAATTTGAGCATACATCATTTTGGAGCAACATATAGTCTTCTTGACAAATACACATATATGCACCCAGTTTTTACACCAAACCTGTCACTTCTGCATTGGTGATGCAGGGGAAAATCTTCAATATCTTATTAACCTGAAAAATCTTTGAAATGTCTAGATCAATACTGTTGTCTTTTAACTGTTAAAATTTAACTCGAGAGCTTATGCCCCTGCATCAATTGGGCTTGTTTCCTTCGTTTAACACAAACTTTTGTTCATGGCATTTTCATTAGGTCTATAAATTAGGTGGACCGATTGCATACAGAATGTAAAAATTTTGTGCAAAGATAGAGGTTCAATAATCTAATTATGTAATATCGTTGTAAATATTGAACTCCTTCCAATCATAAAATTGATCGCTACATAATTTTCTGTGATATCATTGTAAATATTGAACTCCTTCTGATCATCAGAGTTGTAAAAATCCTCTTTAAGATGATATAGGTCTCATTGTGGAAATATACCTCCAAGGTGTCAATTTTTTTTTATGAGTGTTCTTGAATTTGTATATGTAAGGTGTTTTGGATAGAATGGGCTTTAAGGGACGTTTCCACTTGTCATGTCTTTTTCTATGTCATCATATGTCATCAAGTCTATCATCATGTATATCAAACCTGAACCCACAGTATTTTCCATCAATATTATGATGAGAATGCTGCAATTGTACCCCAAGTAGTTGATATTACAAGTGCCACAATATATTTCGGACCAACAAACATATTCTCATCAATTGGGTGCCAATCATTTCCAAACCCTAACAGTTGGTTTTCATCAAATATGCATAATTATGCTCAAATAGATCAATCTGTCATCATTGAAAACCCTAGCTCAAAATTAGTTCCACCATTATCAACAAATATTTTCTCATCTCTAGGAATCAAGTACATCAGTGAATGCATTATGTGGCCAAAACTTCTAAAGAACAACTTCACTCAACACATATAAAATTCATTTACCAACTCCTAGCCAGCAGTTACACGTTTAAGTCAAATCATTAAAAGGCATAACACGATACAATAGTGTACTCAGTACATAGTCTAGCAATTTTACAATAGATCTTAAGACAACACCACATACACCTGAAAATTTTTCCCACTGTAAGTCTCCCTGGGACACTTTAATCAATGAACCTTGGGATCTCTATTACACCTCTTCAATTTTGGATTATAATACAGGACTGAAATTTTGAGCATAAATACATTGATTGCGCATATATCTGACTAAATAAATACATCTCCCATACACTTAACTCAACAAATCTATAGCACATTCATCTTTCTCTTCCAATACTATGCACAATACATACTCTTGCAATAAAAAATTTGAGCATACATCATTTTGGAGAAACATATAGTATTCTTGACAAATACACACATATGCACCCAATTTTTACACCAGATCCATCACTTCTACATTGGTGATGAAGGGGAAAATTTTCAATATTTCAGTAGCCCGAAAACTTTTCGAAATGTATAGATCAATACCGTTGTCTTTTAACTGTTAAAACTTAACTCGAGAGCTAATGCTCTTCCATCAATTGGGCTCGTTTCCTTCGTTTAACACAAATGTATATTCATGGCGTTTGCATTGGGTCTATAAATCATGTGGACCAATTGCATACAGAATGTACAAATTTTGTGCAAAGACAGAGGTTCAATAAACTAATTCTGTGCAGGGAAAATTTTAAGGATGGAAAATTATCTTGAAGTTTAAAAAATTGGCGAATCTCACTAGTTGCTAATATGCAAACTATAAAATGTTTATTGATGTATTTGTAAAATTATTGAAATTTATAATGATATTATATATACTTTCTATTTAATGTTGGCAATTTTTAGCATAAAATAATTTTATATTGTAAAATTTGGGCGAATCATTTTTATAAAAAAATGGAAATTAGCGAATAATTTTTTTGGAAAAACCATGGAAAATTAGCCCACCTGCGAATATTAGCCCATAAAATTTTCCATGATTCTGTGATATCGTTGTAAATATTGAACTCCTTCCAATCATCAAATTTATCGCTACAAAATTTTCTGTGATATCTTTGTAAATATTGAACTCCTTCCAATCATCAAATTTGTAAAAATCCTCTTTAAGACGATATAGGTTTCATTGTTGAAATATGCCTCCAAGGTATCAAAAAATATTTTTCTTTATGAGTGTTATTGAATTTGTATATGTAAGGTGTTTGGGACATAATGGGCTTTAAAGGGCGTTTCCACTAGTCATGTATTTTGTTATGTCATCATATGTCATCAAGTCTATCATCATGTATGTCATTAATTGTGCAGTATCCCTCAATTCATGTCATCATAAAGTGTACCATCATTCATGTCATCATCAATTTAAATGTCTAGGACAATGTTTAGGGTGTCTTCACATGAGGATAACTAAAACACAAAAAAAAAAATCATATGAAACAGAGGACTGCCTACATAATAAGCATTAAAAAGACACTGAAAACTGGTGAAACACTTCAGATTTTGATAATATCCGATCTCTGAAACATTTCATTCTAAAAAACAAAGTATCTGATCAAAATCGGCAACTCGCTACAACCATATTTTGAAATTTGATCAGCCAAATGATTTTGTTCCCTAAATATGTGTGAGATATATAATCTATTAAAGGACATCATCAATGACCTCGTACCTTCCATCAAATTCACCAGTGTTGGAGCCTCTAAAGCATGTCTCTAGTTTTCCCACTCAACAATCACTTTTGAATCACCATAGACATCAATCTATGATATTTCCACCTATCTGGCACAAAAGAGGATGCCCCAAAGAGCAAGGAGCTCAGCTCTCGAGTTGTATCCTTTGCCACTGAACCATTTGAAATAAAAGTAGTTTCTAGGCCTCAAAACTTTAGAAATTTTCTCTTTGTCATCTTCTCCTTAATAGGACATCGCTTTAAAGAATTCCACAACCTTAATGGAGGCAATCCTCACATATTGAATAGTATGGTAAGAGAGAACATCATTTCTCGCTTTCCATATCCCCATGTGATATTTGTATTTCTCGCTCTCCAAATGCCCCCTAAGACATAGAACGACAATGCTTTGTATGACTTATATCCCCAAAACCAAAGTGTAAGGTAGGAATCAATAGAGGACCTATCCCATGATATGCTCATGCTAGGGATATGGCCTACCCCTAACCATATCGCAGCTGCAAAGGTACACTTCAATATTCATACGTCGTGGAGCCAAGGGGTGGCCATATTGGTTTCCCCTCCTTATAAATGCGCCTCTAACTTGTTGTGTTGTATGTTTATCTGAAAACTTAGAGAAGACATTGTCTTAATATTTATGATTTACTGTTTACTCTCTTTAGAAAGGTAAATTTAGAAATTATTTCAGTTTTCATTTTGTGTGTTCAAGATAGATATTGTTTTCAAGTTTTTACATTTCTAATTTTATTGGAATGTGGCAGACTAATCATGGCACAAGAACAACCCCAGGACAGGTAAACAGATAAAAATTTCAGTTTCATATTAGTTTCTTTATCTTTAATATATATATATCATGCTTCTTATTATTTTATAATGTGGAAAGATGATGGTGAAAATGGGTCAGCTGAAGAACATGTAAAGTGCCAGCCTTGCTCTATCTTCAGGTATTTTAATTCTTTACATAATTGAAATAATGTCAATTTTGTTCAAATATGCAGATGCTTGGCCATGGTGTGCATGATTATTCCCTCAACGAGGAAGATTTGTGTTCATCCCCATGTCCTTGGTGTTGCTGCGAAAAAAGACGCTAAACACAACCAAGGAACTTGAGCATTTGGTAGACATTGTGCCTCAAACACCTGAATTAGGAAAAAGGATAAGACAAGTTATGACCCAACTAGAAACATAAGGTAATAAAAAAAAATCAAAAAGATTTTTTTATTGTTCTGCATGAGATCAATTGTGATAGGTTGATTTATAATTTTTACATTAACTAAACTAACAAAAAAATTCTTTTGTATGTAGCGTTTTATGGAACCTATTGTCCCCAGTGTTGGTGGTAGTGGGACACAAAGGCAAGAGATTCTCGAAGAACCCTCTCGTACACCTGGTACGCCTTTAGGTAGCAGCCAAGAAACACACCCCCAAGAAGACACATAGCCAACCACTGAACGTAGTGGGAGTGATGAGGCTGGTATGGAAAAATTTATTATTGCATTTCGTAGAGCTACACGTGTCACCTCCACGGAAACCATTCCAGGCACGTTTTTGGTGAAAAATGAAGGTGTTCCTATAAAGCAAGTACAACTCCCAAGTAAGTTTTAATATTTTGACTGTTTCATGTACTCTATCTAAAACATATTTTATCATGATTATTATTTTTAAATTAATGATAATATCTTTTTCTATGTATGAAACAATGATTTCTACAGGGCCTTAGAGAGAAAGGCGTTGGTAGTTTTTGGCCCAACCATACACACAAGGTGGAATTCCCAGAATTCCAACCTGAAAAGAGAACTTCTAGATTATTTAGAAGGTTTTTCTAAGGCGGGCACATTTGATAGAACAACGGTCACTCGAGTAGTTGGAAAATATCTGAAATATACGTGGGACACCTATAGGATGCACTTGCAAATTAACTCTAGATACGAGCATTCTCTCAGAGTTCCAAAGAGGGAGTGGACAACACTCATCGACGACGGAAAAGAGAAAAAGGCCAAGAAAGAAGGAAAAATGCTAATTGGACCCGCAAGGTAAATTACAACTTTAATTCAATAGCTTTTATTTTCTCTATGTCTAAAATAAAAGTGTGCTACATAACTAACTTCAAGATTTTTATGATAGGTTGCCTGACTCCTCGAAGGAAACCAAAGCTAGGATTGAAAAAAAAGGCCATCACAAGCTAGGCTAGGGCGGCTACTTGAAATTAGCCATAAGAATTGTAAGTTGCTAAACATCTTATAATTAATTGTATTACCTTCCAGCATTTTAGTAATCCCATCAAATAACATTAAAAATACACAATCATATGTAATGTAGGGTGACGACTTTGGAATGGAAACCACAAAGGAAGACAGAGAGATCACTTTCCGTTCCTACTATAAAGCCATAGTAGTTGAACGTCGTAGAAGCTTGGGATAGGTCCCAAGATCCAGAATGCCTGACAAGGTAAAATGTTAACCTTTCAATATGTTTGATTTCATCCATAAATTTAATGTCTAACAACTTTGTTTAAATCAGGGGAGTGACACTTTCAATGAGCCAAATAACCCAGTTGTAGAGCAGTGCGTTGAGAGTGAAATATTGCTAGAAGTACTTGGTCCTCACATGCAACCTGATCATTCCAGTGGGGACTAGGAAGGATTCTACTATCAATGACGGTCGTGATGGTAATTAATTTCTACTTATATTTTTTTCTAGCTATACCTTGAGGTTTGTGTCCTTATAACGTTTTTTGTTTAAATGACAAAGAATTTTGTACTTGAGCATCCTACCACCAGAGAGGAAAATAGGGAAACGGTTCCAACGGTAACAACTGGTGCACTAGGTAAATAATGTCATTGCAATTTTTTTTTATTAATATTACCGAACAACTTCAATGATATTTAAAAACTGGAAATTAAAATTTAATATTATTTTTATTTGTAGGTGATACCCCGTCACTGCATGAGATCAAACATCGTGAGTACGCAACTAGGTCAGATATGCAAGAAAGGCACGAAACAAAAGTAGATAACAATGATGTTGATGATGTAGTTAGTAGCTTTAGAAGTAGGAATAAGAAAAAGAAAAATTGATAATATAAAATATTGTATTATTATAAGACAAATGTTACCATACTTGGAACCTTTATTGCATTATATAAAAACTCATTTATCATACTATTTTTACGCCAAGCACTTTCAATGTTTTCTTGTGTACTTTTTGTTGAATTGCTTTTTAATTAGTTATTGAATATTTTTTTTTGTTCTCATGAAAGTAAAAAATGAAATATAGATTAGGTATTGGGGAATTGAGAGTGATGTGAGGGGGGGTGGGGAGGGGCCATAAGAGCTTCCACCTTCACGTGGTTGGCGTTGTTTAGTAGAGAATAATTTATTAGAGTGTTTTAATATTGGAGCAAACCTCCCTCGATCCAACGTAGTAGCAAAAAAGTCACTATTAACTTAGTTGCTACTCTTTCAGATCGTGGGAGGCTTGTTCCAAGTTCAGGCAACTCCAATAATTTGTTCTTGAAGCGAAGAGGAGCTTATTCAGGTACGTTTTGATATTGTCAACATATGTTCTAATATTATTATAAGGATGCATCTTAGAGTAAAAAATACTAAAAATTTTACTTGTATTTATTGTATATATAATTATGGATTTTGAATAACTTGGCAGCGCAGGTACAAATCCTCTTGCATCATGAGAAATACAACTTGTCAACCAGGGTCATGTCTAGAATATTTTTTCTTGTGCGCTTGACCAGGTTCGTAATGTCACATTTTGTAAGTTCCTTTACAGTTTATAATTCAATATGAAGCTTGTTCATGATTATTATCTGGTTTTATGGATGTGTTTTTTCCACTATTTGATTGTAAGTTTGAACATGCTTTTAAACATTGAAACATTTTTTGTTTTTATACTATTATTTCATGTGAATAAATAACATATTGTTACAATCATAGTATAATATTTTAGAGCGTCTAAGATTTTAGCACCATCTTGGTGGTTTACATCATATTTTGACTTGGCAACATGCATTCTTCCTGTTTTGACTATGTGCAGGAAGAATGATGCTAGAATCATGTCCCCATCAAATGTTAGTTTGGTACTGAGAAAATAATTTGGTGACATCATGGCATCATGGTATGGTGTCCATGTAATAGGAGACTGAGTACACTTTGTTTCTTATACAATGTGTAGAGAAAAACCTCATTGACAAGAGGGTCTAAATCCCTATAAAATGATAAATCCAAATTATCCCAAACTTAGGGCCTATTTCTTAGGCGTCTCTCAAGCACCCTGTTTAGGCTTGTGACTCCTATGGATATGATAGAAGCTTATACATACAAGCAGTAATAGTGATACTAGTTTAGCTTACATTGCTTATTGAATATGTAGTATTAGCACTCTTTACACTCTGTATTAGCACTATGTAGTTGGAGTCATAGGTTCCAACTACTTACTTGTTCTAGTTATGGTGATATAACCACCATTTTATCGTATCCATCTTATCGCATTCCCTTGGGTTGTAGTTAGGTACAAAGGAACTCCAACTAGTCCCAATTCCTTCACTTCCAGTTAGAAGGACCATTGGAATAATTGGCACATACCACGTTGGCTCAATTTTTTTTCCATATTCATTCTAGCAGTCCAAGAGTACATCATCATATTTTCGGAACAAGAAGCATGTTATTGGTGAAAGGCATGTGAAAACATATCGAGCACTTGCATGATCTTTTCCACCCTAGGCTCTGGTACCAAATTGCCCAAGTGGAGCAAGGAGGTTAATGTTGTTACTTCCAACAAAATCTTGTGTCGTTCCAATAATTGTGCTAGAAATACTATGCTCATCATGATGGTGAGAAGAATGCTCTGAGACATAACCTGAGAATTAAGCAACCTTTGCTTGCATAACAAAATTTCTCTTGAAAGAGAAAAAAAAATATTTTCCTTTTCCCTGGGTTCAAACCATAAATCATGGATGGGATGGATCTTTGCAAATCATCCATGGAAAATATGATTAGTTCCTTGTTTACAAAGTCGATTTACTTGATAAACGTGTTAGTCTAGTCCAAATATGTTATCGGCTCAAAATGTCTTAGCAAGTTCTTTCCGAAATCTATTTTCTTCTTTCTGAAGGCCAATTCAATTACATCTCCATCTTCCTCATTTATCCACATGAATTCTTTTTTATGTTTGTCCAAAATTTTAAAATATTATTTCCCCTCTTTAGAAGTACTTATACCGAGACCTTTATAGTACTTTATAGTCCATCCCGATGTTGATCCACCCAGATATTCTCTACATGATTCATACTCAGGCATGGTATATAAAGATGATGCCCATCCATTTTTATGGGTTTCCTTGAAAATAGGAGTAATGAATTCAACAAAAAATGAAGGAATATTGAGTACAGATGTCCAGAAAGAGCGTATGAAGTTGATCAAAAATACTTTTATGTGTGAACCATCATAATCTTGATCTTTCATAATCATAAGATGGCCATATCTCAGAGATTTGACACTTTCATATCCCTTTCCATGCTGTAGACCAAGGATTTTCTTGATATGTTGAATCTCAGCATTTTCCATTATCTGTTTATGGCTGGCTTCCCTTACATTCAGTAACTTATCTCTGAGGGGAAATGCACCATAATTATTTCAACCAACAATGACCAACCCTGCCATCGCAAGAGCCTTGGCTAAATCTCCCTCAGTTAAAATCAGAGTGCATTTCTCAGAATTCTTGCTTCCTGCATCATTTTCATCATCAAGCTTGGTGATACCAGTTAACCTTTTTCTCTTGGTTCCATCAGTTTTCTTAAGTTCCTTTCTCTGTTTGAAGTCTGCCCATGATAATATGTTCTCAACAACTCCACATTAAGCAAATTTCTTCAAAAAATCTTAAGAGAGTTCACACTTTGAACCAAAGTTGTTCTGATGAGTTGTTAGTGTCTCCTTGGTTTGGGATTCAAATGCAGGATTGTCAATCAAACAATCGACAAAGATCCATAAATGATTCTTTATCGTGTGTGCTTTCACCACAGTTGTCTTGTTTTTCTTTTTTAAAATGTTCATCACATGGGTTGTTATCTGATTTTCTACTAAATCAATGCGGGAAAACACCTTTAATGGTAGCTATACTATTAAAAAAGTTGACATGTTTCCTACTTGCCTCCATGTACATTACAATTCACAGTCCAAGTTTGGTGTGTTATAGCTACAAAGGGATAAATTATTATAGGCTTCACATATTTTGTTCAGGAATTCTATCATAAGGCCTCCAAGGTACCAAAATTACCTTCTTTCTATGAGAAATACAAGTTGGAATGATGTTGTGACCGTTGGGGTAAATCTACAAGATGCAATGGTGATGTGACTATTACGGGTAAATATGAATTGAATTATAGAGTCCCACTTTTTCAAAATAAATTTTATCAGCATCTATCTTAGTTTTCATGTTATAACAGAAGAGGTCTTGTAGCAGCAAATTGACATTAAATGGATTGTTGCTGAATTCGGGTCCACCTATGCTATTGATGAAACTCTTTTTATCATAAAACCATATGCATGTGCCAAATGTTTGCAAATAGTAGTGCCCAATTTCAAAGGAACAATCTACCAAATATATACTTTGAGGATAATTTTATAATTTTATGGTGAATTGGGAGGTATATGATTGATCCATGAGAAGTTGTTGGGAATTGGAAGGAGTAGGTACTAAACATGAAGCCTCCTCTTTGAGAGGGTCTGGAGGTTCACAAAGAATTGGTAGACTAGATTTTGTTTTTCATTTTGCAGCTAGTGTCTATACCTCATCTCTTTTCTATGTAGATAGTTAGTTGATTACTTCTGCAAGAAGTAGTTAACTTAGAAAACCAAGTGAATCTTTGGGAGATCCCCTATAATTGTTTGGAGTTAGAATGTTGTGGTGCTCTTGAGGATTTATTTGAAATTTGTACCATTAATATTTTGTTACCATTTTTTGCACAAGGTCACAATTTGGATCAAAACCTAATCCTTTTCTCTATGTTTGTCTTACAGATGAAAGGTTTGATGGATATTAATGGATCAAAGAAGATTTTAAGAAATACTTAGGGTTTGAGATGTGATCTTGAAAATGTTAGTGAAATTTAGATGAGATATAATCAACAAAGGGTGATAAATCTCTATGTTGTTTTAAGGATTAAGCTCAAAATTAAGCTATGATGGCTGAATAGTCGAATCTTTAATGTATTGACTTTCCAAAGATAATGTCATGCAGTTGATGAATTGAAAATCAAGTGTGGAATGACACTCCCAATAATGGATGCATGTGGAGGCCACCAGCTCAACTGACAATGCCAGCCCAGGTCTTGCACTCTACAAACGGTTTCAATATAAGAAGGTTCAGTTAATATTCATTAGCCTAGGTCTTGCAATCCTTTTTCATACCTTCCACTACTCAAGATAGAAGGTTCACTTCTTCGGCACTGGCAATTTGATAATTTTGCAAATTTGGCTTCAATATTGAGGAGTTGATACCAATTTATTGTGGACCAAAGGTAGAACAATATGAGAAAAGCTGAATAAATTTTTTAGTTGAGCTAAAGAAACCCAAAACTTGATCTTGAAACATGAAGATTATTAACCTCTCAATCAATTTTAATTAATCGTGCCATGGAAGAAAAGTTTCCTTGTAGAAAAGGTAGCTTGTAAACTCAATTGTACCTTAGAAATTTAAACGAATAAAGCTTCTCCTTGTATAGAATAATAATTTTACACGCACTCAGTTATACATTATAATTCACCATCGACTCTATTCCTTCCCTAATTATAGGCATGATGTGTATATGCATACGCTTTTTTACATGATAAAAATAAATATAAATATGTTAATTTTTTATAGTTAATTGTATTTAGTAATATGTATTACCTACTCATCCTAAGGTGCGTCTTTAGCCATTGTTTCCGTTCTTGCATAATCAAGGTATTTCCCTTTAACCATGGATGTTTTGGGAATAACCTACCTATTTTGTTCAATGACCTTCATTATCTTGACTGAAACCAATTGAAGACCGTCGTTAAAATTTTCACACTTTTGGGGTGATTATTAATATCTTACTTTGTCAGTTTGGAGAACATGCATTTTTTTATTGCCGACCTTTGTTTAGGTCTATGGCAATGTCATGCAATGTTTTTAACTAGCCTAGAAAGCTTTTCATTTTATCATGGTTCGCAACAAAATGTGAAGTCAGGTACGAGTTCCATTAGGTAATCTCAAGCCTTATCCATGGGATACAACATGATGAAAATGAAATGAAGAATATACTTGTTTACAAGAGAGTCTTTGTATAGGTTTCATACCTATCCCTACTAGTGTGTGTTACTATATGATGGATTGTACAATTCTACCTTATGTTCCACATGTCAAGTGCAAGATGTGACCACATTCTTCACAGGATTATTTTTTTGAAATTTTTTTGAGAAATATGTCCCAAGATCAGTGTTGCAATGCATAACATAGACTTCCTTTAGCTTAGGTGCTAAGCTGAAGAGTTATCTATCAAAATTTTCCCAAAATTTCACTTGATCTGACCCCTTTTCCTCAACATGCACAGAAATAACCATTATAATCCATATATAGCTTTACAATGGAGCCATTAGCACCATTTGATTGGATATCTTCAATTAAGCAGCTCCAAGTGGTGGGGTGTCTATTCTGCCAAAGTAGTCCAAGATTTGTACCTGGCCTCAACGACTGTTGCATGCATTAGCACACATCCACAAATATGAAAACAAGCACTAGCATGTCACTCGGTAGACTTGAACCTTGGTGGTGGCTATATTAGCTACCTAATTTTTTCAAACTAGCAAGGCACCATTGATAGATCAAAGCTTGTTTTAAGCAAGGTTTATTACCTTTTGTATTTCTAGCTCTCCTTCAAATTTTCTGCTTATTCAATTCCAAATGCAGTGCACTAGTAAGGGCATGTGAAGTTCAGGATTGACATACAACCTTTTTAGATGTCATGGGGATGCCTAAAAATATTTTAGATAATTGTCATCAAAATTTCCAAGGTGTCCATAAAGCGACTGGTTGTCGTCATATGATGACCTAATATTGTGACATATGTCTATCAATTTATAGAAGCAATTTTTATAATAAAACCATCCTTCAAAAGTGAAATGCTTGCAACTAATCCTCGTGTATAGAAATGAAACCACAATAATTGGCATGTAGTAGTCCTTGGCTATTTGTGAAACAGTAAAGCTTAAATAGACATGATGAATATTGGGTGGGCAATTTGAAATATTTCGAGCTTATTATATCCTAATACAGTACAGAGTGGTGTTTTTTTTAGCATTTTTCTAAGCCTCCTTGACAAATACCTATGCAAATCTTAGTCTTAAAATTCCAAGGATAATCTAGCAATACCCTTTGTACATATTTTAAGTTCAATTGGAAACTAGAGAGACAAAAGGAAAAATGATTTTCTAGCTTCTTACAATCGAGTGTGATACTCTGTTTGCTAGTTTGCTAAGTCTCCTTGATAAAGAGGGTCAATATGTCAATAATGTTGTAGGAATATCAATCATATGTTCAAAGCCATCTTTTTACTTTAAACATTATGCACTTGAATATTAAATCCTACAGGTTTTGTTTCCAAGAATCTACAAGAAATTGGATTGATGTTGTAGGTAGTTAGCCTTACAATGTGATATTCTATTCTATTTCAAGTCCCATTCCCATTCTCATTCCCATTCCATAGAAACAGGTAAAAAACATAGGAGAACAGGGATGCCTCAAATATCATTTGAGAATCAAATCTTATTGAAGGATGTTTCTAGAGGGATGTGCTCAGCACTCTGTTACATTTTTATAATCCAAGCTTATGTATTTCCTATGACTCTGATCCAGAAGGCATATTGTTCAAGGCACTGTCATTACTCTATTGTAGCTTCATTCTAGTCTGTTCATGAGTTTCCTTCAGGATTTTTGTAAAACTGTGAGCATCACACTCTTTTTATTCTTTGTTTCTGACAACTTGACCAAATCAACACCTTTTGGAGCCCCACCATAAATTTATTCCCTAAAATGAACTTTTGTTGATGTATCTATTCATTAAATTAATATAAATGAATTCAATTTGAGATAAATTCTAATCCCATTGACCAATTGTGTCTCCAAATAAACTTCTCATCAAGTTACCAATACTTTGGCGAGCAACCTTTTTTCTACCATCCCTATATAAATGATATGTGAATCTAAATTGCATTTGAAACCCATTTTCCCCCAAGGGGTTCTCCAAAAATATCTGACAAAAGTAGCGTAACTGCCAGGTAATTTAATGAATAGATACATCAGCAGAAGTTGTATTGGCATTGATATTCATTGTATTGTGTTTTTGGAGTAAGAATTAATGTACTTTATGTAATCCTTTAATACAAGGTTGTGATGCATCGGTGTTGATTTCTTCCACTCCAAAACACCATGCTCAGAGATACACTTATGATAACAAAAACTTGGCTACTGATGCCTTTGGTGCTATCAACCAGGCTAAAGCAACTTTGGAGGCCAAGTGTCATGGTGTTGTCTCCTGTGCTGACATTTTAGCCATAGTAACTAGGGATTTTGTTGCTTTGGTGAGTAAATTTTGAAGTCGGTCTCTGCAACCTATTTCAAATTTTGATAGCTATATTAACTAGTTCAATCTCAACTTGAATTTGATATTGAATGATGGTATCCTTAAAGAAACAATACTTTCAATGCAAGTCATTCACTTGGCTTTGAGATTGTATCACTCATTCATTTGGCTTTGAGATGATATTCAAAGAAAACTTGACCAGCTAGTTGTACACATATTATATTGTATAGGGTTGATTATTGTAGTTGATTTTGCTGATACATGCACACACACATATACACAGGCTTTGAGATTATATTCTTCAGTAATCTTGTGTTGTTTTATTCATGTACATTTTACAAGACTGATCATTGTTTTTGTTTGCTGATACATGCATACATATATACTTAGACGAGAGGTCCGAACTATCCAGTGAAGAAAGGCAGAAGAGATGGAAGAGTTTCTAATACAATTTGGGTTAAAGGAAATATCCCTGAAGCTTATTTCAATGTTGATCTATTGTTAAGGATTTTTTCTTCAAAGGGATTAAACAGATTAGACATGGTAGCTCTATCTGGTGAGAAATTTTTTCAGAACACCCTTATCGTTTATTTCTTCATTCATGGATGAAAATATCAAATGAAATTTAATACACGTCTATAATTCTATGTATCTAGGCGACGAAAACTTAGGTGTAGAGATAATTTTAGGTGGTGTTCACTTATCACATGGTAGAAAGCTCACCATACTTTAAATATACTGGAAATGTTGATTAGGGATTCACATGTCAAACAAGAAATGTTGATTAGGGATTCGCAAGTCAAACAATTGTCAGTAATGATTCAATCGGGTCTCTTTTCCAAGTATTTTGATGAGTCGAGCAACCTTCTTTTCCAAGTCTCTAACATCCTCATTTTACTTAGTGCTCTACCACTGATCATAATTTTTTTTTATTTTGGCCTAGTTTCTAATAATTTCTAGTGCACCATCAAATGCCCGATCAATGAAATGCTAGAGCTCCTTGGTCGCACAATTGTAGGACTTACTAAAATTATTGGATCACATCATAGCATTTTGACTTAAGCCCAATTCAGGTCAGGATTGAACTGGAATAATTAGTTATCTCTGAAACTTGAAGATTGGTTTGCTTGGCATGTAATTTGTAGGACATTTGAATTGTCAACAGGACATTTGAATTTTACTCATGAAAAATTATTGGAAGGGTTCCTTGTAAAGCTTTGCAATGATTGACTTTCCCAAAACGTATGGAGATAATTTATAATGGAAATAGCTTATTGGGATATAACGTTGACGCAGGTAGGCACATGAATTCCTTTGGAAATTAAAAAATCTAGTAACTATACATGGATTCCAATTTGGTTGGTGTATTTTTCTCGTTGATTGATAATTTTGATGTTTGTCCAGTATATCTTGTGATGGGATTGGTATTATCCTCTTGCTGACTTTTGAAGCTGATGCCCTGATGGGTGTGTCATATTTGGCTTCTTTCTAATTTTGAATTCACATAAAAACCCAATCAAATGTGTGAACCAGTTCAATTGTCATGGGAAAATTATACAAACTTTGAGCATGGCCATAATACCCTGAATTTTGTTTTCAAGAAATGTAATTTTCAAACAGTTCATAAGATCAACATACCAAGTTAACTACATAGGCTTCTATAAGTCACTCCACACACCAAAAAATAACAAATGGAATTGAATTGTGAGTAGCATAAACATGTATGAGTGTGTATATTGCTGTAATTATTTCATTCGTTTGTTTTAAAATAAAATTTTGTTAAAAAAAAAAAAAAAAAAAAGGGAGGAGAATTATGAAATAGGACTTTGGAACTTGCTAAACCCTTGGATATTGGGTTTTCCTTCATGCCATCGTGTTTTTACAATGAACCTTACCATGTGGGATGATCCCATTATATTATTCTAAAATAGGTGCTTCCCCCACTTAACCTTAGAGCACAAATCACATTCACATAGGCTCATTTCATTACATGGTTTAAAAAAATTTAACGGATAAATTTTGACGACACACTAGGAAATGTGCTAGTCTAATGAGTACTCACTTAACTCCTAATTTTGTGTCATTTCACAGATTTTAATTTTTTAAATATATGTAGGTTAAAAATAAAAAAATCTCCCAGCCGACTTGAGTAGGCTCACTTAGGCATGACAAATTATCCAAATAGACGTGTATTTTTCGTTCATAGCTAAAAAATATATATATATTGAGGTATAAACACCTCATTCTAGCCAAAAAAATTTCAGTGAAGATTTTAGAGACATAGTGAAGAAGACATAAGGAAATTAACCCTGAGGAGGAGATAGAAATTAATTGTTTGGTTAAATTATGTTGGTTTATCAGTGAAGCTCGGACAATTGTACCTCGGCCTGTGGAGACAAACTTAACCTTGAACTAGTTTTTGGAGGACAACTACCTATTGGAGAAGCTCAAACTCGAATATGTGGCAGCCAATGTGTGAAGTGTCTTGTAGCTTACCTTTTTTGTGGATTGTCAACTCCAGAAACTCAGACAACAAATAGTGAACAAGAAGGCTCAAACTGGCAGTGACCTAACTCAAGGTTCAGTGGAGAGGGCTCGATGTAGTGATATACTTTAAGAACATAGTATTGTGAAGCTCAAACAGTCAATAGTAAGGTTTGAATCCCTGTCTTATAAACTCATGAAGGCTCAGAAGCTTGAGCTATTAGCAAGTCAATAGGTATTTGTGGTAGCTTGGATTAGTAGCACGGGTACCTGTGGAGAAGACCCTAGACCAGTGAACAAATATTGTTGGAGGTTCAGATTAGTAACTTACCTATGGACTTGACCTTCCTTTAGAACCTAAAAGAGCTCAAACCTTGAGAATTGTTGCCTTAGCCCATGTTTGAGAATAGCTGCCTTAGCCTAGACTTGTAGTTTGCAGTGAAGAATAGTAATATATTCATTGGAATGTGGAACACCCAAATGGAAGATAACATGTCATTATTATTTGGTTCATGATGTGGTGGCACTGAATTAGAATGATGTGGCACACCCATGTGGTAGATTGTGTATCATCATGACATGGCTCATTGGTGATGTGGTGATGACATGGTGAAAACATTGCACTAATGTGGCACTGACATGGAAAGGAAGTGGAAGGTTATGTGGAGCTAGGTATTAACCTATTGTTATACTAGGATGTCGAGGAATTGATTCCAAGAAATTTGGAATCCATTATTTGGCCTATCTCCCAATACTAATAGAACCTAAACTTTTTAAGTTGACAAAATCATTGGATTATATCAAATTTATCTCAGTATCATAGACTCAAGACTTATTATTGGCTAAGATACTCGTATCTATACTCGAAACTGCTAAATTAGAATCTTCAGAATCAGCTGTAGATCCAATTTTATGGACTTTTCGAAGACCCTTGGAAGATGAAGATATAGAGGTCGCAAAACTTGAGTTTCTAGTTAGGTTAGCCTCAATTATAAATGAAGATATTTTCTATATCCCAAGTGCTTTTGCAAACAGCCTCTGGGAAGCTCTTCCAGGAATGTGTGCATTTGACATCCTTGTCATTGACGAAAGATTTTGAGGATGAACTCTTAGTGCCTTATTGATAGAGGGTTGATCCACCTCAGCCCTCGAATCATTTTCCTCAGGTCTCAAATGAGATGTCAAGGAAGTGCTTCTCTCCTGTATAACTTCACCTAAATCTAAAACATGGCAGGCATTCTTGTTTGAAGGAATACCTACAAGAAAACTTTCCACATCCACAACATTGTTACTTAAATTTTCACGTCTTTTTATTAATTCTGAATCATCTTTAGAAGGAAAATTTGCAAATGGAAGCCCCAATGCCTGGCCAAACATTCTCTTAGAAGTTGTTGCATGTTTGTATTCAAAAGTGACTTTTGCAGGCTGCAAAGATAGATTTGTAACATGTGATGAATCAGTCAAGGCTTTCTCTGTCATCTTCTCATCTATAAAAGGAACCCTTGTGTTTGCATCTTTATCTGTCATTTTATCATCTATACAGGGAAGCTCAGATTTCAAGTTTCTGCTCATTTTTATTTTAACTATTGTAGAAGGTGGCTGTCCCAATCTCACCTTTGCAGTTTGTGGTGCTATGGCAACATTTTGTGATGTCTCACCCAAGCTTTTATGCTCCATTTTCACATCTATATATGGAAATTTTGTATCCAACACCTTATCCTTGATTTTGTGATCCGTGCATAAAGCATCTACGTTCAAGTATTTTTCCATCATTCTTTTCATAGTTGTATCAAGTGTCTGTTCACAACTATCCTTTTCAGGCCGTGGTGCTACTCTTTGTATTTGTGATAATACATGATTCAAGCATATTTCTGTGATATTCTCATCTGCACATTGAAACTCGTTATTTTTAACCACATCAGGCTTCTCAAAAGATGAATCTACCAATATCCTCTTTCCCAAAGCACGAGAAATCATCCTGCGAGCAACTACCGATACATTTCTAGGTCTTGGCACTACATGTTCCTTTGGCTCGTCAATTTCTTCAGATGAACTAGGAGAAAAAATTTGTTCTCGTGCAGCCAGGTAAGCAGCTCCCCTCTATTCAAATGATATGGAATGCAATTGGCCAATTCTCTCCTTATGTTGCAAGTCTTGTAATGCCATCTTCCGCTTCAGTAATTGACAAGTAGCTTGTGTACTTTGAGTATCAAAGTATCCATATGATACAGTCAATTATTCTGACATTTTTTAAAATATTTTATTGTTAGCATCAGTATTCCGAAGATAGCTTATACGACGTTTTCTTTTTAAATCATCTATTTTTGTCTATATTCCGACCTTTTAGCACCGTCGCTATAGTGACATTTATTTATTTTTTTCAAATTGTTGCATTGGTCTTCTGAAATTTTAGTATAGTCGCTCTAGTAACGTTTACTTTTTTTTTTAAATTGTTGCGTTGGTCTTCTGACCTTTTAATACAGTCTCTCTAGCGATGTTTTGAGGCATCAGACTAGAGACGCTTGTGTTCGACAGAAGAGCAATGATTCATGAAACGTCAGAATTGCGACACCAATATAAAACGTCGGATATCGCGTTGCTCTACTGACGTTTAAGTCAAGTGTTGGAAGTCTGAATTTAGGAGAAACCACGTTTTTCCACACCTCAAATCGTAGCTCTTGGGATGCCTATATGTCACAAGAGAGAAATTTTGGTTGTTGGAATTTGGGGAAAATGTGGTAGTGCTAATAGATGTTGCTTTCTTCTTACCTTGTAAGACTCTTTTTTCCCCGGTGTCATCCAAGAACTCAATTGCTTTGTCATAACAATCCTCTTTGGTCCTATGAAGATACAACCAGTCCATATCCAACAACATACTATATGATCCCAATGAAAGTAAATTCAAGTGTGTTGATGTAGGCATACCATTCAGTTCAAAATCACAAGCTCTTACCCAATGATGGACTCTCTTCTTTTTACTTGTATCAAACTGCACTAACCAAGATTTTACATGCACTTATTTATTCAAAAAACACTTATCCACCAAGTTACGGTTAACATAACTATAGTTAGATCCAGGTTCAATCAAAATAGAAAAAATTTATCACGAAGCTTACCATCCAACTCAATGACAGACGTCTGGTGATCTTTCGCCTGTTATCTAGCATTGCATAGATACGAAGAATGGTTTTCCCAACATCCCCAAAAGTATTTGCCTCCTATGCACTATATATATGAGGCCTACCACCCTTTTCAGCAAATAATATCTCTTAAGATGTTCCTTACCACATTTCCAACATTCCAACCGCCCTGTACCCTCACCTATTTTCGGCTATTTTGACCATGTCCCTGTCTAGATACATTGAACTTCTTGTATGGTGCAACATTCTCTTTCTCTTATGCATTTTGAGGCCTTGTTATTTTCAGATACCATTTACCTTTACCTTTATCTTTCCCTTCCATCCTTTCTAATATTCATTCTTGCACTTTTATTGCTCATAACAATGCTTCAATTTCACAATAACCTCCTCAAGTGACCAAAGTTCATCATAGTCAATTTGATCTCTAAATGCTAATGGAAATCCACTGACAAATATTTGAACTTTAGCCTTTTCATCCTAAATATACAACACATACCTCAATAACTCTAGGAACTTGGTTGTATACTCCTCATATGTCATATATCCCATATTAAGCTCATATAATTCCTTGGCTTTACTCTTGTAGTACCTTTCTGACAAGTATTTTTTCCTAAAGAGTATCTTGAATTCATGCCAACTCAAGTATTTTTTCTTGATGTCTATGAACCTTTTTACATATTCCCACTAGATGTCTTATTTCCCTTTGAGGTTGAATATAGTTATTCTAGAATTCATATTATTTTTTCGCTCATGCAAATCAAATAACTTCTTCATCCCAAGTAGGCAAGCCTCTGCATCCTCCTTATTCTTCAAATATCCATCAAAGGTAGGTGGCTTTTCTTTCTTGAACTCATTCGGAAAATATCCTTTGCCACTCCTCCTATAACGATGATAATGATGATGATCATAATGTATGTCAGAAACATAACTAGAATAGTACCTGTGTCCATCACCTCTCCTATTCAGAGTATCCAAGAGTATGCCATCTTTAACCATGTCATCCCTATCTGACTTGTGCCCGCCATGAGATATACTGCAATATGCCCCATTAGTCCTATCCTCCTGACTATGGCTGATCTTAAGTGGTCGTTGTCTCTACAATTCAAACAAACTATGAAGGATTACTACATTGACTTCTGCTTGTTTCTCTTGTTCCTGCATGATTCTTCCATTGTCTGCTTTACAACTTCTTATTTTTTTCCTTTAAACTTCTCAATGTGTCTGCTAAGTCAGAAGAGTTCCCACCACCATGATGCTCATATGATCCATAAGGCTAATCTCATGAACTATAGTCTGCCATATTTCTATTGATCTTGATCTCTTTCCTGCAAGGTATACTATGTCAGCTAAACCAAACCACAAACAAACCAATGTACCTGACTATAATTTGGGGAGGATATCTCATCTACATGATAAACCAGATTAGTGCAATACATGTATAAAAATAATCATAACAACATATTTCTATCATGCTAAACATAGTCCAGTCATCAATGCATGACCATATCAACCACACATCACAATGTCATGCATGAAAACTACAACATGTAACACCAACATGTATAAACAATGCAAAACAAATCATACACTCATGACGACACATTCCATAACAACAAAATCAACTTTCACATGGTAACACCACTGCAACCATGACCACCACCATGCATATGAAACAAACACATAGACCATAATTATAAGGAACATGTATGTAACTAACATGAATGCATGACCAACACACCACCCATCTAGTCCAAGTGGTGAACCATGCTCTGATACCACTATGTAATGCCCTCCTCCCACATTTACCCAAGCTACCCATTCCAGTGGGGTAAACATGTGACGATATGCTACTATAATGTGATTCAAATCCCCATGTACATTTAAGGAAGTGGAACTAGAGGAAATCAACCCAACTAACCTTCCACACATGCCACATAACCTCTAAGAGCCAAACAACCTTTCCACGTGACCAACCCTTGAGGAAACTAAAATTTTAACTGATATAACACCCCAGTCGCTCCCTTGAAAATCCATGCATGCGAATTGAGGCCTCCAGTCTCTCCCACAGCAAGAGCAAGCTAGCGACTGTGGAATTTTTCAGCTAGTTTAGTGTCAGTGACCCCGGATTCTGTGCCACTTTCTCAAGGCCAGGACTCAGGCCACTGCCTAGAACTTCATGAAACCTTTAAGAATGATAAATAACACCAAGAAAAATTACTAATGCAAAAATTTGATCAATGACTGGATTATACCCCTACTAGCCATGATAGGAATTTTGTCAAGCAAGTCACAAATATGCATTCTACAGGTCATAAAAACTAATATGAACATAGGGGTCTCATACTTATCTGAGAATCGCTGCGAAACATTAATGCCTTATCACATTAGCTACATTATCATATATCAGACCATATATTCATTGTTAATTCATTTAAAAATAAAAACATGATGAGATCCATACATCATGATTGTCATAAAACATACTCAGAACCGGCATATAAAAAACATAAATAACAAGGATATCACAACCATAAATGCCACATATGAACCAACACATTTTCACATAAAATACCAAGGAAAGGAACTCTTATTAATGAATGCAAAATCAAACCAGGTTTGGGACTTCCATGTACCACCCGACCATATATTGTTTTAAACAAACATTTCTCTCAGTCAATCACCCCCGTGCCATATTCCAAGCATGAATGTGGGACTCATAGCCAAAAATCAACCAGGGTTTCCTGAGGCTAAACCACCTCACCCTCATCAATAGAACTAGGCTTTACCGCAATCCCCACTGGATCACTAGGCCCTAAACAAGCATGGATTCCACTGTATTTATCCACCTACACTGTGAGGAATTTTACTACCACCTGGTCTCTAGGATTTACCGTATATCCCACCATTCATTGCTTGAGATTCCTCGGCCTAATCGAGACTCCACCCTCTAGGCATTACCGTATATCCTTCCAATCACCAAACAAGGACTCCTGGGCCTAATTGATGGCACCCACCATTCATCGGTCGAGGATTCCTAAGCCAACAAAGGTAACACAAAATTTTTCTTTACCTTAAACCACATTCTGGTTCAAGGGTCAATAGGCCAAGGCTTTACCGCAATCCATAGTCTTTCGAGGGTCATTAGGCCATGCTTTCTTTATTATAGAGACCACTTCACTCAGTTTAAAATCCATCAGACAATCCAACTCAACCAAAAATTGAGAACCCAATCACACCATGGCCATCTGGAAATGGGAAGGCAAGGCTGACGAAAAATGTCACACCTGGAAAGGCCCATGGCAATGACAGCCAGAGAACCAAGAACACACATGCATAACCATGCATGTCAAAACTAGCAAGGAAATCATATATGTAACTCGATAACTGCAAATAATCCTATTGTATCCACTTGATAATGTTCTTCCTTGCTTGATATTTGCCTTCTTTTCTTTTCTTGATCCAATGTTGAAGTGCTCCAAGAAAACTCTAAGTGTCCAAGAGTGTGAGAGAGAGAGAATAAAGAGAGAGCTCCAAAGTCGAACTGAAAAAATTTTGTGAACTTATCCTCATAAGCCTTTTTATCAATGAAGCCTCTATTTTCGTCAATTTCCATTAGTTTTCCTTCATTTTCCTCCCCATGAAAATATGTGAAATTTCACCTTCCTTTTCTACTATTTCCATTATTTTCATAAAGAAATTCCAATAAATTCCATTTTTCCTTTCCAAGGCCTTTGTCATTACCTTTTCCAATTTCTTTAGCCCTAATAAACCAAATGAATAAATTTCCAATTTCCTTAGCCATAATAAGTCTCTCTCATTGGCTTTGCCAATTAAATCCAGCAATTGTAGAATTCAAAGTACAAATTGTAGATAGAGGAACCTTTATCAAGAAAATGGGAGCAAAGAAGGTAAGTGTTGATGTAGATAATATTATCCATAGAAAAAGAAAAAGAAAAAAACGAATATGACATTAATTAACAAAGTGACACTTAGGGTTTTAGTTATAGTGGAATTCCCATCTTTCATCACTAATGAAATCATATATCATCCCAAGGATATAAACATGCAATAACATATTGGAAAATCAAAATTTGATTATATTCTATCAAAATAAAGGACAATTATTAAACCATATTATCAACCCTAATCATCCAAATTGATGTTTGTCAACAAATCATGATCCTCAATATTCAAAACATGATTTTTTTAATGTGGTTCACTTTCCTATGTGCCCGCACACACGTACCGGCTACATCCACGGTCTTAAGAAATCGTAGTACATCCTCCCGAGGAGATCTACTATCGGCCTAACACTGAGGCCTAACCCCGCAGGCGTCAACGAGATTTGATCCTGTGACCTCTCAATCAGGGAGTACTTCAAGCGGGGACTCCACCAATTGAGCTAACCGTTGGGACTAATATGACTATACTTAAAAGATATATAGTTCAACTTTTATCTTAATATATGTTAGAATTTATTGACAAAATCAATTTAAGTCAATCATTAAATTAATATTCAAGAAATTTTTTCCAAGAAACAATGCCAAAAACTCAACCTAAAATGAAATGATTAATTTTCAACATGACAATATTATTAAGATTCTACCATATAATTTTTCCCATAATTTAAAATCTTGAAAATTATATAATAAATATATATTTATTTAATATAATTTAAATTAATTATTATAAATATTAACCATATTATTGAAAAATAGATATCTCCATTCACCTTAATTGTATAAATAAGATGTGACATTAATGTATTGATTAATTCCATATCACTTTCATATTATAATAAAATTATTATTACAATATGGATCTTATAGGGTTATTTTTTTAATGGATGACTTACAAAGCAACATTTATGGTTTTTAAATCCCATCATGGTTTCTCTTATGTTAATGTCAGGGAATTAGCAGCTTTATTTCCATTCTGATACCTCGTAGCTCAATGTGAAAGAAGGCACTTTATGCTTAATTTATAATTCTAACTATATTCACAAGCATATTTACTTGTATATTGTGTTTTTTTCTATCCAAAAAAGAAATAATTTTTCATTAGTAATGGAGGAATTACAGGTTGTAGATGCATCAAAATGCATTCAGCTCAAAATAGTGACGGACTAAACAACACTACAAAATTGGGCACATATGCTTTCTCACTTTTAAATATGATACATATTAAATCATTATCATATATAGTATGAATTATAAATATGCAAAAATATAAATAGACATTATAGTTCTCCATGGGCATGCATATCAATATGCATAACACAAAAAGTGATATCGGAAAATATCCAACTCCAAACAAGAAATTAAGCCTTACGAGCAATGTTTATGAATGGTCTGTGAAGGTATTCTAGTGTGTTTTGTCCTAACTTCTCAAATATTTTCCACCTACCCAAAACATGTTGAGCACCATATTTAAATAGTTGGTTTGCTAATGCATTGTGTTCCTTGTAGACGTGAAAACATGAAATCTAAGAAAAAGAGCGTTTTAAATGAAGTGTCTCCTTACTTGCATATATTGTGTTGCTAAAAAATATTAAATAAATTCTTTTTTAAATATTTACTCTTAGTTCTAAAGAATTAATTAATTATTTACCAAATAATACCAGTTTAGTTCTTGATCCTGTAACAATTCTGGTGAAAATTCCATGTAATAAAAGTTAATAATGGAAAAAGCATCCTAGTGTGGGGGTTCATCATTAGAGGAATTTTGAGGTCTAAAATAGGCCTCCTAAGGAAATTATAAAATAATAGTGGAAATAATAAAATAAGATTACATTAGATCATCAAATTTTAGAGGGAAAAAAGAAAAACTACTTTTTCAACTTGTTTTTGAACTTATCTCCCTAATGGTTTACTCAAATTTCGAACAGAAATACTCGTTGGATGTAAAATTTAATTCCTCATCCAAGGAGTACCCATGTTGCATACTTTTGATGAAATTTGCTACACGAAAAATGAGAAATACATAAAAAAACGTGATTGCAAGTATGCAACAGAGGTACTCCTTGCATGAGGAATTAAATTTTTTATCTAACGAGTATTCTCACTCGAAATTTGAGTAAACAATTAAGGAGATAAGTTCAAAATACAAGTTGAAAAAGTAGTTTTATTATTTTTTTACTTTTTTACTTTTTTACTCCAAAAATGATGAATCATCCCCCATGGTTGACATCATCATCTTGAATCCTATTGGTTCTTATAAATTTTATTTTAGTTATACATTTTTCTTAGGAGGTCCATTTTAGACCACAAAATTCCCCTAATTTGGTTTATTATGGCTAAGGAAATTGGAAAAGGAAATGGAAAAGGCATTTGGAAAGAGAAAATGGTATTTTTTGAAAATTATTTATGAAAATAATGGAAATTGGGAGAAAAGGAAGGTGACTCTATCACACACTGCATGCGAGGAGGAAAATGAAGGAAAATGAAGAAAATAGCGGCCTAATTGATAAAAAGGATTATGAGGATCAATTGGTACCTTTTTATCAGTTCAATTTTGGAGCTCTCTCTCTATTCTCTCTGTCTCACAGTCTTGGACACTGAGAGTTTTGTTGGATAACTTTAGCATTGGATCAAGAATGGAAAAGAGGAAGAAAAGATCAAGCAAGGAAGAGTGTTGGCATGTGTTGTCCTTGATGGCAACCTACTTTATGAAATGATATTGTTGATGCTATGTGTTGTCCTTGATGGCAACCTACTTGATAAAGTTGATGACAACCTACTTGATGAAGTTGTCCTTGATGGAAACCTACTGGATGAGTTAAGGGGGAGATTGTTGGCAATGTGATACAATGTATTGACTTTGATGGAACCTGCTTGATGAAGTTGTCCTTGATGGAAATGATGTAAATCTGATGTATCTACAGATCCGTTCAGAAGTAGCAGAAGAAAGAAATTCAGAAAGTGCCAGAATAATGTTGAACAATGTATGTCACAAGGCATACGTGGTTTTATTAAGGAGAAGTCGTGTATGTACACGGAAATGTACGTGACAAGTAGTGTATGCCCATTTGTGCTCTAAATTTAGAATACCAAGGGGTGTTACCATGGTATTGACCCATTGTATTGAGCGCTGGAATATCTATTTGATCCCGTCTATGAATACCATTAGTAGTTGAGTGGTTTTGGCTCATGGTATTGACAAAGGCTAAATCTATATAAGGAGAAGAAGTTCATAAGTGCAAGTGAGTGCAAGTCTGGGTATTGAATGAATACTTCACTCTGAAGTATATCTGCATGGAATGAATTGATTGATCTGAATTACTAATGCACCTATGAAGAAAATGATGAAGAGGGATCTCTAGATCTGAAATGTATATGTATTTTCTAGATCTGTTTATGGAATGTTTAGATCTGAGAGGAGGCGAAATACTTTCTGAAGTAAAGGATAAAATCTGAGTTGTTTATATAATCTCAAGAGATGCACAGTCCTGAAAAGTTACAGATCTATACGCAGGTTCGCTTCATTCAAAGCGCGTGTATACGCGGGTCTTCTTAAGGAAAAGCGCGCATGGGCAATTAGGGTTTTCTGAAGAATGCACAGAAGTATACGTGGGTTGGTATGCATAAAAGCGCGTACATACGCAGGTTCAATGAAGTAAAAGCGCGTATGGAATCTAGGGTTTGCTGAAGTAAGTGGAATGAACTATATGATCTGTTTTGTTGTTTTACTGCTATCTGTCAATGATGTATTCATACAGAACTGGGTTGTTTCAATAATGAATATGCTGCTCATTATGTTAATTGAAGATCAAGTTGTTGGTTGATTGGTTGATGATTCAATGAATGAATTGATGGGGTTATAATTTTCAGTTTGATATATGATGAGCTTAAATGTGTGGAGTGGGTCCAGTCTAAAAATCTGAGGAAAAGTGGCCTACAAGATGTGTTGTATGGAAGTTGTTAGATCCAGTGTGAAAATTGATGAAACGTGGTCCGCAATGGTGGTGCTGAGGGTCAAAGCCTTCAGTAAGGGGGTTGTAGCTTCCTTTCAGTGGTAGATGGTAAACGAGAGAAGGGGGTTGTAGCTCCCTTCTAGGAGAGGCTGGTAAACGAGAGCAGGGGGTTGTAGCTCCCTTCCAGGAGAGGCTGGTAAACGAGAGATGGTTGTAGCCTTCTACATGTGGGTGCCTGTGTGCTGGTATGAGTCTGCGCCAGTACATGGTTTTAAGATGTTTTCTTTATAATAAAAATATTGAAGACAGAGACGACGGCAGTGGTGGTTTTCTCCCGACTTGGGTTTCCACCTTAAATCCTAGTGTTCATGTGTGATGATTTATTTTGTTATTACTGCACATGCTTACTGCTAACTAAACATCTGATGAATGAATGATGCATAGATATAAGTAAATAACTAAATGCATAATAATATCTCTGTATATACGCGAGTTTTATGAAGGTTATCCGTGTGTATACGCGAGTTGTGTTCAGTAAAGTAGTGTATGGGTTTTAGAGAAAGAAAAAGTAAAAAGTTATGAGTATGCTCTAAATACTGATTCACCCTCCCCCCCTCCCCTCTCAGTATTTTTCCCAACAATTGGTATCAGAGCAGGTTCTTCTACAGAAGCTTGATCGCTTGAAGGAGATCTGTCAAAATGGGAAGTCAGGAAGGAGTACTTTCTCTAAGGCCACCTTCATTCAATGGAAGTAATATGTTATTCTAGAAGATACGAGCAAAAGCATATTTGCAAAGTCTTGGTGCAGAAGTATGGGCAATCGTGGAAGAAGGTTATCGGTACCCGGCAATTATTCCTACTGATGCAGCAGAAAGGAAGAAATATGAAATCAATGCCAAATCAGTCAATGTTTTATTAGGAAGCCTGTCTGAATCAGAATTTGTTAAAGTGATGCAGCGAAATTCAGCAAAAGAAGTATGGGACAAAATCATTCTAAGCTATGAAGGAGATACAAAGATAAAAAGAGCAAAACTCCAAACTCTCAGAATTGAATATGAAAATTTAAGGATGCATAGTGATGAGAGTATTGCCAGTTTCTTTTTACGTTTAGATGATATTGTAAATCGCATGAGAAATTTGGGTGAAACCATAACCGATACTACTCTAGTTGAAAAAGTCTTAAGATCTTTGACTTCAAAATTTGAGTCAAAAGTATCTGCTATTGAAGAAAGGCAAGATTTGCAAACTCTTACTATTGTTCAACTACATGGTATTCTAACTGCTTTTGAAATGAGAAAAGAAGGTCCCTCTCAAATCAGAGAAGTTGCCTTTAAGGCATGTGCAAAAGGAAAAGAAAAGGAAGTTGTCAAGGAATCAAGTTATATATCAGAAGAAGAAGAAGAAAATTTTGTGAGAAGACTCCAACCAGGTACTGGAAGATTCAAAGGTAAGCTTCCCTTCAAGTGTTTTAATTGTGGAAGAGTTGGTCATTATGTTGCTAAATGTCCTTATGAAGAAAATCATGATAAAGGGAAACAATTTGAAAAGGGAAAGAGCTATTATACAAATGAAGATAATGATGAAATGTCAAATGAGGATGAAGAAGATTCTGACCAAGATCTTCTAGTGCTCATGGCAAGGAAGCAAAAGAAGAAGGCTACTCAAAGAAAGGAGATATCTCAGAAAACATGTGAAGCAGAGAATGAAGAAAATGAAAAAGGTACTAATCTTTGTGATTCACTTCCGTATGCAAGCAATGGTGAAGATAGTGAAAATGATAGAGAAAGTAACAGCATGGGTCTAGAAGCAAATCTCAAGATTAATGATGAAGATCAAGTTAAAAACAAGGAATCTTTCTACCAAGATATGATCTCTAGAATGAATGATCAGATAGAAATGTATCAGAGATGGATAGAAATGTATCAAAGACTGTAGGATAAAGTAACCAATCAAAGTGAAAGACTTGAAGCAGAAATCATCTCCCTCAAAGAAGATCTGGGAAAATCAAATAAGAAGAATGAAGAACTTTTACAAACTTTTGAAGAACAAGAAAATGGGTTGAAGGAAGAGATTTTAAAATTGAATGATCAAGTAGAAGGAGGAAGAAGGATTGAAGAAAGTATGAGGAACCAATGCCAAAGATTGGAGGTTGAGGTAAACATTTTAAAAGGTAAATTAGAAGAAAAAGATAAACTCTTGAGGTTTCAAGATAGTACTAAGATTCTAAACAATATTCTTAGTAGTCAAAGGTCTCCTTCTATTAAATTTGGTCTTGGTTTTCATGAAACTGTTAAAGGAGAATCTAGTTCACAAGGAAGTGCTAAAGATTCAAAGGATATCAATGCAAAATCTGAAGTGTTGAAAGAAACAAAAGATCAACCGACAATCATGAACTCTCAAAAGAAATCATTCCCTCCTATGATCAATAATGTTGAATTATTTAAATGTCATAATTATGGGCATATTGCAGCAAATTGCAGAAGCAGAATTTTTCAGTCACATACAAATAGATTCTACACAGAGAGGTACTCTGGTTTCTTCAAGGGATATTGTTTTTCATGTAGCAAGTATGGTCATAAAGCAGTTGATTGCAATAGAAGAAAGAATAGAAAAACATACTATGATCCTTATGCTTACTTTTCTGGTCACATAAGATGTTATGCTTGTAACAAGTATGGACATGTAGAAAAAGAATGCAGGATGAATAGATTTGAGAAATTGGATAATTTCCAGCACACCATAAGAAATTTCAAGCAAAGCTGGAAAAATAAGGAGGACCGGTCAAAAACGTAGGGGATAATAATCCTACTGCAGTCATCTGCTTCTAAAGCCTACTTCTCATAATGGCTGCAGGATGATGTGAGATACATTATAGGGATTAGTAATGTATCATCACAGGGGGAGCAATGTATGATGATTCCCATGGTTGGTTTGGTAATTCTGGTTATGTTTATTTCTGACAGTGCATCTGATGTGAAGAAGACAGGTACAGGTGGTACAAATTCAGGGGGAGATGAAGTTGTGAAATTTTCAGTATTTCACTTTCCATACGCGGGTTTAGTGAACAAAATCCGCGTATACACGCGAGTTCCTTTGGAGACAAAAGCGTATTCTTTTCTGTCTAGGAAAACAATGATTTGTTGTTGAAAGTGTTCAGGATGCACAAGCTAAGGGGGAGCATTGGTCATGTGGAAAGGATGCATTTTTGGAATTCTCTTGATTTGCTGTGATCTGATCTCATGTTTGAGATTCCTTGGTCTTGATTATAAAAATTCATATTTGTAATTTGATGAAAAGGTCATGTTGAGACCTATGATGTAAAATTGTAATATTCAGTCATGTAAGGACTTGTTCAAATTTTTAAACCCGCAATTTAGGTGGTTGTGAGTCCAAATATTGGCCTTGGTTGGGTACTTGAGTCAAATATGTAAATCCACTTGGTTGGATCCTTGATGTAAGTATGAGTCCTTGGTGATAGGAAAGGTCATAGAGTCATGTACTTCATTGAAAAATATGTTTTGAAGATTCAGCATGAACTCAGGGGGAGCATGGTAACTTTAGTGAACATCAGATCTACAGAGCTCTTCTTTCTACATGTGGAGAAAAACATTGTCTTGGCTTTGATCCGCCCTTTACCCTTGATGTCAAAGGGGGAGAGTAACATGGTGTTTGAATAATGGTTATAATCAATATATCTATCTGTTGTGGTGATCAAACACCATCATGGTTGCCATCAAGTCCAAAGGGGGAGATTGTTGGCATGTGTTGTCCTTGATGGCAACCTACTTGATGAAATGAGATTGTTGATGCTATGTGTTGTCCTTGATGGCAACCTACTTGATAAAGTTGATGACAACCTACTTGATGAAGTTTTCCTTGATGGAAACCTACTGGATGAGTTAAGGGGGAGATTGTTGGCAATGTGATACAATGTGTTGACTTTGATGGAACCTTCTTGATGAAGTTGTCCTTGATGGAAATTATGTAAATCTGATGTATCTACAGATCCGTTCAGAAGTAGCAGAAGAAAGAAATTCAAAAAGTGCCAGAATAATTTTGAACAAGGTATGTCACAAGGCATACACGGTTTTATTAAGGAGAAGTCGTGTATGTACGCGGAAATGTACGTGACAAGTAGCGTATGCCCATTTGCGCTCTAAATTTAGAATACCAAGGGGTGTTACCATGGTATTGACCCATTGTATTGAGCGCTGGAATATCTATTTGATCCCGTCCAGGAATACCATTAGTAGTTGAGTGGTTTTGGCTCATGGTATTGACAAAGGCTAAATCTATATAAGGAGAAGAATTTCATAAGTGCAAGTGAGTGCAAGTCTGGGTATTGAATGAATACTTCCCTCTGAAGTATATCTGCATGGAATGAATTGATTGATCTGAATTACTAATGCACCTATGAAGAAAATGATGAAGAGGGATCTCTAGATCTGAAATGTATATGCATTTTCTAGATCTGTTTATGGAATGTTTAGATCTGAGAGGAGGCAAAATACTTTCTGAAGTAAAGGATGAAATCTGAGTTGTTTATCTGATCTCAAGAGATGCACAGTCCTGAAAAGTTACATATCTATACGCAGGTTCGCTTCATTAAAAGTGCATGTATACGTGGGTCTGCTTAAGGAAAAGTGCGTATGGGCAGTTAGGGTTTTCTGAAGAATGCACAGAAGTATACGCGGGTTGGTATGCATAAAAGCGCGTACATACGCAGGTTCAGTGAAGTAAAAGCGCGTATGGAATCTAGGGTTTGCTGAAGTAAGTGGAATGAACTATCTGATTTGTTTTGTTGTTTTACTGCTATCTGTCAAAGATGTATTCATACAGAACTGGGTTGTTTGAATAATGAATATACTGCTGATTATGTTAATTGAAGATCAAGTTGTTGGTTGATTGGTTGATGATTTAATGAATGAATTGATGGGGTTATAAGTTTCAGTTTGATATATGATGAGCTTAAATGTGTGGAGTGGGTCCAGTCTAAAAATCTGATGAAAAGTGGCCTACAAGATGTGTTGTATGGAAGTTGTTGGATCCAGTGTGAAAATTGATGAAACGTGGTCCGCAATGGTGATGCTGAGGGTCGAAGCCTTCAGTAAGGGGGTTGTAGCTTCATTCCAGTGGTAGCTGGTAAACGAGAGCAGGGGGTTGTAGCTCCCTTCCAGGAGAGGCTGGTAACAGAGAGCAGGGGGTTGTAGCTCCCTTCCAGGAGAGGCTGGTAAACGAGAGGAGGGGGTTGTAGCCTTCTGCAGGTGGGTGCCTGCGTGCTGGTATGAGTCTGCGCCAGTACATGGTTGTAAGATGTTTTCTTTATAATAAAAATATTGAAGACAGAGACGACGACAACGGTGGTTTTCTCCCGACTTGGGTTTCCACCTTAAATCCTGGTGTTCATGTGTGTTGCTTATGTGTGATGGTTTATTATGTTATTACTGCACATGCTTACTGCTAACTAAACATCTGATGAATGAATGATGCATAGATCTAAGTAAAGAATTAAATGCATAATAAGATCTCTGTATATACGCGAGTTTTATGAAGGATATCCACGTGTATACGCGAGTTGGTTTCAGAAAAATAGCGTATGGGTTTTTAGAGAAAGAAAAAGTAAAAAGTTTTAAATCAGATCTAAATACTGATTCACCCCCCCCCCCTCTCAGTATTTTTCCCAACAATTGGTATCAGAGCAGGTCCTTTTGCAGAAGCTTGATCGCTTGAAGGAGATCCGTCACAATGGGAAGTCAGGAAGGAGTAATTTCTCTAAGGCCACCTTTATTCAATGGAAGTAATCTGTTATTCTGGAAGATACGAACAAAAGCATATTTGCAAAGTCTTGGTGCAGAAGTATGGGCAATCATGGAAGAAGGTTATCGGTATCCGGCAATTATTCCTACTGATGCAGCAGAAAGGAAGAAATATGAAATCAATGCCAAAGAAGTCAATGTTTTATTAGGAAGCCTATCTGAATCAGAATTTGTTAAAGTGATGCAGCTAAATTCAGCAAAAGAAATATGGGACAAAATCATTCTAAGCTATGAAGGAGATACAAAGGTAAAAAGTGCCAAACTCCAAAATCTCAGAATTGAATATGAAAATTTAAGGATGCATAGCGATGAGAGTATTGCCAGTTTCTTTTTACGTCTAGATGATATTTTAAATCGTATGAGAAGTTTGGGTGAAACCATAACCGATACTACTCTGGTTGAAAAATTCTTAAGATCTTTGACTTCAAAATTTGAGTCAAAAGTATCTGCTATTGAAGAAAGGCAAGATCTGCAAACTCTTACTATTGTTCAACTACATGGTATTCTAACTGCCTTTGAAATGAGAAAATAAGGTCCCTCTCAAATCAGAGAAGTTGCCTTTAAGGCATGTGCAAAAGGAAAAGAAAAGGAAGTTGTCAAGGAATCAAGTTACATATCAGAAGAAGAAGAAGCAAATTTTGTGAGAAGACTTCAACCAGGTACTAGAAGATTCAAAGGTAAGCTTCCCTTCAAGTGTTTTAATTGTGGAAGAGTTGGTCATTATGCTGCTAAATGTCCTTATGAAGAAAATCATGATAAAGGGAAACAATTTGAAAAGGGAAAGAGTTATTATACAAATGAAGATAATGATGAAATGCCAAATGAGGATGAAGAAGATTCTGACCAAGATCTGCAAGTGCTCATGGCAAGGAAGCAAAAGAAGAAGGCTACTCAAAGAAAGGAGATACCTCAGAAAACATGTGCAGCAGAAAATGAAGAAGATGAAATAGGTATTGATTGTTGTTCTTGTGATTCACTTTCTTGTGCATGCAATAGTGAAGATAGTGAAAGTAACAGTATGGGTCTAGAAGCAAATCTCAAGATCAATGATGAAGATCAAGTTAAAAGGAAGGAATCTATCTACAAAGATGTGATCTCTAGAATGAATGAACAGATAAACAAGTATCAAAGGTTGTACGATTATGAAACCAATCACAGTGAAGGACTTAAAGCAGAAATCATCTCTCTCAAAACAGATCTGGAAAAATCAAATAAGAAGAATGAAGAACTTTTACAAAATTTTGAAGAACAAGAAAATGGGTTGAAAGAAGAGATTTTAAAATTGAATGATCAAGTAGAAGAAGGAAGAAGGGTCGAAGAAAGTATGAAGAAGCAATGCCAAAGATTGGAGGTTGAGGTAAACATTTTAAAAGGTAAATTAGAAGAAAAAGATAAACTCTTGGGGTTTCAAGATAGTACTAAGATTCTGGACAATATTCTTAGTAGTCAAAGGTCTCCTTCTGTTAAATTTGGTCTTGGTTTTCATGAAACTGTTAAAGGAGAATCTAGTTCACAAGGAAGTGCTAAAGATTCAAAGGATATCAATGCAAAATCTGAAGTGTTGAAAGAAACAAAAGATCAACCGACAATCATGAACTCTCAAAAGAAATAATTCCCCCCTATGATCAATAATGTTGAATGCTATAAATGTCATAATTATGGGCATATTGTAGCTAATTGCAGAAGCAGAATGTTTCAGTCACATACAAACAGATTCTACATAGAAAGGTACTCTGGTTTCTTCAAGGTATATTGTTTTTCATGTAGCAAGTATGGTCATAAAGCAGCTGATTGCAATAGAAGAAATAATAGAAAAACACATTATGATCCTTATGCTTACTTTTCTGGTCATGCAAGATGTTATGCCTGTAACAAGTACGGACATGTAGAAAAAGAATGCAGGATGAATAGATTTGAGAAATTGGATAATTTTCAGCACACAATAAGAAATTTCAAGCAAAGATGGAAAAAGAAGGAGGACCGGTAAAAAACATAGGGAATAATAATCCTACTGCAGTCATCTGCTTCTAAAGCCTACTTCTCATAATGGCTGCAGAGTGATGTGAGATACATTATAGGGATTAATAATGTATCATCACAGGGGGAGCAATGTATGAGGACTCCCATGGTTGGTTTGGTAATTCTGGTTATGTTTATTTCTGACAGTGCATCTGATGTGACAAGAAAAGACAGATACAGTTGGTACAAATTCAGGGGGAGATGAAGGAGTGAAATTTTTAAGTATTTCACTTTTCATACATGGGTTTCTTGAACAAAAGCCGCGTATACATGCAAGTTCCTTTGGAGACAGAAGCATATGCTTTTCTGTTAAGGAAAAAAGTGATTCAGCTCAAGAACAGGAGTACAGATTCAGGGGGAGCATCAGTATAACTACTAATGATTTGCTGTTGAAAGTGTTCAGGATGCACAAGCTAAGGGGGAGCATTTGGTCATGTGGAAAGGATGCATTTTTGGCATTCTCTTGATTTGCTGTGATCTAATCTCATGATTGAGATTCCTTGATCTTGATTATAAAAAGTCATATTTGTAATTTGATGAAAAGGTCATGTTGAGACCTATGATGTAAAATTGTAACATTCAGTCATGTAAGGACTTGTTCAAATGTGTAAACTCACTTGGTTGGGTACTTGAGTCAAATTTGTAAACCCACTTGGTTGGGTACTTGAGTCACATATGTAAATCCACTTGGTTGGATCATTGATGTAAGTATGAGTCCTTGGTGATAGGAAAGGTCATAGAGTCATGTACTTCATTGAAAAATATGTTTTCAGCATGAACTCAGGGGGAGCATGGTAACTTTAGTGCACATCAGATCTACAGAGCTCTTCTTTCTACATGAGAAGAAAAACCTTGGTTTGGCTTTGATCCGCCCTTTGCCCTTGATGTCAAAGGGGGAGAGTAACATGGTGTTTGAATAGGGGGAGAGTATCATGGTGTTTGCATAATGGTTATAATCAATGTATCTATCTGTTGTGGTGATCAAACACCATCATGGTTGCCATCAAGTCCAAAGGGGGAGATTGTTGGCATGTGTTGTCCTTGATGGAAACCTACTTGATGAAATGAGATTGTTGGCTATATGATGCAATGTGTTGTCCTTGATGGCAACCTACTTGATAAAGTTGATGACAACCTACTTGATGAAGTTGTCCTTGATGGAAACCTACTGGATGAGTTAAGGGGGAGATTGTTGGCAATGTGATACAATGTGTTGACTTTGATGGAACCTGCTTGATGAAGTTGTCCTTGATGGAAATGATGTAAATCTGATGTATCTACAGATCCGTTCAAAAGTAGCAGAAGAAAGAAATTCAGAAAGTGCCAGAATAATGTTGAACAAGGTATGTCACAAGGCATACGCGATTTTATTAAGGAGAAGTTGCGTATGTACGCGGAAATGTACGTGACAAGTAGCGTATGCCCATTTGCACTCTAAATTTAGAATACCAAGGGGTGTTACCATGGTATTGACCCATTGTATTGAGCGCTGGAATATCTATTTGATCCCGTCCAGGAATACCATTAGTAGTTGAGTGGTTTTGGCTCATGGTATTGACAAAGGCTAAATCTATATAAGGAGAAGAAGTTCATAAGTGCAAGTGAGTGCAAGTCTGGGTATTGAATGAATACTTCACTCTGAAGTATATTTGCATGGAATGAATTGATTGATCTGAATTAATAATGCACCTATGAAGAAAATGATGAAGAGGGATCTCTAGATCTGAAATGTATATGTATTTTCTAAATCTGTTTATGGAATGTTTAGATCTGAGAGGAGGCGAAATACTTTCTGAAGTAAAGGATGAAATCTGAGTTGTTTATCTGATCTCAAGAGATGCATAGTCCTAAAAATTTACAGATCTATACGCAGGTTCGCTTCATTAAAAGCGCGTGTATACGCGGGTCTGCTTAAGGAAAAGCGCATATGGGCAGTTAGGGTTTTCTGAAGAATGCACAGAAGTATACGCGGGTTGGTATGCATAAAAGCGCGTACATACGTAGGTTCAGTGAAGTAAAAGCGCGTATGGAATCTAGGGTTTGCTGAAGTAAGTGGAATGAACTATCTGATCTGTTTTGTTGTTTTACTGCTATCTTTCAATGATGTATTCATACAGAACTGGGTTGTTTGAATAATGAATATGCTGCTGATTATGTTAATTGAAGATCAAATTGTTGGTTGATTGGTTGATGATTCAATGAATGAATTGATGGGGTTATAAGTTTCTGTTTGATATATGATGAGCTTAAATGTGTGGAGCCGGTCCAGTCTAAAATTCTAATGAAAATTGGCCTACAAGATGTGTTGTATGGAAGTTGTTGGATCCAGTGTAAAAATTGATGAAACGTGGTCCGCAATGGTGGTGCTGAGGGTCGAAGCCTTCAGTAAGGGGGTTGTAGCTTCCTTCTAGTGGTAGCTGGTAAACGAGAGCAGGGGGTTGTAGCTCCCTTCCAGGAGAGACTGGTAAACGAGAGAAGGTTGTAGCCTTCTACATGTGGGTGCCTGCGTTCTGGTATGAGTATGCACCAGTACATGGTTGTAAGATGTTTTCTTTATAATAAAAATATTGAAGACAGAGACGACAGCAGCGGTGGTTTTCTCCCGACTTGGGTTTCCACCTTAAATCCTGGTGTTCATGTGTGTTGCTTATGTGTGATGATTTATTCTGTTATTACTACACATGCTTACTGCTAACTAAACATCTGATGAATGAATGTTGCATAGATCTAAGTAAAGAACTAAATGCATAATAATATCTCTGTATATACGTGAGTTTTATGAAGGTTATCCGCGTGTATACGCGAGTTGTGTTCAGTAAAGTAGCGTATGGGTTTTAGAGAAAGAAAAAGTAAAAAGTTCTGAGTATGCTCTCATCTTGGGTTATCCCCCCCCCCCCCCACCCTCTCAGTATTTTTCCCAACAAAGAGCAATATCAAGCAACTATAGTGGGTTTACTTGCAAGTATCAATTTGCATGTGTGATTTCCCTACTGGATTTGGCATACATGGTTATGCAAGTGTGTTCGTAATTCTCTTGTTGTCATTGGCATGGGTTTTTCCAGGTGTGGCAGTGTTCTTCAGCCTTACCTTTCCATTTTTGGATAGCCATGGTGTGATGGGGTTCCCATATTTTGGTTGAGCTCAATTTTCAGATGGATTCGAAATTGAGTGAGGTGGATCTCTAAATGAAAGAACACGTGACCTAGTAATCCCTGAACGAGACTGTGAATTGCGGTAAATCCATTGGCCTAGTAACCCATGAACATGACTGTGGGTTGCAGTAAAGCTAGGTATTGTGTTCCTTGGTGGGCCTAGGAATGCTTGACTGGTGAATGGCAGGATATACATAAAATACTAGAGGTGGGTACCCTTGATCAGACCTAGGAATCCTTGCCGGTGAATGGCAGGATATATGGTAAAGCTTGGAGGGTGGTGTATCGATTATAGCCTACTGATCCCTGGATCAGATTGTGAGTTGTGGTAGAGCCTGGAGACTAGGAGACAGGAAAATTATTCATGTTTTAGGTGGATAAATATGGTGGCATCCATGCTTGTTTATGGCCCAATGATCCAGTGAGGATTGTGGTAAAGCTTTCTTCTATTGATGAGGGTGAGGTGGTTTAGCCTCTAGAAGCCCTGGTTCATTATTTTTGTTTGAGTCCCACATTCATGCTTAGAATATGGCATGGGGGTGATTGGCTGAAGAGGTATTTGTCTTAGCCAATATACGGTCAGGTGGAACGTGGTAGTCTCATACTAGGTTGGATTTTCCATTCATTAATATGAGTTCCTTTATTTCATAATTTATGTGTAAATGTATTGGATTCTCTGTAGCATTTATGGTTGTTTCCCTCATTATTTCTATTGTTTATATGTTGGTTATGAATGTGTTTTATGATAGTGAAAATGTATGGTTCTCATCATGTTTTCGTTTGTAAATGAATGAGCAATGAATATATGACCTAATAGATGATAATGCAACTAATGATATAAGGCATCAGTTTTTCTTAGTGATTCTAAAATAAGTATGAGACCGCTATGCTCATATATGTTGTTTAAACCTATAGAATGCATATTTGTGACATGTGAAATACCTATCATGGCTAGTAGGGGTCCAATCAAGTCTTTGTTCAATAATTGGCATTGACATCATTATCTCTATGTTACTTTTTATTTTTGTAAATTCCATGAATTTCTGGGTAGTGACTGGGTCCTAGCACTAGAATTCAGCCTTAAATCCCGCAATAATTGGTATAGCACTGCCACAAAAAGGTTGCAGCCACACTCATGTAGGCTCATGGGAGCGAATGGGACCCACAGTCACTTGCAGGGTTTGCCAAGGGAGAGATTGGGGCTCTAGTTCCTTGATTTTTTGAGTTTCATTAGGGGTTGGTCACCTAGAAAGGTGGGGTAGCTCCTGGAGGTTTTGTCAGTTGTGTGGATGATCATTTTGGTTGTGTTTTGGTGGTTCCACTTCCTTAATGTGACCTAGTAAGTTGAATCAGATCATAGTAGCCTCTCGTCACATGTTTACCCCAATGGACCGGTTAACTTTGGTAAACGTGTGAGGAGGGTGTTATAGAGTGGTATTATAGCATGGTTCACACCTTGGATTGTATGGGTGGTGTTTGTCGTGCATTCATGTCAGTTGCATATGTGTTCTTATGTTTGTGGACTATGTGTTTGTGTTTTTTTTCATGACTGCAGTAGTGTCTCCATGTGAAATTTGATGTTGTTATTAATTAGATGTGGTCGTCATGGACATATGTCAGTTATGCATTAGTTATGCACGTCAAGGTTTCTATGAAATGTGTATGTGTGTGTGTCACACATATGTTATTATGCATGACTTGTGTCTATTTGGTGTTATGGTTGTAGTATTATGCGTAGAAATTGGATAATGGTTAAGATAATAATTAAATGTTGATATGATTATGTTTATATATGTATTTTTATAATCTATTTGGTCTTGCAGATGAGATATCCTCCCTGAATTATAATGAGGTACCTTGGTTTATTTATGATATGGTTTATCCAACATAGTATGCCTTGTAGGAAGAAATCAAGATGACTAACAAGATGGTAGACTACAAAGATTCTCCCAATGAATAAGATGAGCAGCATGGTGTTGGGAACTCTTTTGACTTAGTAGACACATTGAGGATTTTGAAGGAAGAAATAAGGAGTTTCAAAGCAGATAATGAGAGAATCATGCAGACACATGAAAAACAAGTAGAATTCAATGCACTAATTCTTTAGAGTTTGTCAGAATTATAGAGACAAGGACCACGTTGGATTAGCTATGGAAAGGAGGATGGGACTAATGGGGCATATAGCAGTAGGTTTCATGGTGATCACAAGCCATATAGAGATGAAATTTTCAAAGATGGTATATTTTTGGATACTCTGGATAGGAGAGGTGATGGACACATGTTTTATTGTAGTTCTGATTCTGACAGGCACTATGATCATCATCATCATCACCCTTACAAGAGGAGTGATAGGGGGTACTTTACGAATGGATTTAATAAAGTGAAGCCACCTACTTTTGCTGGAGAGTTGAAGAAGCTTTAGGATGAAGAGGCTTGGTTACTTGACATGAATAAGTTCTTTGAACTTCATGAGTATAAAGAGAATATGAAGTCTAGAATAGCTATGTTCAGCCTCAAAGAGAAAGCGTATATCTGGTGGGAAGATGTAAAACGGGTCAAAGACATTAAGACAAAGGAGTTGAGTTGGCATGAATTCAAGAGACTCTTCAGAAAGAATTACTTTTCAGAAAGGTACTACGACAACAAAGCCAAGGATTTGTATGAGCTTAAAATGGGGTCGATGATAGGTGAGGAGTACATGACCAAGCTGCTGGAGTTATTGAGGTATGTATTGTATATTAATGATGAAAATGCTAAATTTCAGAGATTTTTCAATTGATTTCCATTAGCATTTAGAGGCCTGATTGAGTATGATGAGCCTTGGTCACTCTTGGAAGTTATTTGGAAACTGAAGCATTGTTATGAGAATTCAAAGTGTAAGAATGAATCTCAGCAAGGGTGTAAAGAAAAAGTTAAATATAAAGTTAAAAATAAATGGCATTTGATAATAAAAAGACCTCAGAATGCAGAAGAGAAAGAGAATGTTGCACCACATAAGAAGTTAAATGCAGCTAGACAAGGACATGGGTTACAACATCAAAATAGAGGTGATGGTACATGATAGTTGGAGTGATGGACATTGTGGTAAGGAGCATATTAAAATGGATTCTCCTTTGAATCAGGGTGGTAGGCCTCATATCTATAACGCACAGGAGGCGTAGACTATTGGGGATGTTGAGAAGAGAATTCCTCGTATCTATGCAGTGTTGGATAATAGCTAGGCAGATTATCAAGAATCTATCATTGAGATGGACACTAAGATTTGTGATCAAGTTGTTTCTATTTTTATTAGTTGTAGATCTAATTCTAGTCAGGTTAACCCTCAGTTGGTGGATAAGTGTGGCTTGAATAAATAATCACATGCAGAGTCTTGGTTAGTGCAGTTATCTATAGGTACCAAGAAGCGAGTTCATCATTGGCTAATATCTTGTGCATTTGAGTTGAATGGTATGTCTACATCAGCACATTTGAATGTATTTTCATTAGGTTCGTATAACATTCTTTTTGGTATGGACTACTTGTATTTCCATAGGAACAAAGTAGATTGTTATGACAAATCGATTGAGTGCTTGGATGATAATGGAGAGCAAAGAATCTTATAGGGTGAGAAGAAAGAAACATCGGTTAGGATGGTGGCAGCTATGCAGGAAAATCACAGTCACAGAAAAGGGTGTGTGTTATTTTCAATACACTTTTCTAGTGATAAACATAAGGGGGATCAGAATGCACAGATATTGTGCAGGTACTTGATATTATAGTAGTTTCAGGATGTGTTTCTAGCAGATATCTCAGAGTTTCTGCCTCATAGAGAAGTGGAATTTTCTATTGAGTTGGTACTAGGGGCAACACCAACATCAAAGGCACCGTATAGGATGAGCACTCCATATTTAGTAGAGCTGAAGTTACAGTTGAAGGAAATATTGACAAGGAATACATTAGGCCAAGTGTATCACCATGGGGTGCACTAGTCTTGTTCATGGAAAAGAAGGATGGCACTCTCAGGCTGTGCATTTATTACAAGCAGTTGAACAAGGTGACCATCAAGAACAAGTATTTTTTGCCGAGGATTGATGACTTATTTGATCAGTTGAAGGGAGAAGTAGTGTTATCGAAGAACTATTTGAGATCTAAATATCATCAAGTACACATCAAGAAATATGACATTTACAAGACAAATTTTTGGACCAGGTATGGTGATTATGAGTTTTTTGTAGTTCCATTTGGTTTTAATAATGCTCCAACCTTTATGTGTTTGATGAATAGTGAGTTGTGTCCTTACCTAGACAAGTTTTTTATTATATTCATTGACTACATCTTGATATATTCTAAGAATGAGGAATGGCATGTTGAGCATTTAGGAGAAGTATTGAGATTATTGAGAGAGTGCCAATTATATGCTAAGATCAGTAAATGCTATTTCCTTCAAATAGAGGTACATTACTTGGGGCATGTGGTCTCTAAGGAATGCATAGCATTGGATCCATAGAAGGTAAGGGCCATAATTGAGTGGGAAACTCATAGAAATTTGGATGAGGTAATATCATTCATGGGGCTAGCAAACTACTCTAGGAGGTTCATTAGGAACTTATCTTGCATTGCATATCCTATTACGTCACTACAAAGGAAAGATAAGAAATTGGAATGGATAGAGGAATGTGCAACAAGTTTTGAACAGTTTAAGAACTTTTGACAAATTCTCTAGTGTTAAATATTTCAAATCCATACAAAGAGTTTGTAGTGTGTACATATTTTTGCAAGAGAGGGCTTGGTGGATTCCTTATGCAAGAAGGACATGTAGTATGTTATGAGTTGTAGAAATTAAATGAGCACGAGAAAAACTATCTGACACGTGATCTTGATTTAGTGGTGATCATTCATGCATTTAATATGTGGAGGCACTATCTTCTTGGCAGAAGGATTATATTGATGATTGATCACAGTGGGTTGAGATACTTGTTTAACTAACCAAATCTAAATGCGAGGCAAGCTAGATGGTTGGTCATGATCAATGAGTTCGATTTTAAGATCAGGTAGATCAAGGGAAAATAGAACATGGTGGAATATGCTCTTTGTAGGCGGATATAGGTAAATCAAATTGCACCTATGAGTTCCTATCAGATAGACTTAGAGGATCATATTTTACAGGTAGGTCAGTAGGATGGCAGGTATAGAGGACTCATGCACAGGTTACAACAGTGTAATGGTAGAGGTAGAGGTAGAGGTACAGGTGGTCATGATGTGGAATATCATCTATCAGTATATGGCTTGATCATATTTAGGGATAGGATGTATGTGATAGATAGTAGTGAGCTCAAGAATATTATATTTAGGGAGTTTTATGTGAAACCATATTCGAGTCACCCAGGAAACCAAAATACATTGATAGCAATGAAGAAATTTTATTATTGATTGAATCTGAAGAAATATGTGGCAGAGTTTGTGGTTAGGTGTTTCGACTGTCATCAGGTAAAGGCAGAGTGCAAATATGCAGGTGGATCTCTACATCTAATTGTGATTCTAGAGTGGAAATGGGAATTCAATTTCCATGTATTTAATTCAGGATCGTCGAGGACATCTAAACAACATGATTCCATCATGGTTGTGGTGGATAGGTTGACTAAGGTAGCACACTTCATTCCAGTGAAGAATATGTATTCAGCTAGTGATGTGGCACATGTGTTCATCAGATATGTGGTGAGGTTTCATGGTGTTCCAAAGAATATTATGTCAGACAGGGAGGATAAGTTTAATTATAGGTTTTGGAAAGAGTTATTTGTAGGTTTGGGCATAGATTTGGCCTTTAGCACAGATTATAATCCACAGACAGAGAGGATCAACATGATAGTGGAGGACATGTTGAGGATGTATGTGATGCATCAACAATGAAACTGGGAAGAATATCTTCCACTAGTATAGGTCACTTACAAAAATGTTTATCAAGAGTCACTGAGGATGGGTCTGTTTGAACCACTCTATGGACAGAGTTGTAATACTCCTATAAGATGGAGTGATCTAGTTAACAGGGTATTGATAGGACCATATATGTTGGCATAGATGGAACAGGAAATGTAGGTAATCAAGAAGAATCAAAGGGAATCCCATGACATGTAAACAATTTATATAGATTAGAACAGGTTGTTTAATGAGTTTCAGGTTGGGGAACATGTGTACTTGTGCATCAAGCCAAAGAAGATATCCTTACAGATTGGATCATGTGCCAAGTTGGAACATCGATTTTGTGGACATTTCAAGATTCTTGAAAGGATTGGGCCAGTAGTCTAATGACTTGCACTCCCTCTGATAGTGAAAGTCCATGATGTTTTCCATTTTTCATTATTTAGAAGTATGTTAAAGATGATGATCATGTGATTTAATGGTATGTATTGCAGGTGGAGCTAGATGGAGGCTTCCAGTTGGAACCTCAGTGTATATTGCAGAGAAAGGTGCTCAGTCTCCAGAACCAAGAAATTGAGCAGGTTAAAGTGTAATGGAAGAAATTTGGGCCCAATGAAGCTACATGGGAGATGGCGGATCAGATATGGGCTATGTATCCATCTCTATTCATTGGTTGAGTGAATTCCCTTGATATATGTTTTGATGTGATGCTTGGTATATGTACATATGTATATGGATGTAAATACCTCCATGAGCTATGTTATAAATCTTCAATAAGCGGTATGGGTGTCATGTCATTATGGTTGTCATGTTGTTATGTTGTCATGTTGGTTTTCTTCTTAGTAGGTTGATCATTGTAAATAATGCAATGAGATATGTTATAAAGCTCCAATGGAAGTATGTTTTTCTTTCAGCAGCCTTGTTGGCTATAGGTGTCACTGAACACTAAGGACGATGTTCCCTGAAGGGGGAGGGTTCTATAACAACCCTGGTGAAAATTCCATGTAATAAAAGTCAATAAAGGAGAAATAATAGCCATGAATTATGGGACACTTATTCCAACTTGTATGTTGGGAAAAACATCCTATTGTGAGTACTAATTTGGTTAATTGGAAAATGAAATGGAAAAGACATTTGGAAAGGAAAAATGGAATTTTTTGCAATTTATTTATTAAAATAATGGAAATTATGAGGAAATGAAGGTGAAAGGTCACAGGTTTCATGTGAGCTGCAAAATTAAGGAAAAATAATGGAAAATGAAGAAAATAGAGGCATCGTTTATAAAAATGTTTATGAGGATCAGTTGGTGCCTTTTTGTGAGATCAGATTTTGGAGCTCTCTCTCTATTCTTTCTCTCACACTCTTCGACACTTAGATTTTTCTTGGAGAACTTCAGCATTGGATAAAGAAAGGAAAAGAAGGCAAAGAGGAAGAAAATATAAAGCAAGGAACAATAGGATCAAGTAGCTACAATGGGTTTATTTGGAGGTATCGATTTGCATGTGTAATTTCCTTGTTATATTTGGCATGTGTGGTTATACATGTGTGTTCTTGGTTCTATTTTTGTCATTGGCATGAGTTTTTCTAGGTGTGAAATTGTTCTTCATCCCTTCCTTTCCATTTCCAGATATTCATGGTGTGATGGGGTTCTCATGTTTTTGTTGAGCTAGATTGTCATATGGATTCGAAACTGAGTGAGGTGGATCTCTGAATGAAAAAACACATGGCCTAGTAATACCTTAACCAGATTGTGGATTACGGTAAAACCACAGGCCAGTAACCCCTGAACTGGACTCTGGGTTGCGGTAATTATAGGAATTGTGTGCCTTGGTGAGCCTAGGAATCTTCGACCGGTGAATGGCAAGATATATGGTAAATCCTAGAGGTGGGTGCTCTTGATCAGGCCTAGGAATCCTTGTCGGTAAATGGAGGAATATATGGAAAATCCTGGAGGGTGGTGTCTTGGTTATGGCCTAGTGATCCCTGGATCGGACTATGGATTGTGATAAATCCTAGAGACTAGGAGACAGGAAAATTCTTCACATTGTAGGTGGAGAAATCTGGTGGCATCCATGCTTGTTTATGGTCTAGTGATCCGCTGAGGATTGTGGTAAATATTGTTTCTATTGATGAGGGTGACTTGGTTTAGCCTCGGGAAGCCCTGGTTATTTCTTTTGGTTTGATTCCCACATTCATGCTTGGAATATGGCATGGGGGTGATTGGCTGAAGATATATTTTTCTCATCCAATATATGGTTGGGTGAAATTTTGTAGTCCCATGCTAGGTTGCCCTTTTACATTCATTAATAAGAGTTCCTTTCTTTGGTATTTTATGTCACTACAAGGAAAAGACCCTCTAGCGGATGTTTTTGAGGAACCCCATAGAAAAATACCCCATACATCTGTTTCTAAAGGAGGTTACTAGAGGAGGTTGGCGGGCGGAGGGTTTTGCGGATGGTTTCCTCTCGGTGTGCTTATCATTACACGTCGCCCCGGTGCACTTGAACCACGAAAGCATCGGTGCGGACCAAAAAATTGGCACACTGGATACCATGCCCTCTGTAAACACCCTCCTAGTGCGTCTTATTATTCTATAGCACTGTTGCATCATAGATATTCCGTGCCGGTGCATTATAAAGCACAACACCAAAATTGAGACGACCCGGTGCGGTAGAAAGAAACCGCACCGATCCATCATAATACATTGTGCCAAAACACAAACCAACTGGTGCGTTTGTAAGAAATAGAACCAGTGCGCCAATAAACAACGCGCATCGGTAAAGGGTTATATTTAAAAAAAAATTACGGCAAAATAACCCGGATTTTTTAGTTTTCTAGTGCTTCTGAGCTCTCAATTACCGATACGCGCCCTACCATAGAACGCACCGATGTGCATGAGACATTGGCACACCGGACAGCTTGCGCGACGTACACACACATCTGGGGCCTCCTATTTCTGTAACGCACCGGTGCTTCACTGCTCTTTCGCGCCAGTGCATCATAAAACAACACAGAAAAACAGAAACATGTCAGTGCATTCTTATCAAAGAGCACTGGTGCGCCTATAAAAAATGTGCACCGGTAAAGGGTTATATTAGAAAATTACGACAAAATAACCCAGATTTTTCAGTTTTCCAGTGTTTCTGAGCTTTCAATCACCAGTGCACACGAGACATTGGCACACCAAACAGCTTGCACGATGTACACTGTAACGCACTGGTGCTTCACCACTCTTCTTCGTTGGTGCATCATAAAACACCACACCAAAACAGACACGCATTGGTGCGTTCTTACCCAAGACCACCGATGCGCTGATAAACTGCATGCACCGGAATAACGTTACATAAAAAAAAAAATTAAGGCCAAAAAACCGATGCTTTACGGATTTTCTGCCCTGGTGCCTCATTAAAATTTCGTGCCAAAACTGAAACATCCCATTAAGGTGTTAGGGAACTGCCCCGGTGCACTATAAACAACACACCAAATTTGGTACAGCTTGGTGCGGTTGTAGGTAAGTGTATCGGTGCGCCTGTAAAACCCCGTGCACCGGAACAGGGTTAAATAATAAAAAAATTACAGCCAAAAAACTTCATTTTTCACTTTCCTCAGTGCTCCAGAGCTCTTAAGCACCGGTGTCATTTCCCTTTTTCTGAGCTGCCCTGACATCGGTGCTCTCATTGCACCCATTACAAGCACTGCTTCTCTGCATTGGCCACCAATCTCCATCTTGCATTTTGAAAACGGTGGGAAAATTTTCTTTTGCAAATTTTACAGCCAATATGCCTCCTCGATGGCGAAATGTACAAGTATTTTTCTAGTTTTTCCATAATTAAGCCTTTAGCGGATTAGAAATTGAAATAACCTTAAAAATAACCATTAAAAAAAAATAAAAATTTGTCGCGCGGTGCGCCTGATCTGTTCGGCTCGCACCGGATAGCGGCTGCCTGTAAAATTTACAGGCCGCACCACCACCGGTGCTAATGATAGCCGCACCATTTTTGGGGCAGTACTGAAAGGTGGCCCGAATAATTTTAAAATAAAAATAATAAAATAAACAGCGATGCAGTCATTTATCCAAGCACACTGTTGACCATGGAAATCACAGTGCGATGCGTTGACGGAATTATCTGCCCCGGTGTATGTCAGCGCACCGCATTCTGGATTCTAAGAGGGTCAACGGTGCGGCCTGGTAAAAGACTGCACCGTCGGCTATGTAATTGTCATGAAGTCAGTGTGCTGACAGGACTATATGCGTTGGGGCGTATATTTCAGTCAGTGCACCGCTATTCTGAACTTTGATAAAGTTAACGGTGCTTGAAAAATAGACAGTTGCACCGAGACCGGTGCATTGTATTTAATTAGGGGCACCAGGACTGGTGCTCTATATTCTTAAGATGCACCGCGACCGGTGCGTGACTATTTTTATGGCTCACCGACTTGTCTGTTTGTTTTTTTTTCAAAAATAAATATATATGTATATTCCTAAATACTGTCTATTTTAATAAATAAAAAAAAATTAATATGGCAATGATTCAGAGAGAAGAGGAGGAACGACAACAATAACAGGCTAAATAATATGACATGATTCATCAATGGGAGGCCTGAGAGAGGGAGAGAGATGCATACCCTCGCCCTATTACTGCAGATACCTAGGCGATTCTTAGGTAGGTAGGCCTCAAGTTCTATGAGGAGGCTACTTCCCTAAAGGCGCACAGTGTGTTTTTGAGACATCTTATCCGCAGGTGGAATGCCCACCGACAGGCTTTCTAGGTTGGTCCTGACCAGTGGTACACACCCACTGAGGAGGATATTTATTTTATTATAGGACTATCGAGGAGAGGGGTTGATTTTCCCTCATTCCCAGACGTGCCAGCTGGTTGTGCCGTAGGGAGTCAGTTAGTTTACTCCTAGAGATACATTGGAGCACATGTACTATATCCTTCATAGTTTCAGGTACCTGAAGGTCAGTTACGTATAGGTGCTTTTGGTAGACAGGACGTGTAGTGCCTCTCCCTTATCATTTTAACCATTTCACACAACACCAATGACGGGAAATGCATTAGTTTCTCACTTTTATATTATGTTGATTATTTAGTACAACAGTCACGACTTGTCAATTGGTCTACCATTTTTTTACGGCAGTTTTGTATGGCCTTAGATAGATGTCATGCTCATGCACAAGGGAGGGTCAACTTCCCTTTTTCTTCAGACCTGTTTTGTTTATTTTTTGAGAGGTTTCCAGAGATGAGACCTAGTTTTGTTTGACAGCCTCATAGGTCGATGTTTGAGGCCCATATGCACATGTGGGGGCAAATGATGGCCAAGAGGGGAGACACTTTGTTTCCAGCCAGGATATCACATGATTCACTAGACTTACTATCCAGTGTTGACGGGCTGCATCCCTTCATTTTGGTCCCATGTCCTTATGTTGGCTTAGATTGGCGAGGGTGTCCCAACATCCTCTTCACAGCTGATGAGCCGCCAGATGATAGAGGTAATATTACTGTTTTATTTATATTTATTATAACATGTTCTTAATTAACTTGTGTAATGAAATTGTCTAATTATTGTTGTGTACTTGTATATATTTTGCAAACATTGGCTCTTTTGATGGCAAGGAGATGCCAGGTCCACCACATGATCCAGGTGTGGATCCTGATGATGACGATTAGGATATGGCTGATGTTGAGCATGATCATGATGAGGATGAGGAGGATGATGAGCATGTTGTAGGAGCTACGACAGCAGTTACGCGACTCTGGAGGATTGTCCGTAGCTATAGGTGTAGTCGAGCCGCGACACGTGATGGACATGAGTCCGCGAGTAGCGATTCACATGCATCTCATGATCGTTCACCTCACGGCACGCCTGATGAGCATGACGCTCCACTGGAAACATATGATAGTCATCATGGACATGAGGTTGGACCATCGGCCACGTCCAGTCAGCAGCCTGCAGCTACATCCATCAGTACTAGTCATGATGATCATGAGCAAGTTGGACCATCGACTTCCAAGGCTGCACTATTCACTGAGCAGGCCTCCACTACTACTGCTCATATTGATGTTGTACTACCACCAGTGGATGCATCCATCAGTACTAGTGATCATGATCATGAGCAGGCTCGACCATAGACTGTCGAGGCTGCACCCAACTTTACTGAGCAGGCATCCACTTGTAGTACTGCTATTGATGTTGTTATACTACCACCAGCGCTTGATCCATGACATTTATATTACAGTTGTATCTTTTTAACATTATTCAGTTATATATATATATATGGTCCATGCATTTTATGTTCATGTTGCAGTTGTACTTAATTTTCATGTTGGTGATCGCCATGATGTGGCGCATATTGTTAGGTCATGTTAGATATGTTCATTTAATGTTTAGCTTGCAGATAGATGTGTATATGTGATAGCATGAGTTATTTGACATATTGAGATGTATATTTGATTTTTGTGTTGTGATGATCTTAATATATAATGTTAATTTGATGTTTGAATGTGTTTATTAGTCGAATATGATGTTTGTATGATGGTTATCATGATCGTGATGATGTTTATTAATTAATTTAATATTAAATGACCATGATAATTATTAAATATTATGTCGTGATTGTAATTGTAATTTAAATTTTAATTGTATTTAAAATTGTAAAACTATATTTGTATTTGTACTTATTGTAATTTAAACTGTAATTGTATGTAAAATATTTATTAATGTAAAATTTTAATTGTAATTGTAATATTTAATTTATTCTGAAATGATTGTAATTGTATATATGAAAATTTGTAAAATTGTAATTGTAAATGTAATTGTATGTAAAATTCTAAAATTGTAATTATATTTGTAATTGTAATTTTAATTGAATTGTATGTAAAATATTTATAAAATTGTAATTGTAATTGTAAATGTAATTCTATGTAAAATTGTAAATGTAATTATATGTAACATTATAAAATTGTATTTGTATTTGTAATTGTAATTTTAATTGAATTGTATGTAAAATATTTGTAAAATTGTAACTATAATTGTAACTGTAATTCTATGTAAAATTGTAAATTTAATTGTATGGAAAATTAAAATTGTAATTGTAATTCTAATCGTAATTCATGTATGTGAAATTAATGTAAAATTGTAATTGTAATTTTAATTCTAATTGTAATTATTGTACTTTTAATTGTAATTGTATGTAAAATATTCGTAAAATTTTAATTCTATTAATGTGAAAATTTTAATTGTATTAATATGAAATGATTTTATTAAAATATTTAAATTTTTTAAATTTGCAAATAATTGTAAAATAACAAATCTAGAATAATATGAATTTTTGTAACATAATAAAGTTTAGAAAATAATGAAAATAAATTCATGTACTTTATAATTATCATTATTTTATTATGATCTTACATACAAAAAATGGAACTTTATACAACTCGGTGCGCTTATTATCATAACACGCATCGGTGCATCGTATAAATAAGACGCACCGGTGCGTCACGACTCTTCTGCACCGATAACGAATAAACACAACTCTATTTTCTTTAAGTGAAAAAAAAGCGGTAATTTGAAAAATGGCCGGCAAAATATTTTCAATAATTTAATTTCATAAAATAATTCTTTAAATACTAAACACTTTTCATTATTTCACTATTTTTGCTAAAATTTTCAGCTAGATATTTGCAGGAGACAACCTGGAGCAAGAGAGCAAGAGGACACTGTGGAGCAGCGAAATACGTTCGAACAAAAGTATTCAGACAATCAGAAACCAAACCTCTGGTGATTCAAACTCTGTATCATAGAATTTGAAACCATCTCGTGATTAAATTTGATTATTTTTTTTACTTTTTTTTGCAGTTTTTTACTTTTTTTCTGCAGTTTATCCATTTTTACCCTAAACCCTTCATTTTTTTGTTTTTTCCCTTTCTTCTCCCTGTTTTTCTGTGATTTCAGAATTAGGGTTTTTCATTTTAGATTGACGTCCAACCCACAGGATTACTTGCATAGTCGAATCCCAATCCATTCGGCCATTATGTGAATTTTTGAAAAAATGGATTTTTCTTTATCGATGCGCCCTGCATACTATATTGCACTGGTGCTCTGTATTATACAGTGCACCACGAAAGTACTGTAGTAAAAACAATAAAAACATTTTTTCTAAATCCGTGCGCCAAATCTGATATAGGGCACCAGTGCTCCATTTAACTAGGAAATCACCGTACGGTGTATTACACCGTTTTAACGGTGTATTTATAATACCCCACGCACTGTGCGTTTACAATACCCAACGCACCGTACGGTGTATTATGCTGTTTTGTGGTGCGTTGTTAATATCCAAACGCACCGGTGGCGGTGCAGACCTCGTGAAAGGCGCACCGGTACCTTGAGATTTATTTTCTACCTGAAAAGTTGAGAATTTATTATAAATATATTAATGAATGATATGGTACAGGTTTCAGATTGATAAAGAAATTTTTGACAAGAGATCAAGTAACAAAAATACTGTTAACACATCAAGAAAAGAAAAAAAGACAAGTTCTTTGTAAATTCTTTATAAAAAATATTATTTTTTAACTATATGTAAGTTTAACTAATATGTATTGTTTACTATGTATCATGCAAAGCCACAAAATGACGAAGCTTAATATGATTATTTTTTATCTAGGACCAGAAGAGCATAAAATTTTAATGGAAAAATTGCAAAAGGATGAATCAGGTGAATGAAAAAATACTACCGATCAAATATGAGTTTATTTTTTTATTTATCATTAATAATATACTTAAAATTATTAGATAACATGTGTCAAACAGTCTACTAATTCACAACTATTTAATGTTGTACAGGGACCAACAACTAAGAAAAGGAATGTTGTTCTAAGAAAAGAAAAAAATAGAACATGCAAATGAAAATCAATTGTTCCTTAGCTCATCTGGAGTGGTGCTGGCAGTTAATGAAAGGGGAAAAACTTTTACAAAAGTTTGAGGGATCCAGTGGAACGAATGTATAGATGTTCTTTCGAACAACAACAACGTGTTTCAAATGTAATATGTAATCATTGAATTTTTCGATCATTAGGTACAATAAATAAGCAATTTAGCATTAAATATTATTTTTCAAGAATTTTCTTGTAGAAAAGAAAAGAAAATGGAACCCATTCAGCACATAAAACAGGACGACAAGGAAGAAAATGGTTGATCTCTAAGTTTGTGAGTAATTGTTACTTCCTTATAACAACTTAACTAGATTTCATTTTTATATTTTTTAAGTTGTTTTACAAAAATCGTCATTGTCGAATGTTTTCAAACAGGTGCTAACATAAAAAGAAGAACCATCAGAAGAATTGATTGAAAGTGGGTTAAATATGGGTTGTGACTATATGTTGGCATATCAGAATTTAATTGTGAAATTTGTAAGCATCTATCGATCTTGTTTTACTTAGCTCTGTCTATAATTAATAGAACAAAAACATATTTTATATTAAATATATGATTTTTTATGGGGTATAAAACTTGTAAGAAATAAAGTATGGAATTGCGCCAACAGAAGAAATTTTGAAAGATGGCATGGTACATGGTTTTGAAAGAATGTGTATAATTTATGAGTCAATTGTTGCTATAGTACTTCATTTTTCTTTTCGATTTACATTGATGTATATTATTTAATATTGCAATTTTCATTATTCTCACTAATGTATATACACTCATTTCAATTTATTTTTATGTTTGTAGATGGAAGGTGAAGAAGAAGAAAACAATCAACGCCATGAACAAAACATTCCTGAAAATAACCCAAGTCATGGAAGTAGCTCTAGCAATGACAACAGTTCAAGCTAAGAATGATGATCACTATGTTTGGATATCAAAGTAAGGCATTTTATTTTTTGAAATATATATGTCTGTGAAATCAGACATTTTGTTTAATGTAGTGGACATAGTGTCCCAATTGGAAGACAAAGGGATACCAATAACTATCCCATTTTGTATGATAAATATTGTCTTATATATATATATATATATATATATATATATATATATAGAGAGAGAGAGAGAGATATATATATATATATATATATATATATATATATCTGTGTGTGTGTTTTAATTTATTCTATTGCGTTCTCCATTATCGTTCTCCATTGTCGTTCTCAAATGCACTAATAAAAATTTAATTCATATGAATATTGTTATAAGATATATATGTGTTGACTTTTGATGAATAATGAATTTTAAATAACCACAATAATTATGATATGATATAACAAATTAATCCAAACATCACATTCAAATGCATTAATAAAAATGTAATTAATATGAATATTGTTATAAGACGTGTTGACTTTTGATGAATAATGAATTTAAAACAATCACAATAATTGGATTGTCACAGGTCGATGTTTCTAAAAAATACAACATGAAATCCGGTGTGTGTTAGTAACTGTACACTGGTGTGTTTATGTATCTATACGCACCGGTGCCGTTATACGATCTATGGGCACCACAAAAATATCGATATCAGTTATCAATATCAGTGCGATTGTGTGATACTGTGCACCGGGGTGTTTACGTATCTATAAGCACCGATGCATTTTTACGAACTATGGGCACTGCACGAATACCGATACCAATTATAAATCTCAGTGCCTTTCTGTGATATGGCGCACCGGTGCGTTGATACGACCTATGGGCATCGTACAATTTCCAAGGCCAATTAGAATGGCCCTATGCATTGTATGACCAACACTACGCCCGGTGCAGTTTTACACCTAAACGTCCCGATGCGTTGGACAGACACAGCCCCGGGGCATCGTCGGCATGTATGCACTGGTGCGTTAAAGGCATAGTAGCGCACCGATGAAAAAACATTCGTAATAACCTCTGGCCTCCCATTTTATTTTAGTTTTGTTGAATTTCCATTAAAAGCTCCGCCAAAACCTCCATAACCATAAACAGATGTTGTAGCAAATGTTTTTTTGACAATTTTGGCCAATTTTATAACACTAAAAACCTCCTTTATAACCTCTACTAGAGGGTATTTTCCTTGTAGTGTGTGTAAATGTATTGGATTCTATGTAGCATGTATGGTTTTCATATCCTCATTATTTCTTTTATTTATATGTTGGTTATGAATGTGTTTTATGACAGTGAAAATGTATGGTTCTCATCATGTTTTTATTTTTAAATGAATGAGAAATGAGCATATGACCTAATAGATCATAATGCAGCTAATGATATAAGGCATCAGTTCTTCTTAGTGATTCTCAGATAAGTATGAGACCCCTATGCTCAGATCTTTTGTTTAAACCTGTAGAATGCATATTTGTGACATGTTTGATGAAATGTATGCCATGTCTTGTAGGGTCCAGCCAAGTCTCTATTCAATAATTGGCGTTGGCATCATTGTATCTATGCTACTTTTCATTTCTATAAATTCCATGAATTTTTGGGCAATGACTGGGTCCTAGTCATGGAATTCATCCTTAAATCCCACAGTCGTTGGCATAGCACTGGCAGAAAAAGGTTGTAGTCGCACTCACGCAGCCTCATGGGAGCAACTAGGACCCACATTTGCTTGGAGGGCTTGGAAAGGGAGCAATTGGGACCCACAGTCGCTTAGAGGGCTTGGCAAGGGAGCGATTGGGGCCGTATGTCCTTCATTTGTTGATTTTCCTCAAGGGTTGGTCACCTGGAAAGGTGGGGTAGCTCCTTAGGTTTTTTTGGTTGTATGGATGATCAATTTGGTTGTGTTTTGTCGATTCCACTTCCTTAAGGTGACCTAGGAGGTTGAATTAGATTATAGTAGCCTCTCATCACATGTTTACCCCAACAGACCAGTTAACTTGGGTAAATGTGAGAGGAGGGTGTTATAGATCCTTGAATGAGCTTTCCATCTCATCCACTCATATAATTTTGGCTAGAATGTGAATAAAATATCTTCTTCATTTGACAAACCAAAATATAATTTTCTAGTAAAAAAATACTTTCCGAAATCAATCTTTTGTGATCCATATATTGAATATGAGAAATCTTTCAGTAAAAACCACATTAAAAAAATTATGTCAACGCGTTTCGAACCATCCAATGTGGTTCATCATCAATATACTTGTGATGATTTGTGTGTGTCATTTATTCAATGAATCATTTAACAATTCATATTAAACAGTCAATAACACATCATCCCAGAAAATAATAGTCATAAACGAATAGTTATTCCATTATAAGAAAAGTCTAATTCAAACCTTATATATGTTTTGCTTTATTTTTAAAATATTTTTTAAAATATATTATAATATTTTAAAATACATTTTTTTATAATTTATCATAATTTTTAAATAAAAAATTAGATTTAAATTAAATTATTATTAAAAATAATTTAATTTACAAAATTTTATACTCTATTACTAATATATTATTAAGAGACTAGTTTTTAAAATGTTATATTACAAATATAAGATTAACCAATATAGCACTTACATCTTAACTTATTTTTTGGAGATATAAACTTAAAAAAGAAAGATGATGATTAAATAACACAATGGTGCATATCACAACAATTTTCACACTATATGTAAATGTTTAACTAATGATATTAGGAAACATTTATTTGTATATTTAATGATAAATATTTTATCTCATGAAACAAAAAAGAAAAACATTGCATTTCAATATTTTAAAAAATTTATGGTAGTTATATAAATTAAATGGTTTATAAATTTTAATGGCCATTTAAGAATTACTTTGGACATTCTTTATATTCAATTAAATAAACAAGGGTTTGCCAATCACTTCGATACATAAAGGCTTACCAACATGCTTTTTGCCACTTAAAAAATATATTTTTAAAAATTGTAAATTATTGTCTTTTACACATATTAATTAAAATAATTAATTTTATATGTATATATATATATATATATATATATATATATATATATATATATATATATATATATATATATATATATATATATATATATATATATATATATATAGATATATATATATATATAGGTTATATGGTTTTATGATATCTTGGTATAAAAATATGCCTAGATGATAAGCCAAGGTTAAAGGCTTATTGAATGATAAGTTGCTTGAATTCTGATTTTCTAATTTCTATATAATTAGGCTTATTTTGATACAAGAGTGGAATTAGTGATGATAATGTTAATGCAAATGAATTTTGATATTTTGATTTATTAATAATTAAGTTTATTTTATACCAGAGTGGAATTAGTGATGATAAATGTTTATGAACTTGATGAATGATGACATAATGATTTCTTACCAGCTATTTATTATAGTTTTTTTTTTTCACTAAACTAATAAATTTATATTAAAATCTGTGATGGGTCACGACAAATAACCAGGAGATGAGATACATAAATACTTCCATAGACTAGTTGTCTACTAGAGAGGGAGGGAAGAATAGTTAGATAAAAAAACCATTAAACAAGACAAAAAAGGTAGTTTGTCCACAAGAGTATACCTTGTAGAAGCATCCCAATAGAAGACAAGTTTTACAAAGAGAAACCATTAACAACTGGTGGAGTTTCCATAATTAGAGCCTAGTTAGGGTCAGGAAGAGGGCTTCCTATATACTTGCTATTGACACTTGGTTCAGAGGGCTAATATTTGTTTACTTGACATTGATCCTACAGGTCTGTGATATGTTGTCAAAGGTCATCAAATTTTTCATCCTAGTGAGCTATTTGGAACTTTAAATCCTGAATTTATTCCATCATCAAAGTAATATTTTTCCATTGTTCTTGTAGTTTCATTTTGGTCTCAATAATAAGTAATATTTTTCCATTGTTCTTGTAGTTTCATTTTGGTCTCAATAATTTGTAATTGTCGAGGGTCATGAAGATGTTTGTAGCGAATATAGTGAGACAAAGCAGCTTTTCGATTACACGAGGCCATTTTGGGTAGGCTAACAGCTGACAGAAAAATAGTTTTGGAATAAAGGGGAATCAACGGAACGTGAAAGGGAAAGAGAGGCTGACACACAGTAAGACAACTCAAAAAATAACACTCATTTAGGTAAGCCCATTTCCAGCATAAAGATGGGGGAATCACAGGCCATAGTAGATCTAGGATGTAGAGCGATCCACTCAAGACCACAGGTGAGGTGGAACAAGAGAAGTAACAGGGGATAAGCACATCAAGAATATCATATGGTAATTACGTAAGGGGAATTAGGGAACATAGGAGGGTTGAATCCCAATGTTAGAAGTGCTGAAGGAGACAAAAAAAATAAAAATAAACTAGAAGGCCACTCCAAATACCCAAGTTCATCCAATGTTGAAGCACTGCAACCAAGAATTACATAGATAAAATTCCAAATAATTCTTACTAGTTTCAGATCCCTGCTGATGAATCATATCCAATAGATATCGGAAAGGGATGATCCTTGAGCTTGGAATATTTGAGTATTCATTGAATTATACCTCGTTTCGAACTGATCACATGCACCAAAGTTAATGAGTCCAGATCTAAACATAATTTCCATGCCTCTGTGAATAATAACTAATGAAGGTGGAGGACAGGCATTGATTTTGAGCCTCGACCGTCTTATGGTACTTGGAGTATGCATAAAGGATACTAAAAAGAGATTTGTATGCATTAGTGTGATGAAATTTTCCACAACATCATGTGTGTCATGTTTGTCATCATTTGACAAGATATTGGAGAAAGGAGACTTACCATTCTATGAGGGTTGATATTTCAATACAATCAGCCTAGATGCATCTTAACTTTGGATCTATTAAGCATCTCGAGAGATTTGATCCCTCACGACACTTGATAGATTCAGAGTTAAGATGGATCTATGCTGGTTTTAGTCGTGTGGTGAAAGAAAATATATCGACAATATGAGGAACATATGATTAATTTTATCAATAATATGTAAATACATATAATATTAATATAACCATTTTAAATATGCTAAATATGTCTTAAATTTATCGAGTCATTTTATTTTTAAATTTTCTTAGTTACCTCGGTTTGTTGAGATGATAAATATTGTAAAATAACTTTAATGATGAAAAATGATGAAATACAAATTTTGATTGCAAAGTGACAAAGTAATAATATTGAATGATAGAAAATGTGAATAATAAGAATGTAGTCAATTACAAATAGTCTTCATTGTGATCAATCCCAAACTATTTTCTTGTACTATTCTTATTGTTACCCATGTTAGTTTTGTCATATTTTCATATCGATTATATGAAAAGGAAAGTTGGAATTGTAAACCATTTAAGTTTTTAGCTCGAGTTGTTGTAGTAAACATCATACTTTGTCTCTCTTGCTCTCCAATATTAATAGGTTTAAATACTATAACAAAAAAATCAATGTACATTGTTAATATTTTTTTGTGCTTACACTGAAATCAATGCACACTATTAATCCAATGACTTTAAAATTAATGTATCATTATACATCCAATTATATCAAATCATAAATCAACATATACGCTGAAATCAATGCATCTAATGCAATAAATCAAATAATATTAGAAAAAAACATCTACACTGAAATCAATGCATCTAATGAAAGTAATCAAATAGGATTAGAAATCAACATCTACACTCAAATCAATGTATCTAGTGCAAGTAGGAAAATATGATTAAAAACAAACATCTACATTGAAATCAATGCATCTAGTGAGAGAAATCAAATAGGATTAGAAATCATCATCTACACTTAAATCAATGCATTTAGTTCAAGCAATAAAATAAGATTAGAAATCATCTACATTGAAATCAATGCATCTAGTGCAAGCAATCCAATATAATTAGAAATCAACATCTACATTGAAATTAATGCATCTATTGCAAGCAATCAAATAGGATTAGAAATTACCATCTACGTTGAAATCAATGCAATTAGTGCAAGAAATCAAATAGGATTAGAAATCATTTACATTGAAATCAATGCATCTAGCGCAAGTAATAAAATATCATTATAAATCAATATCTACACTAAAATCAATGCATCTAGTGAAAGCAATCAAATAGGATTAGGAATCACCATCTACACTTAAATCAATGCATCAAGTGCAAGAAATATTCTTCCCTCTCTCCCCCTCCATCTCTCCTTCTTTGTCTCTTTATCACACCCCATGAAACACACACACTCTCTCACTCCATATCTATCAATATCTTTGTCCCTCCCTCCTTGTCTCCATATATCTCTTCTTTATCTTCACCTTCCATATATATCTCTATCTCCCTCTCTCTCTTTCTATATCAACTCCAAACAATACACTCTCTTTCTCCAATCTATCTATCTGTCAGTCCCTCCTCTTCACCCTCTTGCTCCTAATATCCTCTCTCCCTCACTCTCCATCTTCCTTATCTCTCTCTCTCTCTCTCTCTCTCTCTCTCTCTCTCTCTCTCCACCTTTCACTCTCCATGTATTTATTCTTACCTCCCTCTCTCTCTCCCCCTCCCTCTCCATCTCTCTTTCCCTGCCTCTCTTCACTCTCTCTGTCTTCCTTTCTCTCCCACCTCTCTCTCTATCTTCACCTTCCAATTTTTTTACTATATGCCTCTATCTCTCCTTCTCTCCCCCCTTCTCTCCATATCTCCTTGTTTGTCTCTTTATCTCACCCCCAAACATACACACTCTCTCTCCATCTCTCCCTTGTCACTCCCTCTCTTTCTCAACTACTCACTATTTATGTCATTCTTATTCCCTCCCTCTCTCCCCATCCAGCTCCTTCTCTCTATCCCTCCCTCTCCCCCCTACAACTTCATCTTTCTATCCCTTCCTCACTCCTCCTCTCTTTTCCTTCCTCTCACTCCATTTCTCTTCTACCTCCCTCTCTCTTCCCCCATCTCTCTCTCTCTCTCTCTCTCTCTCTCTCTCTCTCTCTTCCCCCATCACTCTCTTCCTCTCTCTCAAGTCCTCTCTCTCCCTTTATCTCCTACCTCCCTCTATGTGCCCCCTCCCCCGCCACTCGATCTCGCTCTCTCTTTTCCATTCAATCATCTCTCTCTCTTCATGCCCTGCAATCCTCTCTCTTCCCACGTCACTCTATATCTCTCTCCAAAAATGTTACTATATCCCTCCCTTTCTCCTTCTCTCTCCTTCTTTCCTCACTTGTCTCCATCACTCCTTATATGTTTCTTTATCTTACCCTTAAACATACCCACTCTCTCTCCATCTCTCTCTTGTCACTCCCTCTCTCTCCACTTCTCACTCTCTATGCCTTTCTTCTTCCCTTCCTCTCTCCCCCTCCAAATCCATCTCTCTATCACTCCCGCTCTCCTCCTCCTCTCTCTCTCTATCTCTCTCTCTCTCCAATCCTCTCTCCTTCTCTCTCTCCCACCTCTATCTTTATGTCTCCCTCTCCCTCTGTTACCCTTCTCTACCTCTCTCGCTCCTCTCTCTCTCTCTCGTCATTCCCCCTCTCCCCTCTCCTTCAGTTTATCTCCATCTCTCCCTTGCCACTCCCCCTATTTCTCCACCTCTATCACATGTCTTTGTTCTTCCCTCCCATATATATCTAGAGTTTATATATCTATATATATATATAACAAATTTAATATTGAATTAATTTAAAGTTATTAAATTTAATAATATTAATATTATAATATATTAATATGAATATTAGATTTAAGAAAAATAATATTATTAATATTAATATTAATAATTTAATATTAATGTTAGAGTTAATATTTTTTTTCCATGGTATTTGGACCATAGACTTCATATATAATTAGATGTTGATTTCTAATCCTATTTGATATTTTTTTTTTATTTACCTTACCTCTTTATACCTCTTTTATATTTAATTATTTACCATACCTCTTTTATAAATATGTTATTTGACCCATGGTATTTGTCCCATGGTATTAATAATAATTTGTCCCATAGCTTCACCTAAATAAAACCTCTTATTTGAGTTTTTGTAAATATAGAGGTTTATGGAGTAAATATAAAAATTAAAAATTAAAAAAAAAATATATATATATATATATTGTTTTATTTATTTACCATACCTCTAGTTTATTTATATTTTTATTTATTTACTATATCTTCTTTTTTAGTGTTCTTAAACCTCTTCATATTTTAATAAATTTATTTTTTAATGAATTTTAATGGTTTATTTATATGGTTTTGTAAGTTATTGTTTAAGTCGACATTAGTTAGATTTTGTTTTTTTTATTTTCTTTAGTTTTTTTATTTTGGATTCCGACATACTTACACATTGCAGTGATACTAGGTTGTACAATGCGCCTCTCGGCGCAATGAGCATTATAAATTTGATGTGAGTTAGAGAAATGGAGGGGGTGTCAAGGCATCATCTTCTACCCTTTAACATCATTCATTTTCTCTTGTCCAATTTTGAGTAGGTGATCCTTACTGGATTGAATATTGACCTATTTTTTATGGTTTCATAGAACATGATAAAAGGTTTTTTAGACAAATCCTCAATAAATATTGAAATGTGTTGGAGCATTAGCTTTAGATTTTGATCCCTAGGTCAAGTTTGTTTCGAAAGTATCGGATTATTATAATTGAATCCCCCATAATAATAAGAGTGGAAGTTCCCATGCCCTTTGCGAGGAGCAAGCTCTATAGTAAGCCATGCATCTCGGCCTAATTATTTTTTGTGCACCCGAGACCTAAAGAGTAAATCATTTCAATTTTTCCTTCAAGGTTATAAAGAACGCCCCCTACCACCCTAAAGTTGTTTATTATCTTAACTAAGTGGTTATTTTAACATTTTTAAGAAAGAAAATGGTTAAGTGTTATTATTTATAAGGTTGGTTTTAAATTTTATTAGATATAATAGTACAAGTGAGAGTTATACCTTATTTTTTTATGTTACCTTATATGTTGGGTTCTTATTTGTTTTACTATGCAACCCACTTTCTAATTTATTTTCTTTGCATTCATAGCCTTGTAATTCACTTCAACCTCCCTTTTATCATTTTTGTTAATTTCACCCTCCTGCCATTATCACTTTCATGGTTCATTATGTTAGAAAATCGGGATACTTGAATATTATAATTATTTTCCTTAACTTGATAATTACTTGTGATATGTGTTGGCCTTTTATTATTTTATCATACCTTGATCATCAAGCAATTACCAAAATAATGAATACCACAATGAGGCAAAGTACACAAGATATAGGCTCCAAGCCGGGGAAAACCCAGAAAAATGCTTCTCTTCTTCTATAGAATCTGCTTACAAAGAGACTTCAATGACCCAAAAACCCTACCAAGCACCAAGTCAGCCCCTAGCAAGGTCTTCTCCTAAGAACCTTCCAAACTTCATCTTATTGCAACTACGTCCCAACATTTTGGCCCTACAACTGCTCCTTGAAATTTCAGCGTCCTGTAGCTGCAGCTTTAAGTAAAACCTAACTTCAGATGTGTGGATAGAGAGAGAGTGATAAATTTAGCCCAAGAAACTTTGATTATTCCTCCCTTTCCTAGTCCTTATTTCTATTTTTCTACTTCACTATTACATATCGAACTTGACTTGAATGAGTGTCTCAAATGAGGTTGAGCTCCTTGTACTTATAGCCTTCTTGAGGGGTCAAGTAGCCCTCCCTCAGGCCAACTTGGTCTTGGGATAAAAAATGAATTTTTCTTAATAAAATAAATATCTTTATTTATTACAATGCGTCCAAATGGGACTATGACACTTGACCAATTTAATTATTTATCCTATAATTACCTAGAAAGACTTAGAAAACCTAAAATCATGAAGAGCATGTTTTTGACTCAAACTTGAGTATGAAACCCATACCCAAAAATAAAAATATAATTGATGTCTCTTTATTTATAAAGAATATAAAACTTCATGATTACAATTAATTCATTATGAAGACCAAACCTAGTTACAATTTTCAACACTCCCTCTTAACTAGGGAGGTATTCATAACCCCATTACATGTTACAAGGAAACTCAATCTTGAAGAATTCTCTTAAGAAGAGTTGAATTGATAATCCATACTTTCCAAGCATCTTTATCATAACCATCACTATCCTTTAAGGCCTTAACTAGACAATCTCATCCTTATTCGAGAGAATTATGTTAGGGGGGCTTATGTGAGCTACCACATTACCTTTAAGGCATATACCCCATCAGGACGTTCACCGGGTACGTCCTTTTATGAAAATTCTTATCTTGTATTTCCAATCCTGAATTCCCAAATAATATTAGTGATCCTCTTTGACTACTCTCATCTTTGATTCCCTACCTCATCCTCAAATAGTATTGGTCAACAACTTCTTTTTCCTAGATTCTCTAATCCATAAGAAGTTCCAATATTTATATGCTTATCCAATCATCTAGACTACATTCTTTCTTTATGGCCTTCACTAAGACATATAGATGTTAGTCCTAGTCTAGTGTTTGACCTATAAATATAAGAAATATCCAATATCACTCCCTCTCAATTAGGGAAGAGATATCCGCCAAACAAAGCTTACCTCTCAAGCACTCAAGCTTCTTATTTGGTAACGCTTTAGTCAAAATATATGCTACTTGTTAATTTGTAGGTATATAATGCAGCTCCACGACCCCATATCATATCAATATTCTGACGTAGTGGTAATTTGTGTTTATATGCTTCATCCTCACATGAAACATTGTGTCTTATGTCAATCTTATACAACTTTCATTGTGACATTGTATATGTGTAGGATAATATGTCCTTCAAACAAATGTGATAATAAATTCTTGAACCAAACAACTTCCTGAAAAACTGCACTTGCAATAACATACTCTACTTCAACACTACTCAAAGTAATTGTATCCTACTTTCTAATCATCCATGAGACCATGGAATACCTTAGGTTGAAGCATCCACTTGTGCATATTCCATTTGTCTCACTACCACCCCAATCTGAATCTATATATCCCATGAGCTAGATTTCATTACCAACATGCCAAAGGCACTGATGTATGGTTCCACACAAATATAATAAGATATGCTTGGTTGCAATCCAATTATCATGTTTTTTATCCATCTAAAACTGACTGGGGAAATTCACAACAAAAAAAATGTCTCAACTTTTATTTACCAGATACATCAAGGACCCAATCAACTATATGTAGCAAGTAGGAACCACTAGACTAGACTCTGAAATCCTCAATTTATTTAGATTGGTAATCAAAGGAGTCATCATAGACTTGTTATCCATCATGCAAAACTTATAAAGTATCTTGATCACATATTTACCTTTACCAAGATATACCTCACCTACCTTCTACCAAACTTCTAGTCCCAAGTAATAATGCATAATCCCAAGATCCTTCATATCAAACTCGGTTGCAAACTGCTTCTTACATTCTTGAATCTGATGTTGTATACCTATGACTATTATATCATAAACATACAAGAATATGATAAATATTTCACCCTATACCACCCTAATGTATAGGTTAGGATCTTCAGTACTCTTGGTAAAACCAAGTCTCAATAGGTATTCATCCATTCTTTCATACCAAGCTCTAGGCTCTTCCTTTAAGCCATATAGAGATTTTTTCAACATGCATACATGATTCTCCCTCTAATTTATTTCAAATCCTTGAGGCTTTTAAATGTAAACCTCCTAATCAATGGTCCCATTTAGGAAAGTTGTATTGAAATCCATTTGATGTATGTTCCATCCCATATTATTAGTCAACAAAACAAGTGATCTTATTGTTGTACATCTAGTTGTGGGAGCAAAGGTTTCCTCATAAGAAATCCCTTATTTCTGTGAGAATCCTCTTACTACAAACCTTGCTTTGTATTTATGAATTCTTCCATCTGTAACATGCTTTATCTTGTAAATCCATTTTGAAGTGACTATAGATTTGTCACTGTCACTTGACCTAAGGACAATCTCCCATACACTACAAGAAAAAATGACATTGGTGAGGGTCATGGTTGTGACAGACCTTTAAGGTCCGTCACCAATGTCACATATGGTGACGGTCCTTTAAAAAGCGTCAATGTAAGTGTATATAGTGATGGTACTTTAAGGTAAATCACCAAAGTAATTTTCAATGACACTTTTGGTGAGGTTCGTTAAAGGCCCATCACTAATTCTCTCTATGGTGACACTTCTAGTGACGAAATTTCAATGACCCTCACCGATGTTATTTTTGTTACTTTTGGTGACGGTCAAAAAATGTTCGTCACCATTGATAATTCCAATGAGTTTTTGATGACGTTATGTGCTTGTTAATATATTTTTTGTTAAAAGAGAAGGATTTAATACCATTATTGTGGAGTATTTTTTTATAATATGTCTAAGGCCATAGTGGTTAGAGTCCATCAATTTTTTATGAACTAATTAGTGTGTATCATTTCCCTCAAGTAATGACTAGTCGAATAGAGATTTTCTATGAGTCAACACATGATTCATATCTATTTAGTTTACTATCTAGAAAATTCCCTTTAGATAAAGTCCCACTAGTGTGTGTAGGAAATATATTATTTAATACATAATAAAGCTCTGTCAATTCTATTAATGAGAAATACCTAACACTCCTCAACAATCTAGACACAACTTAAATTAATGCTTTGGCACACACTAACATTTCTTAGCACCACACATGTCTTGGAACATATTTATACCTAGAAAATCTTGTCATGACACTAACTCCCAAGCACATGGTGGCATGAGCTAGCACAACATAGAACTCTCCTAACATGTGTTGGCATGCATGTAGTCCCTAGCATTCCCTAGAACACCTTGGTTGAATGCATTGACATAGATTAGCACTTGGCACACAATGCCACTTGGAATGCATTGGGACCTATTATTAGTGTGGTTGAAAAAAATAAAGTCTCGACTTATAACCCTCTTATTGGTTCTTCCTTTTTTTTCCTTGAAACTTCTTGACAGATATTGAAATACCATGGCACCCTACACATCCTTAGCACCTGCCATGTATTATATTGGAACTATTTGGAAAATATAATTAGCACACCCTGGAACTCCCAAGCACACTTTGAGACTTCTTTACATTCCTTGATATTCCCTATCACTCCTTACCAATCCTTATCATACCTTGTCACTCCCTCCTTGGCATGAAAACTAACACTCATTAACACTAGTCCCTGGCACATGTTCCTCATATTCATTATCTTCCATGAATTTTGACCTAGTGCCCCCTTAATGTTTTGTCCTAGTACTCCTTAACACTACTCAACATGCATTATCACTCTCTAGCACACCTTAGCACTCTTCAACATGCCCTTCCACTTCATAGCAAGCATAACATTATGTGACTCATATTGGCACTTGGCACATGTTGGCGCTTGGAAATTATTAGCATGTATGGAATACATTGACATGCCTTGGTATAATTTGGCATGGTTTAATATTAAATTTATTTGAGATCAATTGTTGGAAAGTAGATGAGAAGCAACAAAGGAGGACTTGGCACTTTGAATGCACTAAAACTTTTCACCTGGAACCAATTAGCACCTAGTGTTGGTGTGCCTAGCATGCCCCTCTTGGAAAAGGTAAATTGATGACTTATTAACCCTCTTATGTGTTCATTTCCTTGTAGTTTAACTTATTTCTCCCTTTTTTTTCCTTGACAGTCCCTGGCACGCACTAACACACCCTTGCACATCTTGGAATTCCTTATCACTTGGCACATCTTAGCATGTTTTACATGCCTTAGCACTATCTGACACATCTTAGCATTCCCTAGCACGCCTTGGAACTCATGTACTCAAAGCTAGCCTTTACATTTTTTCACGACTTGGGAACCCAATCAATTCCTTGGCTACTGCAATGCATGTAGCAATATTGGCTTGCTTCAACCGCAACAACTTGACCAATTGCACCTACTACAAGTAGATTGTGCCTTATTCACCTAATAACTACCTATAACTCATCTTATGCCACTCATGTCCAAGCTCAACTTGTCCCACTTGACTAGTTACCAAGACAAGGATCAAATGATCTAGCCATGGCCATAAAAAAACTAAGAAACATAACTTACATAGAAAATATTTCACATGTATGTTCAGTTCATATAAACTTTAGAACATTAACTGAGAGTTTGCAAGAACCACAAGATGCAAAATGCACAAGAGATATAAGCTGACACAAGTCGAGAGCCCCAAAACTTATACACAACAATGTACATTATGAAATTATCTAGAATAGTTTAAAACATGAGCATGTAGCCAAAGTGTGCCACATCTCATATTAAAAAATAGATAAAGGAAAAACAATGTTGTGCCTAGCACAAAGTAATCTCCCTCTGTCTAAAACTGCTATGTCGAGCCCCGTATAACAACTATAGGCTTGCCTCCTGTAAATCCTATTATTAACTTCTCATAACACACTTTTTTATCACTCAGAAAAAGTGAAACACTATTTGACATGGTCATAGAGTTCATTTGTAAAGGTATGGTCATAGAGTTCATTTATCACAAGTTGGTATAGGAAAATTCTAATTTTTTTCATCTTTAACCTATCCTAAGGTTCAAATCCACCTCCATTCAAGTCATATCATGCCCCATCAGTCATAATTTTCTGAAATATTTCATTTCCCAAGCTTTTGAATTCAAAAAGGTCACTTTAGCCAGTTTTTCCTCTTTTTGTAGCATTTTACACTGTAAAAAGACAATTTTCGCTACAAAACTGACATAAAGTTTCGTAGCGAAACTATCAGAAAATGAACTAGCCACGCTATGAAAAATGATTTTTCTGTCTGTCTTGTCAAATCCGATGCAAGGTGTTATTCCATGATTAGAAGAGCTAGGGTGGATGTCATTCGAGTCAGTTAGGGTTAAATCAAGGTACAAAGGTCATGTATGAGGTCATCATTACTGTTTTTAGCATGTATGAGTCAGGATTAAGGCATGATTTGTCATCAAAAATTTAACATTACCCAATTGATCCTTTGTCATTCTCCGCTTCATTTTTGCATGCTATTGATTTCTGGAGAGATGTTTCACCAAGCCAAGTTGATTGCTGGCATTTTCAAAATTTGCAGGTGTCACTAATCAAGCGAGGCAGAGAAGGTATAAAATCACCATGGCTGCAAAGAATAAGACCAACAAAGGTGGTCACTGCCTCAGATATGTACCAATGGACATGAAATTGTTCAATGAAGACCCAACTGCATTGGAAGTGTTTAGAAAAATAGGTTGTTTGAAATTCTGCCAAAGTTTGCAAGGGTGTCATTTGCAGGTTTCAAAGGAGTTTTCTAAGACTTTTATTGGATCGGCTTCAAAGGTGGGAATGTTAAATCTCATAGTAACACCAGAAACCATTGCAGCAGCAACAGGAATCCCTAGAGGAGGAGAGAAATGATTCAAAGGCATCAATTTCACCATGCAAGATTGTAAAGAATTCATTAAGACATAGCATAGTGAAATTGATCTCACAAATGTTATCCCAAGGAGCTACATGAAGGAAAACTACTGAAAGTTGTTGTTGATCGTTAATAAGTGCTTCAATTGTGAAGGGAGTTATCACATGGTTTATTCCTACCACCTTAGGCTTCTGCTGCATATTGTGGGTAAGAGGTCTCTTGATTTTCCTTTTTACTTATACAAACGCTTAGCTAAAATGTCAGATAAGGTTAAAGTTAAAACATAATGAAATGAAACCTCTCTTTTCCATCATGGCATGATCAAGTTGCTGGTGTTAGAGGAGTTAAAAATATTAGGTAGAGATTGGTCATATTTTCTATTCATAAGTGGTTTTGAAGTAGATGATGTCACTCCTAAAATAACTCCCAATCCTGGAGATATTTCATCACCTTCAGTGGCAGAGTAGTTAGAACCAGTTAGCATGGAGACAAAGCCTTTGTAGAACGCTGACACACCCAAAGTTACACCTACAAAACAAAAGCCAACAGTTAGAAAAAATGGCAGCAAGAGGGTTACAAGGAGCCAAACAGTGGCTAAAGGTAACTTAGAGGACATCTTGCATTCCATTGATATTGAAGAAACTCCTATAGTCCAAGCTGAAGACAAAGATAAGGGAGGAAGAGAAATTAAGAAAGGAAAAATAGCTAAGAAGTTAGAATTTGCAGGTGATGATGTTGGATTTATGTTTCAAGCTAGAAAACCAATGACAAGACATGCCAGAAAAGTCTTGGAAAGCAACAAAGAAGCTCAAATGGTCAGAGAAACTACTTAGCCACCACCAAGTATCATAGGCCTCTCCTCACCTGCAAAAGAAGAATTAGTCATTAAAAAAAATAAGGGTAAAGAGAAAATCACTGAAAATTCAGAGGTTGAAGTCCTTAGGGAGCAGTTGAAAGATGCAAGTGAAGAGATATCAATCTTGAGGAAAGAAGCAAAGAAACATAGAGCTGAAACAGTGCAGTTTGAGCATATCAGGAAGATTTGGGAGGATCAAGTCACAAGTGTCTCAAAGACCTTGGACAACACAAAAAAACTGATAAAGTGGACTCGACCACTAAGAAAATAGGTAAAGCATGGAAAATTTTAGGGGCTAATATTCGCAGGTGGGCTAATTTTCCATGGTTTTTCCAAAAAAAAATATTCGCCAATTTCCATTTTTTTATAAAAATGATTCGCCCAAATTTTACAATATAAAATTATTTTACCTTAAAAATCGCCAAAATTATATAGAAAATATATATAATATCATTATAAATTTGAATAATTTTACAAATACATCAATAAACATTTTATAGTTTGCATATTAGGGACTAGTGATATTCGCCAATTTTTTAAACTTCAAGATAATTTTCCATCCTTAAAATTATCCCTGAGGTAAAGCACATCAAAAAGGTAAACCTGCACTTAAAATCTAAGAACAGGACACTGAAGGACCAAGTCAAAGACCTTCAAGAACAACTGGAACTGATTCATGAAGAAATGGAAAAGAAAGGCTTAAATATGGCTGTGGTTGAGGAGCCCATTGCTCAACTGATCATAAATGAGGAGGAAACATCACAAGAGCCATAAGTTGGGATTAAATGTGTTTTAGAGGTTTCATTACATGCAGAAGATAAAAAAAAATTAGCCGGAGGTTAATTTTAGTAGACAGTTTTGAAATCTGGAATTTCTACACTTTTACACAGTTTCGTAGCATTTCCTAGGCTTAAAGCCAAGAAAATGCTACGAAAAAACCTATAGCAGCCTTTTTTCCCCTAAAGTCATTTTTTATAGTTTTCAAGGAGGGAGATTGATAGTGGTGATGTTTCATGACTTTATTGACACCATGGAACAACAAAGGAGTGGAGTCTTTGGGTGCAGAAGCTACCTTTTAGACGCTACCAAAGATCGCTACGAAACTGTCCAGTTTTTGTAACGAGATATTTTTGAAGGTTTTGGAGCATTTTAATTGCAGTTTTGGACAGCTAGACTCCTCCAACATGTCAAGGGACCTTAACATCAAATATTTATGAATCGAAGGAAGTTTTGTAGAGACAGTTCATTAGCCAAAGCTCTCGTTGAAGATAAGGGTTATGCATTCCTGAAAAATAGGGTTTTGTTCCACATGTCTAGGAGAGTCTTAAATATGTAAAGTGGAAATTAACCTATCATGTATCTTTCGAACATGTGATTCTTATTTTTTAACTATTACGTAACTGTTTCACAATATAAGGTAGATTTATGTAATAAATAGGAGTCAGAATCCTATTAGGAAATGTCTTCTTTAAGGTGTAGCTATCAGTTTCTTGTTAGAAGTCATGTTTTTCAGTTATGTGATGTGTCATAGGAGAATTCGATGAATCTAGCCATCAGGCAGATCATCCTTGTTGTAAATAAGGTCTATTTAAAGACAAAGCATTGAATTAGTGAGGGGTTGGAGATTTTTTGCACCAAACTGTTGCTTTATGTATTTAGACTTATATCAGTAATACATAGTGACTTTCTTCTTGACAGAACTTAGATTCTCATGGGGTTTTTAATGTCTTATTGATCTACATCTTATGTTTTACCTTGCAGTATATTTCATTTTTATTACTCAGAATTCATAACTCTATGCTCTGACTTCCTTTAGTGATGAAATGACTGTGTTTTCCTATGTTTTATGAGTGAATTGCCTTTGTTAAAGACCTATTTCTACCTAAGCTCCATGTCAAGAAACCTTGCCACTGAAACTACTGATTGTTGACTCCATAAGCCTAATGGTTGATAGAGTTATTCATCTAGCACTATCATTAACCAATATCATAAAATCCCTTTGAGAGAGCCCTCTCAGACTGAAGAGGCTAAGCTTCAGTCAAAAGATGGTTTGAAATAGTTACACTTAGTTGTCTGATCAACAGCCAATCAAGTACAATTTTATGATAACACACTTCATCTTTGGAACACTTGAATTTGTTGATACTCCCTGAAACACACTCTTATTCATTCCTTTCCATGCATTTTGACCTAGTTATCCCTTGATATGCCCCGACACTCCCTAACACTCTTCATCATGCATTGACATTGTCCGATATGTGTTAGCATTACTTTTCATTCTTAATGTGCATGCCCTGACCCTCCCTAGATATCATGCCCTCACAACTACTGTTACTTAATTTTCAACTTGGGAACCCAATCAAGCCCTCGCTTGACTACAAGAGCTTGTCAAAGTTGTGGTTACTACAACTAGACTATGTTGTTGAATTATGTACCTTGGGAGGTACTCCACAAGCCTAGCGAGATGGGTTTGTGTTAGTTTGTTCAGAAAAGGATTTGTGGGCAAATAAACAAACCAAAGGGATTTTGGACCCAAGATGGGGTTTAAAATATAAAAGAAAATTAAAAAGGAAAATTAATATTTCCTAGGATCTAAGTGGATAAAATCCGTAAGATCTAGAGGGTTCTTAAGAGGTCTAGGAAAAACTATTTAATGAGGCCTTAGGATGAAGGAAAGAACACCAAGTGATAAGGAGCTCATTTGATCAAGGGGGAGAAGAGAGATGAAGTCCTAAAGTAGGTTGTGTAAGAGGGCCGAGTAAGGGTTGCTAAAGGGAGGCCATGATCATCCTCCAAGAGCAAGATCATCATGTGAGGGTTCACAAAAATGTTTGCTACCTTAATGGTCGATTCGAGCTAGGAAGTAGGATGGCATATTGTTGGTTCTCTTATGGAAAATCGAGCTTAAGAGAGGTTGCTCATGAGAATCTGGGCATGTGATTTCAATGATGTCTTTGTGTGAAGGCCGCATCAAATTCTAAAATGTTGAAATTTGCAACAAGAAACATTGAAATTGAAAAAATAAAAAGGACAAAAAAAAATGCGCCCACACTGGTGAGGAATTTTGATGCACAAGGAGTGAGGAATGTGGGGTGTCTAATTTATTTTTCCCTTAAATAATTTGGACAATAAATTGTAATTTCATCTCATAACAATTTGTGTCAGTTAACTAAGTCATGATGATTGAGTTAGCTCAAGAAATTCGAGTTGAGGGCCTAAGATGAGGCATGTAGAGGTATTAATCTAATAATTTTGGAGTCCATTTGCAGTTGATGCATTAGTGGGGTGCAAATGTGAATTAGTTAACTCAATTAAATGAGTTAAAATCAGTTTAAATAGTTATAACTAAGTGATGATCTAGTGAGAGGTCAGCGAGTGAATTAAATTAGATTTAATTCACAATGAGTGATCAATAAAATAACTGATAATTCACTATTAATATTTTCATGCATGTCAGTTCTGAGGAAGACCTAGTTCAGACAGAGGTTAAAGGGAACATAACTATCAGTTGTATTTCTACAAAATTTCCCATGTGCAATTATAAAGTCATTGGGATGCCATGATGGATTGTGCAATCAAGGAAGACTGATTTTCCTAATTAATAGGGAGATAATTCCCTAGGAATTTCATGAGTAAGGTAGGTTGAAGGAAGGTTGATAATTGGCTAAGTACTAGACCTAGTTTGCCTAGATCAGTGGGAGACAATTGGCAGAGTGTTGGAGAATCTAATAAGAGATTAAGCATTGTATTATTTCATGAATCCTTGACTTAATACGTAATAGAGATAGAGCGTTTTTGAGCAGTTTCTTTCCCCAAATACATCTTATGTTGTGTGATTGATAATTTATTTCTCTTACTTATATGTGATTGTGCGATCGTGTTTTGTTTCTGAAAATTGTAGGAAGGATTCAGTATCTTGTTTTAGTACATTACAAGATCGTATTGAATCTTGTTGGTTAGATTTTCTACATGGTATCAGAGCAGGAATTTTTTAGGCGGAGATTTTGCAGAGAATATGTGAAATTTTGGTGTAAAGGTTTAAAAACAAAATAGCATATTTGGATTCCTTGCAAAAAACTACCCAAATGGAAAATCAATTTGGAGCTCAGATGAGGGAGATATCGTTGATTTAAAATCAACTATTTTTCAGAAACTTTTGTAATGGTGGGACAGTTACAATGTGCACAAGTCAAGAACCTATATGCACTTGAGGTACCAGATGCATTCAAAGATTTGAGGAGCAAAGGAGAGGTTAGAGACTTGGTTGTTGAGAGGGAGTACAAATTACCTCTCAACATGCATCCTTAGAAGCAGTCTTAGAAGGTTGTGGAGAATCCAAAATTGGAGAAGCAGAGAGGAGACTGAGTCGAAGCGTCCACTCAAGAAGATGCCTCCATGAGGGGGAAATTTCGAGCTAGATGGGAGGAGGGAGCACATGCATCCATACCTCCAGGTGGAAGGCAGGGTGATGTGTAGACATAATCCCAAGATAAGAAATTTTGGCAGCGTCCATTGAGATTGTGTGTATCATGGATCGAACCTAGCTACGAGGAATCCATAGTACAACATTAATAGGAAGGATCATTTAGATTGATGCAGTCGGATGTCAGGAAGACAAAAATCAGAATGACGATGTCAAATACTGGAGCGTAGATCATTGTTGGCAATAATGCAAAGGGCATGGATGCAAATCTCAGCATCAGCACAGAGAGTCTAGTAGATAGATGCAGTAGCTAGCAACAGTCAAAAGAATCCGATGGCAAACTAATTATACAGATTTAGTTGTTTGGAGGCTATTCAGTTTCAGGATTTGCAGGTGCAAACAACACTAGATAAGTGTTGCATGCATAATTCCAAAGGTACCGGATCAGGATAGATTGAATTCCTTTCTTGTTCAGAGCGAATGTTGAAATTGGCAACAAGAAACAGTGAAATTGGAAACCAGAAAGGACAAAAAAAATGCACCCACACTGGTGACGAATTTTGATGTACTAGGAGTGAGGAATGTGCGGTGTCTAATTTTTTTTTCCCTTAAATAAATTGGGCAATAAATTGTAATTTCATCTCATAGCAACTTGGGTTAGTTAACTAAGTCATGATGACTGAGTTATCTCAAGAAATTTGGGTTGAGGCGATTGAGGTGGATATTGGTGGTCACCCGCCTATTCCACTTGGGCCATCACCATTGTCTCTTTCAGTTTTTCATTTTCCTTAATTATAACACAATTTACTATTTTTGTCAGTTTTTCGGGTCCTGAACTTCCGGAGCAATTTTGAGGCCCCAAATGACGTTTTTCGGGCATGAAAGGTTTGTTGATTTCGAAGAAATCGTGCTAGTAGTTGTAGTCCTCGAAGAGATATTTCTAACGAGGTATCATGTGCATCAAACAAATATCATATGACCAAGTTACAACCTAGAGAAGTTGGTTTCCCAACTACCCCCAACGAGGCCCATAAACTCTTGGTGTTACATCTCCTTAGGTTAGGTTTTTCTCTCATTTTTCAATAATAAAAAGGCCTTTGAACCTTATTGTAACACAATTCAGAGGCATGTAGCTGCCAAATCTTTTCTTAGAGATAAGCTACCATCGCCCGAGCTAGTTTGTTTTCCATTCTGTCTATAATCATTTTTCAGTATTTGATATTAATGAAATGAAGTGTTATTCCTAGTGCATCTCTGTCTTTATGTTTATTTATGTATTTTATTGAGTTCTTGCATATGTTTGAATCATGAGGGTCTAAGATGAGGCATGTAGAGGGATTCTAATATTTTGGGGGTCCAGTTGCAGTTGATGCATTAATGGGATGTAGGTGTGAATTAGTTAACTCAATTAATTGAATTAAAATCAGTTTAACTAGTCCTAACTAAGTGATGAGCTACTAAATTAAATTATATATATTTCGCAATGAGTGATCAATCAGATAACTAATAATTCACTATTAATAGTTGCATGCATGTCAGTTCTGAGGAAGACCCAATTGAGACAGAGGTTAAATGGAACATAACTATCAGTTGTCTTTATACAAAATTTCCAATGTGCAATTATGAAGTCATTGGGATGCCATGATGGATTGCGCAATCAAGGAAGGCTAATTTTCCCAATTAATAGGGAGCTAATTCTCTAGGAATAGTGTGAGCAAGGCAAGCTGAAGGAAGGTTGAGAATTGGCTAAGTACTAGACCGATGTTTCCTAGATCTGTAGGAGACAATTAGCAGAGTGCTGGCGAATCTCATGAGAGATTAAGCATTCTATTTTTTCATGATTCCTTGACTTAATACACAATAGAGAAAGAGGGCTTTTGAGCAGTTTCTTTCCCCAGATACATCTTGTGTTGTGTGGTTGATAATTTCTTTCTTTTACTTATATGTGATTGTGCGATCATGTTTTGTTTCTGCAAATTGTAGGAAGGATTCAGTATCTTGTTTTAGTACATTACAAGATCAGATTGAATCTTGTTGGTTAGATTTTCTACATGAAATGAAAGAGAGGGTTGATATTGTTGGGATCCCGTGATTTGGAATATTGGCATACCAAAAGACAAGGCAACATGAAACCAGTATTTAGAGTTCTAGGACCTAGCCTTCCTAGACTCAGAGAGGGATCTCTCAGGTTTTTTGCAGAAGATATGTGCTTGTTTGCTTTTAAGGGTTGATTTTAGGCTAGTTATTAAATGCAAGGTTTTTTTTATTGTTTTGGTTGGACATAATGATCAAAGAGCATAGATAGAATGGGAAATCTCTAATTCATTGGGCAATGGAGTCAAATGGAAGTCATGATAAGTTCATTAAAGGATCGGGGAGTATCATAGGGCAAATCTAACTTGGCCAGTGGATCTTCAGAGTTTTTAGGATAATGAGATGAACATTAAAGATAAGAATGGGAAGTAGGACAAAGGGAAATTAAGAATCCTTTATAATGTACTTTAAACAAGAGAAATCTTTCAAGGTAACTATTTTGAAGCAAGCCAAAGGACAGGGAAAATCATAGACTTCTTTGAAAAAAGTTTTAATAAGAAAAAATTTCAGACAACAATCCAACAATCAAAAGACTACTTTCAGATAAAGAAAACATATAAGATAACAATAAGAGTAGCCTAAGATCAAACATAAATAATCTAATCTGCTTTTGACTAACTCTCTAGGGATCTTTAAAGCAACCTTTTGAGGCAGTCCAGAGGACAGGGCTCACCATAGAATTCCCTAGTTTAGACTCTACTAAGCATACTTTAAATAAGCTTCAGAGACAATTCTCAAGTTGTACTCAAAGGAGCATGGACTCACCACTAATTTCCCTAGTTTCACTCTATTGAAATAATTCCTTAAAAACAACCTCTCAATCCGTACTCAAAGGGACATGGACTTACCAAAAGAGAAACTCCTTGGTTATACTCTATTGAATTATTTCTAAAATAACAAGCTATATGGAACTAGAGGGAAATTAAGAATCCTCCAATCAGACCTTGCAGAAGAAAACATTAAGACAGTGAAGAGAAAAAAGAACTAAGGTGCTTTCAAAAGACATTTCTTAGCCTAAAACCTTTGCTCTATTGTAACAAATAAAGATGAAAACATAATGAAAACAGGAAATAACAATAACAGATAGAATCACTTCACCAACATCCAGGCTCAGGGATCTAGTGATCTAGCTTCCTCCATCGATAAACAAATTAGGGCATCCACAAGATCCAAGACACCAATTTTCCTTCAACTTCCAAGGGACTATGTATTACTTCAAAGAGTCATCACATGGAAACAATACAATGAGTTTAGATGCAGTATTTATGCTACAAATGAGGAGGTGGAGCTCAATATAATATTTGAGTACATTAATTACAGAGTAAATGCATTCCTATCCTTAAAAACCATGCAAGGCTTAAGGGAGGAATAACTGTAGCTACTTCTTTGTTTCAATAACTCTATCTTAACTTCCTAAGGAAAAAAATAGGTGAAATGTTTGACTTTAAGGCCTATTATTAACTTTGCAATAACTATTGAGTTTCTTCAAAATATCTCTGACTGTGTAATAACTGCCCACTGCTTTTATGGAAAGAAATCATGTTGTAGGTGGCAGTTTAGTTTTTTGAGGAGTAATTGTTTCTGGATTTAGTTTTTCGAGGCCATCTTTGGGTTAATCTGTTTTTATTTAATCATAAAACTCTGCCTTAGGCCTTTGAACCATGTTTTTCCTTTATAATCTATCTTACTGCCTTTATCCTTCATTCTTCCTTATGACTGTTTGTTTATTTATATCTTTTTCCTTTAAACCATTTACTTTCATCCTTTAATCAATGTCTTTGTGGCTAATCCTTTGTTTTATCCTTTGGTTTAGGATTTAGGCCATTAATCCTTTTGTTCTTCATTTCTTCATTGCTTCTCTGACTGTCTATATTTTTCCTTTGTGCAGGAATGTGTTCTTTGTGCGCTAGAAGGTTCTTGATCGATCGATGCGCATGCTTCATCATCAGTCAAACCCTGAGAAGGCCTATGATCCCCTTAATCTTAGTTTGAGACCCATTGATAGTCATTCAGGGTTTAATTTGTCACTTTTTGACACTGGGAAGGCATTTTGGGCCCTTGTCCTCCATTAAAAACCTGCACAAACACAAACTGTTAATTAAAAACCATGCAGGGTGGGTTAAACTTCATTTTCAGGGACTTCGAGTGGTCGAAGGGTGCTTACAAAGGGAGAAAGGGTGCAGGAGGCAAGGTTCCGAATGCGGAACCAGGTGAAATTTTGAATTTCGGTGCGAGGAGGAAGAGAGCAGTTTCAGAAAACTGGAGTGGTTTATCGTGCGAGTGATGAGCAGTATGTGTTTTTGAGCTTATCAGATGCGATTCCACTAGGCGATCGCCGTGTGTCCAGGGAGAAACTGCCAATTTCGCGTGGTTTGGAGGCTTTAAATCTCGGGCACTATTTTCAGCACGATATTCGTTGTCGGTCGTCAAATCTCAGGGACATAGATCGATGGTGCAGGATGACTCGGGCAGTGGGCGCAAGTTTGTAGGGTGGAGCCCGAGGACATGTGTCGGGATATGAATGGGTGACAAAGGATAGTGGAAAGTGGGACCAGGTGCAATGACGTGGTGGGTTTTATCATGTAGCGCGGGTTTGTATAATGAATGGATGGAGTGATGGGGTGTGACCACCGTTGGATCAGGGCCTACGGTTCAAGATCAATGGTGTAGATGGTTCGGAAAAAAACAAAGAGGCAGGGTAAGGTAAAGGAGCCCACTTTAATTTTTCAAAGGTTCGGGTGGGTTTTTTCCCAAACGGGGCAGAGGTGTATTTGAATAGGGAAGGGGCTATAAACAAGGCGAAGGAAATGTTCATGTGGGAGTAGAGGGGACCGGGGGCTGAGAGGGGCTAAAGGCCCAATTTATGCAAAGGGTGAGTTTAATAGAAAACAAGGTTTTTGCAAGGTTTCAAAAGGGTCTGATAGGCTAAAAAGTTAATTTTAAACAATGTAAAGAGTATTTTTGCATTGTTTAATGGTTTTTAGAAAAAAATGATGAATAAGGGGGTATGAGGGTTTGTGAGGGGAAAGAAGAAATGGGTTTGAGATGGGGAAAAGGGAATGAGAGTGTAGATGAGGTGATAAAATGAGGCAAACATGCTTAGAAAATGGAGTCTTCTTTAGAGTATCAGGATAAACCTTGAGAAGGAAAAAGATGAAGTTTTCAATGAATTAGTTTAATTTTAGGATGATGAAGGCAGTGATATTTATTAGAACTCACAATATTTCTCAAATCTTGTTTCTAGAAATCTAGGATTATAACTTAGTCATCTTTTGACATCATAAAAAATTATTGATGACTAACATATACGATCTTGTCTTGTGGTGGTTAGTAGGCCGCAAGGTCTGTGATAGAGACCAACATAAATGGAGGAGGGATTTCACTTTAATTTAGAGCCAGAACAGAAGTAGAAACAAGCGTAATATTGACTGAGGTAACCCTAGTTTGAGGGTCAACATTGAGATTTGAATTTAATATCAAGATTTAGTCAAAGAAATGCCCAGAATCTATGGATCCATATGAGCTAAGTCAATTCTCTTATGGACGCAAGAGTTGTGGTTTTTTCTATGGGTGGATAGGGTTTGTTCTACAACAATTAGAAGTACATAAGTATAGTGCCCTAGTTAGGACAATTTCCTAGGATGTTTAGTTCATAAGGTATGCCCTTAAGACTGTGACAAATTTGCATAGAAGAAGAGCGGTTGTGACCCTTAGAGTGAGGTTTATTTCTGCTATATAGACCTTATATCTGGAAGATGGTTTGCAGATTCAATATGTGTGGAGATAGCAGATCCAAAGAAGGGTGGAACCTGAGTAGAAGATTAAGCGTGCGGAAAATTTCAAAAATTTTGAACATGATAGCCTCATGGTCCTATCAAATCTTGGAAGAAAATTTCGAAACTTAGTTAGACAACATCATGTAAGATTATTATAAAGGTTTCCCATGCATTCTAATTAGCAATATCTGGTGGGATTGGAACAACAACACATTTTTTTCACGAGAAATATCCATGATAGTTTACGAATCACCCCAACATATATCCTTTATGCAATTCATATGATGATATTTCTTCATACTTATTTATATCTTATTGTTGGGGCCTTTGTTTTGGGATAGAAAATTTTTGAGTTGTGGAGAGATGGAGTACAGGTGGTGGAACGCAATCAAGGTAGACAGGGAGATGTCACGGTTGCAGAAAGCCGGAAGATAGGTGGCGCAACATTGACAGAGAACAGCGGAGATGGCATATATGGGAGACAATAAAAATCAGTAAAACTCCTAGTAGTAAAGAGGAAGCAGAAAGCAGCGGAGCGAGGAAAAAGGAAGGGCTGAAAATTGCACTCAAAGAGAAACAAATAGGGAGTCAGTCAGCAGAGGAGGAGTTAGCTAGTTAGTTAGTTCGACGAGAGGCTGAGGGAAAAATCAGAGCCTCAGGAGAGCTCTGTGAGAAGTCTGTGTACTGAACTAAAACTGTAATAGATTTTGCGGAGCACATGTATGATGTTTTGTTATTGATAATGAAATCGGGTTGTTGTTGTGTGTAATGTCGCGATTTGATTGATGGTTATTTTATTACGATGAATGTATGCTTAAATTAAATTTTAATTCAGCATTCTGAACATGTGTTGATGAATGGTAGCTCCTTTGTAGAGCTGAGATATGTGTGTTGCTTCCAAGTTCCCATAGCAATTATCCATGTTTACATTTTTCTTCTACCTGATCTAGCTTCTAATCTTACTACCATCACGGCACGCCTAGGGTGAGATGCCCTACTCCATGGAGTAGGGTGAAAATTCCAGCGTTGTTATAGACTACAACAGAAACCTTGTTGCCCTCAAGCCTAAACCTGGGTCTTGCCTAGAGACCTCCTTTTTCACCAACAAATGGTTTCGTTTTCGGGACCTGAAAACTCATTTAGAAGTTGGATCATGGTATCATGGATCTCCAAGAAGGAAATACGAAGCTAGTGGTATAATCACTTAGATCAGTTCATATTGCAACAAGCAGAAATTCGACAACAGAGGTAAGAGACTATCAAATATCAGGTCCTGTTTTCTAAATATGCGAGTGACATGTATGGAATTTTCTGGGGAAAGTTTCCCAAAGAGCTTTATAATTGGTTGCGGAGACTTCAAATCAAGTCACTCCCAAGAGGATCGCTTAGAGTCTCTCACAGTTGGACGCACATAGATCTAGTAGCACTCCATCGGTTGGATACCGATCTAACCCAAGAAGTAGATTTTTGGGTACAATCTACCTTGGAGGGGTGCATTGTGGAATTTGTAGCCGAGTGTTACCAATATTTTACGAAATCCAAAGACATATTTAGATATTTATTGCGGGGAGAACTATTGAAGGAAATCTCGTTGTGGATTAAAGCTCTAATGGTGGATGAGGGCTTGATGTCATTCCAAAGCCCTAAGATGGAGACTTAAACCTCCAGTATTCGGGGAAGGAACTGAGGGAAAGATGCTACGAGTAAGTAATAAGGGGGAATAGGGATATGGATGTTGGAACCTCCAGTAGACTGAGAGAGCGACGAGCACATCGAAGGGCGCAAATTGCTGAGAAGTGGCAGGAAAGGGTGATGAAAGAGTTTGAAAAGCAGGAGAGTAGTCGACAGGACAAGGAAAAGGCATCGGAGATGACAAAGGAAAGAGAGGGTCAAATGGGATCCCAAAGAATGGGAGGGACCATTAAGGAAGTTAGGCAAGTGTATAGGAGCCCAGCCCGAAGACAGAAGGGAGAAAAGTCTAATGAGGAGGATGTGCGCCCCGAGGAGATGTCTGATGTGGAGCTTCATGTTGCAATGGAGCAACTATTCATAGAGAGGCCGACACCCATAATATGGAGAAACCAGTGCCCTTGCAAAATTGAACACAATAGGCTTGTGGTCCTATCTAAGCTTAGAACAAAATTTCAAAACTTCGTTACACAACATCATGGAACATTATTAAAAAGGTTTCCCATGCATTCTAGTCAGCAATATCTGGTGGGATTGGAATAACAACACATTTTTTTCACGAGAAATATCCATGATAGTTTACGAATCACCCCAACATCTATCCTTTATGCAAGTCATATGATGATATTTGTTCACACTTATTTATCTCTTGTCCCAACACAATACAGGTCATCACCACCACCCTTGCAAAATTGATCATGATAGGCTCGTGGTCCTATCTAAACTTCGAAGAAAATTTCAAAACTTAGTTACACAACATCATGGAAGATTATTAAAAGGTTTCCCATGCATTCTAATCAGCAATATCTGGTGGGATTGGAACAACAAAACATTTTGTTCACGAGAAATATCTACGATAGTTTACGAATCACCCCAAAATATATGCTTTAGGAAATTCATATGATGATATTTCTTCACACTTATTTATCTCTTGTCCCAACATAGTGAAGGTCATCACCAACACCCTGGAAAAATTGAACATGATAGCCTCGTGGTCCTATCTAAACTTGGAAGAAAATTTCAAAACTTAGTTACTCAAAATCATGGAAGATTAGTATAAAGGTTTCCCATGCATTCTAATCAGAAATATCTGGTGGGATTGGAACAACAACACATTTTTTTCACGATAAATTCTAACAAAGATCACAATTGAATTCATAGAAAATAGTGTTTGGAAGACAAGATTCATCCTAAACCACAAAAATAAGTGATTCTGGTAATTCCTGCACTCCCTCTTGGATTCCACTGTGACTTCTTTGATGGTGTTGCACAAGTTATACCACTTAGCTGCAAAGTGGGTGTGGTACTCTTCCTCTCTCAGTCTTATAGCCAGAAAGTAAGATATACCCAAAGTTAAGGCTCCAACAATTGAGTTGGTTCCATTGGTATTTGTACCCTTCTCGAAATTGCATCCATCAAAAGAGTCAAATCCCTATAGATCATGGGGGATTAAAAAATCATGATCAATTGGGTCAATAATTCATGATAGAAAACATCTACCTACATCCCATCCTACAAAATATCATAGATTCCCCCAACTCTTTGGACTAGCTATCTTTCAGACACATTCTCAAGGTGCTAAATACCACAACACACAAGCTTCAAAAGAATCTCTCAAACTGCCCATCGATACCTTTGTGATACCAGACTCCATCGATAGGATGGAGTATGACCAAATGATTATTCATGTATAAGCTTGAAAAAAAAGCTAATGTAGATTGATGCACACACATTCCAATCATGACAATCAATTTCTACATCTTCTCAACAAAAAAAACTAGTAATTTTTTTCTTTGTTCTCTTTACAACATAAACATCAATTTCACCCATAATGTTAAGATTTTTTGAATGATATGACCAAAAAGGACGTGGGAGGAGCATTTTGTGGTGTATTGAATAGGACTAGGAGACACACATGTAGCATGGCTGGGTATAAGTGGGATGTCCAAGCATGGTTTACTAAGATCTATAATCCACGCATTAGAGAATGAGAAGGGGGATTAAGACCTAATTTCATAGAGGCTAGGGGGCCTAGAGGGAAGGTAAAAAGAGAAATTTAAAGGGGAATCCCCGATAGTGGTGATAAGGGTATCAGGGGCCCCATTATTACAACCAATAAGCCATTAACCCATAACCACTAAATTCTGTATCCCTTAACCCCGAAGCCATAATCCCTTAACCCCTACACTAATAACTCATAAGCCACCAAGCCCTTGATGCATTAAACCTTAAGCCATGAACTCCTAACCCAGAATCCATGAACCCCCTAAGCACTAACCCCTTATTCTCTTAACTCGTGACCCTTAAACCTTAATCCATAACCCCTAAACACCTTAAAACCTAACCCCTTAACCATAACACCTAAATCCCTTAATTATTAAGCCCTTAACCCCAATCCATTTCCCCCCAAGCCCTTGGCCCTTAATTCTTAACTCTTGAAGCCCTTAGCCACTTAGTATCCAAGGCAAAAAACAACACATCAAACCAACAAAATAACCTCTTAGGAGAATCCTTCACCTCTAAATAATAATATTGGTACCATTTGATTTTTAGAGAAATAGGTATTGGTCTCGAGGGTGTGTGTTTGTGTGTAATTCCCTTATTAACATGTATACCAAATGTAGAACAACAGGATAATTTGCAAAACCTCAATAAGAATTGCTGACAATATCTACACTTCATGTTGACATGGAGCTTGTAGTGCTCTCACATATAAAGAGTTAGCAATGAATATATCACTCGTAATGACACAACCTCTTCAACCCTAATGAACAAGGAGCTAATCCTTGGTAAAAATATTTTGTTTGCTAAAAAACGCAATTGTGTCAATGTAAAATACTATACCACTAGTAGAAAATGATGAAATTAGTGACTAGGTGACTAAAAAAGTTAGTCACCACAATTATTTCAAGTGAATTACTACTAAATTTGAGCAATTTAAAGTGACCAAACTAAAAATGACTAATTTAGTTTAGGGATAAAATATATGACTAGATAATAAGTGACCAAACTAAAAGCGACTAACTAAAATGACTAATTTAGTCCGGGACTAAAATATATGACCAGATAAGTGAAAAAATTAATAATGATTAGCTAAAATGACTACTATAGTCCAAGAATAAAAATATGACCAAATAATAAGTACCACAAGTATATGAATTAGTCATTTATGTTAGTAATTTTTAATTGTGTCACTCCGAAATGAAAATTTGAAATTTTGATATTGAAGTGTGAGTTGGCTGAATTTTATTTGTTGCAGTGTATTTTGGTGGCCCAATAGGAAGTTGCCACATGGCCCAACCGGAGGCCACCACGTGGCGCCTCATAGGTTCCAATGCTTTCCTTGTTTAAAGGGAAGTTGGCATATTTTTAGGGGAAAAATGCATGGCATTTCAAGGTTTTGAAGAGGTTAGACACCTAAGAATCAAACCCAGATTTAGGGGAATTTGACTCCTGCAATTCCAAATTCCACGTGACAAAATAGAAATTGTTTTTATTTTTAGTTTATTACTAGAATTTTATTTCTAAAAGCTAGTAATATCTTGTAGATGTATTTTTCCACAAAGTCTATTATTTGTAATGTAATAGGGGGATTTTGGAGAAGTAATTTATTTTAGAGCATTTACTTTCATCTAGGTTGGATTGCTAGTTGATGGAAGTTCAGTTAATCCAGATTGAAAAATAGGCCATATAGTAAAACGAGGGTAGAATGGTAGTTGAGAAATAGGATTCAAAATTATTTTGTGAAGTCATGCAAAAGAAACCTTAGTTTGTGAGTCAGAAAATTGCCCTAAGTCACACCTTTAATGACACTATGGCCAGAATTCAATCTAAAATAAAAAATTTCTCAAATCATTGGATCTGTAAATTCAAAATTTGTTGAAAATTTGTAGGATATATATTTAAGTAATGGGTAAGTATAAAAACCTTGATGATGATGAAGAATATTGTTGTAATGAGGAGTAAGATCCACACATCATAGACATTTCTCGATATTTCTAGAGGAATTGTAATTGGAATGGTAAGCACTTTCTAATTCCTTCTTCACCCTTCCTCCTAATCTTGGTCATTTTATGACACTAGGTAATTCATTCACTTAGTCATTGCAAAGCCCTGCATCTCAGAAATATAGTTAAAACAATGACACTTCTGGGAAGCATCCAAAGATAATAATATAGCTTTAGTATTTTTTCCTGGTGTTGCTTATTCAATCCCTGCTCTTATTTTTTCTCTTATATAAATATTACGAGAGAAAAGATATGATGAAATTTCATTTGACATTTCCTTTTGGGCATGATGGATAAAATTCGAGGAAATATGGAAATGAAAGAACATGATAGAGTTAATGGCTCAAGATTCATGCAACCATGAGAACTTAACCTCCACCCCTTGATAAAATTAATTTATAGTAATAGGCTTTTGGGTTGGCATTAACAATAATTACACATTATTAAAATATACAATTATTTGTTTGTGTCCAAAACATTTGTGATTCACTACGGTGTGCATGGAGACACAGACTCAAGGCATATCTTTCCAGCTTCATTCCAATAATCACCCTTCACAGCGAGGGCATCAAGCATACCCTAATGACAATGAAGAAGAAGACTTCCAAAATGATTTCTTTGTCAACAGTCGTGGAAAATGCATATATGTTTGTCTGAGGAGGCAAGTTTTTCTTTATTTGCATGCTAATCAAGGTTTTAATGAATGTTTTGCACAAACTAACAATATGCATCTAGTACCTGTCGTACTTAAAAGAGGGGATGAAGTGTCGTCCACAAGCACAATATCCTCGATCCTGGAAACCACCATTGATATTCCCGGGAGGCATGAAATATATAGTAGTTTTTGTTTTAAAAATCTTGAAATATATGTGATAATCACTGTGATAAAAATTTGGTGGACACATGGTATTTTATAATTTAGAGAGGATTAATAGCATTAAATGGGTCTGGCATGCAAAAATTACCTCGTAATTAAAATTGTGGTTAAAATAATCCCTACATTATCATCCATCTGAACAAAATATCATATCTATATATTTATTTGTAATCGAATTATATTTTTATTATAAATATGGCGAAAAACGCTATGGAACATCCGTTATTATTGGTTGTATTTGTAGAGAAAGGATCATCATCATATGTTTGTTTTTATATATGTACAATATTGTTGCTTCCTCTGATATAGTTATTGCATTTTTTTAATTGTTTAATTTGATGGAGCTTCGAGTGTTGTACTTTTATGAGTTATGGCATTTTCACTATCAAAATATAAAGAAAGGATTGAATTTTTTTTAATAAAACATTACAAATTGTTTAATTTTTTTATGAGGTAGTGATTAGTTTCTTTGCACCTATCTTTCTAGTTTATCTATTATGTATTAGATAATTTTTGTATTTCTATATTTGCAAACTTTTTTTGCAGATTTTATGATTATAATAAAATAATAATCTATTTTTATGGTTGTTGTCAAGACAAACACCAATTTGTTGTATGAAAACCCTTGCTTGTAAAATTTTATCATACCCATGAGGTGTAGACCAATTGGTTTGAGTGGAGTTTAGTCCCCAATTGGTCTCATGTTAAAACCTCATGGGAAGGGGTTGTGGATGGAAGCCACTTATGGAGGAATTAAACTATCCCAAAGAGCATCCATGCTCAACAAAGCTTCACACAATCCTTGGAAAAAACCATGAATCTTATCTTACAATTATGTTCATTTTAGAGTCTTGCCGATGTGCATTCTAGATTCCTTAATAGGTGGATTTCAATCTTATTTATTCAATCTTAGAAGGTGGTTTCCATTGTTGAGGATGAAATGAAAGAGAAAAAATGAGCTAGTGGGAGCTGCACTCCCACCCCATGATGGGAGGCACCCACAAAATGCGTGCAAGCGTTGGAGCCATCAATGCCACACAACTCAATATGAATATAGTTTCAATGAACCCTTAATACTTGAAAACGGTTATAGAACATAGATAAGGGGCCCAATATTTGAAAAAATAAATGTCCATGCCCATGGAAATAATGTGGTGTTTATGAGTTTTAAAAATATATATAAATAATAAATGTAAAATGAAATTGATTGAGTAGAGAAATTTGAAGAGGAAAGGAGAGAATTTCACTTTAAACACATATATTTTACCTCTGTGTTTCCATAAAAGCTACCATAAAAGATGTTAAATTATTCCTCTCGAACCTGAAAAAACAAAATAGAGCAATACGAATAATGAATTAATTAATAGCAATGTAGTAAGAATAAAAGAAATCAAGGGTGAAAGTGAAAATAATTTTCTAGGAATAGTACAAATCCACTAAGCTTATGCATTGGTTTACTTAGGTTCATTTGCTAGAATCTTCAAAGAATCCCCAACAATTTATGGATTCATGTAGTGTGTTTTGAAATTTCTTGTGGCTTTTATTCTCGAGTTCTTCAATAGGTTTTTTGGTGTATGGCCCTTCTAAAAATACAAAAACATTATTTGAAAAGGAAATAGCAAGAGATTCATTGGTTGTTTCATTAATGTAAGGCTAGCCAATCTAATGAGCAAATGGTTTGGAAATTCTTAGAATCTTGGTATGTTAACATCCCTACATTAGTTTTGTTTGAAGTCTTACAAACACTTTTTTGCATTTCCAATATATTTTTCTGTTACTTTTCTCTTTCATGATGATAATTTGATACCTCCTGGGTCATTTTTGGCATGTTCTCATAATTTGTTTTTTAGTAGATATTGTTAGGATAGTATACTATATGCCATAATCTATGATATATATGGCTTTACTATAATTCTCATACATGATGGAAAATAGATGTCTCAGGGTGCTACAATTTAAGGACACGAAAGGATATCACTATAGATTTGTTAAAATGTTAGAGCTAAACATAATGGTTGTTGATATGGAACCAAACACCTTAGCAACAAATCCTCTCATTTTGGATTACTTATTGAATCCTGGGGGTATCCCAAAGAGAAAATTTATAAGGTATTTTATGTGAATATATCATTGGTGTCCTAAAACCATCTTTACATTGGATGGTTCAACATCTTGATGATCCATATCTTATTAAATGCAAATTTTGTATTCATTATTGCTTTCATCGTATCACCTCCAATAGATATTGATGGAAGTCATGAGCCTATTTCTGGTTCTATTGTTTATGGAAACAATATTACCTTTGATGCCATTATTTCTACCTTTGCAACTATCAGTTTTCACTTCTATCCCATCAGGAAAGTAGTTTTTTTCAATGAATGGATACCCAACAGGGACCTTATGAGCCAATCGTTCATGTCGTTGATGTACTTCCCACACGACACAAACATTTGATGGTCTATCGTATCGAGGCACTCTATGTAGATGTTTTTCATAGACGCCCAACCTATAGCAATGAGTTGCATTCTATTATCAAAGCCTGCAAGCAATGAAAGGATTATATTCAAGCCTACTTTTACATGTTTCTCTCACACACTTATCTAAGTGTTGAGAACACTACAAGGACAAGACCCTCTAGCGGAGGTTATAAAGGAGGTTTTTAGTGTTATAAAATGTGGCCAAAATTGTCAAAAAAAACATTTAATACAACATTCGTTTATGGTTACGGAGGTTTTGGCGGAGCTTTTAACGAAAATTCAACACAACTAAAAAAAAATAATGGGCAGTCAAAGGTTATTATGGATGTTTTTTCATCGGTGCGCTACTTTGGCTTGAACGCACCGGTGCATACATATAGAAGGCGCCCCGGGGCGGTCGAAGGAAAATGCACCGGGCCGTTAAGGTATAAAACTGCACCGGGCGTAGTGTTGGTGATACAATGCACAGGGCCGTTCTATTTGGTCTTGGGATTTGTGCGGTGCCCATAGGTCGTATCAACGCCCCGGTCCGTAGACATATTGAAACGCACCAATGCACAGTATCACAAAAAGGCACCGAGATTTATAATTGGTATTAGTATTCGTGCGGTGCCCATAGGTCGTACAAATGCACCGATGCTTATAGACACATAAAAGCCCCGATGCGTACTATCACACAAACACACCGAGATTTATAATTGGTATCGGTATTCTTGCGGTGCCCATAGATCGTGCAATGGCGCCGGTGCGTATAGACACATAAACGCACCAGTGCATCATATCACACAAAAGCACTGATATTTTTAATTGGTTTTGGTGCTTTTTCGGTGCTCATAGGTCGTAGAAACGCACCGGTGTACAGTTACTGACACGCACCAGTTTTAATTTTCTATTTTTTAGAAACATCGACCTGTGACAGTGCAATTATTGTGATTGTTTTAAATTCATTATTCATTAAAAGTCAACACATATTATAACAATATTTGTATTAATTAAATTCTTATTAATGCATTTGAATGTGATGTTTGGATTAATTTGTTATATCATATCATAATTATTGTGGTTTTTTAAAATTTAATATTCATCAAAATTCGACACATATATATCTCATAAAAATATTCATATGAATTAAATTTTTATTAGTTCATTTGAGAACTACAATGGAGAACGCAACTGCGACAATGGAGAACGTAATAGAATAAATTAAAACATATTTTATGATACATAATATATATGAATAAGACGGTCTTTATCATACAAAATGGGACAGTTATTGGTATCCCTTTGTCTTTCAATTGGGACACTATGTCCATTACATTAAACAAAATGTTTGATTTCATAGACATATTTCAAAAAATACAATGCCTTGCTTTGATATCCAACCATAGTGATCATCATTCTTCGCTTGAACTGTTGTCACTGCTAGAACTACTTCCATGACTTGGGTTATTTTCAGGAATGTTTTGTTCATGGTGTTGATTGTTTTCTTCTTCTTCACCTTCCATCTACAAAAATAAAAATAAACTGAAATGAGTGTATATACATTGGTGAGAATAATGAAAATTGCAATATTAAATAATATACATCATCAAATCGATTAGAAAAATTACGTACCATAGCAACAATTGACTCATAAACTATAAACATTCTTTCAAAACCATGTACCATGCCATATTTCAAAATTTCATCTGTTGGCGCAGTTCCATACTTTGTTTCCTGCAAGTTGTATACCCCATAACAAATCATATATTTAAAATAAAAGATGTTTTTATTCTATTAATTATAGATGGAGCTAAGTAAAACAAGATCAATAGATGCTTACAAATTCCACAATTAATTTTTGATATGCCAACATATACTCACAACCCATATTTAACCCAATTTCAATCAATCTGTCTTATGGTTCTTCTTTGTATGTTAGCACCTGTTTAAAGACATTCAATGATGATTTTTGTAAAACAACTTTAAAAAATACAAAAATGAAATCTAGTTAAGTTGTTATAAGGAAGTAACTATTACTCACAAACTTAGATATCAACCCTTTTCTTCCTTGTTGTCTTGTTTTATGTGTTGAATGGGTTCCATTTTATTTTCTTTTCTGCAAGAAAATTATTGAGAATTAATATTTAATGCTAAATTTTTTATTTATTGTACCTAATGATAAAAAAATTTAATGATTACATATTACATTTGAAGCATGTTGTTGTTGATATGGCTCCTCCTGCAATGCAATTTTGTCCATTTCTTTGACCATCTCCTTATACACCTTTTTGGGCATTCGTACTGGCATATTTCTGATATCATCTCTTTTATGTTTTGAGATTTTCATAATCTTCCTGAAAATGTAACATGACAATAAAATATTTAATTTTTATATTGATATCTGAAAAGTAAATATAACAAAATTGATATTTATAAATAATTCTAGATAAACATTTAAAGGAATATTACTTTTTCATTCCTTCTTTTTTGTTGTTGTATGTTTTTGCTATTAAAATTCTGACATGTCTCATTGACCAATTCTCTAGAAACTCTTCCTGTAGTTTAGATAAAATTTGGTTCTTGGAATCATTGGATTGATTTTTGTATTGTAAGTGGAAAGAACGTCTATAGATTCGTTCCACTAGATCCCTCAAACTTTTGTAAAAAAAATCCCCCCTTTCGTTAACTTCCAGCACCACTCTAGATGAGCTAAGGAGCAATTCATTTTCATTTGCATGTTCTATTTTTTTTCTTTTCTTAGAACAACATTCATTTTCTGAGTTGTTGGTCCCTGTAGAACATTAAATAGATTTGAATTAATAGACTGTTTGACACATGTTATCTAAAATTTTTAAGTATATTATTAATGATAATTAAAAAAAGAAACTCATATTAGATCGATAGTATTTTTTCATTCACCTGATTCATCCTTTTGCAATCTTTCCATCAAGATTTTACGCTCTTCTGATCCTAGATCAGAAATAATATTATCGAGATTCGTCATTTTGTCGCTCTGCATGATACAAAGTAAACAATACATATTAGTTAAACTTACATATAGTTCAAAAATAATATTTTTTATAAAAAAATTACAAAGAACTTGCCTTTTTTTCTTTTCTTGATGTGTTATCAGTATTTTTGTTACTTGATCTCTTGTCAGTCATTTCTTTATCAATCTGAAACCTGTACCATATCATTCTTTAATATATTTATAAATAAATTGTCAAATTTTAAGGTAAAAAATTAATCTCAAGACACTAGTGTCCATTTCTTGTTGTACGTCCTGCCACCGATGTGTGGGGTTATTACCAACACACCGCAAAATAGTATAATATATCGTATGATGCGTGCGGTATTATAAACGCACTACAAAAACAGTGTTATAGATCATACAGTGTTATCCTCGTAACATGGAGCATCGGTGCCCTATTTCAGATATGGCGCACTGATTTAAAAATATTGTTTTTAATTTTTTTATTACAGAGTACTTGTGCAGTGTGCTTTATAATAAAGTGCACTAGGGCGCTAGGTTACGCCGAGGGCACCGATAAAAAAAATCCATTTTTTCAGAAATTCACGCAATGGCCGAATGGATTGGGATCTGACTATGCAAGTCATCTTATGGGTTGGAAGTCAATGTAAAATGAAAATCCCTAATTCTGAAATCACAGAAACGGGGAGAAGAAAGGGAAAAAGAAAAAAAAGTGAAGGGTTTAGGGTAAAAATGGATAAAATTGTAGAAAAAAAGTAAAAAAAAATCAAATTTAATCACGATATGGTTTGAAATTCTATGATACAGGGTTTGAATCACCAGATTTTTTATTTCTGATTGTCTAAATACTTTTGTTTGAACGTATTTCGCTGCTCCATAGTGCCCTCGTGCTCTCTTGCTGCAGGTATGTCTCCTAGAAATATCTACCTGAAAATTTTAGCAAAAATAGTGAAATAATGAAAAATGTTTAGTATTTAAAGAATTATTTTGTGAAATTAGATTTTCGAAAATATTTTTCCGCCCATTTTTCAATTTTCCGCTTTTTTTCACTTAAAGAAAATATATTTTCACTTTTTTTATTTGTGTTTATTCGTCACCAGTGCGTCACTTAATAGCACTGCACCAGTGTGTCATTTTGTAACACCGACACTGGTGCGGTTATATGTACAGTAGCACCGATTTGCGATTAAGGCACCGAAATTACTTTTAGGTGTGTACACCAAAATTTAGTGAACTCCAACCATAGAAATTGAGAATTAGAATTAGAATTAAAATTGAGAATTGGAATTGGATAAATTCTTGATGGAGATAACTATTCTTCCAATGCATTTTGTTTATTGTAGGAGGTCCCTACTGATTATGTGGAGAGAATGCAATGTGGGGCGTGTGAAGTTGCAATACTACAGGGCCCAAGTGGGAAATTGTGGCATGTGAACCTGTTATAATTGGCATTTAACTATTTGCAACCAATATGTTTTAGAATATAATCTGTAGATAGATGGACAACCTGCCAGCAATTAGTACAATGTAATGTTCTGGGAGCAATGACAACGAGTCCTTCATTCTGCATTTTTTAGCAGAAAAAGACTGATTTTCAACTAGACGATGTAGTTATTACATGTGGAGGCAATGGTTTCCCATAGAAAATGAGAATAGGGTTGAGCAAAGGAAAGACATTGCAAAATAGGCTATTACATTAGTTTTTCCAATGGGAAACCGATTTGCAGGTGAAAATATGGTAGTTGCAGGTATCTATGCTTTTCTTCCCACAGAAATGGTCACTGGATTTCCATTTATAATACAAGCAGACTTTTCACTAGTTTCATCCATAGGACCACATCTCATACAAGTTAGAGATGCCATTCAGGTTCAATTGAAAGTTGAAGATGTGATTTGATGCTACGTCAACTTTTCCGGTAAAATTTTATGTAAGCCAAGCGAAGCTCGGAAAATACTCCCAGCTGCCTTTAAACGCATTCTAGAGAATCTTTCCCTTCAAGGAACCTACCAGCCCGATCAACAACATCAATTGATATTTCTCTGTTTTCCTTAAGGGAATGAGAACCCTTCCCTTCATGGTGCCTCTTGGCTTTATCAACTGTCTCGATTGATCTTTCTCTACCATCAACTCTGCTCTCCATTTCTCCATCATGGGACCTCTTTACCCTATCATCGGCCTCAATCGAATGCTCTCTGTCAGTCTCAACTTATACTCCTCTTGTACTCTGTCGAGCTCTGTAGCTGTCTGCATCCCTGTAAGCGTCTTTTTCCATATTTCAGTTTGAATCACTCATTTTCTCTACTATAAACTTCTCAGCCGAAATTCGAACTCTCATATTTTCAAACCCTCATCTCCTCAGAAAAATTCTTATCCACGATACGAACTCTCTGCTACTCCAATACTGCACTTTACAGAATAACCCTGTTCCGGTGCGCACTATTTTATAGGCGCACCGGGTCTTTTTGTAAGATCAAGGTTTTTTTTTTGGCGCAGTGTTTTATGACGCACCGGTGCATAAGCGTACTGAAGCACCAGTGCGTCGAAGTTATAAGACGCATCGGTGCGTGTTATGATGATAAGCGCACCCAACTGTATAAAGTTTTTTTTTGTATGTAAGATCATAATAAAACAATGATAATTTCTAAATTGCGTGAATTAGAATTAGAATTACAAATTAAATTTTACAATTTCACATACAATTATGATTAGAATTACAATTACAATTTTAATTTTGCATACAATTACATTTAGAATTTTACATACAATTAGAATTACAATTACAATTTTACAATTTGTCATATATACAATTACAATTAAAATCATTTCACAATAAATTAAATATTACAATTACAATTAAAATTTTACATTAAATATTTTACATACAATTACATTACAATTTTACAATTTCACATACAATTACGATTAGAATTACAATTACAATTTTAATTTTACATACAATTACATTTACAATTAAAATCATTTCACAATAACACAATTAAAATTTTATAAATATTTTACAATATACAATTAGAATTAGACTTAGAATTACATTTGCAATTACAATTACAATTTTACAAATATTTTACATAGAATTACAATTACAATTTTACAATTTGTCATATATACAATTACAATTAAAATTACAATTACAATCATTTCACAGTAGATTAAATATTACAATTACAATTAAAATTTTGCATTAAATATTTTACATACAATTACAGCTAAAATTACAATTACATATACAAATACAATTTTACATACAATTAAAATTTAAATATAAATTACAATCACGACATAATATTTAATAAATATCATGGTCATTTAATATTAAATTACTTAATAAACATCACGATCATGATAACCATCATACAAACATCATATTCAACTAAAAAGCACATTCAAACATCAAATTAACATTATATATTAACCTCATCACAACACAAACATCAAATATATATACATCTCATGTCAAATAAATCATGTTATCACATACACATCTATCTGCAAGCTAAACATTAAATGAACATATCTAACATGACCTAACAATATACACATCATGATGATCACCAACATGTAAATTAAGTACAACTGCAACATGAACATAAAATACATGGATCATATATATATATATATATATATATATATATATATATATATATATATATATATATATATATATAATGTTAAAAATATACAATTGTAATATAAATGTCATGGATCAGATGGTGGTAGTACGTCAACATCAATAGCAGTACTAGTGGGGGCCTGCTCAGTCAATAGTGCAGCCTCGACGGTCGATGGTCGAGCCTGCTCATGATCATGACTAGTACTGATGGATGGATCAGCTGGTGGTAGTACAACATAAATATAAGCAGTACTAGTGGAGGCATGCTCAGTCAATGGTGTAGCCTTGACGCTCGATGGTCCAGCCTTCTCATGATCATGACTAGTACTGATGGATGATGCAGGCTACTGATGACTGGACGTGGCCGATGGTCCAGCCTCATCTCCATGATGACTACTAGATGCTAGTGGAGCCTCATATTCATCAGGTGTGGTGCGAGGTTAACGAACATGAGATGAGTCACTTCTCGTGGACTGTCCATCACGTGCTACGGCTCAACCACGCCTATAACGTGCAATAATCCTCCTCATTCGTGTAACAGCTGTCGTAGCTCCTACGACATGCCACATCAGGCTATACATGTCACGCGTCATGCCTCTCCACATCCGTATTAGCCTATCATTGGCCTGTATGTCTCTATAATGAGCGGGCTTGATGCTTGCCTCAAGAATCAAAGCATTGAGTTGGTCGCCCAACTCCATCCTATATCGAGTATCAAGTCGACTACGCTTAGCAAAAGGCGGTACTGACGCACCAGCATGAGGAGCATGTCTCTCTCCACCGGCCTCCTGAACATGAGCATCGGCATCTGCCATGTCTTGATCGTCATCAAGATCCACACCTGGATCATGTGGTGGTAGATCCAAAATATTTTTCCGCCCATTTTGTAATTATTTTGGATATAGTAAATGGATTGTCTGGATAGATTCTACATTTTCTTGGACCTCGCTGACACATTCTTTGACAGACACTCTAGTAATTTCTTTTAAGTGGAGCATAGAGAGATCAGAATAAACTTTAGACAAATCGATTGAGGGAAGCTTCCAGCATGAAGAAGGTTTATTCTCGACCATCTCTAATTCAACGGAATTTATCCTTGAAGAAGAATCTTTATCAAAAAGATTTTGAATGTCGGGATCTCCAGTATTTTGTTCCTTTTCATGCATTTCATGAAAAGAGGCAGATTTTCTTCCAGATTCCATTTTTATGAATTAGAGTTTTTATATAATTACCCGATGATCCATACTCCCATATTTTACCAGTATACAAACATTTACCAAGCCAATTCTCCCAATATCCTGCTCCCGATTTAAGTGGTAAAGGAATATTTCTAAAATCACAAATATTTCATCCAGATTTTCACAAAGAATGGAATGTGGACAATATAGGCTCATGAAAAATCAGGAAAATGATAGATCTAATGATGTTCACAAAATATAAATTGATGTGTATGAAAGGAAAAGGTGAGGTTGAAGCTTGTAAGATACTAATACAATGCTTCATTGGTACCCTTCAAAGATGGTGGGAAGCTGAATCTTCCCTGCACTTATTGAAAAACTGGACAAAGAAGTGGTAAAAGATGAAGGAGGTGATGTTGTAATGAATGATGATGGCAGCCCACATAATAACATGATTATATCACTAACATCAATGATCCTTGAACATTGGTTTGGTGCTGAAACTGAAATTTCAGACAAGCACTTAATGGTCCTAATGAATTTAAAATGTAAAAATATGTTCCAATATGATGATGACTGGGTTCAAATAATAGACGAGTTAAAAGACAACAAAAGCTTCCTGTGCAAACAAGTATATCTTGCAACTCTTCCCTCCAAATTTTGAAATTATTTGAAGATTCAAGAATTTTTTCAAAATCCATATGAATCTTGTACATGGGGAGAAATTTATTGCATAATAAATAAATCTCTAGTTGGTCTATGAACAAATATGAAGGTGAATAAGTCTATGCAGAAATTATCTTGATTACCTGATAGTAGATTAATTTTTAATAAGTATTGATTATCCTTAGATGATCTAGTTGTACATCTGAAAAGGATAAATAAATCCATAAAGAAGAATTCCAAAAATAAGATTAACCATTCTCCAAAGCCTGGAAAATATAGACGAAATTCAAATAAAGGCTATTACAAAAGAATCCCTAGATCACACTACTATGGTCCTCAAGATATCCATCTTAGGACACAAAAACAAGAAGCATGGAGCAAACTAACTTGTTGGCTATGTGGACATCAAGTTCATACTTCAAATAGATTCCCACAAGGAGAAGGATCAAGATTGCATAAAGGAAAAATATCTCAAGCAGCTTCCCACAAAATCCAACAAGAGAAAGCAAGGGAAGAAGATAAAAAGGTGCTAGTACACATTCAATTTTACAAATGTGGCTCTAAACTTTATAAAACAGAAAATTTTCCTAATTTTCATATCAAATAAGAAGTGCACATGTTAGGACAATATTGTTTTGATTCAAATGTAACATGAAGTTTCAGTATTTCTGAGTTGGAAACTTCATAAAATGATGTTGTTTGTTTGCTGACAAATGCAATTGCACAGACTCTGATCATTTCCACTATAGCATTTCAGAATTTGATTCTGAATATAGTTCTGAGGAAGAGCCAGTACCACCTCAACAGCTAAAAATTTGCATGGATCATACCAGTGAAGATGAAGAAACAAAAGTACTAGCATGAATCAAAATGTTACCAGAAGGTAAAATGAAAGAAAAACTAATGGAGAAATTTTTGCAGACAATGCTCAAGAATCAAGGCTCTTCATCTACTTCTACAAGCAAAGGTATTGCTCCAAAATCTCTTTTTGTTGATGCTTCGTTTGAAAAGAATACAAAATCCTTCCAAAGAAGTCATCAACAAGACAAACAAAAAACCCTTACTCTAAATGAAGTCAACTATGAAATTCAAAATTTGAAAAAATAAATTGTTGAGCGTAAGAATCAGGTCTCTAGATTAGAAAATGGGAAAATCACAAAAGGAGAAAACAATATTTCAGAAGCATATATTTTCCCCAAAAATAATCCAAAAGTAGAAATCTATGAGATGAAGTGTGAAGGTTTTAGAGGGTTGAGTAATATGAAAATCATGGTTGTACAACATTAGAAATATGATTTATTTCTCCAGATCAAAATCCATAATGATTTTTTTCCGTAAAGACTTTATTAGATATAGGAGAATACATAAATGTCCTAAATAAAAATTCAATCCCGACCAAATATTGGATTATAGCTAGAAGAGAAGTCATAGGCTTTGGGGCATGGGTATTCAATTTTCAATATGAAGTTCCCAAACCCACATTATGCTTTGAAGATTACTGCATGAATGCTAAATTTGCAATAGGGAACATTCCAATAGATTGCATTCTGGGAAATCCATTTTTGGCCGATGTTGAACCACATGACTCAACTAGATTAGCAGATGGCAGATCTAGATACTTTATTTCTATGCCAAATAACGAAGGCTTTATGCGGGTCATCACACATCCATTTGTTTCCACTCCTAGAATATCAATTATGATCCAAGCAATGCAAGAATAAATCAGTCTGAGAAAAAACTAGAAGAACTCAAAGACTTAAAAACTTGCCTCAAGTTTATTGAACAATTAAAACAACCAAGTGTGAGAAGAAAATTGCAAAATTGAGACACTGAATAGAAACAGAATGTTTTGCAGAAGAACCAAATGCATTTTGGCATAGGAAGCAATATTTTGTTAAGTTTCCTTACAAACTAGAATATATAGGTAAACCCTGTAAGAGTAGAGCTATCCCAGTGAATGAGGAATATAGAAAGCTTTGCTAAAAGGAAATTCAAGATCATTAAACAAAATACTGATAAGAGAATCCAATAGTCCTTAGAACTATTATGGGTTCTACGTAAATAAACACTCTGAACAAATAAGGGGAGTACCAAGACTTGTGATAAAATTCAGACCACTCAATAGTGTATTAGAAAATGATAGTTATCCTATTCCACATAAGGATAATTTGATAACCAGAATAACAAGTATCTATCCATGAAGAAGATAGATTAAAATTGCTTTCAACGTACCTTGAGGACATTATCAATGGAATATAATGTCGTTTGGCCTCAAACACTCTCCCTCAAAATTTCATAAATTCATGGATCAAGTATTCAAGACTTATTTTGATTGGATGATTGTTTATATTGATGATGTGTTAATTGTTTCTAGAAATTTAGAAGAGAATTTCAAATATCTCTACAGATTCAAGCAAATAGTTAGAAATAACGGACTAGTCCTCAGCAAGAAAAAGATGGAAATATTTCAAATAAAGATTAAATTCCTTTGTCATGTGATAGAAAATGAACAAATTACTTTGCAAAAACATGCAATTGCGTTTGTTGATAAACTCCCAGATTAAATAAAAGATAAAACACAGTTACAAAGGTTTCTAGGATGTCTGAACTATGTATGCAATTTCTACAATAACTGTGCTCATGATAGAGAAATCTTAAATAAAAAACTACAGAAAATTGCAAGTACATGGACTGAATACCATGCAAATTTTGTAAGAGAAAGTCTGTGTGTTGCCCATATTATACGTTTCTGATGAAAATTTGTTGAAAATTGTTGAATCTGATGCCAATGATCTTGGTTGGGGTGGTGTCCTAAAAAAAATTAAAGATAGATAAGAACAAATAATATAATTGCTTCGGGTGTATGGAATCCTACTGAGAAAAACTATTCCACTATTGAAAAAGACCTAAAGGGAGCTTGGAATTGCATAGACAAGTTTGACATACATCTGGTCAATCGAAATTTTCTTTTAAGAACTAATGCTTCTGCTATGAAAAAGGTATTAGCCAAAGATATTAAAAAGGCAGGAGAATCAAAATTTTCCACATGGTATGCATTATTTTCAATCTTTGATTTTGACAAAAAACATATTAAGGGTACCAATAAAATCATTCCTAATTTTCTCAATAGAGAAAACCTCCAAGAACAAACTCATCTAATGGCCATAGTCATAGAGTGGAATGTTATGCATAATTGTGAAACTTTATGGGAAATTCTAGATCCATGAAATGACAAGAATATATATATTCTTGGAAATGAACCTAGCAGCTTAGAAATACACAGGTCTTGGACGCAAATATCCAACCTAATGGAAATTTACAACATCTAGTTCCAGGACGCAAGATTTATCCGAAATCTAGCAAATGGATCCATGACATGCTTTTTAACCATTCCAGGCATGTGGAAAACCTAGAAGAGGAAGCCCTAAATCTCCATTTCAGGGACCTGAACATAATATCGATGGAATAAAACCATAGATTTAATATTTTTCACAAATATTTGTAATAAACAGAACCAGAGATCCAACATTTCATCATAGACCATTATGGCCACAAAATAATCCAGAACTTTTCTTTCCTGATTATGTTTATGATTTTTCTGGATACAAAAAATTATGGTGGAACCTACTATGCAAAGATAGACCAGATGGAACCTACTATACACTCCTAAAACTTGTATCAATATTCATCACCCAACTTCTACATCGACCACCCTGGCTAAAATAATGGTGGACATGGTTTGACATCAACAATACTGATATGGATCCCATTTGCTTTGAAGGAGACTACCAACAAGCATGTGAACATTATATAGACTGTTTTCATCAACCTTGTAAAATTGTATCAAATTTACGCAGATTTACAGATGATGGAATTATTTTGTATGTCATAGAAAAACACCACCAATTATTAGTCATGACAAAGATAAAGCACCAAATAGTACTGGGAAAGCCTATGATATTTTGATGCATCTTTACTAAAGCATGGGACAACAACGAAAGATATGCCAAGCAAATATTCCTTGGTACAAATATGTTGAGAGCTTAACCACTATATTCATATTCATTTCTCATGGGCTTTATACAATAAAATCATCCACTATGTAAATTAATGTCTAGTCACCTGACTATGAGTTTGATCACTATCGTGGGATTCTGAGAATATCTCCACTATGTAAAACACTTTAATAATGGGTACTGAGGAATCTCGGGAAATCTCCTCTATGTATGTTACTTTACCGTAAGATTACTGTGACTCGGAGCACTTCTCTGACTTTTGGTGTGATTTTATCCACATCTCAGATCTCGGTAAATCATTGTACAAAAATCTTGGCAGAAGAAATTATGCCTTTGGTATCCCATCATTTATTATAAATAAAGGGATGAAGACTCATTAGGGGCATTGGAGAATTCAGAGCTAGATAATGAGAAGAGTCTAGAGATCCAAGAGTAATTTCCTATTCTACATCTGCGAACTAAGGTTTGATCTGCTTGCATCACGAAAGAGATTTGTAAGTTATAAGGTCAGAGAAGCTTGCGCATCAGGACTAATAATCCTAGTGCGAACCTAAAGTGGCCATACTTTCATAGGTATTGATTATGTTCAATTTTGAAGAAATCTAGTTCACAGACAGAGTTTGCAAAAGGCCAGGAAGCCTCTGAGTTTTTTCTTGTCTCAAGATAATATACTCAGTAAATGCCCTTGCATTCAATCTCTGGTTCAAGCTTGAGTTTCTGATTTGTAATACATCATTCATCACTCTGTGTCATCAATTTTTTAATATCAATAAAATAAGAAGCTTTGTTATGATGTCTATGATCATTGATGTGTTTAAATTATATTATGATTGAGAGAGGTTAATCTAAATTTCATCAGAGGTTCACTTAGAGTCCTAGAGCACAGTTTTCTTGTGTGGGCAGGAGGCTATTTGAAGAGTGTGTTTTTTTTTGGACTTATTTGAAGGTTCTTGTACTAGTTCATGTATCTCGATCAATGGATTTCATCTACAGCAAAGCAAGCTTCATTCTTCGACGAAGGAAGACCTTGCTAAAAAATTGGTATCAGATCCAGTAATGTTTGGTTCATTAGGTAATTCCATAAAGACTCTTCTTCATAAAAATGGAAGTTGGAAGAAAATATGTCCCTTTCCATGAAATTCAAGAAAAGGAACAAAATACTATATATCTTGACATTCAAAATATTTTTGATAAAGCTTATTCTTTAATAATAAATGTTTTTTGAATTAGAGATTGTTGAGAATCAACCTTCTTCATGCTGAAATATTCCCTCAATCAGTTCATCTAAATTTTATTCTAATCTCTCTATGTTCCACTTAAAATATATTACTAGAGTGGTTGTCAAATAATGTGTCATCCATATCCAATAAAATGCAAAATCTATCCAGACAATCCCTTTACTAGATCCCAAATAATTACAAAAGGAAGCCCAAAAGCATAACACATCTTATGTTCATCTTGGGTGTATAAGGGTAGGAATCTCCAACTTAACCCACAGGGGGGTTGAATACTTTTGTCTTGGCCACAATTAGAGAAATGACACATAATAATTATACTGATTCCTTGCTTGGTGGGATATTTTCTCCTCTTTCAAGTGGCTTAATTTTGTTTGACTGTTATCCAAAATTTTCTGTATATGTTTTTTATGAACACATCAAATATTTTTTACAATTGCAGATTAAAACCTCCGAGTTGTACATGAAGAATAAAAGGACAAATATTTCTATTCATACAAGGGGATTTTTTCACCATACAAATAAGATCTACCCCGTAGTCCTACATTCTCCCAGCCAAGAGTCCAATTCAAGTGTCGTTGTTCTTACGAATGCCCACAATCAGAAAATTGAACACCAAATGATAAAGTGGGAAGAGTTAATTTTTCCTGAAAATTGGGTATTTGATATACCAAGGACACAAAAAATCCAGCACATAACATCTACCTAGATAAAAGAATATTCTTCCTCTTCAATCTTATCCTTTCCAAGACGTTCCACCATTCCCAGAAGAAGGATAGAAAAAGAGGTAGAAGAATATAAAAACTCACATCCCATTTCTTTTGAAGCATCCACTGCAAAATCATCATCCACATGTACAAATTGTATCTATGTCGATTTGTTTGAGCTTGCCAAAGTTTTGAATTTTTGTGATTTAGTAGTAAAATTTCCATGCTTGTCAATATTTAGCCAACTTGAAAACCCTTGTACATATAAATTATCATCAAAATCATATCCCTAGAACTGGAGAGGCACCCTCTGCTCTGATCAAGAATTCCTGTCCAAATCTAAAATGTAATGATATCTCTTTTGAACATGATGAGGTCCTATTCATCCTTGAACTACCCTCTCTTGATAATGAATATCCTAGATTGACATAAATGTTCAGAAAAATGTGACCCCTTGGTATGCCAAGGTATGGATTGGGATATCTTGCGAAAATGGATGACCTCATACCACCATGCAGATTTCATATTCATTTTCCTGAATATTGTAAGAAGTCTTCCATGCCTGAGATGTATAAATCCGTTTCTTTAATGAAAGGTTGTCCAAAATACAAAGTAGACAATGAATGGATGAAAAAAATGTTAAACCAAGGATCTGCTTTCACACCTAGATTCAAATGATTTCAATATGAAGACATCCATAGAAGAAAAGAAAAGTCTCTCATTGGAATGGAAAGACCATACGAGTCAAAAAAACTCATGGATATCCTTCTATGAATGTAGAAAACAGAAGGAAGATACAGGTATACAAAATATTTATGTTCAAAGCTCCACTGAGCATCAATGGATGACTTATGATGGTTCCAAGATAGAATATCCATCTGTCTTCCCACTTTACAAAGGTATTGTTTTGGGGGAAAATAATAACATAGCTAAAGTCGCTCCTCTAGTCTTGAAAAATGACTCTGCCATAGGAATTGATGACAGAATACAACAAGTAAGTGAGTAAATAAATTGGACTAATACTGCTCTCAAAGGACTATTAGTACACTCCTCAGCCCATAATGCTCAAGAGGAGAAAATTGAGTTCTTGCAACCCTCTGTAAATATTGTAAATAAGAATTTGAATGAGTTTCAATTTTCAGTATCTACTTTAGAAGGATTTTTCAGAGAAGGAACTAAAGCTACAATGTCTTTGTCAAAAAAAAAATAATCAATATTATAATATCGACTGAAGAAAACCAAAAATTTAATATTTTTCACAAATATGGTGTAATAAACAGAACCAAAGATCCAACATTTCATCATAGACCACTATGGCCACAACATAATCCAGAACTTGTCTTTCCTAATTATGTTTATGATTTTTCTAGATACAAAAACTTATGGTGGAACCTACTATGCATAGATAGACCAGATGGAACCTATTATACACTCTTAAAATTTGGATCAATGTTCATCACCCAACTTCTACATCGACCAACTTGGCTAAAATAATGGTGGACATGGTTCAGCATCAACAAGACTGTTATGGACCCCATTTACTTTGAAGGAGACTACCAACAATCATGTGAACATTATATAGATTGTTTTCATCAACCCTATAAAACTGTATCAGATTTAAGCACATTTAATGATGATGGAATTCTTTTATATTTCATGGAAAAACACCACAATGGTTAGCCATGACAAAACACCACCAATGGTTATTCATGACAAAAATAAAGCACCAAATAGTACTGGGAAATCCTATGATAATCTGACACATCTTTACTAAAGAATGGGACAACAATGGAAGATATGCAAAGCAAATATTCCTTGGTACAAATATATTGGGAGCTTAACCACTATATTCATATTTGTTTCTCGTGGGTCTTATACAATAAAAGCACCCACTACATAAAGTAATGTCTAGTCACCTGACTATGAGTGTGGTCGGTATCGTGGGATTCCAACAATATCTCCACTGTGTAAAACACTTTCATAATGGGTACTGAGAAATCATTAGAACTTTCCTCTGTGTATGCTACTTGCCCGTAAGATTCCTGAAACTCAGAGCACTTCTCCGACTTTTGGTTTGATTTGATCCACATCTCAGATCTCGGTAAATCATTGTACAAAATTCTTATCGGAAGAAATGATGACTTTGGTCTCCCCTCATTTCTTATAAATAAAGGGATGAAGACTCATTATGGGCGTTGGACAATTAAAAGATAGAGAGTAAGAAGATTCTAGAGAGTCAAGAGTAATTTCCTGCTATGCATCTGCAAACTCAAGTTCAATCTACTTGCATCACGAAAGAGCTTTGTAAGTTATAAGGTCTGAGAAGCTTATGCATCAAGACTAATAATCCTGGTGAGAGCCTAAAGTGGCCAATCCTGAATTTTTAATATCTTTGGATAAGACCTTTTTCATAGCACAAGCATCAGTTCTTAAAAGAAAATTCCTAATGACCAAATGTATGTCAAACTTTTCTTTGCAATTTCAAGCTCCCTTTACCCCTTTTTCAATAGTGGAATAGTTTTTCTTAGTAGGATTCCATACACCTGAAGAAAATTGTATGCTCTTTTCTTCTCTATCTTTAATTTGTTTGAGGACATCACCCCAACCAAGATCACTGGCATCTGATCCAAAAAATTTCAACAAATTTACATCAAAAACATATAATATGGGCAGCACACACACTTTCTCTTTGATTTTTCTTACAACATTTGTATGGTCTTCAGTCCATGGACTTGGAATTTTCTGTAGTCTTTGATTTAATATTTTTCTATCATGAGCACAATTTTTGTGGAAATTGTAGATATAGTTCAGGCATCCCAGAGACCTTTGCAATTGTGATTTATCTTTTATTTCATCTATAAATTTATAAACAAAAGCAATTTCATGTTGTTGCAAAGTAATTTGTCCATTTTCTATCACATGAACAAGGAATTTGATCTTTATTTGAAATATTTCCATTTTTTTCTTGCTGAGGACTAGTCTCCTATTTCTAACTATTTGCTTGAATTTGTACAGATGTTTGAAATGCTCTTCTAAATTTCTAGAAAAAACTAACACATCATCAATATAAACAATCAACCAATAAAAATAAGGCTTAAATATTTGATCCATGAATTTCTTAAATTTTGAGGGAGCGTGTTTGAGGCCAAAGGGCATTACATTCCACTCATAATGTCTTCTAGGTACACTAAAAGCAGTTTTAAATCTATCTTCTTCATGGATAGATACTTGCAAAAACCCAAACTTCATGTCAAATTTGGAGAAGATTTTAGCACCTAATATTCTGGTTATCAAATTCCCCTTATGAGGAATATGATTAGTATCATCTGCTAATACACTATTGAGTGGTATGTGGTTTATCACAAGTCTCGGTACTCCCCTTATTTGTTCAAGGTGTTTATTTACATAGAACCCACAATAGTTCCAAGGACTATTGGATTCTATGATCAGTATTTTTTTTAACAAATCTTGAATTTCCTTTTGGAAAATATTTTTGTATTCTTCATTCATTGGGATAGCTCTGCTCTTACAGGGTCTACTTGTATATTCTAGTTTGTAAGGCAACTAAAAAAAATATTTCTTCCTTCGCCAAAATGCATTTGGTTCTTCTGAAATACATTATGTTTCTATTTGGTGTCTCAATTCTACAATTTTCCTTGTCGGACTTGGGTTTTTGAATTGTTCATCAATCTTGAGGCAAGTTTTTAACTCTTTGAGTTCTTCTAGTTTTTTCTCATACTTATTTAATTCTTTCTTTGCTTGGATCATAGTTTATATTCTAGGAGTGAAAACAAATGGAAGTGTGATGGCCTGTAGAAATCCTTCATTATTTGGCATAGAAATAAAGTTATATCCAGATTTTCCATCTTCTAATCTAGCTGAGCCATGTGGTTCAAAAGCTGCCAAAAATGGATTGCACAGAATGCAATCTATTAGAATGTTACCTACTAGGAATTTAGTATTAATGCAGTAATATTCAAATCATAATGTGGCGTTGGGAAATTTGTATTGAAACTTGAATCCTTATACCCCTAAGCATATGATTTCTATTCTAGCTTTAGTCCAATATTTGGTCGGGATTGACTTTTTATTTAGGACATTTATGTCTGAACCTGTATCTAATAAAGTCTTTAGGAAAAAAACTCCATTCTGGATTTTTATCTGGAGCATTACATGATACTATTGATGTTGTACAACCATGATTTTCATATTACTCAACCCTCTAAAATCTTCAGACTTGGTCTCATAGATTTCTACTTTTAGATTCTTTTTGGTGAAAATATTTGCTTCTGAAAAACTATTTTCTCCTTCTGTGAATTTCCCATTTTCTAATCTAGAGACCTGATTTTTAAGCTCAACAATTTATTTTTTTCAAATTTTCAATTTCATAGCTGACTTCATTTAGAGTAAGGGTTATTTGTTTGTCTTGTTGATGACTTCTTTGGAAGGATTTTGTATTCTTTTCAAACAAAGAATCAACAAAAAGAGCTTTTGGAGCAGTACCTTTGCTTGTAGAATCAAATGAAGAGCCTTGATTCTTGAGCATTGTCAGCAAAAATGTCTCCATTAGTTTTTCTTGCATTTCTCCTTATGGTAACATTTTGATTCCTGCTAGTACTTTTGCTTCTTCATCGTCACTGGTATGAGCCATGCAAACTTTAAGATTTTGAGGTGGTGTTGGCTCTTCCTCAGAATTATACTTAGAATCAGATTCTAAAATGCTATAGTAGAAAACATCATATTCTGTGCAATTACATTTGTCAGCAAACAAAAAAGCATCATTTTTTGAAGACTCTGACTCAGAAATAGTGAAACTTGATGTTTCAGTTGAATCACAAAAATCTTGTTTGATATGAAAATTAGGAAAATTGTTTGTTTTATGAAGTTTAGAGCCACATTTGTAACATTGAATGTGTACTAGTGGCTTTTTCTCTTCTTTCCTTGCTTTCTCTTGTTGGATTTTCTGGGTCACTGCTTGAGATATTTTCCCTTTGTGCAATCTATATCCTTCTCCTTGTGGGCATCTATTTGAAATATGGCCTTGTTGTCCACATAGCCAACAAGTTAGTTTGTTCCATGCTTCTTGTTTTTATGTCCTAAGATGGATATCTTGAGGACCATAGTAGTGAGATCTGGGGATTATTTTCTAATATCCTTTGTTTGAATTTCTTCTATATTTTCTAGGCTGTGGAGAATGGCTGATCTTCTTTTTGGAATTTTTCTTCATGGATTTATTTATCATTTTCCTATGTACAACTGGACCATCTAAGGATCATCCATACTTTTACAAATTTATCTATTGTCAGGTAATCGAGATAATTTCTACATAGACTTATTCACCTTCATATTTGTTCACATACCAACTAGAGATTTAGTTATTATGCAATAAATCTCTCCCCGTGTATGAGATTCATATGGATTTTGAAAAACTTCTTGAATCTTCAAATAATATATAATTTGGAGGGAAGAGCTGCAAGATATACTTGTTTCCACAGGAAGTTTTTGTTGTCTTTTAGCTCGTATATTCTTTGAACCCGATCTCTATGGAAATCATCATATCGAGACATATTTTTACATTTTAAATTCATCATGACCATTGAGTGCTTTTCTGAAATTCCAGTTTCAAAACCACACCAATGTTCAAGGATCATTGATGTTATTGATCCAATCATGTTATTTTGTGGGCTTCCATCATCATTCATTACAACATAACCTCCTTCTTCATTTACCGCTTCTTCTATCATTTTTTCAATAAGTGCAGGGGAAGATTCAACTTCCCACCATCTCTAAAGGGTACCAGTGAAGCATTGTTTTAGTGTCTTACAAGCTTCAACTTCACTTTTTCCTTTCATACACATTAGTTTATATTCTGTGAACATTTGATCTATCATTTTCCTTATTTGTCCTGATATTATATTGTCCACATTCCATTCTTTGTGAGAATCAGGATGAAATGTTTGTGATTCTGGAAATCTTCCTTTACCACTTAAATCGGGAGCAGGATATCTGGAGAATTGTCTTGGTAAAGGTTTGTATACTGGTAAAATTTGGGAGTCGGAAGAAGACTTGGGTTTTTCTGGATTTTCTTTTGGGAACATGGTAGGATATATGTCAACTGATTTTGAATGTATAGGAATATGATGCCTAAAAATCATAGAGATAGGGATGTTTCTTTCTTTGGTGGAGATGTTTAGTTTCTCGAATTTGGAGGATAGATGTTCTATTCTTTCTTGGGTTATATGGAAACCCATACTAAATCCCTTTTCAATGTCTTCATATTGATCTTTATTTTTTCTGACAAAGACATTGTAGCTTTAGTTCCTTCTCTGAAAAATCCTCATAAAGTAGATGCAGAAAATTGAAACTCATTCAAATTCTTATTTACAGTATTTACAGAGGCTTGAAAGAACACTATTTGCTCCTTTTGAGCATTATGGGTTGAGGAGTGTACTAATAGTCCTTTGAGAGCAGTATTAGTCCAATTTATCTTCTCACTTACTTGTTGTATTCTCCCATCAATTCCTATGGCAGAGTTATCTATCAAGACTAGGGGAGTGGATTTAGCTATGTCATTATTTTCCCAAAACAATACCTTTATAACGTGGGAAGACAGATGGAGATTCTATCGTGGAACAATCATAAGTTGTCCATTGATGCTTAGTGGAGCTTTCAGTAAAAACCATTTATATACCTATATATTCCTTCTGTTTTCTCCATTCATAGAAATAAATCCATGAGTTTGTTTGACTCATGTGGTCTTTCCATTCCAATAAAATCCAACATTTGTAAAAATAATACAATAGTGTACACCTTCCCATTTAATACAAGAGAGACCAAATGAATGTGATGTGATACATCTATGCTTCTCTCATGCACATGGTGTGTAAATAAATAATATATGAAAATTATTAAAATGGATGGTGTCCTTAGAATAAAGGAAAGCAAAGGAAATTATTAAGCATACTTTTTCATATTTTAATCATCTCGTACTTGTGAAGAAGAAGTGGAATATCGTCCTAATGGTTAAACGGTACATTATTTAAAATGATAAAATATATTATTTTTTTAAAGAATTAATTATAAGGAAAAAATATTATTATTATTAAATTATTTAAATTTTAATAATTAAATTATAAATTATATAAATTTAAAACGTATTTGTTATATGGGAAGTAATGTAAATTTAAACAAATTTTATCTCATTGTATTTAAGGTTTTTTTTTAATTTATTTTTGCAATAGAGATTATTATATTTTTGTTATATCTATTTTTATTAATCATGATAATTTCTGGTTTTTTTTTTATCATTTGTTATTCAGATCATTTTGTTTTTCATATGCATTCAATCTATATACATTTCAAGATTTTTTATTTTTTTTCAATGTTAAATAGAGAGTTGAGAAAGAAGATTTCGCTCCATGAGGAATTTGGTTTTATTAAAATTTAGTAATTGGGTTCCGACTTTTTTTAGGATTTATATCATTGATTGTAATTCATTCATTTTTTCTTCTTTTCCTAGATTTTGAAGTTTGACATTATTTGTTTTGATATCCTATAAATGTGGTCACCCTGGAACATGGCTTATATTAGTCATCTTACTTCTCCCCCTAATTAGCTCTTATTCTAGATATTGAATTTGTTCCTTTGTTAGGTTCTCTAGATGATCATTTCCATACATCTCTAAGAGTGGCTAGATATCTACCTCAACTATCTCCAAATCCTACCCTTTTTCTTCAATGTCCTCCTCGAATTCTCTTGACCCTCTTCTTCCTCTTCCTTTCCTATTTCTCCCTTCATCTCCTTATCTTGTATCATTGTTTGAATTTGTGTTACCTTGTCTTTTTTCTCTATTTTACTTCTTTTGGGGTCCATCTCAAGTTCCATATTAAAATCCCTTTGGTTAATAATCACTTGGCTCAGGATTTTAACCTAAGTTTGGTAAATATTGGCCTATACAATGATAGGCATTTACACAGGTGTTTTTCATTATGTTTTTGGTCATTTGTGAAAGAAAGGAAGTTGTTTGTACTTTATTTAATAGTCTTACCAATAACTTTCGATTATTGTTTCCCCAACTTTCACTAGATCTAGACTTTTTTCAATCAATTTCTTCCCATACTTTTTCGATTGAAACCACTACATTTAAAAGGAAAACCATAAATAGGTTCCTATTCTTATGGTGCTTATGAGAGTAGAATCGCACATGCTTTCAATAAATTCATATAAATCAAAATTTGAGCATAGGATGTATACTTACCTTTCTTTGTGACTTTTGAGATTTAATGAAGATTCCAAGGGTATTGGAATTTCCTTTAGTGTGTGTTTTTCCCAAATTCCTTGTGGTTATGAGTAGAGGTAATCCACCCTAGAGCTTGTGTAAATTCTTCCATGGTGATCTAAATCTCTCCATCTAGTACCTAATATGCAATTTTTTGAATTGATGGGCTCATGAAAGATCATTTCCCTATCCCCTATATTTGTCAAAAAATTTATGAATAATACTTTAAACCCAAGTTTGATATCTCCATCTCCCTTCACTTTCCATCTGATATTCACCCACTTGATAAGTTCTTATTTAAATGGCTAGATGCCTATGAACTTGTTGAGAGTTTCTTGTACATTCATACATTGTATTTAGTCTCACACATTTTTATGTTACATCATATCTTAGTTTCTCAGTTTTTCTTTAACTAAGAAGACCTCTTTCTTCCTTTTTTTTTCTTTACATTCATAGCCTTGTAAGCATCATTTTTGTTGGTTTCAACACCCTCTTTATTATTTCTATCAGTATCCCCATCCATGTCATCATTTTGATTGTTCTTTCCATTACCACTACCTTGCTTGACTCACTTATGACAACTTCTTTAAAGAAGGGAGAAATTGGCCCCCTTCGTGGAAGTTATAACCTCTCTCTAGCCTTCAATATCTTTACCAAACCCTAATCCTAGAAAGCCACTAGCTTCCAATAATTTTTTTCAACCACAAATCTTGTGTATGATTATGACCAATCAAAAACAGATTTAATTAATTACATGGGAACAAGTCAATTTAGGAATTCACTTAGTTGATATAATGTTGTTATCTTAACTATACATTTTTATTTGTTAAATTTAGAATAAAGGAAGTGTTAGTCCTTTATTATGCAATGTTATACTCATTCAAGTGTGAATGTGATTTAGCTAAATAGATGACCTTGGAAGTTTACAAAGTGTAAATAATTGGAATGCAATTCACATATAAGATCCAACGCTTCATAAAATTATAGAGTAATGTTCATCTAAATGCATTTAGCACAAGATGGAAAAGAATAATTGTGAAGCGATAAATGTACACCCCTCTAATGCATAGAGTACATACACAATTAACATATCAAAATTGTAAAAGTGATGACATCCTTAAAAATAAATGGAAAGAAATTTTTGTGTTTTCATATTTCAATTATCTATAAAAAATAAAAAAATAAAATGAAATATTGTGTAAATATTATAACAATCCATTATTTAAAAAAAATATAATATCTACACTTTTACTTAATTAAATATAAGTAAAAAAAAATATTGTTATCTTTAATTAATTAATTAATTAAAATTTTAATAATTAACTTTCAAAAATATTATTAAAAAAAATACAAATTTAATGATTATTTTGAAATAAAAATAAAAATGCATATCACCATATTTTTATTATTACCATATATTCTACCCACATATAGAAAAGATAAACCACTCATAAAAGATAAGCAAAGAAAAATCCACCTTACCTCATGTTACCTACCTACAACCAAACAACTTTTTACTCACACAATTTCATACCCTATAAAAGTGGAGCATTGTTCACTTTGACTTCACAATATAACCTAACCTTTGCTTAAAATCCAAACAAACTTTAACCAATCAAAATGCACACCATAGAAGTGGAGCGGTGACCACTTTCACTTTAACAAACTTTACTCATCAATGATTCTTACCCTATAAAAGTGGAGCATTGACCACTTTAGCTTTACAACGTAGCCTAACCTTTGCTTCAACACCAAACAAACTTTAACTCATCAAAATTCATACCAACTAAAAGTGGAGCAATGATCACTTTTGACTTTAACCTAACCTTTGCTTAAGTGGAGCAAAGCATAAATTCCACGCGTTGTCAAATGCCAACCTTTGAAATTCTCGAAAAAAAATACCAACACCCATCAAAATTCATACTAAATAAAAGTGGAACAATGATCAATTTTGACTTTAACCTGACTTTTGCTTAAGTGGAGCAAAGCTTAAATTCTAAATACCAAACTTCGAAGATCCACAATTAAAAAAAAATAAAAAATAAAAACACTTTTGACTTTGCTTAAGTGGAGCGAAGCTTGAATTCCAGACGTTGTCAAATGCCAAACTTAGAAGATTCTCATTTAAAAAATATCACATAGTCTTGAAATGTCAAAAAAATTAGTTTATACCTTGTTCCATCCTTATGTCTTCTTTTGGTAACGTAGAATATTAGTTTACTTTGATTCATAATAAATTCTTCCGTTAATGCCATAAGGGAAACACGATCGTCTATGTCAATGTGGATTCGTATTAGTGTTAGCATTTAATCATTTTTCATTAATTTTTCACTCAACAATAAGTTTATAGAATTTTGGCTTTTGTGATCCGTAGTAAAATTATGAAGAATTTTTCGGTAATAATCACATTAAAATGAACATTGTCGACCCGTTTCGAACCAACCAGTGTGGTTCATCATCAGGACTATGTGAGAGATCAGATCTGAAAACTTTAAAAATGCTAGTTCTATTTTAATTAAATTAATTATTTACTTAATTATTAAATAAAATTTAAAATTATAACGACTAGTTTTATTTAATTAATTAAAAGTTTAATTATTTAATAAAATATATTTATAAACCTTTATATTTTATTTAATTAAAAATTATTATTATTGTTATTTATTTCATAATTGACCCCTTATTATTTAATTATTTATTACTTATTATATTATAATATGTTATTCTCATTTCTCAAGGAAAATAAATAAATAAATATAAAATAAAATAAATAAAATATATATATATATATATATTTAAAAAATTAAAATTAAAAATATAAAATATAAAAATAAATAAATAAAAAAATTTCATTGACCACTAAGAATATAGGGTAGGGATCCAACACCTATTTATATTCCACCCATCATCTCTATTGAGATTTACGGGTCGTTTTTCGATTTCTAAAGCCTCTCTTAACTTTCAATGATGGAAATGGTCAATCCTAGCTATGACCTTGGCCTCTTCAATGCAGATATGATGGTTAGTCTTTTCTGCATGTTCAACTAGGGCAGAGGTGTGTGATCTTCCATGCTTAATGTCAGCAGCATGTTCACTGATCCTTTGGTTAATAGATCGACCAGTTTCACCAATGTAAGGAGTCCCACAAGAACAAGGAATAATATAGACACCTTTTCCATCCCTAGGGTTTACCGAATCCTTAACCGATTTAAGAGCGTTGTGAATTGTGTTAAGAGGCTTGAAGGAAGAGGAAACCTTATGTTTCTTAAGGATCCTAGCAATCCTATTGGTGGTTCCCCGAATAAAAGGAAGCCTTACCCTGCCGGCCCACTGATTAGGTTCATTTAAATTTTTATTTCTAACTAAGGGACCTTTTTCTGCTTTAAGAAAAGCCTCAAGGCCTTGAGACTCACTATAACCATTATTACGAAAGACACTAAGGAGATGGGTCTTTTCCCCCTCAAGGTGAGAATTTCCATCTGATTGCTCGTTGGGCGCAGACTATAGTGTTGGTTGCTCATCGTTGGGTGAATCCAATGGCTCGTGTGCATTTCATTCCAACTTACCTGATTCAGGTAACTCCCTCAAATCAGGTTATGAAGCTCTCGTTAGTTTAATTTCTAGCAATTTTAATTCATTTATTAACCAACCCTGCCCTAACAAAATTATTAATAATTATAATAATAATTTAATTAGTAATATCAAAATTAATAAAACAATATTAAAATATTTAAATTTGAATAATAGTAAACATTTAATTATGAAAAAAGATCACATAAACAATATAAATGAAAACCCTATTATTAATAAAAAGAGATTGAATGAACTAAATAGTAGTTATGAATATAATTCTTGTTGGAATAATGTTATTAATAATGACAAGGTTAAAAATAAAATCAACAATAATAACTATTCTATAAATAATAATGATGGTAATAAGGGTAGATATAATCATAATAATACCACTTTCAATAATAGGATTAATTACTTTAATAATGAATCCTGTAATAAAGTGGTTAATCTCTCGAGCTTCTCTTTTGACCCTTCGGTTTATAGTCTTCTAGAGAAAGGTTTTAATTTTGCTCTTGCTCCTAGGAAAATCCCTATTCATGATATCATTTGCAACATTGAATTTGGCATTAGGGACTTATAGGATTCTTCCAAGGACATTATTAGGCAGGATTGTGCGGTCATTTTAAGAAAAGCCAAGCCCCCTAAGAGCAACATCAGTAAGCATGAGTTTGAGGCCTTAAAATCCTTAAATAATAATAAGGATATTGTTGTCCTTAAGGCTGACAAAGGAGGTGTTGTTGTTATTCTTAACAAAGAGGATTATAGGAAGAAAATGTTAGACCATTTGGAGAATAGTGGGAGCTACAAAAAACTTTCTAAAAATCCGTTAAAAAAGGTCTCAAGAGCAATCGCTGATGATATTAAATCAAGCAGCTCTGTGAGTTCTCTTAGTAAGAAGTTGATTGAAAGCAACCCCCTTACTCCAAGAATCTATGGTCTTCCTAAAATCCATAAGGATGGTACTCCCCTTAGGCCCATTGTTAACACCATTGGTGGTCCGACTTATCTTCTTGCCAAATTTTTGGCCCTTAAACTTAAGCCCCTCGTAGGTTGTACCGACTCTTTTGTAAAAGATTCCTCCTCTTTTGTTAATGAATTAAAGGACGTTAGATTGGGTCCTGATGATAAGCTAGTTAGTTTTGATGTTGTCTCTCTTTTCACCAAAATCCCCATTAATGAGGCCATTGAAGTCATTAATCGCATCACTGATCCAGATACGGCCCATTTAGTCGAGATTTGCTTAACTTCTACTTTCTTTAGTTTTGAAGGTCAGTTCTATGAGCAAACTTGTGGTGTTGCCATGGGCTCTCCCCTTTCCCCGATTGTTGCTAATCTCTTCATGGAGGACTTTGAATCCAAGGCTATTTCCTCTGCTCTGTTCCAACCAAAGCTGTGGAAAAGGTTTGTAGATGATACTTGTGTCATCTAGCCTCATGGTAAGGATGAACTAGACCGTTTTTTTTTTCATCTTAATAGTCAATCAAACTCCATAAAATTCACCATGGATTTTGAGGTGGATGGTAGTCTTCCCTTCCTTGACGTTCTTATCTCTAGAAAGGACGATGGTTATTTCTCCCATCAAGTTTTTCGAAAGAAAACCCATAAGAGCAATATCTTCACGCTAGTTCTCATCATTTTCCTGCTCAAAAATTAGGCATTCTCAACACCTTGGCTACCAGGGCATTGAGAATCTCTGACAATTCTCACCTTGAGGGGGAAAAGACCCATCTCCTTAGTGTCTTTCGTAATAATGGTTATAGTGAGTCTCAAGGCCTTAAGGCTTTTCTTAAAGCAGAAAAAGGTCCCTTAGTTAGAAATAAAAATTTAAATGAACCTAATCAGTGGGTCGGTAGGGTAAGGCTTCCTTTTATTCAGGGAACCACTGATAGGATTGCTAGGATTCTTAAGAAACATAAGGTTTCCTCTTCCTTCAAGCCTCTTAACACGATTCGCGGCTCTCTTAAATCGGTTAAGGATTCGGTAAACCCTAGGGATGGAAAAGGTGTCTATATTACTCCTTGTTCTTGTGGGACTCCTTACATTGGTGAAACTGGTCAATCTATTAACCAAAGGATCAATGAACATACTGCTGACATTAAGCATGGAAGATCACGCACCTCTGCCCTAGCTGAACATGCAGAAAAGACTAACCATCATATATGCATTGAAGAGGCCAAGGTCATAGCTAGGATTGACCATTTCCATCATCGGAAGTTAAGAGAGGCTTTAGAAATCGAAAAACGACCCGTAAATCTCAATAGAGATGATGGGTGGAATATAAGCTAGTGTTTGATCCCTGCCCTATATTCTTAGTGGTCACTGAAAAAATTTTATTTGTTTATTTATTTATTTTTATATTTTTAATTTTTTAATTATATATATATTTATTTAATTTAATTTAATTTAATATTTATTTATTTATTTATTTTTCTTGAGAAATGAGAATAACATATTATAATATAATAAGTAATAAATAATTAAATAATAAGGGATCAATTATGAAATAAATAACAATAATAATAATAATTAATTAACTAAAATATAAAGGTTTATAAATATATTTTATTAAATAATTAAACTTTTAATTAATTAAATAAAACTAGCCGTTATAATTTTAAACTTTATTTAATAATTAAGTAAATAATTAATTTAATTAAAATAGAACTAGCATTCTCAAAGTCAAACTGGTCGTTATCCTAATGGCTAGTTTAGCCATTTCTGCATCTATTTAAACTCAATGTTTGGATCTGATCTCTCACCTAGTCCTGATGATGAACCACACTGGTTGGTTCGAGACGCGTCGACAATGTTCATTTTAATGTGATTATTACCGAAAAATTCTTCATAATTCAACAATAAGTTGCTTAACATTATGTCTCATGAAAATGTTTTAATTGAAATAAAGATTTTGTTGAATCATATAAAGCTCTCGTATGTAGTGAAATATCCTAGTTTGAATAGTTGGTAAGGGAGAATGTGTAATGTGGTCGTGCATGTTCAACATTTGGTAAAGTGAATTAAGGTGGCAAAGGCAAGTTATATTTTTAGTTGCATTCTTTGTTTGAGCTCCCTCGTCTATCTTTTCCCTCATGTTTGCAACACAATAACACCTTCAATTATGGGTTTGGCAATGATGTCCACTGTCCACTAACAGCCCACGCATGGGAGCTGGTTTATCTAATGGATATTTTGGGCGAATGCACAGTGATAAGATCTCTCACGAGATTGAGGTTTTATTTTGGATCATGCTGAGGACAACTTCCATGAATGTAGTAACATATGTGAGGGTGATGCCCATAACCTAGCATAATGGCTTGGGAGTATGATGCCCAATTTAATGTATGACGAGGAAATCACTATCGAGGATGGAAAACAAAGATTTATTATAAGGTGGATGTTATAGGCTTCACTTCATTCATACATGCACGAGTCTCTACATAAGATTTGATTCTAGTATAGGGAACCTGCAAATGACAACAAACTAGTTCGAGCACCTCCTAAGGGTTGTGCACTTGAGGATAATAGCTTCGACTCAATAGGGGAATAACAAAGGGAAGAAGTCAATGGTGGAATCTAGAAGCAAAGCACAATTAGAGTGATGGGTCCATTGCATGTAATGCATGCAAAGCAAGAGATGGAACATGCTTGTAGCATTTTCCTATATGGGTGTCCTACATAGGGAAAAGTGGCCATGGAGGAGGTAAATGCAATGGTGCAGTAGATTTTGGAAATTATGGACACATAGTGGCTCCTGGTTGAAAATCAAGGTTGGGTGCAGGACCCTAGCAACATGAAAACTTGAGAAACAAAATTATTTTGTCTCGTAGAGATGTATTGGACCACAAAGGCCATGGTAGTGCAAGTTATAGCTCTAGAGAGACTAGAAATTGCATCCTTGAAGAAACGACTCTCTCTCTCTCTCTTTGAGGAAAATTTTGAGGCTTTTGTCAAAGACATGTTTGAGCTTATCATAGAAGTCATAGGCCCAAATGGAAATTGAGTGTTCATATTACCAAGACAAATCACCAAGTTCCAAAGGATCTCAGAACAGCCCCATTTTGATCATAGAAGACCCTCTCCCACCATCTTCCAATCTAACTCGTTCTTCTAGCTTGTGAATTCTAAGTTTAGTTAAAGAGGAGACCACTCTAGGCCCCCCCCTGGAGTATTGTATATCCTCTTATGCTTTTTAATTATATTTATGTCATAGTTGTCTTGCTCTCTAAAGAATATTATTAGGGAATTAGGTAGAGCTTCCACCAATCGAATCATAGAAATGGTTACCTTTATGTTTTTCTCTCTATCAATGTGGACTCATGGAAAGCTTGATTTCCCGTAAGCGAAATTTTTTTTTTAAACATTCATGGTGGGGATTGATTTTCATGGTGGCAAGACCCCCTGTACTTCAAGATGTTATAAATTGTGTTACAGTACTATGAAATAGAAGGTTTTATATTTAAGTTTTAAAAAAAATAGACGTATATAGAAAATTTATTTTATATCTAAAGAAAATAGTAAGTTCACTAGTGATGGTATTTACTTGAAATTCATCAAGATGAGTTAAAAAGGGAAGAAAGCATATAATCAACAATACATAAAATAGTTTGAAGAGTGGGATAGAGAAGAAGATTGCATCTTAATAGATTAAAAATTATTGATATGTTATGTATAAAAATGATATATAAAGGAAAAGGGGAAAAAATGTGCCAAAACAAAACTAGAATACAACATAGATAGCTTCAATAGATGAGAAGAGATCAAAGTGAAAAATTACTTGAAACTTAACATCTTGCGATAATTATGAAAAAAAAGCAATAACACAACTAAGAACCAACTCACACAAGTGAGATGTGAAACAAAGAGATGGAAACAACCCAAGGAGACATGGAATGAAAGGTTATGTCTGGTATTTAGAAATGGGGAGGTGGAAATTAAACAATAAGCTATCCTATACAATGCAACATACTCTTAAATGAGGAAGAAGTTGAATTGGCATATTAGAGACTAGCAATCAAAATTTTAAGAGGATTTGGTGAGAGGTACATAAGGTTTGCTAAGAAATTGATGTAGGCAAGAAGTCAATAGTTGAGAGTAGAGTTAATAGTGAACTCGTTCCTTGATGTGAAGTGAGGACTGCAAAAACTAGTTGAATAAATATAGTTGATGATTTGGGCCCTATCATTACACCATCATATCTACTTATTATAATATCTAGGAAAATTTCACACAAAATTTAAAAATTTCTCATCCCATATGCATATTCAATGTCATGAACAATTTAATAAAATATGCATATCTATATAAAAGATAATAATTAATAATATACCCCATGTTTGGTGTCTTAAAATAGTTCGTGACTACTTTACAATGTCCTTTATCTATTTGTTATACACAAATTCACACCTTCATCTCTCAAGAGGTTGGGTGGTGGGTACACAAATGCACACCTTCACATCTCAAGAGGGTGAGTGGTGGATACACAAATGCAAGAGTATCACCCTTGAGAGGAAAAGGGTTGAGGATGTGCTTTTGTGTAAAAATTTAGAACTTCACCCTCCACTTTCCCACACTCCTAAGGAGGAGTAGGGTAGAGAGAGAAAGGGGGGGGAGGTCTTTGGGAAGTTAGGGCCAAATTGTGCATTATCTGTGTGCATATGTTCACCCCACCACACCCCCCCCCCCCCCCCACACACACTCACCTACCCAAGGTTGAAGGTGCACATTTGTGTGTAGCATAACTTCACCCACCAAATTTGGGGGTTAGGGGATGAAAGTGTGCATGTGTGTAGCACAACTTCACCCTTAAAAGGTGGGGGGTAGGTAGTGAAGGTGTACACTTGTGTAGCCTTCACCCTTCGTGGGAGGGGTGAAAGGTTGTTATAGATCGGAAGGTGTGAATTTGTGTGAAACACGCCTTCACCCCTGGAGGGTGGGTGGTGGAGGTGAATATTCACTTTCTTTGAGATATGCTTCTTAATTATATTATTTCATCTTGCATAAAATTTTATGTAATTCCCTTATATATGAATGGTGGTCTTATTCTTCTGTATCATTATCTTTATTGGAGCTTCCTCTTGATTTGATTTCTTATAGTTCTCTAAATGCTTCATCAAATTCCTTCTCTCTCTTATGATAGTCGCTTCTTCACACCTTATAGGATCTTCCATTGCCCAATTTAGTGTTGGTTAATTGAACCCATGGGAATGGGCTTGGTGCTAAGAGAATATTTATAATGTACATGGCAAGGTGTAAGGCCTTTATTTATCATGTTACATTACTCGAGTTAACTTTTTCTTTCATCATGAGAAAATATCCAAAGTCACAAAGTCCTAGAACCACAAACTACACACATTAGTTGATCAATCATAGTATAAATGTAATTTCTAGCTAAGAAATTTATGGCTCATTTCCACTAGTATGGGACACTTTTTAACTACCTTGCTATCTTTAAATTCTATAGATTGTGCTTCCATCCTCATAGATAGCTTTCATGACTGGTGCAATCATTGTTTGTAGTTTGGGAAGAGTCTAGGCTTGATAAATGATGGTAAGTGGATGTTATATTTGCTTCTTTCAACCAAGTAGTTTTTAATAAATTGTGCTCAAATCCCTTATGGATTTTAAATGGTTTTACTTTCGAAACTTATAATCCTCGTGGACTTTATTCAAGGGTTGTTGCTCTCTACTTTCATATTCTTCCTTTGCAACATCGTATTTATACAAGGGAAGCATATTGTGGATGGATGAAGAAGACCATAGTGTCTTATAGATTCACAGTAAGCTTGGAAAATGTTGTATTATGTAATGTAATCTCCATAATATAATATTACAAAAGGCATAATTTGTCATTGAATGTTGGTTTTCCCATATGGGTTTCTAGGGTAAATATTTGTGATCCATTGTGTGGTTGTCTATATTATAGTCAATTTCATATGTTGTCATGGTTAAAGCTATGAACAATGTGGTCTTATTTTTGTTAAAGCATTAAAAATAAAATGATAGTCACATAGTTGATCATAATCTCACTTATGTAGTCATTTTAAGTACATATCTATTTTCATGAGTTGATTAGTGGAATATCCAATACAATTTATAGATCACACCTTATTGCATGACTTTAAAAATTTTCAACATTCCATCCAACCACTCTTCAATTTTTTGTTTGTTTTCAACATCCTGGGATGTCCATTAAATTTATCCTTTGACTTCATTTCAGGCTTCCATAGCTTATTTTTATGTTTCATGTAATCCTTAATGGACACCCTTATATTGGGGCTAATCCCCAAAGGGAACTAGCTAATTTTTTGCCTTTTGAGGCTTGGTAGTTTGGTATGAGAGGAGGTACTTTATCTTTGCATTATATTTCCAAGTAGATTCATAATGATTTTACTTACATGTCTTTGAGTTGATAAAACTTATTAGGTTAGACATCAAGCCAATGGGTGTAGCCTTCTTTAATGCTTCTTCCACTATCCCATTTTTGAGAATTTAATTGCCTATTTTCCATGTAAGGTCGATTCAAGGAATGATCACTAAATGATATTTTTAAATCAACCTACTTCTTATATAGAATAAATATAATGTTCCCCCCCAAATATTGCATAAGGTGAAGATAATATCCTCTCCATTTGACACTGAATGTAGATTTTTTGGAAGGCTTAAAGATGTGCTTATCTACCTTCATGGAAGAGTTCAAATGATTAGTCTAGTTGTAAGTCTCTTCAAGGGTTCCCTTCAGTATTTATTCCTAATGGGTTGGGGCTTGCTAATTCTATAGGTTCTTAACCATTATTATCATCCTCTTCCTCATTCATTATTGGTATCTCCAAATTATATGCATCTTCATGCTCTCTCAAACAAGAGGAGTGTTAATTCATCCTTTTTCATACCAAATGTCACTATTATTCAAACAATATAATGTAGGGGTCTTGCTTATAGATAAAGTCTTATTAGGGTGGACAAGGATTGGGACCTCCTTGGAATACTTGAAAATTATATTCAAGTTATAATGATACTAAATAAAGGTGCTTCTTCACTAGTTACATTTAATATGAAACAAATATGTTGCACATGTCTAGGAATTGTTGCCTCTATGATAAACCCAAAGTATGTATAAGGTATCTAACATAGGCGTAATGTAGCCTAGTTCACTTACATATTCAACATTACAAAAGGAAGGAGAAAATGTATCATTGAAGGCATGTATGGTATTTTCCACATAAATAATATGCATAGTATTTAAGATATAGCAAAGGTAAAGATTATATCAAGATTTTACAAATCCATCACAAACACAGATAAATTGTCCATATAGATACAAATTGTCCAAATACATTAGAAACGCATATACATGAGAAGAAATTTTCTCCATTATTAGCATATTAAGAATTATATAACATATCAATTACATAACTCATAATAGAGGATAAGTCCCATGCTAACTCAAACAACATCTATTGAAATAATTAATAGCATCTGTTAGATACATTACAATCCTCATATTTACAAGAAATTGAGGCAATTACATAAGAGTCTTGAATATGTTTCAAAAGTTTACAACTATAACCCACTCATACAAAAGGATATGTGCATTTGTAAGCATGCATAAACGGTTAGAGAGACTAGGCACAAAATATGTATAATATGACTCATTGGACTCCACGTACGCTAGCTTCTATGGATCCATGTACTTGGGCTTCTAAAACTTTTGATCCTCTATGAATCTGTCTTTTTCTAACCTCATCTCTACACTAGCACTTAGACAAAAACTAGGACATCATATGCATGAAAATTGAGGCAACTACCTTAATAACTATATAATGGTATGTTATACTACAAGCTTTGAAGTCAAAGGAAAACCTAAGTGATATGAGACCACACCACAATGTTATGGAAAATGAAAGGACGAGTTCAAATAAGGGATTCTCCCAAAAATATTGATTTATTAGGAATGTACTTGTGATAACCATTAACTCAACTAAGAAATAATACATTTAGAAAAAAATTTAAATCACTCAAAGCAAACAATGCATCATTTAAACTACAAAATTACTTAATATCTCATTTTTAAATTAAACGACAAATTATCACCTCTATGCAACAATTTGATTACTAAAGTTTATAGAGGTGTATATACTCTACCCCACTTTAGCTTTGAACATGTTAATTTTTACAAGGAAACACTTCTTCTTAACCATTAAACCAACTCAAGCATAATTAAAAAAAAATCTCTATAAAAATAAATACAAATAAAGGGGGGGAAATGGCTCTGGATTTTTGTGGTTGCGAGCAAACCGACATTGTGTTAGGGTTTGGTTAACAATGCATCTGCAATGATCTTCAGCACAATCCAAATGACATTCCCACAGATACGTTAGTCTTTGGCATATTCCCTTCATCATCAGTTTGAACCTCCATTCCCATAACCTCCTCCATCTATCTCGATCCTGATATATCTCGACCGTTATGTAGGAACACCTTGTCGATTATTTCTCTAACTACCTTGACTTTGAGTCTATATGGGCTATGGATACACATCAGCCTAATATTACTCCCTCACCAGATTATAACACACCAGTTGACCTATAGGTAACCACATTACATGTCAATATGGAGATTAATGATGCTAATCCTACCTACTTAGGGTTAGATCGGAATTCCCTTGATCACATATCTTACGGTAGACAATTTCTGGCCGAATATTTGGCACAATCATCATTCAATATACCCTCACCCTCTGAGATTCAAAATTGGACCCTGGAACAAACCCTTACGACAGTCTCATGCATTGATTCAACATTATCGAAACTGGATCGCATAATTTCTGGTTTCGGTGATGTCATACCCTCAAACATTGGGGTTTCACTTCTGCCAAATCTAGAAATACATATCCACAACCCTCAGTGTACCTCCGGTTATTTTGATGGCACCCAAATTAATATACCTTGTCAAGAAAACACAAGTAAATTAGACTTAGAGGATGCCTCTCCCAATGAATCTGTAATAACACAAGAAGTTGTGCACAAAACATTGGGGAAAAAAATCCAAGTGCACCAAAGTCAGAGAGAGGGAAAGGAAGCTAGTTTTTGGGGAAGGCATATATATGCATTAGTTTTCTAACACCGCAAATTATGTCCTAGTTGGCAGGATTAGGGGCAGAACCTACTCATCCTCGCATTTGAAGAAATGGGTTATGGATATTTGGGGTAATTTGATGGAACATCTGCCTTCTGTGATCACTATGTCTCAGGGATGGTTTTCCCTTATATTTCAACACCCAAACCAAGAAAATTGGGCACTGTTAAAATTTTGGTATATTGAGTTAGTGTCGGTTCACTTGAAGAGATGGTATTCACTATTTTACCCTGAAAAGGAAAATTTAGGAGTAGGACCTATATAGGTGAGACTTCCTGGACTTCCCATTCATTACTAGTCTGAAGATGTCTTATGCACCATTGGAAATGATTTGGGTACATATCTCGATCATGATCGATACTATTTGGAGTCTGACAATATGGCTATCACCCAGATACTTGTACACCTAGATACCATGGATGGCCTGATCAAAATTATGGATCTACAATACCAAGGCTGCTTAAAGCTGCATATCCTAGATTATGAAGGCATCCCCTTCCGGTGTAGACGATGTCATCAGGTATGGAACTTGTACAAGGAATGTTCGATGTTGGGCAAGGATAACAAGGATATGGCAGCTACAGTGACATCCAAAGGCACACATACGACAAACATGGGCTATATAACTCAAAAATTGGCTCCACATCTCACCTCTCACATGCGACAAAGGAAGGATGGCAACCACCTTCCAGCAACTGGATCACCTTTAGAAAGGGTCTCTAGATTAGACACACCCGGAGCTGATCCACTTACTGGTACATATCCCTTACCTCCTCTGTAATATTCATCACTCATTGCTATTCCATCTATTACATCTGCATCTATTTCATCCATGGGTTTACATATTTCATCCTGTAATATGACATCCATCGCCTACTCCATTGCTCCTGCCCTGCCTGGCATCCTTGTCCCTATCATTACCACACACCTTGAATATTAATTATCATTAAGAGACAACACCACATCTGACTCCACCTCATCGATACAACTTTTCATCTAGGGACACATCCAATAAAACCACTGCCTCTAGTTTCGACATAGGTGAATCATCCCCCCCCAAAGACCTCGCATACTACCAGAGGTAGAAACTCATAAATATCAAAAATTTATTATACAAGTCGGACATAAAGTTTTATCTGGAAAGAAGATAAATATTGATAGGGTTCTTAGAGAAGGAGAAAACCCTGGCTCTATTTCCTCATGAAATTCCTATCATTCAACTATAGGGGCTTGGCCAGCCTAGAAAAAAAATTGGCACTTCGAAGATTGGTGCAATCCGAGAAGCTAGATGTAATATTCCTTCAAGAAACCATGGGACATGGAATCCAGATTTGTAAAATCCTACAAATACTCCTCGCTGGATGGATATTTCATAGCTTGGATGCAACAGGCAGGTCTGGTGGATGTGCAACTGGTTTTAACAATAAAACACTGTGTATTGACAATATTTGGGGAAGAGAGCGGGTATTAGCCTCATAACTCTATTCGGTAGAACTCAATATGAATATGATCCTTATCAATATATATGTCCCATGCCACAATAGAGAATTTTTCTGTGAATTGCTATTAATATCTTCTCCCATAGTATATGATAATATCATATTGGGAGGCGACCTCAATTTCACCCTTGACCACGCAGAATCATGGGGGAACCATGGCCAGATCGACCCTCTCACGGATTTTTTTGAACATATCTAGGATCAAAATAACTATTTGAACATCAACATGGCCAGAATCCAACCCACCTAGAGGAACCGATGCACTAGGGAAGCCATGTTGGCCAGAAGACTTGATCGATTCCTCATCAAGGCCCCTTGGTGGAAAAATTTAATGGGATTAGACAATGGATTGAATATGGAGGTATATCATATCACTCCCCCATATTTCTGGAGATCATTGGCCCAACCCCCAAACCAAAGGCTCCTTTCAAATTTAAATCATCCTGGCTAAAAGAAGAAGAATTCCACCAATTGGTTAAAGAAAATTGGACAAGTTGTAGCCATGCCATGAATAGGGAACCTACAGAAGTGTTTGTTGATTATATATAAAATCTTAAACATAAAACTATTACAGGATCAAAAAGAAAATAAATAAGGATGGGACTATGTTGAAGAAACTTGAATAAAAAATTGTTGTCATGATGGACTCCAATAACATGGGATTCCTTTCTACTAAGAACAACCTCACTCTGACCTAACTGGAAGCTGAAAAGATTAAAATACTTAAATATAAGGAATAGGAATAGAGACTCTGGAGTAGAGCCACTTGGCTATAAGCTGGGGACGAAAACGTGAAATTCTTCCAACAGTGTGCAAAAGGCCGAAAATTTATCAACATTGTCTGGTCACTTAAGGATAGTTTGGGAAGAGAGTCCAGAACGTTTCACCAAATTGCGGATATGGGGGTTCGACATTTCAGTCACCTCTTCATAGCTCCTCAAGAAGCCACCATCAATCACATTCTCAACGTGGCCAGATACTTCCTGGGATTTGTTGACGAGGACACTGATAGCTTAAACAAACCTGTCACATTGGGAGAAATTGAAGCGGTTCTAAAATGGTTCCAAAAAGGTAAAATAATTCAATGGTAGCCCAGATGGTTGGCCCATTGAATTTTATCTCACATTTTTTGAAATAATTGGACAAGACATTCTCAAAGTGGTTGAGGATTGCAAAAAAAATGGTCGCATGTATGGACCCATTAACTCCACATTCATTGCTCTTATTCCTAAAATTGATAATCCCCGGACATTTTATGAATTTATACCTATATCCCTTTGCAACTGTATATACAATATTATCTCCAATATCATTGCAAATTGAATTAAACCTATTATATCTCTCCATCTATCCAAATAACAATTTGCCTTTATTTCTGATAGACAGATCCATGAGGCCATAGGTACCGCTCAGGAAGGACTCCACACCATTAAACACAAGCATCTTCAAAGCATCATTCTCAATATTTATCTATCAAATGCCTTTGACCGAAAATGTTGGACATATCTCAGACTCATTCTCACTCAGATTGGCTTACCCCACTCATTCATCAACTAGATCATGTGTTGTGTTACATTGGTCTCATATAGTATTCTCATTAATGGTGCAACCTCAAATTTATTTCATGCTAGTAGAGGTTTGAGATATGGTTGCCCATTATCTCCCCTACTATTCATGCTCATCGTGGAGGGATTTAGTAGACTTATCACAAATACGCGAAGATCTGGAAATATATCTGGGGTAAGAATCTCTGATGCCACTTTCATATCTCACCTGTTATTCGTAGATGATGTCTTAAATTTCTTCGATGATTCCATTAAAGATACAACAATTTTTTTTGCATATCTTAACAACTTTTTGTAAAGGCACTGGCATGGTTCCAAATATGGAAAAATAAACTATCATGACCATCACCTACCCTCGACATGAACAGAGAATCACACAAATAAATTTCTTATACAAACAAATAGATATGGAGGATGGCATAAAGTATCTAGGATTTCATCTAAAACCCAACAATTACCATATTGCGGATTGGACATGGCTCATAGAAAAACTAGAAGCCAGGATTAACATTTCGCAAAAAAAATGGCTCTCTAGGGCTGGAAGATTATTCTTAATCAAATCAGTGTTGGAAGCGACTCCTGTTTTTTAGATGTCTCTTGCTTGGATACCAAAAGCTATCACTAATCGAATACAACAAATCTGTCGTCGGTTTTTGTGGAGGGGAAGCTATGAAGGCCAGACATTTGCATGGGTAAAATGGGAGCGTATTACACAACCCAGGAAATGGGGAGGCTGGGGGATGAAGGACATCAACAAATTTTCAAAATCATTCACAGCCAAATTAGGATGGAAACTCCTCACATCTACTGGTCTTTGGCATGAAGTTTTATACCACAAATACATTTACCCTCTAACATATTTGGAACATTTGCGTAGAAATATTAGAATTGGGCCAAACATATCCAATATTTGGAGAGGTTTTATACATTCCATCAATATCATTAAGCAGGACTTGGGATGATGCATTGGATTAGGTGAAAAAGCGTGTATTGGATATGATGCATGATCAGGATGTGGCAATGGCCAAATTTTATCTCAGGAGATGAGACACCATATTGACACCTTGGGCATTAAGTATCTATCACAAATTGTTGATGAAGACAACTCATCACTTATTAGACAATCCTGGAAGTCTAATACAACATAAGGGATTACTTAACAATAACATATGGAATGGACCGCATACACTAATGCCCTTGCAGAATCACATGTCAGGATCACTGACTGAGAGTATGAATTAATTAGGGCCATTTCAAAACATGGGAATTACACACCCAAGGAAGGATATCTTTACATTCGTGCGGAACAAGAACTGGTTAATAAAGAATGGTGGTGGAAACCACTGTGGAAGCTCAAAAATCTGCTAAAATCCAAACTATTTCTATGGTTCCTATTAAATAACAAAGTCCCCATAGATGATAACCTTATGAAACACACATTGCATGGTCCATCTAGATATTTCCTTTGCAAAAACATGTTTGAATCAATCTCTCATATTTTCATATATTGTCCCATCACTCAGCACGTATGGCAACAAATCTACCATATGCTTAACATCTCACACAGGTGGCATGGTGAAACATTTAGTGATACCTGGTAGCAATGGTGGTGTTATTCATCAGTATTTTTTCACTCTCTTTGGATGACTAAAGGATGTTTATAGCTTTCTGAAAAAAATATTCCTTGATATCTTGAGTTTCAGAAATCTCATTGCCTATATTTCCTTATAAGCCTATTTTCACTATTCCTCAGTTGGTCTTCTCAAAGTCACCCTGTTGCTCTTAAAAGATTCATTATGGGCCTATACCTCTCATCTTCATACTTATTTCCTACCTAATACTTCATTGCCCCATTTTACCATGTCAATAAACTCCATCCTCCCTCTAGCGTTTCTTTTTGCTAACTCATTCCCATGTCCCTTTGGGCATAATAACCTATAACAATACTTTGTTTTCACATGAAAATCTCCAAGTAAAATTTCAGTCAAAACCAGGTCAAAGGACACCCCCATTAGGTCATTAGGGCTTTGTACCTTTCAAGGTCATCCTTGGATGTTTTAGGCACTGCTTTCCCTTTGCTAGAATCTAGCTCAGATGTAATAGAATGTCAATACATGGTTATTCAAGAACGACCTAAATTTCCAAAGAAGATTAGCTTCTCAGTTTAGTACCTACAAATGAGGAAAATGGATAAATTTTAGCACTTTTGTAGGAGTGTTAGAATATTTATCAGTTGAAGGTACTAATGATGTAGATTTTCTATTCATGAATGAAAACAACTTACAGCAAGGGAAGAGGACAACATGGTCTTGTAGATGACAAGGGTAACAAACTTGCTAGTCCATTTGAGTGCCAAAGTAGTGATCACTTGCAGGAAAGTGACATGGAAGAAGCACACAAGGCCAAGCATGAAGAAAGTCTATCAAAAAATATTGATGGAATATGAAAAAGGTGAGGTGAACTGGACAGAATGAATGAACTTGAAGGGGCTATAGAGAACTTAGAAGACAACACTGATGATGGCTATAAAAAACCGCAGACACTTAGGGTTTTTGAAGAAGGTGGCCAGAAAAGGTGGAAAAAGATGAGTTGAGTTCTATGGTGGAAACTATAGAATATTTTGAAGATGCTGCTATATTTAAACCCCAAAGTTGTCAAAATGAACTTGTCATGCCTCAAGGAGCAAAAGAAAATTCAACTTCATGACTTCAGCAAACCTATAAGCAAAAAGTGTAAAGAATATCAGTGAGAAAAGGAAAAGGGTTTTCAAACATTAGAAAGTGGGTTTTCAAAATTTAAATTTAAATTCCATTTTCCTATAAATCCCATTGAACATTTCAAAAGAGCCATTGTTGCCTTTCAAAGCATTAGAAGTTTCAAGGAGAGAATAATTTGTAAGTTTTCTGAGCAAAATTGGGCCAAGTTTCTTGGCGCTGCGCATTTGGCTTGGCACTGCACGCCTGGGAGTTGGCACTGCACTCTTTTTGGGTTTCCTCCACGCATTTTCTGAAGGCGTTGCGCACCTAGGAGTGAGCGTTGCGCCCTTACCAAAGTGTTATGCTCTTGCCAGAAAGTACCTAGTGAACTTTTCCTTGGCGCTGCACCCTCATACTTTGGCGCTACGCCCTCAACCTTTGGCGTTGCATGCTTGGATAGAAAGGGTTTTAGCCATTCAAATCACATCAAATTTCCTTCAAATATTTTCCAAGGTTCTCCAAGTTCTCTTGAGGGGTAAGTACATATCATCAACCTATTTCTAAAGCTATTGGGTGATTCTTTAATGAATTAAAATAGAACCCTAATCAAACCCTAGCTACAAATCAGAGATCATTGTCTATATGCTTATTTAATCTTCCTAAACAGAGCATCAATGATAGACAGGGTAATTACACTGCTTGAGGGTTGTGATTGAGTTATTTTTCCCCTCACTCATTCTCATACACCTATACCATTTCCCACTCATCCCCTTCATTTGATTCAAGCTCGCATTTCATTACCCTCCCTTCATCTCATTTCACATCAGCCTTAGGGTTTCCAAAACAGAGTTTGAAAATGTCAGAGGGAGAAGATAGTGGCAGTGGTATTGAGGCACAAATGCCAAAGAGGCATGATCATAAGGGAGGAAAGATAAAAATATTTGAGCCCACCAATACAAGAGAACTCATGGCCTCAACCCTCACTGTTTCTTGCTTTAAGCATGTAGGCTGCTTTGAATTTTGTGAAAAAGTACAACAAGTCCAAAACCACCCAGAGCTAACAAGACTATTCATTATCAATTTGCATGACAAACTAGTCAATATTGTCGGGGTCACCTTTGAGTTGTCTACAAATTCCATTGTAGATGCTAGTGTAATACCTAGTGTCTGAGAGAAGTGGTTCAAACAAGAAAACTTGGACATGAGTTACTTTGAACCATACTTTAAACCTAGGTATAAAGATGATCAAAAATCCATCTTCCCTTTTTCTCGTATGCTTGATAGATATGCACCAATGATGAGGATAATAATGAAGTATTTCACTTGCGAGGGAAGGTTTTCCCGCCTTTACTCATACCATATCCGTATTCTTATGCATTTCACTAGAGTTAGGTGCTGCATATACCATATTATCTTTTTTGCAGCATTGACAAAATGGCCTACATAGTGCAAAAGGGAGACTACAATCAGCAAATGCAGAGCCATTTCCATCATTCAGTTATCAAGATGGTAGTTATGCACCAGCTCCAGCAGAAGAACATTCCATGGGATACCTTCATTGCCCATGAGGTTTTCACTACTCCACATGGCCATCATCAGCAAGATATTCCTTCATCTTCTCATCCTCCCATATCCACTTCTCCATCACTTCCTGCTATTCATACATCTCCACCCACTCACATTCCTTCACCCCATGATGACCATTCCACATCACCTTTCCACAACCCTTCACCCTCATATCATGATGATAAAGCATCAAGCAGTGATGGGAACATTGAGACATATGGTACTAAAATGAGTGAAATTGAGCCATTTCCTTTGACATACCGGAGGGGCTACAGGCATGTGTTTGCATTGGAAATGTTGTCATTGATGGCAAAGGAGGCAGTAGAGGCAGAGACAGAGGGAAATTTTACAGGGAGCATGCGAAGAATAGAGGGAATGTTTATTTACAGAGATAGACAGAGAAGCAAAGCAGAGCAAAGGAGACAGCATAGATGGAAAAGGAGACAAGTGGAAGAAGACTGTTGAAATGAAACGGTTGAGCAGCAGAGGATGCAGAGATAGAGAAAGGAGGCAGAACTAGAGGAGGCAGAGCAGCAGAGGCAGAGACAGAGAAGAACCTTGACTATAAGCAGAACCCTGAACATAAACAGTAAAACCGAAGGGGCACAAAACCAGTGGGTTCGCACGAGAATTGAAGTGGTAAGCTGTATTACCAAAATGAACACGATATATGTCATCGAAGGACACGTGTCCTCGGGCGGTTTTGTAAAACAAATTTTTTAGCGTGAGTTTGGAGAATTATGAAACGAGCACTTAAGTTTCGCGATATTTCACGTCGTCCGTTGGATCATCGGAGTCGGTGCGATAAACTGTCAGTCGTTGGATGCAAGAGGTGTGTTAATGGAGGTGGGCCCCGAGAATGTGTATATGTTAAAATATGTATCGGGTTTGATATTCATTACAATATTGGATATATATTAAAGTTGAGTGCACATATAGAAACGGGTTACGTGCAAAATATTTATTTGTTGCAAGTTAATACATTATGATATGCCGAGGGTTAAAGCCATGTTCGAAGATTGACTTAGGCTTATATATATTTATGTTCAAAGGGTGCTGTCAGTTGGAACATACTAAAAGTGCAGAGTTTATCAAACACATGTGGGCTCCATGGAATGGCTTTGTGTTAAAATGTCGCATTGGGTTTAGTTATAAGTTGATTGATGATCCGAATGAAATGATACAAAGGGTGCAGACCTATAGCAACTTATATAATGTGGATATGATTAACTGACGAGGGTGAACAGTAGAGCGTGGGACCCATGAACCACCATATGATATATGTGCTGCAATAATATATATATAAACCTTAAGTGAATGCTATAAGCGCGGGTGTATGTAATTAAAAGAGCCGGAACCATTTATAGCTTTAAGACTAAGGTTCGAATAAGGAACATGGCTAAGTCTATGCTGGGAGTGGAAACATTAAACGAACTAATCATATATATATATATATATATATATATATATATATATATATATATATATATATATATATATATATATATATATATATATATATATATATATATATTAGTGTTGGGGTTAATTCTGAGCCAAAGACTTAATACTATGTGGACGGATAATATTATACATATAGTGTGGGACCCCCCTACGTAAAATTCCGAGAATCATAACCCAAGCTGGAGTATACAAAAATATTGAAGCGATGAAATATACTTATATATGTTGCGCTTTATATATAAAGGACCAAAACATATATATGTATTTATATGTAGCGCTCTATGGTTCAAGTTAAAACAAACAAAGTCGTATATTGTGGGACCCTCACCAATCGCATCGGAGAAACTTGGCAGCAGATCATGTTAACAAAAAGTTGTGATTGTGATTGAGTTCCGGACCCGATATGGTCTAAATGATGATTCATATATGTTTGAGTTCCAGTAAACAGTGTTACATCACATCGGAGAAGGAGCAGAGCATCGGAACATACAAATGCAAGTTGCGATTGCGATTAATCGCAATCAGAAGTATTTGAAAAGCGATTCATCACATCGGCATATCAAAGTGAACAGTGATTGATCGCATCGGAGAAGGAGAAGAGCATCAGAACATATAAATGGAAGTTGTGATTTCGATTAATCGCAATCGGAAGTAGTCGAGAAGTAATACATCGCATCGGAGAATTGAGCAAGTTCGGCAAGTGGGCCCGTAAGGGCGTTTTATGTATTAAAATGATCTTTTATCATTATATCGTTGGAAGTTTCTTAAGTTATATAACACGGCAGTGCATATATTAAAAACGCCTTATTATTATTATGCCGAGAATTGATTTGCATCATATAAAAAGTGCAGTTACATACATATAGGAGTTACGCAACAGCAATAAATAGAAAGGCATACAGAGAAGAAAAAGGGACAAACACAGTCACAATAAAGACAAGCGTAGTGAACCAAGAGGCCTTATGAGTGAGCTGGATTTCTCATTGTAATTAAATGTAAATGGTTTAATTGATTTATATTTTTTGTGATGCATTGGCAAGTCTCCGGAAGAGAAAAAATATCCCACTGTAATATTAAAATTAGTACATACAGCTATATTTTTCTGAGTGAGCTGGAAAAGAAATGAGAAGGCAGAGGGCTAAGAGGTATGGCTATTCATTCCGAATTCCCTAAGGAATACAGACAGTCATAAGAAAATCTCTATAAATAATATCATCTTGATACGCATAGAGAGGTTAGAGAGAGTAAGTATAGAGAATGCAGAGTATGGAAAATTGAGGCAGAGAAGATAAGGAAGAGAGGAGCAAAAAGAGATGCTACAGAACAGAGCTAATATCTGAGGTAAATCAGTAAACATTTCTTTTGATAAATTGAGGGAGTTGGAGCTTCCCTATCAAGTTGAAGCTTGATAGTTGTAAGTTGTAGCTGACTGAGGTTGGAGCCTCCTGTAGGTTGGTGCCTGCAGAAAAACAATGATGAGAGGGAGTTGGAGCTTGCCTTTGCATCACAACAATAATAAGATGTGATTTTCTCCCTTTATGGGTTTCCACTTATATCTGTTGTCTTTATGTGTGTTGCCTATGTGTTGATATGATCTACCCAATCTGCCTAATGTTTGCTGCTCTCATAATAAGTTTGGTGTCTCATTAATTTAATACTTGCTACAACATATTAAGACTGTTCACATAATAAAGTTGGTTATAAAATTAAGCTGTAAATAAGTTGATGAAAAATTTAAAAAGTTGATGTATGTGTTAAACTGATTCACCCCCCCCCCCTCTCAGTTTAACTAAGGATTCAACAGTTGGTATTAGAGCCAAGTTCCTTTGTACCAGTTTAACCACTGAAAGGAGATCCTAGGTCCCTAGGATGTCTAGTCAAGAAGGAAGCTCAACAAATAAAGCCCCTTTCTTCACCGGTGCTAATTATGCCTTCTGGAAAATCAGAATGAGAGCATACATAATGTCTCTAGGAATAGAGGTTTGGGCTGCTGTAGAATTTGGATATGCCCCAAAGGAAACTGACCCAGAGAGAGAAGCTAAACAAGAATTTGTAGCAAATGCAAAGGCCATGAATGCAATCTTAAGTGGACTTTGTGAGGCTGAATTTATCAAAATAATGCACAGTAAGACTGCCAAAGATATGTGGGATACTCTTGAGAACATACATGAGGGAAATAAAAAGGTAAAGACAGCCAAACTTCAAGTATATAGAGCTCAATTTGAAAATTTAAAAATGAATGATGATGAAGATGTTGGCAGCTTCTTCTTAAGAGTTGCAGAAATTGTTAACAATATGAAAGCTCTTGGAGAAACCATACCAGAAAGTGTAATTGTACAAAAGATTCTAAGATCTCTTCCACCCAGTTTTAACCCCAAGGTGTCTGCAATAGAAGAAACAGCTGATTGGGAAACCTTGACCATGAACCAGCTACTTGGAAATCTAACAGCATATGAGATGAGGCTCCCATAGAAGAAGCCAAGTACGAGGGAGGCAGCCTTTAAAACAGAAAAGAAGAAAGAAGAAAAGGAAGACATATGCTCTTGCTCGGATGAAGAAGAGGCTAAATTTGTCAAGAAAATGGATAGAGGCTCAGGTAAATACAAAGGTAAACTTCCTTTCAAATGCTTTAACTGTGGAAGAGTTGGACACTATGCTGCTAAGTGTCCTCACAAGAAAGTAAGGAATCAGGCTCAAGAATCAGAGAAAAATACATCAAAGAACTGGCAGAAAGGAAAGAAATTCAATAGAAAATCCTTCTATGCTCAACAAGACAGCAGTGCATCTGAAGACTCAGATGAACCCTCAAGTGAAGAAGGAACCTCTGAATTTTTACTGATGGCCATAGAAGAATTTGAAGGAATCCTGCTAGAAGATGAAGAAGAAGGTGAAGTTGACCTTGAGGGGGAGCTAAGAAGTGCCCTGGAGGAGATTGACAGACTCAAACTGAAGTGCAAAAAACAAAATGACATTATCCTCAAGTATGTAAGAGAAAAGAAAAATTCAGAAGTCCTCATGTAGCTGAAGGTAGAGCTTGAAGAAGCCAAGAAGATAGAAGGCATGTTACTTCATCAAATCAAGGATAAAAATCGGGAACAAGAGAAGCTGGAAGAAGAAGTAGTATGTCTGAGGAAGAAATTAGAAAATGCTCAAAGAAAAGTGTCTACAAATTCTTCTCAAACAACAAGCTCTGGTAAGTTGAACGAAATTCTAGATGCTCAAAGATCTCCTCTTATAAAAACTGGACTAGGCTATGAAGGAGAATCAAGTAAAAGCAAAGAAAAGGAAAACAAAAACATTATTTTTGTAAAAGCAAAGAAGGTTGATGAAGCAGCTCAAATAATTCCTACAAAAGAAGAAACATGTAATGAGGGAGACAGAGACCAGAAGAAACCTCTAATAACAAAGAATGCAACAAATACTAAGACAACAGAAAAAATATGATATACCCCTGAGTATGTCAAATTTGGAAGCCATCAAAGGAGATTCTTACCTCCTATGAAAAATGCCTCTTGTTATGTCTACCACAAGCTGGGACACGTTGCTGCATACTGTCACACAAGGAGGAGTAATTAAAACCAGCAAAAGATGCAAACAGTGAAGCGACTGTCTCAAGCAAACAACTGGAGAAGACAACCTCACATCAGTTATGCAAGTTGTTTCTATGGTTACTGTTTTTATTGTAAGGAATTTGGCCATAAAATCATTGAGTGTCGAAAATATGGACAAATATTGATGTACAACACCTCAAGGAGGTTTATGAATCAAGGAGATTTTATTCATGCTCACAATTCTACAAAAATTATGATCAAATGTTGTGTATGCAATAAAATTGGACATATGCCTTTCAAATGTCCTCTCAGAGGATGTGGTTCATCACCTCACAAAAGATATCAAACAAAAGGATGTTTCCAGTGGAAAAAGAACGTGAATAAATGTGACCTGGCTCTAACTACTCAAGACCTGAAAAGCCAATGGTATCTGGACGTGGCTGCTCAAAACATATGACTGGAGACAGAAGCAAATTTATAACTTTTGATGAAAATAAAACTGGTAATGTTATTTTTGGCAATGATAAATTAGGAAAAATCAAGGGAAAAGGCTCAGTCAGCTTAGATAATAGCAGAGGTAAGGCCCAAGATGTACTATTTGCAGATGGTCTGAAAGTAAATTTGCTAAGTGTCAGTCAAATGTGTGATAAAGGCTGTGAAGTTCTTTTCAGAGCACAAGACTGTGAAGTTAGATCAAGCACCACAGGAAAGACTCTACTCAAAGGAGTTCGAACAAAGAGTAATGTTTACATAGTGAAAGAGGAAGATGAAGCATGCCATCTTAGCAAACTTGAGGAGTCATGGTTATGGCATAAGAGGTTGGGACATCTCAGCTTCGATCATATCATCAGACTGAGCAAGAAGAAAGCTGTCAAAGACATGCCAGAAATAAAAAGGCCTTCCAATACCATATTCAAATATTGTCAATTGGGCAAATAGACCTGTACATCATTTAAGGCCAAAGATGAGTTATCAAAAAGAAGACCACTCCATCTTGTGCACATGGACCTGTGTGGACCTGCAAAAAACTAAAACACCAAGTGGAGAGTCCTACTTCATGCTGATAATAGATGATTTCTCTAGGATGACATGGGTTTCATTTCTTAAGAATAAATCGGAAGCTTTGGAGAAATTCAAAACATTTAAAGCTTTAGCAGAAAAACAAACAGGATGCAAGCTAAAATGCATCAGATCAGACAAAGGAGGTGAGTTCACAGATTATGACTTTGCAGACCTATGCAATGAACATGGGATAAAGCAACAATTTACTATTGCAGGGACACCTCAACAAAATGGAGTAGCAGAGAGACAAAACAGGTATGTACAACAAATTTCCATAGCCATGATGCAAGAGAGTAATATTCCTCAAACCTTCTGGGCAGAAGTAGTACACACAGCCGTGCATATCCTTAACAAATCTCATTTAAGGCCAAGCAGTGACAAGACCCCCTATGAACTATGGCATGGTAAACCAGCTTCAATCAAGCACTTTAGAATCTTTGGAAGCAAGTGTTACATAAAGAATAATGATGAAAATCTTTGGAAATTTGATGCAAGAGCAGATGAAGGGATATTTCTAGGGTATGCATCCAAAAGTAAAGGGTACAGGTGCTACAACAAGACTCTTCGAAAAATTGTAGAAAGCACTGATGTGAGATTTGATGAAGAACTTCCAAACAATACAAGAGGTACAGACTGCAGCAGTCCTTCAGACAACCATGAAGAAGAAAACCAAGATGATGATGAAAGAAGCAAGACAACAGAAGATCATGAACTGAGCTCTAAAGCCCCCTCAAGTTACACTCAGAAGAACCATCCTGAAGATCAGATCATTGGAGACAAGAGAGTAGGGGTCTAGACAAGAAGGCAGCTAACTAAACAGACAAAAGAGGTATACATAGCCATGCTATCACAAATAGAGCCAAAGAAGTTTGAAGAAGCCAGCAAGGAAAAGTATTGGGTGAATGTTATGAATGAAGAATTGGACCAAATTGAGAAGAACAATACCTGGGAACTAGTTCCTAGACCCACTGAGAAAAATGTCATAGGCTCAAAATGGGTATTCAAAAATAAAATGAATGAGCAAGGACAGGTAATCAGGAATAAAGCCAGACTTGTCTGCAAAGGATATTCACAAATCGAAGGACTTGATTACGATGAAACATTTGCCCCTGTAGCCAGAATGGAAGCTATCAGAATGTTTTTGGCCTTTGCATGATACCAAGACTTCAAGGTATATCAAATGGATGTGAAATCTACATTTCTAAATGGAGATCTAGAAGAAGAATTCTACATGGAACAACCAGAAGGCTTCGCATTAACAGACAAAGAAGACTATGTATGCAAACTAAAGAAGGCTCTATATGGACTAAAACAAGCTCCTCGTGCTTGGTACTCAAGGCTAGATAAATACTTGCAAAAACAAGGCTTTAAGAGAGGAGGAGTAGACAACAATCTATACATAAAAGCCCATGAAAATGAACTCCTGATTGTTGTAGTATATGTTGATGACATTATGTTTGGAAGCAACAGAGATGAACTAGCAAAAGGGTTTGCTGAAGAGATGAAATCAATGTTTGAGATGTCTATGATTGGAGAGCTCAGTTTCTATTTAGGACTTCAAATTCAGCAAAATAACACAGGTACATTCATCTCACAGGAAAAATACTTAAAAGAAATGTTGAAAATTTTCAAAATGGAATATTGCAAACCTATGTCAACTCCCATGATCACGGGATGCAAGCTATGTGTTGATGATGGATCAGCTGATATAGATCAAAGACTCTACAGATCCATGATAGAAATTTTGTTGTACCTGACAGCATCAAGACCAAACATCATGCTAGCAGTAGGACTTTTGGCTAGATATCAAGTAGCACCAAAGCAAAATCATCTTCTAGCAGTCAAAAGAATACTTAGATATCTACAAGGAACAGTACAGTTTGGGCTATGGTATCCAAAAGGAAAAAGCTTCACTTTGAAAACATACACAGATGCAGATTGAGCTAGCTGTGTGGATGACAGGAAAAGCACAAGTGGAGGTGCATTATATCTAGGAGAAATTATGGTGGCATGGCTAAGCAAGAAACAAACATTTATTTCCCTATCTACAGCAGAAGAAGAATACATAGCAGCAGCAGCATGCTGCACACAAGTCATGTGGATGAAGCAAACACTCCAAGACATGAACGTAAGCATCGATGAACCTATCTCTATCAAATGTGACAATACAAGTGCTATAAGCATATCAAAAAATCTTGTGCTTCATTCAAAAACTAAACATATCCCAATCAAGTATCATTTTCTCCGAGAACAAGTAGCTCAGAAGGTAGTGAAGCTGGAGTATGTGCCAACAAAAGAACCAACAGCAGATATATTTACCAAACCTGTTGCAAGAGAACCATTTGAGTATTTGAGAGATAGAGTAGGGGTAGTATCTGTAGATGCTACTCTCTGATATGAAGAGAAAGCATAGTTTCAGGGGGAGAACAGAAACGAAAATATCACTCCAAGGGGAGATCAGTTAGCAAGGAAAGCATGAAACAAGTCCTCAAGATCAGTGCAACATGGGCGAGAGTTAAAATCACACTGAAAAATGAGCAACCCCTTTCCATTGATGTCAAAGGGGGAGGAAGAGCAAGCAACAGAAGAAAGGGTCCTAAAAGGCAAACAGAGGAAGTGTATTGCCATCAATGCCAAAGGGGGAGACTGTTGGAAATGTTGTCATTGATGGCAAAGGAGGCAGCAGAGGTAGAGACAGAGGGAAATTTTACAGGGAGCATGCGAAGAACAGAGGGAAAGTTTATTTACAGAGACAGACAGAGAAACAAAGCAGAGCAAAGGAGACAGCATAGATGGCAAAGGAGACAGGTAGAAGAAGACTATTGAAATGAAACAGTCGAGCACCAGAGGACGCAGAGACAGAGAAAGGAGGCAGAACCAGAGGAGGCAGAGCAGCAGAGGCGGAGACAAAGAAGACGCGACATTATTTATGGAATGGAACCTTGACTATAAGTAGAACCCCGAACATAAACAGTAAAACCGGAGGGGCACAAAACTAGTGGGTTCGCGCGAGAATTGAAGTGGTAAGCTATATTACCAAAATGAACACAATATATGTCATTGAAGGACACGTGTCCTCAGGCGGTTTTGTAAAACAATTTTTTTCGCGTGAGTTTGGAGAATTATGAAACAAGCACTTAAGTTGCATGATATTGCGCGTCGTCCATTGGATCATCGGAGTCGATGTGATAAACTGTCAACCATTGGATGCAAGAGGTGTGTTAATGGAGGTGGGCCCCGGGAACGTGTATATATTAAAATATGTATCGGGTTTGATATTCATTACAATATTGGATATATATTAAATTTGAGTGCACATATAGAAATGGGTTATGTGCGGATTATTTATTTGTTGCAAGTTAATACATTATGATATGTCGAGGGTTAAAGCCATGGTCGAAGATTGACTTAGGCTTATATATATTTATGTTCAAAGGGTGCTGTCAGTTGGAACGTACTAAAAGTGCAGAGTTTATCAAACACATGTGGGCTCCATGGAATGGCTTTGTGTTAAAATGTCGCGTTGGGTTTAGTTATAAGTTGATTGATGATCCGAATGAAATGATACAAAGGGTGCAGACCTATAGCAACTTATATAATGTGGATATGCTTAACTGACAAGGGTGAACAGTAGAGCGTGGGACCCGTGAACCACCATATGATATATGTGCTACAATAATATATATAAAAACCTTGAGTGAATGTTATAAGCGTGGGTGTATGTAATTAAAAGAGCCGGAACCATTTATACCTTTAAGAATAAGGTTCGAATAAAGAACATGGCTAAGTCTATGCTGGGAGCGGAAACATTAAATGAACTACGGAGCCCGAGAGGTTATATATATATATATATATATATATATATATATAGTAGTGATGGGGTTAAGTCTGAGCCAAAGACTCAATACTATGTGGACGGATAATATTATACATATAGTGTGGGACCCCCCTACATAAAATTCCGAGAATCATAACCCAAGCTAGAGTATACATAAATATTGAAGCGATGAAATATACTTATATATGTTGCGCTTTATATATAAGGGACCAAAACATATATATGTATTTATATGTAGTGCTCTATGGTTCAAGTTAAAACAAACAAAGTTGTATATTGTGGGACCCTCACCAATCGCATCGGAGAAACTTGGCAGCGGATCATGTTAACAAAAATTTGCGATTGCGATTAATCACAATCGGAAGTATTCAAAAATTGATTCATCGCTTCGGCATATCAAAGTGAACAGTGATTGATCACATCGGAGAAGGAGAAGAGCATCGGAACATACAAATGGAAGTTGCGATTGCGATTAATCGCAATCAGAAGTAGTTGAGAAGTAATACATCGCATCGGAGAATTGAGCAAGTTCACCAAGTGGGCCCGTAAGGGTGTTTTATGTATTAAAATGATCTTTTATCATTATATCGCTGGAAGTTTCTTAAGTTATATAACACGGCAGTGCATCTATTAAAAACGCCTTATTATTATTATGCCGAGAATTGATTTGCATCATATAAAAAGTGTAGTTACATACATACAGGAGTTACGCAACAGCAATAAACAAAAAGGCACACAGAGAAGAAAAAGGGACAAACACAGTCACAGAAAAGACAAGCGTAGTGAACCAAGAGGTTGAATGAGTGAGCTGGAGTTCTCATCGTAATTAAATGTAAATGTTTTAATTGATTTATATTGTTTGTGATGCATTGGAAAGTCTTTGGAAGAGAACAAATATCCCACTGTAATATTAAAATTAGTACATACAGCTATATTTTTCTGAGTGAGCTGGAAAAGAAATGAGAAGGCAGAGGGCTAAGAGGTATGGCTATTCATTCCGAATTCCCTGAGGAATACAGACAGTCATAAGAAAATCTCTATAAATAATATCATCTTGATACGCATAGAGAGGTTAGAGAGAGTAAGTATAGAGAATGCAAAGTATGGAAAATTGAGGCAGAGAAGATAAGGAAGAGAGGAGCAGAAAGAGATGCTACATAACAGAGCTGATATATGAGGTAAATCGGCAAACATTTCTTTTGATAAATTGAGGAAGTTGGAGCTTCCATATCAAGTTGAAGCTTGATAGTTGTCAGTTGTAGCTGACTGAGGTTGGAGCCTCCTGTAGGTTGGTGCCTGCAGAAAAATAGTGGTGAGAGGGAGTTGGAGCTTGCCTTTGCATCACAACAATAATAAGATGTGGTTTTCTCTCTTTATGGGTTTCCACTTATATCTGTTGTCTCTATGTGTGTTGCCTATGTGTTGATATGATCTACCCAATCTGCTTAATGTTTGCTGCTCTCATAATAATTTTGGTGTCTCATTAATTTAATACTTGCTGCAACATATTAAGATTGTTCACATATCAAAGTTGGTTATAAAATTAAGTTGTAAATAAGTTTATGAAAAATTTTAAAAGCTGATGTATGTGTTAAACTGATTCACCCCCCCGCCCTCCTCCCAGTTTAACTAAGGATTCAACAGTCTGATGCACTTGAGATGCAAGGGGCCATGCCTTCTTCATCAACATAGCAAGTTGACAAAGGCAAAGAAAAGGTTATAGAGCATGTCATGGTTGGGGAGGAAGACAAGCATAAAACTGAGCAAGAGTTTCAGTAATTGATCTTTTGGATAAGGATGAGGAGAGGATTACAAATATGTTGCTCAAAATCAAGGATGCCAAGATTAGTGAGCTTAAAGATAATATTGGTAGGGCAAAGAATGTGATCAACTATTTTGAGTTGGAAAACCAACAGTTGAAGACAATGCAAGCCATCAGTGAGGTTAGAGCAATCAGAGCTCAGAAAGAGGCCGGAAAGGCCAAATATTTGCTAGATGAGACCTTGGGTAGATATCAAGACAGTGATGATGAGGAAGAACAACTTCCTAGGTAGAGGCCAAAGACCATTGAGCTGAAGAGGGCTTTAGCCCGAGAAAGACAAGAAGAGGTAGAGTTGGCAGAGCAGCTCACTCCAAGTGAGCTACTTGCCATAGAGATCACTAAGGATAGAGAATCGTGGCTAGAGAGAGCCAATTTTCACCTAGAGGGTCAAATAGAGAAGGCCAATAGAGACACTGACGAGGAGGATGGAAATACATTATGCCATGAGAAACAGAATTGCAAGGGCTAAGCTCAAACGAGCCCATGCAAAGATTCAGGCCCTAAATGAGGCAAAGGAGAAGGAAAAGCTCAATATCCTTGCTAATGTGTCCCTCCAAGCATCTAAATCCTAATCAGCAAGTCAATTTCCAATTTTGGCACCTTTTTGCACATTTTTTACTTTTGACAGTTTGGCCTAGCACTGCGCCCTTGTACCTTGAAGTTGCACCCTTACTAGGAGTTATTGCAAAAGATATTTTGAAGCCTTAAAGTCAAACGTTTCTCCAAAATTAGTTGAGGAGTTATGTTGGAAGTTATTTTTGCCATAAATGAGTTTTAGATATTTTGTCTTGGGCCTTGCATGGTCTCAAAGCTCAAATACATTCATTATGTAATGAATGTCATTTGAAACCCTAGCTATGGTTTCACCTCCTCATTTTGCCGATAAATACTACATGTAATGCTTCATAATTTTTGTTGTTGGTTGATTTTTGAGCTCAATATGATATAGAATTTGAGTTGTGAAGAAATTGGCTTTGGAGTTTTGTTACTATTTTGGACTGAACATCAATGGAGCAAGCATATTCATAGGATTCATGAACTTGTTTAAATGGTGATGTTGTTCTAATATTGTATTGGTTTCCTTATGTTTTCCATATTGTTCATCTTTTCTCTTGCAATGGAGCAGAAAATTTAGGTTAAGATATGTTGTTAGAGGCACCTTAAGTCTGTCTGCTTTCTATTGTTCAAATTTTTTCCTCTGCTGGGTCTGATTGGAGAATTCTTAGTTGCTCTCTGGTTCCACTTAGCTTGTTGTCTTAAAAATGATTTAATGGAGTCAAGTCAAAGAATTTTATGGTATGCCATGTCCTTTGGTGTAGCTTGAAACATTGTTTTTAAGGCCTTTTCTTTGAAGTTTACTGCTTAGGGTTTGGCTAAAGAAGTTTATGGTTTTCCCTATCCTTTAGTCCATCTTGAATAGTCACTTTGAAGGTCTTTTAAAGTCTGATTGAAGAATTTAGAAGTTCCCTAATCTTTAATCATTACTTATATGTCATCTTAAATGTTTTCATTGTCTGAAGGTAAATAGCTAGAGAATTTAGTTCTCTGCTCTCTAGGGTTTGCTGGATTGTTGTCTTAAAGTTTGCTTGATAAAGCTAGGTCAAAGAAGTTTATGGTGCACCATGTCCTTTGGTTCTTTCTTAAGCATAGTGATGTTAAAGGCTCTTCTTGTTCTGGTACATGTTAAAGGATTCTTAATTGCCCTTTAAACCTACTACAATCACAATTTAATGTTCATTTCACACCCACATAAGCTATTAAGATTTATTTGGCTTTGTTAAATTGCCCTATGAAACACCCTTGATTTATTGTTGTACTTTTCAAGTCTTTTACAGACCCCATAGCCCAATGGTTTGAACTTCTCTTACTCTATATGTTCTTCTTAACAACCAACCCAACGAAACAAAACAAAACAAACAAACCCTATGAATTTAACTAGCCTAAAATCAACATTTTAAATCAAACAAGTTATATCTTTTACACAAATATAAAGAGAGCCCTCTCTGAGTCCAGGAAGGCTAGGTCCTAGGACTCCAAAGTTGGTTTGATGTTACCCTTGTCTATTTGGTCTTGTCAATCTGACAAATTACAGGGACCTAACATGTGGCAGTCGATGGAAAATCATAAGCATAGAAACCTCCTGGTGATCATCTGTTGGGGCATATGGATCACTTGAAATAAAAAAATATTTCAAGACTCAATCACTGATTGGCAACTCTGTTGTGCACAAATACAAGGGATATACAATTTGATTCCAGATTAGGAGCCTTCCACCTGAGTGAGACACATCATATCTAAGAACATTTATAAAACACACCCGTGGTCTTACTTTGATGGATTTTCACACGCAGATGGATGTGGAGGTGGGGAAATCTTGTATATCTTGGACTCTCACTATTACAAACTCAAGATGGGTTTGGGTAGGGGAACCAATAATTATGTTGAACTAAAATGTCTCCATTTGTTGATGATCTTTGCACATGAGCAGGATTGTAGATATCTTCAGATTTTTGGAGACTCTAAGTTAGCTATAAACTGGTTCAATTCTATATCACAATGTCACATGCACACACTAAGAGGAATTCTTGAGGAGACTCGTGCACTCAAACAACATTTTCACTATATTTCTTGCACACACATTTACAGGGAAAGGAACCAAATTTCTGACTTTACAAAGAAGCCACGATCCTACAATTTTGGCAGTGGAATATTCAGGTTCAGTAGGACGATGAATTCCGTCAATACTATCACATGTCATTCATAGAGGAGCAGGAGGACATATCATGATCCAAAATTCAACTATATACTTTACTTTTTATTTTTTGATATAGATCGAGTAATTAGGATAGACACTGCATCATTATCTGAACATGTATATTCTCAAACATATATTAATTATATTAGACAGTTGATGTGTACCAATAGGTTTTCTAGCAATGACTATATGCTGCAGATACAACATGTAATTTTTACTATTTATTAATGGAAATTACGATTTTTCCTTTGGGAAAAAAATAAAAATGAAAAGTTAAACAATAAATAAAATTTCTACCTCATTTTATAATAATAAAAAATAATATCTAACTTAAATTTGCACTCTAATCCACCATAAAATACACATTTATTTGTCAAACAAACAATTATTTTTACACATCAATTTCATTTTTTTATATAGTCGAAACACGCCTTCATATATCTAAAAAATTTAAACTATGCTTAAACCCAAACATAATAACATCATTTACTTCGAAACACACCTTCATATATCTAAAAAAAATTAAACTATACTTAAACCCAAACATAATAACATCATTTACTTTATGTATATGATACTTATATAATATTTTCCTAACATATATATCCCCTAAAATTTGTGTCACAAAAAAAGATATTCATTATAATAATAAATTTTCAACTTAATTATGAGAAAAACAAAACACAAATAATTGAATAACAAAATTGTCCAATATTGATAAGACTAACCATGTTAACTAATAATTGCTCATATGTAATCAAATAAATATAGCATCCACTTTATCATAATTAAACATCTATAATTAAAATATAACTATAATTAAATATTTCTAATTAAAATATTATCATATCAACACGACTAACCATGTCAACGAATAATTATTCATGTGTTATTAAATAAATATAACATTAACTTGATTATAATTTAACATTTAAAATTAAAACATAATCATAATTAAATATTTTTAATTAAAATATTATTATAACTAATTAAAAATAGATAAAAATAATTATCAAAAAAACAGAAATCGAGGATTCATTTCAAAAATATATGATTGATATCTCAGCTCACATTCAATCACTCCAACGTTAAATCTAGAATTGGAAAGTGTTACCACATTTATTACGCATTATTATACTCTGTTACCACATTTATTACGCATTATTATACTCATCAACCAATTAGGTATAATTTAGTCATAGTTTTAAAGAGTGGTAGCATGCTACTCCATTAATGATTATCTACACAGATTTGTAACCAAGCAAATGGACTTGAATATAATGAAAAACATTTGTATAGAGTTTGTTGGTTTCCAAATTGTTTTAGTGATAAGAAAAATTTAAGAAGATATTTATTGATTTTTTTTGTTTAAGGTTGCAGAATAATTCTCTCCATCTCTTTATTTATAAGGATATTTATTGAATTCAATATAATTTAATAAATTTTTCTATGTAAAATATATAGATTTGACGAGGTTATGGATAAAAGAATACCTTAAGAATATATAGATGGTGAGGATTACAATATGTGAAACGTATTAAACAAATAAATTATTAATGACTAAAAATGAAAATTCCAAATATGCATCATGATCTATACATAACATAGTGGTTAGAAATGAAATGAAATTATAATAAATATGACAGAAATAAGAAGAGTTAGAACATGTGAGCTTATATACATCTAATTGGAATACGCAGTAAAATTATATGATATCATGTACCTATATCAATTCAACCTGCAGTAAGTCAATTAGAATGTTGACTTAATTCATTCAAAATAGTATAGTATATGTTTGAGAAATATTAAGTCAATAATATGTATGGCATATTAACAATGTGATCATGTCACATCATTCTTAATCAATTATGTATGACAATAAAGGAAGGTAAAGTAACATAATAAAAGCAAAATAAATAAGAAAAATAAAACAAAATATGACTAGTATGTATTAGTATTCAAATTAAATATTCAAGGGAATTATAGATGTCATGTATCAATATGGATCCTACCTATAACATGTCACTCAAATTTGAATTAAACCCTATAAATAGTATATATTTAAGAAGCATTAAATCAATTTATGTATTAAAGATTTATAGTATGATCATGCCAAATCAGTTATCTTTCATGCTTACCAGTAAATACAAACATAACCTTATAAACAAGAACACATAGAAGAAAAATATAATGAATCGTGATAGCATAAATTAAAATCTCACAATCATAATGAAGTAGGCGACCACATCATGTATGTTATGGCTTAAAAGTAATAAGGTTTCACCTTCAAAGCCTTCCATCCCATGAACAACCTTCAAAGCCTCCCATTCCCTAAAATTGGGAGTACAATTTCGCTTGAACAATTATTTTTTAATTTATAAAATCAAATAATAGAATGAATTCACATCAGGGTTTTTGACATTATTCGATAAACTCATTACAAAGATAAATAAGTAATAAAATTTTGGATATGTGAAATTCATTTATATTGACCAGAGAAATAAATATGTTGGCAAACCAAGGTACTAGGATAGATATTGCATTGAAGATATAATCATCCAAATGAAATTATATTACTCATGTATCCTTCGAAGTGGGGTGTAATTCATATTAATTAAATAATATTTATAAAAGGATTCATAGGTTTACACGATGTCTTAAAACCTTTCGCATCGATTCATGGGGGTTGAAAGATGACCTCACAGTGGACGAATGAAATTCACATTGGATGGGAAACCATTGGGTGAGTTAACATGATGGAACTTACATGGAGGTGGGCCTTCACTCGAATAATTTTAATAAAATGTTATAAAGTGAATTTTAAGCTTTAAGGAACTAGCTTGGGAGATAATAAATGCACATGATAGCTTGGGAGATAATAAATGCACATGATTTAAAATGATAGCTTGTGTAGATAAACCCTAAAACTAATAAATAAATCAATTCGCCAATGAGTAAACTTTTTTTACTTCGAAAGATGAGCTTGCATATCTCAAACTTATTGGTCAATGCACACTTTTAAGAAAATGTGTAATTATATGTAAGAATGCAACTTGTTTTTATGGTGCCATTATTAATTCATAGCTTTTAAAAACTTTAATTTCTTCAAATAAAACTTAAATCAAAGCGTTTGTCAAAGAATTTCAAAATTTTGGTCTTTAATATTATGAATATAAATAAATCATGTAATTGATGGTGCATATTTTTAATATTTTTTTATAAATATTGATCAATTTCAAATAAATGATTTTTTGAAATTTATATCGCACGAGGAATATGTAATGTTATTCAAATAAGGTCATTTATATCACTAATGTCACTCTTTATTATTGAAGTTTTGTTTTAACTTTATTTACAGATTATCATTTTCATGTGATTAGAGGTCGATTATAAGGAGTTGGTTAACATATCGAATATGATTTTAGAAGGTCGAGTAAGACTAGCAAAAACAGGGGTAGAATCGACAGAGGTAGTCTATTTTTTAAGGAGGCTAAGATTGGGCTACAACATTTGACTCTCATTAAGAATAGTGCTTCCCTGTGAAGTGAGTCAATAACTATAGACCTTGTGCCTTCAAAAATTGGGCATGGAGTCAATCTGAATGTATTAAGAACTAAACCTCATTCTTAAATGCATTAATATTCGGTAACACATTAATAGATAGTTATAAATGGTGAAACTTTAAGGAATATCTACCAGAATCCATATGAATGTGTCGCAAGTCCATATTTCTCACAATTTTACTTGTGAATATTCATATTATTGCTAGAGAGATTGTTTCTACTCTGAAATCTTTGCAACATAGTCAAGCACTACTATTCAAGTGCAAAAATGATGCTTGGAGACTTATTGGTTTCGTCATTTGGTTTTTTTTTACCCTGGCCCCGAAAGTGTGCGAGGTGCAAGAATAATTTCTCTTTAATTGTCATGCAAGTTAAAATATGATGTGATTTGTGATCATTATATGGAACCAATGTCAATCGTTTGATCTCATCAGATAGCACAAGGGTTGTTAATGAGGCCCCACTCTACCATCTGATATAACCTAATTGTCGTTGGATCGAAATTCCACTAGCCATTGGATCATATCAAATGGTGGGGGTCTAGCTATCAAACCCCCATGTTTCCATTCAATACAGCATGTCTACTGTTTGATCAAAACCATATCCATCGTTGGATCATGTTGCATGAAAAAGGTAGCATTAACATTTCCCTAAGTTGTCATCCAACATGAAATTATAACCATTCAATGAAATGAATTTTAGTCGTTTGATGGTATATGATGGAAGATTATGAGCCACCTTCCAAATTACATAGAATTTCAAATAGCTAATCACATATTTTGTAAAAATTCACGTATGCATAAGCGAGTTTCGACGAAAATAAAAAATATACTAAAAATTCAACAATGGAGAAAATGTTAGTACCGTATGTTTTCAATTTCTACAAGGAAATCCATTGTTTCATTGATAAAAGAGAAATAAAACATTCTTACATTTCAAAACCCTTTTATTTGTTAATGGGGGGAGGAAAGGGAGCTTCTAATGTAGGAAAATACAAACCCTATTCTATCCTAAAAAAGAGTGAAAATAATTCACATTTTAATGTCCTATCTATCAACTAACAAGAATGACACCATGATTAATCATATAATTTTCCAGTGTAAAGGTTTAAAATCCCATTCATTATTAATATATAATACATCTGTTCATACCCTTTAGTCTACTAGGGTGATTATGGTAATTAATTAGGTCATCGTGATCATAGTTTGATATGTTTCTCATCCTTCACATGGGCATTTCAAAACAATATATAGATGATTGCATTCTTATAGTTATTTATTAATAGATTGTAAAAATTATGGTATTAGTTTTATGAGCACAAGTATGACATCCATCTCAGAGTAAAGTTTAACTAACTATATTGAGACTAGTTATTAGGGATTTATGTTTCCCATTTTGTATCTGATGAATGAATTTTGAGAATCGAACATTGCTTCACTGCTAGCAACCATCCATGGAGTTGGAGACGTCATCCACTATCTTGAATAAAGAAATTTCATCACTTTTTCATTCGCATAGAAACATATTTTGCAAAAGGTTCGTTTTTCTTTCATTATAAATAAGTATGGGACGATTACACAATGGGATATGACTTAATACCGTTGACCTTGATTCGCTTCCAGACTTAATACCGTTGACCTTGATCCACTTCCAGTGATCATTCATAGCCCCGACAGAGATATCAAAATTCCCCATTTGAATCAACTTAAATGATTATGGGATGATTATGCATTGGGATTACCCAATACCACATACACTTCTCTATTTCCAACAAGCATTCATAGCCCTGATGGAGTTGTCTACTTCCCCCATTTTGAAAAATGATTAGTTTATATTAGTCAAGAATAACATGGTGATTAAGGAAGGTCACATGCATGGATTATATTTATAAATAATTATTACAACAAACAAACTCACTATCAATCAGATTTTGCAAATGTAAATTTTCTTTTTATAGGTTTAGTGCTCGTAAAACAATATAATCTCTCATAATATTTATGTGTAAGAAGAACAAATAAAATAAAAATTTGGTCAAGAAATACTCAACGTGAATTATGAAATTAGTAGAGGGATGATGTATAAACCTTTTTAGAAAAATTATTTACTAAATATATCACCACATACCATTCCATCTAAAGAAGATCGAGAGACTGAATCATCTGATTGAAAAGGGTCATGATCAATTAATTGTTGATGTGCATATAATATAGGTTTTTCCTTATCAACTTTTGTAAATGTGTCTTCTTCGAAATCAATTCCTTCAAAACACTTTATTAGTACTATGATTAGGGGAAAATGACAGAGATAAATCAAAACCAACATTAGTTATAAGACTTTCAGATTTCTTGGGACATATATACACCTTTTGACATTTTTTCGTATCATGTTCAATGGGATATTTATTCTATAGAGAAACGGAAGATTAATTTATTTCCTTAAAATCATCAAGTTTGTAATCATCTTGCAGACTTAAAATTTTAGGTTTGTTACGAAAACTTTCAAATTTGAGCTCTTCCTTACTATTGTAGCATTGATTTTCTTGAGATTATATATGAACGTATTCATCTAAATCACAAAAATTATCATAAAGTGATTCTATTAGATACATAATTTTGTAATATTTTCAAAAGATATAATGGAAATATCTCAGGGAGGAGATACTCACAAGAGGAAGTCTCATATACCATCGTCTACTGTCTCCTTCGAAAGAGAACATCAATAAATTCATAAGGACATCCTCGTGATAAACCCTAATCTTGAAAATGAAATTATGTAATTCAAGTATATGTTGAGTAGGGTCATCATTGTCATCTTCTCAAAAGTGTGGCAGGTATTTCTCCCATAGATTTGTACCGGAAATCTCATTAGGAAAACTAGGTATGTTAGAAAAATCCAAAGGGGAAAATCATGTAGATAGAAAATAAGTTCAAGAAAAATACATTTAAACAATATGAACAATAAAAATAAAATAAAGGGTCGTCTAGTGAAAATTTGAACAAATAAATATTTTCTTGAAATTGTCAAAACACATGCTATTGTGACCTATTCACTAGCAATTCACATATTCAACCATTTTTCATTTACCAGGGAAACAAATTCTTTACACTTTGCTCCCCAGCGACAAACTTAGAAGAATGTTGGTTCTGAAATTGTTCCGACGACAAAGAACAATTTAAGAATACATTCACTCGGGATCTAGCGATCCTCCCGCTTTAGGTTGGATATTGACCCTCTCCAACCACAAGGGGGTATTTCCTAAATTCAATATATTTTAATATTTTTTTCTATGCAAAACATATATATTTGGTTAGGTTGTATATAAAAGAATGTTTTAAGAAAACGTAGATGGTGCGGCTTACAATATGTGAAACTTATTAAACAAATAAATCATTAATGTCTAAAAATAAAAAATAAAAACAATATGAAGTAGGATTAGAAGATGATCTGATAAACACCCAAATGACACCCATGACTTCAAAGAGAATTGACAAGCCAGCCACTGCTCGAACACTAAAAAATGACACAATCTCTTGGAAATTACGTCATTGGTGGATTGAAAATTCCCCCACATAAGAGACAAATTCACAAGCTCTATATCAATCAAATTATTGATCTCAAAGAGTGATTGAAAAAATGGTTTTGTGGATCCAACATGGGCCTCGCAACAATTTTTTTTGAGCAACAAAGTGAGTTTCATATCTCCTCAAACAAACAAGAAAGGGGCTTCAAGAGCCGTAAAGATTTCCAATTTCTACTAGAATGGCTCTCTATCAATATAGGGCCCATACACATTGAACACATTAAACTTGAATTCAAATCTTTTTAGTTCCAACAAAAAAAAAATAGTGGACTACACAAAGGAGGAGCACAAGGTAATGAAATATGGGCTCTAGCCCATAACAAAACTGCCTAATATCCCATATACATTCAAAAAATAAAATGATCTATCCTTAATCAAATTACCTATAATAGATAACTCCTATCACCATACTATATTGTCTCTTGTAGCAATATAATATCTAAATTATAGTGACAAATAAGCATTTTGAGGGCTAGTTGTTTGTGGGAACCATAACCCCTCGAGAATTGAAAGACAAAATAATCACGTGGAACAATAAATTAGGGTTTTCTCTACTCTGAGGGCCCTAGAGATAGTAACTCACCCCCCCTTCTTGATTTCTTGCAATGCTTGTTGTTGTGTTTTGAGCAGGTGAGACTTATGCCTCAAAGAGTTTGACAAATGAACATTCAAAGCAAGGCCTCCCTTAAAGGAACAATATTCCTTTAATATTTTTCTTGACCGGATAGCATACAATTTTTTGGGGATAAATCCCCCACCTATCCCAACCAATGGATAAGCCTTCCCCTATTTCTCCACTTCAATAAAAAAATAAAAAATATATATATAATGTTTAATAATTTGAAATAATTTTTATTATTTTATCTTTATCTAAAATTTATTAATACAAATTTAACCTAATACTAAATAATAAAAATAGAGAACATATAAAAAACATTCTCTCACAAAACCATAATAACCCCAGGATGTGATTTGGGAAACCCTTCTAGGAGAAAACCCAACTAAAAGGTGAGGACACAATGTCCTCTCTTTCTCTAAATTGAAATGGTGCAAATAAAAATGAGTGAGACCTATGGTTCATTGGTTGCTACAAAAAACAAACCCTCTCTATTTTCTCCTCTCTTTATCCACTCTCAAATACTTTTCTCTACTATGGAACAAAATTCATTAGAATATAATCCAACACATTTTCCTCCTAGTGGCATACTTATAACATAGAATGATATCCAACTAGGGGTTAAATTTGATCCATTCAACCCTCAATATGGATTACAAATTGAATCTTCTAGAGTATTTTTTATCATGGTCGCATGGATAGCCCCTTTTCAATGAGTAATGGGGCTAACATGGCATCCTCTTGAATCATGTTGGAAAAAATAGGAAGTTCAACTTCCAAGTGGCATAACTTTTGGCATACAAACTCCTTTTGAGGTATTTCTTGCATTGTTGGAAAGGTATCTAGGTGTAGAACAACACTAGGGATTTTGGCACAATCAAAAGTTTTTGAACCCCAAAAAACTTCATTAAATGTCTCAAACTTCCTATGGAAGGGTTTAAACCATAACTCGCTAAATTGGGGCTTTCTAGAAAAATGGTCCTAAGACTTTATTCTTCCAATTTTTCCACTCTAAAAAAATTAAGATGGATGACAAATAATATAATCACCCATTCCAGATCAAATATCAATAGTAAATAATACAATACTTTATGTTTAATGATTTCAAATTAATTTTATTATTTCAATTTGTACCCTTATTTATTTGTATAAATGTCTATCTTCAATTAAAATAACAAGTAAATAATGTATACACTTACTTTCTCCATCACTCCATATGAGCATGTTTGCAGTAGTATTTTCCTTCTTTATTTTATTTTTAACCATGATAGGAAATTTTGTATTAATAAAAAATATACAACTAGAGCATGGCACCAAGGTACATTGGAAAGAATGATATAAGGAATGTGTACTTCAAATATTATAAAAATAAAAGGACATCAAAACAAAAAAAGGAATCCTTCTCTTAACAAAATGATAAAAGGGAGAGATCCAACATTAAACCTTCTATAACTTGATCTTAATGCTTCTTGAGTATTGGGGTAGATTCTTACAAATTTCTTGCAAAAATGATGCAAAAACAAAACATATCTAAGGTTTGAGTGAGACTAACCTTCCACTACATCCATGGGAGTCAAGGAAATGTTGGGAACTAGATTTTGAAGATCTCTTTTTTTTTCTTACCTCTTGTTAATGGAGGGGGGAATGCAGTTATTTTATTTTTTTTAACATCTACAAATGAAGGAGAAGAAGAGGGAGGATTGACCACCTTCTCCTTCTCCTCTTTAACTTAGGAATCCTTATTTTCTAAAACTTGGCCCTTATCTTGTGAAGATTCCATATTTTCCCTTGTTGGGATCTCTACCTCGTGAGAATTGATGTTCTTTGTTTGCACTTGATTTGATGTTGGCAAGTCAGATTGGAGGATTGGATGAGATCAAGGACGGGGCTCTAAAATCTCATCTTCTTCCCTTATGGTTTACAATGCTCCAAATATATTATTGGAGGGAGTAAGCAGGTGTGATTTAGGCTTGATATTAGGTTTAGTCCTCGTAGATTGTCTTTTATTTTGCTTCCTTGAAACTTGTTTGAATGATCCTTGCTCATCATTATTTTGATAAGTTGGAGTTGGATTAGAAAATAGATTAGTTGCTTGAGAATTAGGACATTTTTTCATAAAGTTACCATATTCATAGTAAGAACTGCATTTGAAAGAACCTACTCATAATCCAACATTCAAAGATGGCTCCAAAGTGAAGTTGAATCCCATTAGGAAGTCATTTTGGAAAATCCATTTCCACACAAATTTTGGCACATTTGAAAATATTACCCTTAAGCCCTCATGAGTAATATAATGGCCCAAATTGTCTCCAATAGCTTTAAAAATACCCTCGCCCTAGAAAATAATGTTTTGATGTGGCAATGTAATCCAAATAGGGGTAAAATAAATTTCCATTTTGGGGTTAAATTCTAGGGTCTAGTGGGCAAGAAAAATTCTCCTAGAGTCCATGAGGTAGGGGCCAAATATAAATACTATATTTTTGTCCTCTTTGCTTTCAAAATAAAAAATATTAAAATCATTTTCCATAGCACAAAGTAGTAATAGGCTCGTGATCTACCCAATTTTTAGAAATCCAATCCAAAACAGAGTTAGGATTGGGCCAAAGACTTGTAAACCTATCGATTAAACCTCTTTCCTCAAGGATATTGATGTTTTTTTATAGAGGGACCCAAGTAAAGATTAGGGATTGCTTCCACCCTTTTTGAAAATATGTATTTCTCATGGTATTTATGACCAATTGAAGAAGAACCATTGGGAAAAGAAGCATGAGCTGCCTCATTGGGATTGGGAGGACCATCCATTGAGAGGATGATGAATACAAATCACCAAAAAAAGAAAGAAATCAACCAATTAACATATGGGCATAGAGATGTTCACAGCTCAAATCTCTTCACAGAGCACATGCAATACAAGGTGCCCAATGTCAAACCTAAACAGGAACAATTTGCAGGAATGGGCTAAGGAGATCAGCTCTATATGTATCTCGAATTCTCTAGAATGAATCGATGTGGAATGCTCTATAAGAATATCAACTTCTCCAAAATTAGGTGATGTGGTGGTGGCTAAGGAAACCCTAGCTAATGTGAAACCACTACATCCATAAATATTTATGTTTATTGAATCCTCCTTCCAAGACTTGACAATCCTAACTCCTAAAATCATAACCAAGAGTGAAGCATGTAAGTTTTAAACTTTGCTACAATAAACTTGAAATTCTACACAAGAAAAATATATGTTACAGTGGATTTGGCCATTGCTTCAATTCCTACACATTTCATGGATAAATAATTAATTTCTTTCAAGAATTTATTTTCCATCACTATTGTTAACTAGTTGTAAATATTTGAATGAATTAGATAAAAATATTAGTTATGAAAATATTACTAATTTGGTTTAGTGGTTAGTTGAGATTTCTATTGAGTATCATTGGTCATTTGCACTACTACTAATATAATTTCTACTAGAACTAGGTTTAATTAGTTTAGCAATTTTATCCATGAATTCTATAAAGGATATTAAGCCTAATGCGCCTAATATTCACACATAATAGCTTTAGAACATTCTTAATATTACAATAACATATTATTGTGTATGGAATTGGCATAAGTGTTGGTATGGGTGACTCCAAAAATGAGATAATTGTTCCTGTCACAAAGAAGTATTAGTCAACTAGGTAGAAACTCACAGTAAAAATACTCTAATTATAATAGATTATAATAAAAGTATAATTTATTGTTGCAAGTCCATTATATAAGTATTGGTAGTAATGGAACTACTCTAATCACTTGAGTTATAATATCAATAATATTGAAATTTCTCTAATGGCTTGAGAGGTGTTCATTAAGATTGGTATTTTTTAAACTTATATTATGAAAGAGCATATTGTCTCTAGTTCCAACCCCTTGGTATAATAGACCAAAGATGCCCATAGTTTCTCCAATGGTCATTTCACCAATGTGCCAATCATGTTGCCTAATGTAAGGTCGTGTTCTCTGGGGGCATATACTCATCGAGTTTCTGCCTGTTGTATGTCACAAGGGTTGCTACGTGCAAATAGTGATTAGGAGAATAATTTAATCATTTTGTCTACTATATTTTCAAAACAATTGAGCAATTTTGGAATCAAAGAATGGTACACAGAGCCCACTCTTAATTATGAATCCAACCAGCCAACTAAAACCCATAGTAAAGTTGTTTTCCATGAGCCTAACAATTTCAAAATAAAAGTCATTTTCCTATAGAAAAAACACCCAAAAATTAAGAATATGAGCAATATGTAATGTGAGTGTTCTAAAAAGATACGCCAATGTAACCATAAATTTGTTTTCCATGAGTAAACATGAGGTATCGTTGCATGCCTTATTTGGGTTTTTAATACAAAAAATTTCAGCTAAGGTTAAAAAAATGAATTTATTTTCCATAATCTCAACAATCCCAAAAGAAAATCCATTCTACTATATCCAAAATACCCAAAAATTAAGAATATGGGAAATCTACAGTGTGAGTATTCAAAAAAAGATGTCAATTTGGGAAATTGTTGTGATTTCGCTTAGAGACGTAGTTACAATTTTTGTGATTATGATAAAATAAAATTAGTAAAGGTGAGAGGAATACCCTCCAATTATAGAAAAGGAAAATAGATCAAATTAATCTCCACAATGGTCATGATGTGATTCATTATAAAGAAAAAAATAGTTATTTAGAACCATAAGTAGTTTAATTGTTTTATGTTTTAGCTCTTTTTCGAGTATGTTTTCTAGTCAATTTTGCCTAAAATATGACATAGATTTGTTAAAATGACATGTTTTAGTTGTAGAGTCTACACAATCTAAGTGCTCTAAGGGATTTTTAGGCTGATAAATCCATTTATTTTTTTATTATTATTTTTGTCGAAGAAAAAAAACTCATAATTTCATTCTTAATAAAATGATGAAATTGCATTTTGCATATACACTACATGAGTGTATTCAACGACATCTTCACAATAAGCTCGCCAGAGGTGAAAAACAAAGCAAATGTCCTCCAAAAAAAGAGAGCTCAAAGGAAGGAATGTCTATAACAACATGCATAAATCATAAGCAAACATTTTAGCTTAAATACATCATATAGGAGCTAAAAAATCTACTTACAATGAACAAAACAACCAAAAAGGCTTGCAAAATAGAGTCCAAAATCGAATTTTCTAAAAGAAACAACTTAAAGGAGCACAAGAGACCCTAGGAACCACACAAAGGAGGCAAGCGGGTAAGCCGCAAGCTGAACTGCGAACAGAGAGAAGACCAGCGCCAAAAGTAATGAGGCAGTGGCAGCTTACCCACAACATTCGTAAACAGCACCAAGGCAAAACCCATGAACAATGCAGAGAGATAGCAGAGACAAGCCAGCAAATGTACTACAACAAGGAAAAGAAATAACAACCTCATCTAGAGGCAACGACAACAACAATAAGGGATATGGCAGTAGTAGCAAACAAACCACTAGACGACAACATCAACTAAGCTACAAGAAAATGACAGCGTGAAACATAAGGCAATGATGGCTAAATATCCAGCCATCAATCCTTCTCCCTCCTCAATGTTAAACGAAAGCGATGAATATTTTTATGCATTCAAAAAATCATTTTAAACAATAAAAATCACATTCTTACCAAAAAAATTATATTTAAATTTTAATTAAAAATTAAACAAATTATTTATTTACTATTGATATAAAATAAACCTAAACTAATAAAAAAATATTCAATAATAAAAGGATATTTTCCCATATATATTCACTCCTCTAATTAAATCTTACTAATCGCTCATTCCTCCAACTAGTCAATCAAATTTTTAATAATAAAATAAAATAAAATAAAATCTCCAAACTAAAGCTTGACCATGGAAAGGAGGGCTAAACAAAATTTAACTCATCACAATCTATTGCATATGAATGTGAATGGGGAGTTAAAAGGGGACAGATTAGTCCTCATTAAAGGAAACTTTATGGAGTGGGCATAGAATAATGCTCACAAACTTTGGCTAATATAAATTCGTACCGTATAAAAAGAAGTTGACGTTGGAGAGTGCCCAAGTCCAAAGAAACTTTGAATTTTACACATAAAAGTGGATCTCGTCAATTTTCCTTTACAATTTATTTGCTTTTTAGTTTTGATGGAAATCACGGAAATTTAATTTTTTGAAATGGTGAAATATAAATGGTTAAGTTTTGGTTATTTTCATTAAAGTTTCGTAATATATATTTTTTAGGGAAATAATAATTTAATTCTTTTAAATGGGAAAAATAATCCATATTAAATTAAATTAAATATAAATTATATCTTTTTATATATTAAAATAAAAAATAAAATATTTAATATAATTAAAATTAAATTATACTTTTTTTTTAATAAGTTTTGGTTTTAGTGAAAGTGAATTATTATTATTATTATTTTCTAATACTTTAATTAATTAAATAAAATCGGGCTTGTCCGACACAAAACCAAGCATTTGTCGGGTGGGGGGACGAAATGGCTTCAGTTAAGGTTTCAGATAGGGTCTTGCCAACCCTTGCCGCTGTCAAGCTCGTTGCTTCTGGTAGCACAGATTCAGAAAGGAACTCCCGCGGCGTTGTAGACGCTGTTTACCAATTAGATTTGTCTGCATCAGAAGTATGTGGGCGAGAGTTGTTCCTGGTGTTGCCTCACGGACTTGAGCTCTGGATCCTAGCCCCATGGGTAGAAAAGAGCAGATCGGGAGATGTGTTACCAGATCTAGGGCCATCAGGCCACAATGTGCCTCGATCAAGGGCGATCTTTCGCCGACCCTATCCCGATCAGCTCACATCGAGCAAAGAAAACGTTTCCATTGTGCTTGCCCATGGACTTTTCTCGGCGAGTAGGGAGATCTGGCCATTCTGGCTAAGAAAATATGTGGAACATCGTCAAGGAAATCAAGGGATCTTTTTTCCTCGTGCGACTAAAGGTGGGATACGCTCTAGCTTGGGATCCAAGTGTTTGACAAGCCTCTTGGCTAGTTATGGGAGGAAATTTGAGCTACGCTGTGTGATTTTTCCAAGGCTAATGGTGAGAACAGAGGCACCCAAGTCTAATCAGCAGAACCTTTCGCCGAATCTGAAGAAAGGGGAGGCAGAGACGGTGTGTGAACGGCAACAGAAGGGAGCGCCTTTCATTCTTTCGTCAGCAAACCAAAAGATCTTAGATCCCCAAATAACAGGTAACCCATTGTTTCAGTTGAGATCTAATTCTTTTCAAATTTTTATTAAACCCCCTGTGGATAAGTCTCAGTTAGTCTAGGTTCACGAAGAAAACTCCATTCTGCAACTAAAACATAAAATATGGGCGCTAATGGGGTACCCAGTACCGATTCAATATCTAGTTAGTGGACACAACTCTCTTTAGGATTGCAGGCTCTTGAAGGACTATGCCATAAAGACAGAAATGACCATCTCCCTAAATCTGCGTCTGAGAGGGGGTGCCTTGAACCAGGGCACATCAAGATCTGCAGGGGGAGACAAAGCAAAAAAACCCAACAGCCAGCAACAAACAAATGGAGACCCATCCTACAAAAACATACTACAGGGGAAAAAAGCTGTAGGTTCAGCTCCAGAACAAGCTGGGAATGCTCCGAGGCCATACATAGTAGAACAACTTGAACAAACTCCGGCACTAAAAATAAACAGCTCAGCAACAGAAGAGCATATAAAGATATATAAAGCCCAGGCATTAATATGTCGTTTCAACTGTTTCTGGCCCAAACCTATAGATATTTTCCATTGGATCTTCACTCGATGGACCCTCCAATGTGAAATACACCTTTGCTCCAAGGGGTTTTTTATCGTCAAATTTAACTCCTCGGAGGAAAGAGATATAATTATCGGAGATGGGCCATGGTTTTGGGGATCCACAGGGCTCTTTATCACTCCATGGTTTCTTGATTTTGACCCAAATACTATGACAATAGATAGATTTCCAGTATGGGTGAGATTATACAACCTCCCGCTTCATTTCTGGAATGAGCAGGTCCTCGAGAGTATTGGGAACAGTATTGGGCGGTATATTAAAACAGACATGGAAAGACTAGAAGAGAGAATCTACACTTTTGCCTGGATCTGTGTTGAGGTAGATCTAAGCAAAGGCTTACCGGAGAACATTATGCTGATCTGTCAGCAACAAAACTGGCTGCAACCATTAGATTATGAGAATACTACGTTCAGATGCAGGAATTGTAGGATGATAGGACATCTACAGAATACATGCCCAGAAGCAAAGAAAGCAAATGGCAACAAGAAACAAAAAGGGAAGAAAAGGAAAGGTTGGCAGTTCTCCCCTCCAGATTTAGAGGAGGAAGAACTAGAAGAAGAAGAGGAACCAGCTCCTACGGAAAGCAGACAACCTACTCAGGAACTAGAAGTACCAAAAAAGGATGCAACAATTCTTATGGATTCACAACTTCAAGTGATTCAAGCAGAAAGGAATACCGACGATATGGGTAGTGGAGGGATCAAACGACACCACCCATCAGAAACTTCAGATTCGGACAAGGACACAGGAGCCCAAACAGGAGAAAATCAGATTATTATTTCCACGTGTGTGCCATCCCAAGGCGAGTGGCGAAAGGTCGGGAAGAAGAAAGGGAGAAAAACCCGATTTGTGGGACATTTTCCCATTTTCTAGCAGCTGATATTTTTTGCTCCTTTCTCTTCTCCACCGTCTTTCACTTTATTTTTCTCTTTTTTACTTTGAATGTAACGTATCCTTGCTACGATGCATTGTGTGCCAGAGCACATGAGCCCAACGGGAAATTCTCGAAATGCTTAAATGCATATACTACATGTAACTTTTCATTTTATAAATAAAAAGTTGCTGATTTTTCCTGTGGAAAAAAAAATAATCAAATAAAATGTTAATTTTTCAATTACCAAATTTATTGTGGAAAGTTTTTTATCTTAATTTAAGGTGGATGAAGATTTTTTTTAATTTTATTTTTAATTTTTTAATTAAGGGCTTAGATTGATTTTCAAGGGAATATGCTCAGCATATGCTTATCAACCATCGTATTGTCTTACAGAGTTTATTAGGTTGCATTAACTTTTAATAAATTAAAAAAAAATAGATTTGTGCCACATGGCTTCCCGCCTACCAATTTCATAGAGATTTGATATTATTCTAATTCTAATAAGTTCCTCTATGATAAGTTGCCCATTATTATTTATCACATTCATTAATATATAAGTAAAATTTATTTAGCAAAATGGTCCATTACTTTTAATAAATTTAAAAAATTAGATTAGTCAACTATTATAGTGTCTTACAATGTTTGTTAGGTTGCATTGAATTTTTAAGAAAATTAAAAAAATTAGATTTGTGCCATATGGCTCCCCGCCCACTAATTTCCTAGAGATTTGAGATTATTCCAATTCTAATAAGTTCCGACACGATAAGTTCCTCATTATTATTTATAACATTCATTTATATACAAGCAAAATTTATTTAGCAAAATGGTCCATTACTTTTAATAAATTTAAAAAATTAGATTAGATGTGAGGTGGCTCCCCACCCACCAATTTCCTATGGATTTGAGATTATTCCAATTCTAATAAGTTTTTCCATGGAAGTTCCTCACTATTATTTATAACATTCATTTATATATAAACAATTTTATTTAGCAAAATGGTTCATTTTACAATAAAATGTGTAAATCATTTTCTTAAGTTAAAGTTGACCCATAACCTTTTTATACATGGTTAATGAGGTAAATGTGTGCATTGGTAAGATATTGTGTTGCAATATTTTTTTTTGTTATATTTATGAAGCCTTCAACTATATCAACCACACTAATATTTTTAATGTGGTTGTACTAGTAATAGATTTTTTTTATTTGATATTTTTTTATATTAATATGATGATGATGATGATGAATGGCCACTAAGAACAATAAAATCTATCTAACCTTAAGAAGAAAAAAATCAAATTGCAATTCTTCAAAATCTTATTTTTATTTCTATTTATATTAATTAATTTAATATTAAAATTCAAATATTTTTATTTATCTTTTTCAAATTATTATATGTTTAAATATTTTATTTATTAAAAGGGAAATTTTTTCATGCATTAATAAATAATATCTTTAACACTCTAGATCTTTATGTATCAAATCTTTGAGTGAAAACCACATTCTAGAAATTTGTGTCACGTGTTTTGAACCAGCCAGTGTGGTTCATCATCAAGACAAGATAATACCTAATTTTTTCCTAAATTATATTAATACAAATTACACTTAATATTAAATAACATTATTAATAATTAAGTTAATCCCTTCAACTTATTTAAATATTGTATTTACTATAAAATAACAAAGGCTATATAGTAGCTAGTACTTTCCCCTTAGCTTAGATATAGTTTAATTAAACTAAAAAGCAATTAAAACAAAGATTTTGTCACAAAAAAAAAAAAAGTAATAAAATATTGTAGTGTTGAATATCATTACCAAAACTTAAGAAATATGATAAATTAATATTGCTTATATTAACCTATATACACTTTAATATATGTGTGTGTGTGTGTTTAATATAATAAAAAATCATCTTAAATTTAAAACAGGGAGAAAAAAACTAAAAGTTAGGAAAATAGAAATAATTAAAAATAAAAAATAAAAAAGTTAAATAAAAAATAAATAAAACACCTTACAAATAAATAAATTTAATAAATAATATATATATATATATATATATATATATATATTGAATTCCCAATGTTTATAGATAAGCGACATAAATTTTTGGTGAAAGAAAAACTAATAAATTGTAAAGAGTAAATGCATAAATAATAAAATATTTTATATTTAATGATTCCAAATAAATTTTATTATTTTATATTTTCTCAATTAAAATTTTATATATTCATTTAAATTTAGAAGTACATAATGTGTATGTATACATTCCCTCGATGTTTAAATTAATGTACACTTTATTTTTAATCATAAATTCATTTTTAAAATACTTTTGAGATGCACTTTTTACGTCGATGGGCATTCCTGTATTGGATTGGGCTCAACGTATTTAACCAATCACATAAGCTTATTTTCGTCCTCCTTATTCAACCAAAAATTGACACATGTGCTTCAACTTTGTCAAAATCCTGCACATCGAATTCCAAAGCTTCATTAACCTCCACCAGCTGTCGCTCAGCTTATTGTTGTTCAAGTCCAGCCATAGTGGAATGACACAGTTGCTCAGCTCAGTGGGGATTTTGTCTCTGAGAATCGAATCTGTGAAGAGCTCAGAATATTATTGTTATGTATATTTAGAATATGCAAGGAAGAACATGTGGAGAATGATGAAGAGAAAAAACACAGATAGATTGTTGGAGAAAAGAAGAAGTTGTTCTAGCGATTGATAACAATTCCCAAGCTCGGGAAATTGAACCCTTAAGGTGATTGTGGAAAATGTCTATCCTCCATATATTTGTGAGGTCACCCAAAGATCTAGGGATGGTACCACCGAATTCATTCGACGAGAAATTCATACTCTTCAATGCAATGGATTTGGAAAACGAGGGTAAAATTTCTCTACCAGATTATGCCAACCAGAGAATGTCAGATAAGTTATTGTCTTTTGAAGCATGTTTGTTGTGTGTTGTTGTTTTACTATTTTTTATGTTACAATAGGGTGTTTCTCTCTGTTTTAGACTCTTGCAGGTCCCTGTCCTTACATGATTTTTATTTTGAAAGTTGTGCAGGTTCCCCTTGGAATCATGGTTTTAGACGCCCAAGCATGGTGGTATTCAAACAATTTTTTTGGTTCCCAGCTTAGGCCTATGTTGGTAAACATAGATAAGAATATGCTACGGAGCGATGGGAGAAAAATCTTGGTGAAAAAAACGCAGCATAGGGTCGTGTCTCTGTGTGTTGGTGTCCCAAAGGAGAAAAGCCTAGAGAATGATTCAATTTCTAACTGCAAGGACCCCTTGCCACCACTCAAGAGGAAATTCCCCTTGAGGCTATATATTCCACTCCAACTGTTGGAGGCGCAGTACGCAATAGTTGTGGAGTAGTCGATGGAGATCAATCAAGAGGTTTTTCATTATGTGGTTTCTTACAAAAAGGGTCAGCGAGAATTCATTGAGGATACCCACAAGGACATTCTCAATGTTCCCAGTGATTCCAAATAGGTATATAAATATTTGGTTTATTTTTTTTATTTTCTTTGTTTCGAGTATCTATCTTGCCAAATTCATTAAGGGGTTGCATCAGGATTCATCCCTTTGGAGATCTTATGTATATATTCTTATAGTGACTCCTCCATTATCTCGATGTATGTGTGTCCACTTAAACTTGGGTCTTTTATTTTTACTTCAGAAACAGTGTCTCATTTTTCATAGTGTCATAAGCTAAGAATTTACTATCAAGAGTTCTTAGATTAGAGTCAAGAGAGTCCCCATACCAAAAAAATCTTCCAACTCCAAATTTTCAACCATATAACAAATTTAAAGTCAATCTTCTCAAATACAAAGTTGGGTTCTCTCCAGATTTAAAATTGTGTATATATGATCTTTGTGATTTATTAAAGATACGGTGATTGGTGCAAGTGTAACCACCATTGTTGGAGGAATACCAATTAAATCATGGGATATCGATGGTCACAATGAAGGTGCCAAGTTCTCAAATGATTTTGATCTTGTGTATTTTGGCAGTACATGTTCCCTTTTGGTTGTTTATCAGGAAATCAGGTTATTTCTGAGGTTCAACTTAACTAGGATGATTGTGCATATTAGTATGGAAACAATTTTTCTTTAGGCCTACTTCCTAGCTTTTAACAAAGCATTAGACTTTTTAATTTTTGTTTTTTGCCCCATTTTATAGAGCAACACCAAAGATTAGATTCTTGAGACAACTGTCTCCATTTCTCTCTATACATTGTCTAGAACAAGATTATAGGTCAGACATCTTAGAGAAAGTTTAAAATAATAGAAGACATTTCATGTTAATCCATCTCGAACTAATGAGTTTCAAGCTATTTAATTTGCATTTCTAATATGCATGAATTATTTTAATTGGAGGTGTTGCCTTTTGTGGCTATGTCCTTTGTCTACTTCAACAAGTAGTTGTAACTGCAGTCTTTTCACGAAGGGTAATTTCAATTTCTTGTGTCACATTGTTCTTATATTTTTTGGTGATCATGACCATCTATTTTGATTAGGAAATCCATATGTCATAGTCCTCATATAACATAAAATCCCTATGGAACACCACCCATGCACCTCCTCTCACACCCATCAAAGTTTCAAAAGGTCACCATGGGCTCCCAATAGAAATAGCTAATCATAGGTTGAAACAAGCCACACTTCATAAGTGGACACCATCCTTCCTTCTCGTCATCCTCAGAGAATTGTCATAAATCCCCCATTTCCCATCACAAGGGACCTTCAAGGCCTTCTCCCATGGTTCTCCCTTATGATGCAAATAATTCTGCTGAGAAGAAGAAGACACTTATGGAGAGAAGGGCATTCACCTCCCCATTCAATGAGCCTACTCTTCAGCCTCTTCCCAATTAGTTTTCTCATTTGAATAGATTCCTTACACATCCATGGGTTCAAAAAGAGACAAAGTTGGACTCAAACAATGTCTTTAATACTTGCATCCCTTCTACACCTTTCAGTACACTCTCATATACTCCCTTCTGCACTTAATCTAAACCGAATCAATTCCCAATAATTAATCCAAAGGAAAATGACAGTGCTCACTCCACATTGTCCAATTTCCCACATACTCGAATGGATGTTTTTGAATTGAGGGAGAAAATAAATGTTGTTGGCGCATACCATTGCATCACTGAGAGGAAAATATGTAGAGTTGAATTCCTTTAAAAACTATAGTAGCTAGCATATAGCTTATGAATAGTCTAATTTTACTATATTAATTAATTTTTTCCTGTCTATGGAAAATTTTGTAAAACCTTAGTCATTTTTGTTGTTGTGGTAATTTTTCTTTCTATGTTAACAATTTTTCTCTTATTTTGTTTTCATTTGTTTATTTTGTTCTTGCAATGAATTAACAATATAATACCATCTATAATTGTTATGTATGTCTTCATTTCAACGTTTCAAGGTATTTTTTTTTCTATATGGGCTCTACATGACAACACCATGCCCTGAAAAATATGTGTTAAATGATAGCCCAATCTCAATTAAGTGGGAATATAAGTTTCCTGCAAGATATTAAGCCACACATACCTCCTCTGATAATTGTTATTATTACTCATGATGACTCTAGAAAATGTTATCTCTATCAAAATATGTTGTTTCTATAATAAAATAATTTGCAAGCAGGATTACTAAGGCCAATCATTATTATTTCATCTCCATGATTTGGTTAAATCTGTCATTGTTCGATTTCTACAAACAAATTTCATTCGGATATTGGTATTTTGTTGAAGTTTTCATTGTTATAGGTCTACAAACAATCTCACTAGGATAGGTTTATCATGCTCATTGACCTATGATGAAATAAGTAAACAGTAAATGGAAGGTCAGGAGTAGAGCATGTCTGCAAAGGTGGGGCACTCAATGGTTATGTGAAATTATGACAGGGAGGGTGTAGTGGCAGTCAAAATAATTTGGATTTGTAGTGACGAGTGGATTGGGTGTATGAAATTTAGAAACTAAAGGCGGTTATAAACCACTGGAAATTAATCTTGGCGACTATAGCAATCCGATGTATTATCATCACAACATTCAACCTTGAATAGGGATGGTACGGTACTATGATTATTGAATGGATTTCATAAGGCCTCGTCATAAACAAGGTCCTTCAACTCTCAAATTCGTTCCTTTGAATAGTGCAATGCAGCCTTGGCGAGTAACAGGATTTTCTCAAGCCATTCACTTTTGAAATTCCAACCCTTTGAATGGTTGCAACAATAGTCATTTTCAAGGTTTGGGTAGTTCGGTGGTTTGATTCCCCCTCTATTTCCAACTTCAACCAATGTTTTTGATTGTTGTATGTCTAAAACACATTGGATTTTGGTTTTTGAGTGGGATGTTTTTGGGGATGGGTTGATGTAAATATTCAAAGAATCATGGAGAAAAAGGATGGATACTGTAACAAAGGACATGGATGAATTAAACAAGCATGGTTTCTAAATCCTTGTACATTGAAGATACTTTATTCAACTATATTGAAGGATTTTAGTATTTAAAGGATTTACGAATGAAACACTCTTTAAGAATATCAATATGGCTTATGGTTCAAAAAATGCCAGTCAAAAGCTTCAAACTTTGGCTTCCAAGTTTGTTAGTATTTTGAATTCATTTTTGAGATTGATTGAATCTTCTTGAATAATTGAGCTTAGAAAATTGATAATGTTGGGTATGTTCTCGCAGACGTCTTTTCAGTAGCAAAGAATCAAAACTAGCTACAATATGTCTTATATTTCTAATTTATTAAGGATACGATGATTGGTGCAAGTATAACCACCATTGTTGGAGGAAGGTCGACTAAATCAAGGCATATCGATGGTCCCATTCTAGATGCCAAGTTCTCAAATTATTTTGATCTTCTGTATGTTAGTTGTAAATGTTCATTGTTGGTTGTTGATTAGGGAAATCAGGTTCTTCGTGAGATTCAACTTAACTATGATGATTGTGCATACTATTATGGCAACAACTTTTCTTTATGTCTGATTCCTATATTTTAACAAAGCATTAGACTTTTTAAATTTGTTTTTTTTCCCCATTTTATAAAGAAACACCATAGGTTAGAGTATTTAGAAAACTCTCTCCATTTCTCTATATACATTGTCTTGAACAAGATTAAAGGCCAGAGATCTTGGAGAAAGTTTAAAATTACATAATATATTTAATGTTCATCCATCTCAAACTGATGAGCTTCAAGCTATTTATATTGTATCGCTAATATGCAGGAATTATTTTAATAGGAGGTGTTGCCTTTTGTGGCTATGTCCTTGCTCTACTTCAACAAGGATTTACAATTGCAGTCTTTTCACGAAGGGTAATTCAATTTATTTTGTCACATTTTTATTTTCTTTTTTGGTGATCATGACCATCTAATTTGATTCAGCAAGTCATATATCATAGTCCTCATATAACACAAAATCCCTATGGAACACCACCCGTGCCACTTCCTCTCACACCCATCAAAGCTTCAAAAGGCCACCATAGGCTCCCAATCAAAATGGCTAATCATAGGTTTGAAACAAGCCACACTTCATAAGTGGACACCAATCATTCCTTCTCGCCATCCTAAGAGAACTATCATAAATCCCCCTTTTCCCATCATAAGGGACCTTCAAGGCCTCCTCCCATGGTTCTCCCTTATTATGAAAATAATTCTACTAAGAAGAGGATGACACTTATGGAGAGAAGGGAATTCACTTCCCTATTCAATTGGACTACTCTTTAACCTCTTCCCGAAGATTTTGCTCATTTGAATGGATTCTTTGCATATCCAATGGTTCGCAGTGAGACAAATTCAAGCTCAAACAACAACTCCAATGCTTGCATCCCTTCTACACCTTTCAGTACAATCTCATATACTCCCTTCTACACTCAATATAAACTGAATCAATTCCCAATAACTGACCCAAATTCAAAGGACACGCTCACTCCACATTGTCCACTTACCCACAAACTCGAATGGATGTTGTTGGATTGAGGTGCACGAACTGGATTTCTTCGTTCTTATCAAGTAAATACTCCACTTTCTACACTTAAATGCTAGGGAATAAATGCCTTTATTCACAAACTAAAACAATGCAGAGAAGGCAAGCAGTTGAATATCAAAATAACCGATAAATTTTAGTTAAACAAATATAACACATTTATATCTTAAATGTTCCAAAGGCAACGTTCAAAAAGTTCAAACGAATCGTATTTGTTACAACCACATTGTTAAGTTTAACAATGCTTTGCATTAAAATTTCTTTCCTTTTAATAAATTGGGACAAAGCTTCAACTAATGTTGCTTTGCAAATTATTTTATACGACGACTAATAATTGAAAATTCATTCCAACTTCATTATACAAATCATTAGTGTCTTCATCAACCTAGTATTCAACGCGTTTTAACTTTGAACCGCTACAACAAATTAAAAAACCTCACTCAACACCTTTTAATGTTGAACCAGTTATAACAAATTAACAAAACCTCTTAAACACATTGCTCATTTTAACTTTGAACCAGTTACAACAATTTAACAAAACATCTTAAACACATTGTTCAATTTCCCTTTCTACAATTTTCCACTTGTGCCTCCGTCATCAAACTAGGAAAATTTATCTTCCTTCAAATCTTCAATCTTGTCCTTCTCCATCTAAAACTTTTGAACCAACAAAATATCTTTCTTCTACTAAGGCATTATTGGTATCCCTTATCACAGTTACAACCCAAACAGTGCAACGATCTATGGGAGATGGGTTATTAAATCCAAACCATTGAGAAGGATGGCATGGCATACTAGTTCATACAAGAAAGAAAGAACTCAACTACAGGTCCTACTGTGTGGAAATCCCTAGTGAAGGCTTTCCCTTTAGTTGTTAAATGGTCAACATAAAATATTGGAAAAATAAATATTTTTAAAATAGCATAAGCAACCTCGATTGTTTGCCAAGGAAATTATAGACTATCTGAGGATGAGTTGATAAGAGACATCGATCTCTTAGGAATTTGTTCTTTGGAACATGCAACTTCAAATGATGACAAAAATTCTTGGTATCAGGCCTAGAAGTTAGCAAAATATTTTCACTTACAAGTGACAAAATCTTAGTAATGTAATCATTTTGTTTGAAGCCTAAATTCTAATACCAAAATTTCAAATCATGATGACTTAATTAAAGGGTCCAAAAACTAAAGGGTTGGAAAGTACACTACAAAGTTGGGGTACAAGGAAAAGATGGAAGAAGGTTTGATCAGTGAAATATATTGGTGGTGGAGCTTAGTTTAGAATTTAGAAATTATTTTAAAAATTATCATTTTCTTTGGTTATATTTAGCTAACAAAATTTTAACTTGGAATGATTTCCAAAATAGAAATATGCAGGGCCCTCGAAGATGTGTATTGTGCAAAACCATTGAGGAATTTGTGGATCATTTGTTTATTTCTTGTCCTTTTACTAGACTTCTTTGGTTTTATATATTGCATATTACAAGTGGGAAAATCAAATCAGAGCAGGGAGCTCTATTAGAATTTTTTTAACCCTTAGATAGTAGATAAATCAGTAAAAAATTTCAAGGATCTACCTTGATTTGTGACTTAGGGTATCTAGATATCTTGAAACAAAATTATATTCCAAGGCTTACAGTTGTGCTCAACCCAGGTGCCCTTTGAAATTAAGAGCACCTATAATGAAAATTGATCCTCCATAAAAGAGACTCCAGTCAAAATTTTAAAGGATAGATAAACCATGCAGCATGACCTTTGTGGCAATGTTATTTACAACCTGGTTTGTGTAACAGCGTAACACTAAAATTTAAAATTTAATATATCAATGTCATTTGCATGATTATCAAACCAAACTACAACGTTTTCCAATTTAACAATCCTATCGACGTACCTTTGCACCTTTTGGGGGCAATTGCTAGTAATTAATAAATGAAATGGCCATTGTCATTTGTATTCATAGATATAATTTTTGTTGAGATCAATGATCAAATTTGAAGGTCCCTTCTTATTATTTTTAAGGGCATATATTCACTAAGCCCTTCCATGCTAAAACGTTGTATATATATAATTATACTTTAATTGAAAAGAACAAATTAATTAGATATCATTTTTTGGGATTCAACTGTGTTAAGTAAGTCTTTCATCTATGACCATTTCCATGAGAGGTAATCGTAACTCAATAATTTCTCATGATTTTTGAATAATCCACTTAGCACTCATTGCATTGGGTGATGCTCACAAGGGTGAAATTAAAAAAATGTTTAATAAAAATATCATCTACCCAAATATTAATAATGTTAGAATTAAATAATCAACCTCTCAATGAAAATTTTGTTATTTCAATAAAACCTAGCAAAATAGCGCATTTTTATTTCTTACATTATTATCCACAAAATTATCATTTTATATAAATGAACACAATTCAAAAAAATAACATTGAACTAGCTTGCTTCCATTCAATTTACATTTTTCAAAATCATTAAAATTTACATCATGGATGAGATGAAGCTAATTTCCTAACCAAGGCCAATGGAAGTGGCTTTCGTTCTTTCATTAGTTCCCATACATCATAAATGGAATTCCAATATACCTCATTTATAGCATGAGGTGTACTAAGAGAGAGAAGCATTAACACATCTAATGTGTCCAAAGAAAATCTTAATCTATTATCACGTTTTATCCTATTTAATTTTGAGAAGCCTATTTCATATATTGTTGTACTAGTTGTAATAAAAAGAATAGTTTTTCATAGTTGTATTAGAGATGAAAAACTTTCAACCATTCAGGTTCATTTCCACATATATCCCATGCTCCATGCATATATTTTTCTCGGTATAATTTATAAATAGTACAAATTCATCCATTTAACCCAAAAATCTAGCAACATCCACAAAAGGTGAATCTCCGACATTGTTTTTTTCTCATAAGCATGTTAACCATCTTCTTGTTTGAGCATCTATATCATCTATCTCCTCATAATAAGCGTGAGGACTAAAAAACTTACCAACATTAAATATTGACAAATATGTGAACCTCATATTTACATAATCAATCACCTTCATTACAAGGATTTTCCCAAAAGAATGCAATCATCAAGTGTCCATGACCTATGTGGATTGGGAAAACTCGCAAACCTCAATGGATGTACATGTAGCATGCTTTCACTACAAGAAAACTCAATAGTTTTTGTTTGTGCTTTCTTTAAAAAGCAAGATGTGTGCATTGTACTAGCTCCAAATATGCCTCCTAAAAACCACTTATGAAGCATGTTAATTCTAATATATAAAGTAGTGTCAATAGAAATAATATCTACCTGACCCTCTTGGATATTTTCGTTCAACTTATTTAGCTCAATAAGTACATTTGCAATTAAACAAATGCAAAATTATACTTGAAATATTGTTGTCTAGTCATACATTTTTTTCTCCCCTAACTACCAATCTTTTAACAAAGTAGGCATGAGTTTAACAAGTCTTCCCATGATTATTCCTCTATACAACCACCTAATTTGGTGAATTTGTAACACTTATAACCCGTTGATTTGAAATGTTTCCATTATTTCTTATAGTTCTCCATGTCTTTTAGCAAATTTACCAAGCAAAGAATAGATTTTATTTGAAAATTTATCAATAAATTGCAACTTTAGAAAATGAGATGAAGCATCATTCGTTGCTAATGCTTCTCGATGAGCTATGCAATGGATATATAATAATTGAGCATCATATCGACGTAATTAGTTGTAAACCTTAATGTATAACCCTCATGGCAAAAGCCCCAAATCCAACTAATTTCAACAAGGATAGATCCATCTTTTCTAAAAGAGTTGCTACTACATCTTACATAGATTGAGTTATTCCATCCTTAATTTGAAGTAAGGATATGAATACACATTAACCTCTTCCTTTATTTTTCAAATATGTAATATAAATAATCAAATGTTGTTCCATAGTTTTGTCTATAATTTCATCAAGTAAAATTGAGTAGAATGGACTATGACAAATATCATCTTTTAACCTTTATCAATATACCTCTTTGGTAGCTTTTATAAACTCTTTTCTAGATGTTGTATCTTTATATATCGAGTATCCATATGTTAAAGGCATGTTTGAAGTGCATTTATAACTATTCAAGTCACTAATTGACTTATACACTTCTAATGGTAAGTCACATATGAAAACAAAATACATATAAATTAAATTACTTTAATTCTCTCCTTCTCAATGTCTAACATTAGATTTACATGTTTTGTTATTGAAAGATTACTTCTTTTGGTTTATCCCTCCAAAATTGGTAGTGACAATTTATGAGCCTGCGATTAATCATGGGCATTTAGACCACCAACTTGAATATTGGTGTTTCCATCTTTAGCAAATGGAGTTTCCCTTTTATATTTAACACAAATTGAGCATTTTATCTTTTCAACCCCATTACAATGTTTTGCAACATAATCCCATGGAAATGTTGTATTCCATTTTGATTTGAAAGTTCTCTTATGTTTCTTTGATGATTTATCCTCTTCAGGATTCTCAATGCTATCTGAGTCATGGTCTTCAAGTGGATGAGCATCAAAATTATTGTGGAAATGACATGGTAGATTAGAATGTTGGTTGATTCCAAATGCATCTAGAAGTGATAATTATTGTTTGTCCTTTTTATGGCGACCAATGGGAACCATTTTCCTAGAATAAATACATGTCCATTCAATTAAAATAATGAAAAATAAAAATATGGAAACAAAAACAATAAAGTGTTGAGATGAAAACAAAACAACTAATAAAATTAGAATCATTATTAAAAACGATTTCAACTTTATTTGAGTGGTGGAAAGTGAAATTTATAAGGCCAATGAAGAATCCTATAATTTGGATGCATACCAAATCTATGTAAAATAATAAATCCATTTCATCATCTACATTCAACAATTTTTTTTACTCAAAAGCATTCATTTTTAGTTCAAGCCATATCCAAATTATTACATGTGTCCCTAAGAGCTAAATTGCATTTAGCTATGAGTAATTGAAAGCAACTCAGTTCTTAGAAAAACAAGAGTATTAGTGATGCTCATCACAAAAATTTGAAAGTAAACATTTAACTTTATTACCAATTCTATTAAATTTATTGAAATGCATAATTTGAATGTAAATATTTAATTTTATTGTCAATTTTATGAAATTTATTGAACTGCGTCTATTGTTTAAGAAGGTGTGGGTTGTTTTTTTTTAACCCAGGCATGTATTGCTTATTAACTAAAGGATTGTGTTACTTGTTAGCTAAATTGTGGATTACATAGGTTTTTGACCTAAATATTGTAGATAAAATGGTAATAATCTCAAAATTGTAACTTAAGCAATTCAAAATTGTAATCAAACCATTTTTCATGGATGTTAATTCATTCAAATTATCAAAAATATAGTTTTAGATTGAAAAAGTAAAATACTCAATAAGAACAAATGATTGAGTTAATAGATAACTCCATAACCATGAGAACATATTTATGGACGTGAATGTAACATACATTGCCAAAAAAATTTGATCAAATTATCAAAATTATAGTTTTAGATTGAAAAAGTAAAATACTCAATAAGAAGAAATGATTGAGTTAATAGATAGCTCCATATCCATGAGAACATATTTATGGACGTGGATGTAACATACCTTGCCAAAAAATGTTAATCGACATCCGATCTTGGAAATCCAAAATTTTTACATAAATTTGATGAAAAGCTTTACAAAGAAAATGATCAAGCTCTTTCTCATGGTTACCAATATCAACCAAGATTAAGTAATGAAATCCAAACATAAAATATTATACTATAATTATCAATTTATTATCATCATAAGAAAAATACTTAGAAAATTATTCTATACACAAATACCATTTTCCAACTAATCAAAACATTAAGAAACAATAACTTCCATGGTTACAAAGGGCTCTGCAAATTCGAATTCCACTACTCTCTATTAAAAAATATCTTTTGGATCGATCCATCATCCATTTGTTACATAGACTCGTGCATGTGAATTTGTTATACTTTGGAGTATTTTTACAGAGGTAGATTACACATAGATCTGAAAATGCGGAGATGAAAACATGTGGAGCTTGAAAGCTCTTCATTATTACTCAAAATATACAAAAACTGGAAACACAAAACACACTAAACTATATTTCATGCTATTATTTTCCACTCATACTTCTCTCTTTATATATAGAATATTGTATCTTGACTATGTCAAGATCTAGCAACTCTCTGACCATGCCAATCTACCTTTTCAATCCACTAACTTGACTATATCAAACCACTAACTATCACCATGTCTATTGATGAAATCAATCATTATTTCCAACAATACTTATATAAAAAATTTCACTTTACTAACGAATAACTTATTACCATTCCAATTTATTGATGCATGTGAATCTTTGATACTTAAAAATCCATGTTAATAACTAATATTACCATTTTAATTTATTGATGGATGTGAATCATGTGATACTTATAGAAAGAAAAATCCATGTTATTACATTATTAGTATACTACCATTCTAATTTCCAATTAAGGTGTGACAACTTATTTTCATTTGTTTTGTTTTTTGAAATAAAACAAATTTTCAATTTTTGTTATTAGGTAACTTCAAGTTTCAAAATATTATATTTATTTTTGGACATATTTTCATTTTTGCAATTAGGTAGTTCTCAAGTAATTAAAATTTTGGAATTAGGTATTTCAAAATAATTAGTATTTAAATAATTTAATTAAGTAATTTAAAATAATTAGTTTTTATATAATTTTTTGATATTGAAGGGCTATTTAGAAACTCACCCTCCTTTTGAAATTTATAAATATTTATTTTCCTTCTAAAATGATCCGTAAATTTAAAGCATTGATTTTTTTTGAAGAGTAATTTAGAAAATATACTTATGAGAAGGACTAGACCCTTTGCAAGGGCTAGGAAGGATTCAATTTTGATTATTGGTTGATATTGTGATTTCTTGTTATTTAAAATGTGTTTTTCATGTAAATAATGGATTCAATGTCATAAAATACACTTGCACTCAAACTTGGTAGATTAAACAATTTAAAATTATGATATTATAAATCTCTGTCGAATTTTAGAAAAAATTGACTCAAAAAAATTCTTGAAAAATGACCATTCCATCTATTAGTTAGACTATGCTTATTTTTAATACTTTTTAATTTTCCTTCACATAAATTAATGATTTTTTAATTAAGTTATAAATCCCCCCGCATAAAAATACTTCTTATTTGAAATAATTAAATAAAATTTTAAACTACAAAAGTATAGTCACACAAACCATTTAAATCCATGTTTTTTTTACTAGAGGAATAGGAAAGTGGGTCAATCTCATACTTGTGTGACATGGGGTCAATCTTGATCGCTACCACTATAACCCTTAGGTGAACCACGTTGTCCCTGGCATGTAGCCACAGGTAAACTCAGGAAATTTGAACCTAGAATCTCATGGTACATAACACTTCATTTTCACCACGATTGCCAATTGAGCTACCTCCGAGGGGCTTTAGTTGTATTACTATTATTTTGACTTAACCCAAGAGGATTTGAACCTTGAATCTCATGGTTTACACAATACTTCATAACACGATGATCACCGCTTTATTTCCCCCATATAGGCATAAATCCATGTTATTATACTGAAAAATAATTATTCTACATATGTCCCTACTAAAGGTCATAGAAGCTAGAGAATAAAATATTAGGGTACAAAAATTAATTGTAAAAATGGAAGTTAGGTTATAATCAATGGTCAAAGAAAATTGCACCTTAAAACATGAGATTGAAATGTTAAAAGAAAAATCAACAAATTGGCCCTATGTAGTACGGAAAATAAATTAGATAAAATACCCATCAAAGAAGAAATGAATAAGATAATTGAACTAGATCATTAGCATATTAAAATAACCTTAAAACTTATAATTGATAATTTAAAACAACAACGAAATGAGGACGTCCTAGCTATAGTAAAATAATAATAAAAAATAGGTCACAAATTAAAACAATTTTTCTCATCAAATAAAAAAGGTTGGGAAAGATGTTCAAGGATAAAGATAAATTGATTTGTGTTAACGTAAGTTGTACTCACCATAAACTTCATATACTTAGTAAATCTCCAAACTTAAAAGGGACATGAATAAATGAGGACCTCATTCCAACAGAACAAGTTGAGTTAAGGTAGAAGGTTCAAATGGTAAAGGAAGTTAGTAAGGAATGAAAATGGGAAACCATTATAAATAGGAAATCTATTATTAGAGATAGAAACAAAAATGAGAATAATAAATAGGAATTCGGAACATTGGGGATACTTTTCTGGAACTGCCATAACTTTCCATGGCGTAAAGGTCTCATGTTAAGTTGAATCCTTAGTGAAATTGATATTATTTTCCTACTTGAAACATGTGAGCATGATAAACCTAAATTTTCTCACATAGATGGATTCATATTGTGGTCAACATGGAACAAGAAATCCTCTCATAGAGGGACTAGAGGAATAATATATTATAAAAAAATATTATTTCTCCTCAAATTAGACTTCATAAGATAGATCCTCTTAGTCAATACATTTGTATATAAATATTTAACATTAATGCTAAGAGGATTTATATTTCAAGTTGTTATTTCACATCTATCAACTCTTCCTTATATAAGAAAAACAATCTAGATAAAAAATGTCCTTATACTACTCTAGAACAAGATATTCACAATATGAGGAATAAAGGTAATATCCTATTGCTAGGTGACTTTAATATTAGAACTACAACTAACCAAGATATTTTTCTAAGCATTGATTCCAACCCTAATCTTCAATGGCTAAAATAGAAGTTTGTTTCAGTTAGTAGATTCTAAGAAAACTCTAAAAACCTGACTGGAAATTTACTTAATACTAAGATAGTCAAGTTGTGTATCTCTTGAGACCTAAGAATTTTCAAATATGTAATCAAGTGGCCAAACTCCAACTAGATGACTTGTGTTCATGGGCTCAGCAATAGTGTCACAAATTATGTGACATTCCATATCCATATTTCCATCTAAATAGTAAATTTTGATCTATTAAATGAACAAGAGCTTGACTTTGATCATAATCCTTTAATATTAACTCTAAACCTTGGTATGCACAAAATCCCCATGCAAAAGAATTTTGTGAATCAAAGGCACCTACTTTTTGACAAAACAAAAATTGACCTCTTCTTAAAGGATTTAAATTTGGATGTATATCCCATAACTTATAAAGATAAGATCGAAAAGATTTATCATAATTTTACTACAACCCTCTCCACTTCCATTAATAAGTTCTCTATCGATGTGTCATGTAAAAATAATAATAGAGACACCAATCCTTTGGTATGATAATGATTGTAAAATTGTTAGAAAATCAACTAGCGATGTTACTAATGAATATTTAAAGCATAAGATAGATATGCTTAAAGCTCTTATTAAAAGGAAGAAAAATAATGTATAATAGAAATCAAGAGAAACTATTGCACCTATCTAGATTTGATCCAAGAAAATTATAATCCTTAAGACTAAAGATAAAAAATGATTCCCTTAAACCATTGGAATTTCTACCTTTAAAATATTTATGAATTCCCTAATACCATGGAAAACATTATGCCCCTATAGTGGATGAAGTCTTTTCTCTAGAAGAAAATGAGTTTGGGGTTAATCAGCTTACAACTAGAAAAACAAAGGACATTGAATACTACCAAGCTATTTTTTTTAAAAGGGAGTGTTTATTATCATCCCTAATATACGCAAGCTCTTCAATTTTGTAGTGAAGAAAGGCTTCTCTATGCTTTGGACATAGAGACTAATTATACTTATCTTAGAAAATGTGGATAAAACCATTCCCTCTAATTATAGGACCTTTATGGTTAGCCGCATTTTAGCTAATATATATAGAATTGTTTTAGAAAATAATATTAGCCTATGGCTAGAAATACACGAATAAAACAGTTGAAGGTTGAGCTATGTTTAGGAAATATCATTCAATTGTGGATCGCTTTATTACTCTTAGGATCATTGTGGAGGAGTGTCGCAATAATAAAATTTATCACTTATGTTGTTTGGTTGACTTTAAAAAATAATTTGACATCATTTCTAGGAAAACTTATGGAAGCATCTAGAGGAGATAATGGTTTTGAGAATTTTTGTGATGAGGTTATATGATAATTATTTTATTTCCAAGTTTATGACCGTTGAGGGTTGGTAAAAAGAAATTAATGACAACATCGGATTCAAGCAAGGGTGTCCCTTGTACCCTATCCTTTTTGGCATATTCATTGATAATTTACAAGTATTTAGAAGATGCAGGTTATGTTGACCCCACATTCATTGTCATAGTTATAACTCTTCTCCTTTATGCTGGAAATATTATTCTTTTAGTGAGGAGGCATTATGATCTTGGAAAGAAACTAAGAATCCTCCAAAATTCCAATTCTAAGAAGGGTATGAGTATCAATACCAACAAAACAAAGTTCATCATAATTAAATACAGAAAGGTCACATACAATACTTTCATATATGATAACAACATACTGGAGGAAGTTCCTTCACACAAATATCTTAAAATTTATATCCATAAAAAACTCAACAAGAATTATAACATGGAGAAAATGATAAATAGAGAGTGGAAAGCTTATTATGGGTTTGAAAACAATTGTAATTCAACAAATTTTTAGATATGGGATGAAAAACTCCTCTTCGATACTCTCCTCACCCTTGTTATTTTATATTGATGTGAGGTTTCAGTTTGTAGTATCTCCAAAGACTTGTGAAGGAAGATAGAACAAATCCAAAAGTATTTTAAAACCTACAATCTCAATATTAATTAAATATATCATATCCTATATTCCTGATTAAAGCAATCCTTTACCCCATTGAAAGCATGCTTATGCCTAGGTAGCCTAGGTATAAAGGAGAAGTTAAACAACATGGAAGACAATATATTTCCTAAAATTTCTTCTATATCTAGACAAAACCACCACCTTCAGCTAAAGCAAGGATGGCATAAGGATGCTCAATATTGACTAGATCGTTGAGGGATAAACAAGCAAATCATTTTGTAGAATAACGATAAAATTAAAAATATCATTACATCGAAATTTAAGGAAATTATGTGGGGTGGTAAATAGTTAGAGGGAAAAATAAAACTAAGGTTTTATAAGGAAGTAATCAACCCAAATCTTGAAATTCAACAAGATCTCTTTGTATTGACTAGTGTAAAGAAGAAGAAAAAACAATGCTAAAATAACAAGAAATTTTCATGAGCTTCATAGTGAAATTGGGCATTGGCCAATTCCAAAAACACCATGAGATGAAATATTATGTCACCTTTGATACACAGAGAGGGTTGAAGATAAAAAACACTTTCTCTTATATTGTACAAATTATAGTCACATTAAATCTAAATTTCAACATATGTATCACACTACCAACCTTCTTGACGTTGTAAGTCAAAAAACTATGGTGATCTTGGAACACTTCTCTTAATGATTTTTTAGCATAGAAATAAAATGATGACAAAGTTTGAGTAATGTCTTACCTTTTTAAGGTCTGATAAATCATTTTGGTCTTATGGACATTAATCATTATCATCATAAATCCACTCTATTAAAAAAAAAATCAAGTTGTTTGTAGGGATGAGTATTTGAATGGTTAATGAATATTAGGAAATAATTATTAACAATGTTATTTGTGGTTGCACATTGATTCATCACCATTATTTAAAAAAAGAAAAGCCACTTGAAATAATTGGGAGATTTTTATTCTTGTTAAAATTTTGATATGAAGTCAATGTTGTAAGAAGATGAATTATCAACTAACCAAAATCAGTATGACCTTTGATAGATTGGGTTGAAAGGACAACTTCTAGACAAAGCTAAATGGTACACTTGATAGAAGGTGGAGGGAAATTTTCCTAACCTCATTTAGTAGAAGCATTTGGTGACCAAAGGCCTCCAAAAATGGGGAGGTATGATTTGTATTGCATTATCTTATTTTTCATCCATTTTCATGCTTTTAGAGTGGAAAAGGTGGAGGAATCAACACATAGGACCATTTTAACTACAATCCTAGTTTGAAATTTTTCGGTTTAAAAAATTCGGGAGCCATTTTGAGGCCATAAATAAACACTTTTGGTTGTCTCGCCTTAGTATGGACCTAGATTCCATAATGTACACAACTACACCTTTCCAATGGCCAATTAATTGTCTCAATCAAGCTCATATGAGAAATTTAAGCCTCTCGAAAGGTTACCTATAAAAATGACCAGCATAATTCAAGAGGATGCCACAACAACCCCCATTACACATGGAAAGGGGGAAATCCATGTGATCATGATGAAGAATACTGTAGAAGATTTAATAATTTAACTCTAGTTAAGAGTTGAAGGAGTCAAACCTTACGACTAGTAGGCTATTAGATTGTGTTATAATATGTCCACAAGGAGGAAAAGGGGTTCCATTCTATTCGAGTGCATTTTTTTCCATAGATGGGAAAAGTAGCTGAGAGTGGATAGAGAGAAAGATAAAATGGATATATTTTTTCATTGTAGCATCCCACAAGCCACAGGTCTTACTTATTTGTACTTGTATCAATTTCCTTTTAGAGAAAGAGAGAGTAGAGTTGCCTCACCTTCCAAATCGATTTTCTCCCGAAAAGGTTTCGTAGGGTATATCTTGTGTTCTTATGGTTGTGAGTGAATGTATATTTTCCTTGTTCTATATTTCCTTCATTTTACATATTGCATGCATAAACTATAACTTAATATATCTAGAATTCTCAAGAAAAATAACCCTCATAGTATAGATTTTGAATTATTAAGTTTAATTTTATCATATATGTTTTGATGAATTATTCAATGGAATGTCCATGAAAATTTATAGATCATAACCATTGGGAAAAGAAGCATGAGCTACCTCATTGAGATTGGGATGACCACCCATTGAGAGTATGATGAACAAAAATCACCAAAAAAGAAAGAAACCAACCAATCCACATGCAGGAATAAAGATCCCTATAGCTCAAATCTCATCACTAAATACATGCAATACAAGGAACATAATGTCAAACCTAAAAAAAAGAATAGTTTGCAGGAATTGGTTGAGGATATCATCTTTATACAGATCTCAGCTTCTGCAAAATGAAGTGACATGGTAGTATACATATTAATCTTATCTTCTCCAAAATGAAGTGACGTGGTGGCAGCTAAGAAACACTAGTTGTTGCTAAACCATCACATCCATAAATATCTATGTCAGCAATATCTACCTTGAAAGACTCGATAATCATGCCTCCTAAAATTGAAACTAGAAATGAAGCATGAAAGTTTCGAACTCTGGTATAACCGGCTTGAAATGTTAGACAAGGAAAATCTCTGCTATATAGGTTGCACCCATTACTTTATTTCCTACACATCTTATGGGTTAATATTTAGTATCTTTCAAAAACTTATTTTCCTTCTTTATTATTAACTAGTTGCAAATATTTGAATAAATTAGATAAACATAGTAGCTATCAAAGTATTACTAATTTGATTTGTGTCTTATTTGAGAGTTCTACGAGTATCATTGGTCATTTGCAAATCCATTAGACTTAAATTTTTGTAGTACAACTCATTAAATTTTGATGCTACTAATAATATATTTTCTACTCAAACTAAGCTTAATTAGTCTAGAAATTTTAGCCATGAATTCTATAAAGGATGTTAATATTAATGAGGCTAATGTTCATGCCTAAGTGCTTTAGGACATTCTTAATATTACCATAACATATTGGTGTCTATGGCATTGGAATTGGTGTTGGTATTAATGACTCCAAAAATGAGAGATTCTTTTTTTCTCACATAGAGAAGTCTTAGTTAATTAAGTAGAAACTCACAATAAAAGTACTCTAATTATAATAGATTGTAATAAAAGTCTAATCCTATTGTTGCAAGTCCATTATAGTATTGGAACTACTTTGATCACGTGAGTTATAATATCAAAAATATTGAAACTACTATAACATTGTGAGAGGCTTTCATTAAGCTTGGTATTTTGGAACTTGTACTACTAAATATGTAACCGCCTTGGTGAAAATTCCATGTAATAAATGTTAAAAATAATAACCACGGGTGATGGGACACTTATTCCAAGCTTAATGTTGGTCAAAACATCCTAGGGGGTGTTGATTTGGTTTATTATGGCTAAGGAAATTGGAAAAGGATATGGCTAAGGCATTAAAGAGGCAAAAAGTATTTTTGGCACATTTATTTATGAAAATAATGTAAATTAGGAGAAAAGGGAGGTAAAAGGTCATAGGTTGCATGTGTGGAGGAAATTGAAGGAAAATAATGGAAAATGAATAAAATAGAGGCATGTTCCATAAAAATGCTTATGAGGATCAGTTGGTACCTTTTGTAAGTGCATTTTCAGAGCTCTCTCATTATTCTCTCTCTCTCACACTCTTGGACACTTAGAGTTTTTTGAGAATTTTGGAATTTTGAACAAGAAAGGAAAGAAAGAAGGAAAGACAAGGAAGCAAGCAAGGAGGAGCAGGAATCAAGTAGCTACAACAATATTCTTGGTAGGTATCAATATGCATGGGACTTTTCCGTGCTATATTTGGCATGCATGGTATTTCATGTGGTTTTGTGTTGTCTTGGCATGGTTTTTGCTAGGTGTGACAATGTATTCAACCTAGATTTTCCATTTTCGGATAGCCATTGTCTTGTGGAGTTATCATGTTTTGGTTTAGCTGGATTGCCAAATATATTCGAAGCTGATTGGGGTGGATCTTTGAATTGATATAGCACATGGCCTAGTGGTCCCTGAACTAGACTGTGGATCACAGTAAAGCTATTGGCCTAGTAACCCCTGAGCCAAACTGTCGGTTGCGGTAAATCCAAGATTTTGTTTCCTCAGTGGACCTAGGAATCCTCGACCGGTGAATGACAGGATATACGGTAAATCCTAGAGGTTGTTTACTCCCCATTTCTGACCTAGGAATCCCGGGTTTAGGATTGTGGTAAAGAATGGAGAGTGTGTATTGGTTTAGGGCCTAGTGACCCCTGATTCAGACTGTGCGTTGCGGTAAAGCCTGAGAGACGAGGAGACAAGAACATTTCTCATGGTGTAGGTGGAGAGAGTCCGGCGATATCCATGCTTGTGTTCGCCTAGTGATCGAGGTAGATCATGGTAAATCTAGTTATGAAGTGTTTATTGATGAGGGTGAGTTGGTTTAGCCTAGGGATGCCCTGGTTGGTTCTTTCAGTTTAAGTCTTGTCAGTGTCAGTATTTGCATCCTGTCATCAGTGATCAAAAATCCTCTTTTCATATAATTTTAAGAGTCCCACTCAGAACCTTTTTATCATTCCACAACGTCATGCAAAAAATTAGCCACTTATGGTAGCCTTAGTCCAAAAACATCACTCTTCCTCAAATTTGATTACTTGCTGGCACAGTTTCATACCTTGCTAACTGTACACCATCCATAAAGTCAATATCAGTCATGTCATCTTGAAGTTCAGTCCTTCAAGGTATCATTAGGTATTTTAGGGGTTTTCAAGGTTTCATTAGGTCCTTAGGGTTTCCAACATCCAATAAAACTTCATTTCCATTACATAAGACCATTAAGTAAAGGGTGATCAAATAAAATCTCTTCACCATATGAAGATGATTTGTAAAGAAGAAATTCTTGTTTCAGCTTGTAATTTTGGCTTTAAGATGTAATTTTTAATATTCACTATGTAATTTTATGTCATTCAAAATGTAATAATTTCATGATTCCCAAGCTGCCAACTCAAAGTTCCAAAAGACATTAGTGTTCCTAAACACTTCCCATCATTCCTATCCCTCAAAAATCATCATTTTCCACAAGCACTAAACCCTATTTTCCTCTCTCATCGAGCTAGGGTTTGCTATGAAATCGGAGATATATGAGCATAGGAGGCATAAGGGAGGTCATATCAGCAATTATGATGCCATTCCAACTCATAAACATCATGTATCCATCATTTTTCAAAAATTCATTCCAAGGGACAAATCATTTGCCACACATAGGGCCAGTTTTTATTCAAACTATGTTTCTGACCAAATGGTGATGCATTTTACAAAAGTGAAATAGTTTTTTGTCCATTATAGGACAAGGAAGAAAAAATTCCTTCAGGTTTTGCACAAGTTTCATGGTTTTCAAGAAATGTCAAAAACACAATCGCTATAAGAGAGTTGATGCACTTCTGGAGTGACCTTGGGTAAATCAATTTTTATCCTAGAGGGAGTGTCCAAATGACTTACGTGATAAGTAAAATGATAAATAGACAGAGATATATTTCCAATTAGCTATCCTGAGCTCAATTTTGAGTTGAGGAAGGCCTCCAAAAGTTGCCTGCAAGAGCACACTGCATTTTTTCACCCCCATTCCGCACTTTTTTACTAGTCTTGGGAGAATTGATTTTTGAGGGGCTATACTTGATCACTTTCAGTGCTTGATAGGTCCACTGTGTATCCAAGAGAGATATATTTCCAATGACATATCATGAGCTCGATTTGGACACCGGGAAGGCCTCCAAACGCGGTCAGCAAGTTGGCGTTGAGCGTAGGAAAGTGGCGTTGTGCATAGGAGAAAGGCATTGTGCATAGAGAAAAGGCGCCTAGCATAGAGAAAAGGCACTGCACATAGATCAAAGTCACTACGCACTTGTCCAATTTCATCTGCAAGCTCCAAAAAATTTTGCAAGTACTCCAATTCTTAAGAAAATAATTTCTCCACCTCCTAGAAAGTAAGTAGGGCCTCGTCACACCCTCCTTGCATTTCTTAAATGAAAATTTCATGGTGTTAAGTTTATTGTGTGAAATTTGGACTTTTCAAAGCTTGCAAACCCTAGTTCCATTCCTTATTTTCAATTACACTTCCTAAGACTTCCACTACCCTTCCCACATTACAATTAACCTTTCCCAACCCCTATTTCATTATATCCCTTTCTTTAAACCCCTTTATCCCTTAAACCCTAAGACCTAGGTATTTCAAATTCTTAGGATCCCAAATCCCCATACCTGTAATAAAATTCCTATTTCCATAACATTTCTACTTCCTATCACCTCCCTCAAATTATAATCCCTTCCCCCATCTCCATAATTTTTTCCATCTCATTCCCCACTCCCTAAAGTTAATTTTCACTCCCAATTCATCTCCCTAGGGTTTCTAGACCAAGACACTATGGAAGAAGAAAACAGATAATTCAGTGAGGAATAAGAAAGGGAAGAGAGAAGGCCACACAAAGGATGGAGAATCCTAAGGCTGGAGACCACCAACACAAATGAACTGATGGCCTCTCCTATGACTGTCACTTGTTTTGAGTATGTAGGTTGTCTTTATTTTTGAAACATGATTAAGAGGGCCAACCAGCATCTCGAAAATATCCTTGAGAATTAAAACAAGGATAATGATATATTGAAGAAGAGGGCCAAGCACTATTTCAAGAAAAACCAATTGCAAGCTCAAAGCTACAAAAGGCCAAATCAAGGCTTGAAACCCTAATCAAGAAGAAAGATAAGGGTAAGTTTTATTTGCTCATTGATGCATCCATGATAGCATAACATACCATATCAGGTCTCCATAAAGTAATTTTAAAGCAATTTTGAGGAAATTTGAAGAAAATTTGGGAAAATATGAAAAACTCTTTGAAGGCACATTTTCCAAAAATCTCATGTTTGGTAACCTTTTTGAAACACATATTGTGGAAAAAAAAAAAATATTTTTGGAAACTGGATGATGTTTTTGTTCCTAAGATATCAAAGTCAAAAAACCTATCTCACTATTTACAAAGGTATTACAGAATGAGAGTTCCATTCACATCTTTAGAGCCTATTTTTCTTCTTGTGCAAAATCCTTTTTGAGATACCTTGTTGTAGAGACGATTGTGAAAAAAAAAAAAAGGAAACTGAAGGAGTTTTTCGTTCACAACATTCCAAATAAAAAAATGGTCTCTCGGTTTTTCAAAAACCCTCATGGTTAGTGAGATACCGCTCCATATTGGAGGCCAATTTTTCCAGAAAATTCAAAATTCTTACACAGTTTGATTGTCATGTGTGCATCGCCCTAGGTGCTTCACACCTATTTGAGGCATATTTTAGTCAAAATGAGACAACCATTGGATTCGTAATAGATAAAAAATGCAAGAAAACCACATTTCTAGACTTGTTTGGTCAAACTCGCAGATGAAACAGTAAAAAAAAAACCTTCAAAAAATCACAGTTTTGCCTCCTTTTTCACCTTGGCGCTAAGCATAGAGAAATCTTGGGAGAACCACTTTTGGGGAGGTCAAATCAAGTAAACTCTGCAAACCAAGAACATATTTGGAAATTAGACTGGATAATATTTCCAATGAACTATCCTAAGCTTATTTTGGACGACAGAAACCCCCTCAAAATTTATCTTGAAGTTGGCGCTACGTGTAGGACAGTGGCACTGCTCACAGGACACATTTTATCAGTTTGCTGATTGTTTTCAATTTTCTCAATTTTTTCTTGTTTGACCATGGTCAATGAGAATTTTACCAATGCAAATCATGAAAGTAAAAGTAATTATTATGTGGTTGACTTACCTAGGGTAAATACATTAGGTAAAAAAAATTGATGACATGTAATGAATCAGTTTGCAAAAAGTGAGGGATGAGTCAGTTTGACCTCCCTACACTCTAGGTATTCAACTCAGTTTTTGGTGGAACGCCTCCTCAACTTGGGAATTTGACCCCTGAGGTTGGGAGAGGTTTTTTGAGGTCTATATCTCGTACTTTTTTATTCATTTCAAAGGTTTGATTTTGTTGGATGTTGATGCATTGATCATAGACTCTAGTGTAATATATTTGGCAGGAAATTAATGAAAAGGTTGCAACTATTTCTTTGGGATGCCTGTGGTATGGAAATTTAGCATTGTTCTTTTTATGTCTCATTATGTATGATTTTTTTGTTTCATGATCCATCTAATTTCTATGATATGTTGGTTTTTAAGTTGATAAGCAGAATACATCTCTCATGTTATGTTTTGGGAAAACCTTCATAGTTTGTCCATGTTATTTAGTTTAGAAAGAACTCATGCTTAGCCTTACTCTTTCTAGCTCCTCACCTATCTGATCCATCCCACTCAAGAAACCCTGTAGTTTTAGGTTTTCTACATACCTTGCCCCATTGAATCTCTGCAACCCTAATCCTATTAGCCTTGACCTAGCCTCTTTGACATAATTCACCCATCCAGCAACCCAATTCAATGAAACAAACCCCTGTACTCATACCTAGCCTAAAACCCTAATTCATCCATCCCTCTTGGTTGTGAATTTGTGGAGAGAGCCCTTTCAGGTTTGGTAGGGCTAGATACTAAGCCAAAATATTGGTCTGTGGTTACCTCTTTTGGGATTTCTTCTTCAGCCTTAGAGATCTAGAAAAGTGATAACATATTGGCACCATTGTCGGGGAGGAGAAAAGACAAATCTTCCCTGGGAAGAACGAAAAATATCATATATGATTATTTATGGTGAACAACAATCAGGCACAACAAGGTTATGCATCATTCACCTGGTGACTCCAAATTAGTTTCGAAATCAAATCCAAAGACTCCACTGGAGGATGAGCCTTGCCAAGAAATATGAAAGGACAACATGGGAAGATTAGGTATTCAACTTTCACTTTTATTCAAGACATCATTATCTTTATCATGAAATATTTCTTCTCTTTTCCTAAGAATGTCCAAAAAGTTTTCCAAGGTATATTATGTTTGAGAAAAGATCATGGACCTCTGTTGGATTCCGCTCCTTTGAAGGTTTTAAATACAAATTTCCCATACGCCTTTGATCTTGGTCCATACCCTTTTTCTGAATCATATGATGCCCATCCTCAAATTGATGAACCTCAAGAGATCAAGAATGATCCTACAGCTTCTGTACATACTCCTACACCTTGTAAAATTCTAGATAGATACAAACCACTCATCTTACCTTATACTCCATGCTTTCCCTAAGATTCATTAACTATATCTGCTGAGGTTTGATGGTGACTGTGACAACATCACTACTGAGAGACATATGGAGAATTTTGAGACTTTCATCAACCTTTTTGAAGTTGACGAAGAGGATCTCAGTATTAGGCTATTTTCTCTTTCTTTGCAAGGCAAAGTCATGAGTTGGTTCAAAAACCTGTTTGCTGCGAGCATGTCAGGTTTCCCACAGTTTGACAATTTTTTCCTTGACAAGTAGGTGGTCAAAGAAAACCCTTTCATTTATTTTAGAATAGTATGACCACCTCAAAATATAGATAGGGGAGACAGTAGAACAATTTTCTGCCAGATTCAATCAATTCTATTGTTCGATACCTCCTAATATAATATTTCCTCCTGGCTCGGCTCTCTTACATTACCCGGATTCCTTTGATCCGGAAATGGAGTTTCAGCTGAGATAAAGGAACCTTGAAAAAATTGAAGAGATGCATAACAGTGCACTAGATGTAGAGGCTAATCTACTGATCATAAGGGCAAAGTTGAAGGAAGAAGAGAGGTTGAACATTGTAGAGCACCTGACATCTTTAGAAGTAACTCAATATTTTGGTAAGTAAAATAGAGGAAATGAAGCAAAATATCACCATGCGAGATGGATTTTCCATTCAAGATCATCATGACCCACTTATTGCAGAAAAAGAAGAGGTTTCTGGCCCTAAACACTTTCCTACTAATCCTAGATCATAAAATGGATTTGTAGATCAATCCGAGGAGAAACATTATGCTGATCTAATGTGTATGTTTGATGACATTCCTTATTTTTATGATTTGTGTAAGTATGATCAGTATGAAAAAAATTATGTTCTCCAAATAGAAGCTAATCTTGCGGATCAATAATCATCTAGTTTCTGGGAGGAGGAAGTTCAGGTTCAGCAGCTCGAATATAGTGATCAGCTAATCCATATCAGCTATGCCAGTGAGGAGGAAAGTTCAAAAAATTTGGAAGTAAGTGAAGGATATTTGGCTCTTTGTTTTACTTTGTTTCAGTTCATCAGAGACAAATTTCATGCAATCAGAAATCAACATTCATTAAGTTTTGATCTTGACAATCAAGAGGGAAATAAAATCCTTGATCAAGACTCCTCAGCTCTAGATTTGCAGCCACCAAATTCCATTGAATTTCAAATTGCAGATGAAGGCTTGGAAGTTGAAACATATGATGAAATGATGCAAGATGATTCTGCACCATTATGTTTTGAATCATTTCATTTTTTGAAGGAAAATGTTTGTAATGTCTCTAAAGAAAAGGATGAGAAGGTTGTGGAAATTCATGTAGTCTCATTGGAAACAATGGAAAATAGTTTGCAGAAATATTTTCAAGTTTTTCATGACCCAATAGCTTATGTGTTGGATGATATCTGTGGTAAAATTCCTTCTCACTTAGCTAATTGTGAGCCTAAAAATAGTGTTGATATAAACTTGATCCGACAGCTAGCTTCATTGTCTTGTTCAATAGGAGTCTCATTAAAAAGCTCATAAAAATATTTGCAGACATATCAGAAGAGCAATTAAGAAGATTATTTTTTCATTGTTGATCATCAGGAACAATTATTTATTCACGAGTTTCAGGATCCTTTTGTCAACTTGTTGCAGTCATCAAAGGTAAAAAGCACAAATGTTAGGAAAATTTTAAAATCAAGCTACGAAGACTACCTAGAGCAAAGCAGTAATATATTAGATGGGCTAGAAATCCATATGTATTCCTATGAAGATCCTTTTGCAGCATTCTTGAGGTCATCTAGTGGGCTCATGCTTTGCAATTTCATTAAGATTCAATATGTTGACAATTTTTCATGGGATTTTCATTTCAGTAGTTCTCTCTTCTTGCTCATAAGAAAGCACTTGCAGAGAATTCATCTAGCAGCCAAGATGCTTACATGGTTGCATTGGTTGTTCCATTTCACTTGATCAGGAGATGAATGGATTAGTTAGAGTAGGTTTTTTTGAATAATTTCAATTCTGAGCATCTTTTTCAGTTAGTTTTAAGTTAATTTTGAGTCATTCTTGAGTTAGTATTAAGTCAGTTTATTAATTCAAGTTTTCAGTATTCAATTAGTCTTTAGCTTTTGACTCCATTCCCAATGAATAGTCACTTTGTGTATGGTTTTATTGGCACCTCCAAGGAGCTACCATCCCCAGCTGGTGCCAATGTTAGTGTCATTATTTGCATCCTGCCATCAGTGATCAAAAATCCTCTTTTCATATCTTTTTAAGAGCCCCACTCAGAAATTTTTTATCATTCCACTAGGTCATGCAAAAAAATAGTCACTGATAGTAGCCCTAGCCCAAAAACATCACTCTTCCTCAAATTTGAGTGCTTGCTGGCATAGTTTCATACCTTGCTGACTCTACACCATCCATAAAGTCAATATCAGTCATGTCATCTTGAAATTCAGTCCTTCAAGGTATCATTAGGTCTTTTAGTGTTTCTCAAGGTTTCATTAGGTCGTTAGGGTTTCCAAGGTCCAATAAAACTTCATTTCCATTGCATAAGACCGGCAAGTAAAGGGTGATCAAATAACATCTCTTCACCATATGAAATTCTTGTTTCAACATGTAATTTTGGTTTTAAGATGTAAATTTTAATTTTCATTATGTAATTTTATGTCATTCAAAATGTAATAATTTAATGATTCCCAAGCTCTCAACTCAAATTTCCAAAAGGCGTCAGTGTTCCTAAACACTTCCCATCGTTCCTATCCCTCAAAAATCATCATTTTCCACAAGCACTAAACCCTAATTTCCTCTCCCTTCGAGCTAGGTTTTGCTATGGAATCATAGAAATATGAGAAGAGGAGGCATAAGGAAGGTCATATCAGCAATTATGAGGCCATTCCAACTCAGAAACATCATGTCACCATAATTCTTCAAGAAGTCATTCCAAGGGACAAATCATTTTCCACACATAGGACCATTTTTTCTTCAAACTAAGTTTCTGATGAAATGTTGATGAATTTTAAAAAGTGAAAGAGGTTTTTGTCCATAATAGGTCAAGGAAGAAAAATATCCTTCAAGTTTTACATAGGTGTCATGGTTTTGAAGAAATTCCAAAAATACAGTTGCTACAGGAGAGTTGCTCCACTTCTAGAGTGACCTTGGTAAAATCCATTTTTCTACTTGAGGGATTGTCGAAATGACTTTTTTGATACATCAATTGATAACTAGACCGAGAGATCGTTCCAATGAGCTATCATGAGCTCAATTTAGAGTTGAGTAAGGCATCCAAAGGTTGCTTGCAAGAGCACACTACATTTTTGCAACCCAATTCTGCACTTTTTTACCAGTCTTGGGAGAATTAATTTTTGAGGAGCTATACTTGATCATTTTTAGTGATTTATAGGTCCATTGTGTAGAAAAGAGAGAGATATTTCCAACGATCTATCATGAGCACAATTTTGACAGCGGGAAGGCCTCCAAAAGAAGTCTGCAAGTTGGAGTTGCACGTAGGAAAGTGGCATTGCGCATAGGAGAAAAGCGGTGTGCATAGAGAAAAGGCATTGCGCATAGAGAAAAGGTGTTGCACACCTATCCAATTTCGTCTGCAAGCTCCAAAAATTTGTGCAAGTACTCAAAACCTTCAACAAATAATTTCTCCACCTCCTAGCAAGTAAGCAGGGCGTCATCACACCCTCCTTTAATTTCTTAAATTCAAATTTCATGGTGTTAATTTTATTGTGTGAAATTTGGAGCTTTCAAAGCTTCAAACCCTAGTTCCATTCCTAATTTTCAATTACACTTCCTAAGACTTCCACTACCCTTCCCATATTACAATTAACCTTTCCTAGCCCCTTTTTCACTATATCCCTTTCTCTAAACCCTAAGAACTGGGTATTTCAAATTCCTTGGCTCCCAAATCCCCATACCTGTAATAAAATTCCTATTCCCATAACAATTCTACTCCATGTCACCTCCTTCAAATTAATAATCCCTTCCCCCATATCCCTAATTGTTTCCATCCCATTCCCCACTCCCTAAAGCTACTTTTCAAGCCCAATTCATATCCCTAGAGTTTCTAGACCAAGAAATATCCCTAGAGTTTCTAGACCAAGAAACTATGGAAGAAGAAAACACATAATTCAGTGAGGAATAAGAAAGGGAAGAGAGAAGAGGCCAACACAAATGAACTGATGGCCTCTCCTATGACTGTCACTTTTTTTGAGTATGTAGGTTGTCTTGATTTTTGCAACATGATTTAGAGGGCCAACCAGAATCTTGAGAAGCTCCTGGAGAAGGAAAACAAGGAGAATGATATTTTGAGAACGAGGGCCAAGCACTATTTCAAGAAAAACCAAATTGCAAGCTCAAAGGTACAACAGGCCAAATCAAGACTTGAACCCATAATCAATCAGAAAGAGAAGGGTAAGCTGGATTTTCTCATTGATGCATCCATTATATCATATCATACCATAGCAGGTCTCCATGAAGTAATTCTGAAGCAATTTTGAGGAAATTTGAAGAAAATTTGGGAAAATTTGAAAAACTCTTCGAAGGCACATTTTCCAGAAATGTCTTTTTTGGTCACTTTTTCGCAGAACATATTGTGGAGAAAAAAAAAATGAATCTTTGGAAAATGGAGGATATTTTTATTCCTAAGATATCAAAGTACAAAAACCTATCTCACTTTCTACATAGGTATTGCAAAATGAGAGATCCATTCACATCTTCATAGCCTATTTTTCTACCTGTGCAAAATCATTTTTGAGACACCTTTTTATAGAGAAGATTGTGGCCTGACAAAAACGAATTTTCAGAAACTGGAGGAGGTTTTTGTTCAAAACATGCCAAATAACAAAAAGGTCTCACGAGTTATCAAAAAACCTCATGGTTAGTGAGATATCGCTCCATCTTGGAGGCCAAGTTTTACATAAAATTCAGAATTTTTACACAGTTTGATTGTCCTGCACCTTTTTTATGCATATTTTGGTAAAAAGGAGACCAAAATTGGATTCAGAACAGATAAAACATGTAATAAAACCATTTTTTCCGCTTTTTTGGTCAAAATGGCAGGTGAAAAAAGTAAAAAACCCTTCAAAAAATCATAGTTCTGCCTCCTTTTTCACCTTGGCATTGCGCATAGATCAGTCTTGGGAGAATCACTTTTTGGTAGGCCAAATCAAAATCAAATATGGAAACCAAACACATATTTGGAAAGTAAACTAGATAATATTTCCAATGAGCTATGCTGAGCTTAGTTTGGACATCATAAACCCCCTCAAACGTTAGCTTGAATTTGGCGCTACGCGTTGGAACGTGGCATTGCTCATAGGACACATTTTCTCAGTTTGATGATATTTTTCAATTTTCTCATTTTTTTCTAGTTTTACCATGGTCAATGAAATTTTTACCAATGTAAATCATGAATGTAAAAGTAATTATGATTTTATTGACTAACCTAGGGTAAATACATTCGATAAAAAATTTTGATGACATGTAATGAATCAGTTTGCAAAAAGTGAGGGATGAGTTAGTTTGACCTCCCTACACTCTAGGTATTCAGCTCAGTTTTTGGTGGAACACCTCCTAAACTTGGGAATTAGACCCTTGAGGTTGAGAGATGTTGTTTTAGTTCTATATATTGTACTTTTTTTACTCATTTGACAGTTTGGATTTTGTTGGATGTTGATGCATTGATCAGAGACTCTAGTGTAATCTATTTGGCAGGAAAAAAATGAAAAGGTTGCAACTATTTCTTTGGGATACCTATGGTATGGAAATTTATCATTTTTCTTCTTATGTCTCATTATGTATGAATGTTTTGTTTCATGATCCATTTCATTTCTATGGTATTTTGGTTTTTAAGTTGATAAGCAGAATAAATCTCTCATGCTCTCTTTTGGGAAAACCTTCATATTTTGTCCATCTTCTTCAGTTTAGAAATAATTCATGTTTAGCATTTCTCTTTCTAGCTCCTCACCTGTCTGATCCATCCCACTCAAGAAACCCTAAAGTGTTAGGTTTTCTACCTACCTTGCCACATTGAATCTCTGAAACCGTAATCCTATTTTCCCTGACCTAGCCTCTTTGACCTAATTCACCCATAAAGCAACCCAATTTAGTCAAACAAACCCCTGTACTCATACCTAGCCTAAAACCCTAATTCATCCGGCCCTCTTGGTTGTGACTTTGTGGAGGTATCCCTCTCTTGTTTGGTAGGGCTAGATACCAAGCTAAATTATTGGTTGGTGGTTACCTCTGTTGGGATTTCTTCTTCATCCTTAGGGATATGGTGGAGTGATAACATACTGGCACCATTGTCGGGGAGGCGAAAATAAAAAGCTTCCCTTGGAAGGAATCACAAAGATAAAATCTGATTTTTGATAGTGAACAACGATCAGGCACAAGAAGGTTGTGCATCATTCACCTGGCAACTCCAAATCAATCTTGAAATAAAATCCAAAGACTCCACTAGAGGATGAACCTTGCCAAGAAATATGAAAGGAAAAAATGGGAAGATCAGGTATTCAACTTGCACTTTCATTCAAGACATCATGTTCTTTATCATGAAATATTTCTTGCCTTTTCCTGAGAATGTCCAGAAATTTTTCCAAGTTAAATTATGTTTGAGAAAATATCATGGACCTCTGTTGGATTCCACTCCTTTGAAGGTTGTAGATACAAATTTCCCATGCGCCTTTGATCTTGGTCCAGACCCTTTTTCTGATTCATATGATGACCATCTTCAAATTTATGAACCTCAAGAGATCTAGACTGATCCTACAGCTTCTGTACATACTCCTACACCTTGTAAAATTCCAGATAGATACAAACCACTCATCTTACCTCCTATACTCCATGCTATCCCTAATATTTATTACCTATATCTACCGAGGTTTGATGGTGAATGTGACAACATCACTGTTGAGAGACATATGCAGAATTTTGAGACTTTCATCGACCTTTTGAAGTTGACGAAGAGGATGTCAATATTAGGCTATTTTCTCTTTCTTTGTAAGGAAAATTCAAGAGTTGGTTCAAAAACCTATCTACTGCGAGCTTCTCATATTTCACATAGTTTTTCAAAGTTTTTCTCGACAAGTGGGTGGTCAAAGAAAACCCTTTCCTGATTTTAGAAGAGTATGACCATCTGAAAAGACAGCTAGGGGAGATAGTACAACAGTTTTCTGTTGAATTCAATCAAGTCTATTGTTCGATACCTACTAATATAAGACCTCCTCCTGGCTCAGCTCTCTTACATTACCCGGATGCCTTTGATCCGAAAATGGAGTTTCAGCTGAGAGAAATGAATCTTGCAACACTTTAAGAGATGTAGAATAGTGCAGTAGATGTAGAAGACAATCTACTGATCATAAGGGAAAAGCTGAAGGAAGAAGAGAGGGAGAACATTGCAGAGCACCTGACATATTCAGAAGTAAAACTCGACATTTTGGTAAGTACAATAGAGGAAATGGTGCAAAATATCACCATGAAAGATGGGTTTTTTGTTCAAGACCACCATGACCCACTTATTGCAGAAAAAGAAGAGGTTGTTGGCCCTAAACACTTTCTTGCCAATCCCAACTACCATAGATCAGAAAATGGATTTGTAGAATAATCCGAGGAGAAAAAATCTGTTGACCTAATGTGTATGTTTGATGACATTCCTTATTTTGATGATTTTCCTAAGTATGGTCAGTATGAAGAAAATTATGTTCTCCAAATAGAAGCTAATCTTGTGGATCAATCAGCATCCATTTTGTGGGAGGAGGAAGTTCAGTTTCAGCATCTCAAATACAGTGTGATCAGCTAATGCATATCAGCTATGGTAGTGAGGAGGAAAGTGAAAGAAATTGGAAGTAAGTGAAGGATCTTTGCCTCTTTGTTTTACTTCTTTTCAATTCATTAGAGACAACTTTCATGCAATCAGAAATCATCAGTCATTAACTTTTGATCTTCACAATCAAGAGGGAAATGAAATCCTTGATCAAGACTCCTCGGCTCTAGATTTGCAGCCACCAAATTCCATTGAATTCAAAATTTCATATGAAGGCTTGGAAGTTGAAACATATGATCAAATGATGCAAGACAATTATGTACCATTATGTTTTGAAGCATTTCAATTTTTGAAGGAAAATTTGCATATTATCTCTAAAGCAAAGGATGAGCAACCTGTAGAAATTCATGCAGTCTCATTAGAAACAATGGAAAATAGTTTGCAGCAATATTTTCACGTTTTTCATGACCCAATAGCTGATGTGTTGGATGATATCTGCACTAAAAGGCCTTCTCCATTAGCTAATTGTGAGCCTAAAAATAGTGTTGATATAAACTTGATCCGACAATCATCTTCATTGTCTTGTTCAACAGGAGTCTCATTACAAAGATCATACAAATATTTGTAGTTATATCAGGGGAGTAATGAAGAATATTCTGGTTTTGTTGTTGATCATCTGGAAAAAATAGTTATTCATGAGTTTCGGGATCCTTTTTTCAACTTGTTGCAGTCATCAAAGGAAGAAAGCACAGATGTTAGGAAAATTTTAAAATCAAGGTACGAAGACTACCTAGAGCAGAGTAGTAATGAATTAGATGGGCTAGAAATCAATATGTATTCCTATGAATATCCTTTTGCAGCATTCTTCAGGTCAGTTGGTGGGCTCATGCTTTGCAATTTCATTAAGATTCAATGTCTTGACAAGTTTTCATGGGAGTTGCCTTTCAGGAGTTCTCTCTTCTTGCTCATAAGAAAGCACTTGCAGAGAATTCAACGAGCAGCCAAAATGCTTACATGGTTTCATTGGTTGTTCTATTTCACTCTAGAAGGAGATGAATGGATTAGTTAGAGTAGGTTTTGTTGAATAAGTTCAATTCTGAGCATCTTTTTCATTTAGTTTTCAGTAAAATTTTGAGTCAGTCTTGAGTCAGTTTATAATTCAATTTTTCAGTATTCAATTAGTCTTTGGCTTTTGACTCCATTCCCAATGAATAGGAACTTGGTTTATGATTTTCTTGGCACCTCCAAGGAGCTACCATCCCCATCTGGAGCCAATTTTAGTGTCAGTATTTGCATCCTGCCATCAGCGATCAAAAACCCTCTTTTCATATCATTTTAAGAGTACACTCAGAAATTTTTTATCATTCCACTAAGTCATGCAAAAAATTAGTCATTGATGGTAGCCCTAGTCCAAAAAAATCACTCTTCCTCAAATTTGATTACTTCCTGGCATTGTTTCATACCTTTTTGGCTGTACACCATCCATAAAGTCAATATCAGTCATGTCATCTTCAAATTCAGTACTTCAAGGTCTCATTATAACTTTTATGGTTTCTCAAGGTTTCATTAGGCCGTTAGGGTTTCCAAGGTCCAATAAAAATTCATTTCCATTGCATAAGACTAGCAAGTAAAGGGTGATTAAATAACATCTCTTCGCCATATGAAGATTATTTGCAAAGAAGAAATTCTTGTTTCAGCATGTAATTTTGGTTTTATGATGTAATTTTTAATTTTCATTATGTAATTTTATGTGATTAAAAATGTAATAAGATAATGATTCCCAAGCTTCCAACTCAAAGTTCCAAAAGGCATCAGTGTTCCTAAACACTTCCCATCATTCCTATCCCTCAAAAATCATCATTTTCCACAAGCACTAAACCCTAATTTCCTCTCCCATCGAGCTGAGGTTTGATATGGAATCAAAGACATCTGAGTAGAGGAGGCATAAGGGAGGTCATATCAGAAATTATGAGGCCATTCCAACTCATAAACATCATGTCTCCATAATTTTTCAATAAGTCATTCCAAGGGACAAATCATTTTCCACACATAGGGCCAGGTTTTCTTCAAACTATGTTTCTGATGAAATGTTGAAGAATTTTACAAACATGAAAGAGGTTTTTTTCCATCATAGGTCAAGGAAGAAAAAATTCCTTAATATTTTACACAGGTGTCATGGTTTTGGAGAAATGTCAAAAATACAGTTGCTACAACAGAGTTGCTGCACTTCTAGAGTGACCTTGGGAAAATCCATTTTTCTCCTAGAGAGAATGTCCAAATGACTTTCTTTATAAGTCAAATGATAAATAGACTGAGAGAGGTTTCCAATGAGATATCCTTAGCTCAATGTGGAGTTGATTAAGGCCTCCAAAAGTTTCCTACAATAGCACACTACATTTTTGCACCCCCATTCTGCACTTTTTGACCAGTCTTGGGAGAATTTATTTTTTAGGGGCTATACTTGATCAATTTCAGTGATTGATAGGTCCATTGTGTAGCCAAGAGAGAGATAATTCAAATTAGGTATCATGAGATCACTTTGGAGATCAGGAAGGCCTCCAAAAGCAGTCTGCAATTTGGAGCTGTGTGTAGGCAAGTGGTGTTGCGCATAGGAGAAAGGCGTTGTGCATAGAGCACAGGCGTTGCGCATAGAGTAAATGCGTTGTGCACCTGTCCAATTTCTTCTGCAATCTCCAAAAAAAATTGCAAGTACTACAAACCTTTAGCAAAGAATTTCTCCACCTCCTATCTAGTAAGTAGGGCCTCATCACACTCTCCTTTCATTTCTTAAATGAAAATTTCATGGTGTTAAGTTTATTGTGTGAAATTTAGAGTTTTCAAAGCTTGCAAACCCTAGTTCCATTCCTAATTTTCAATTACACTTCCTAAGACTTCCACTACCCTTCCCACATTACAATTAACCGTTCCCAACCCCTATCTCACTATATCCCTTTCTCTAAACCCCTTTATCCCCTAAACCCTAAGACCTGGGTATTTCAAATTCCTAGGCTCCCAAATCCCCATACCTGTAATAAAATTCCTATTCCCATAATATTTCTACTCCCTGCCACCTCCCTCAAATTTAATAATCCCTTCCCCCATCTCCCTAATTTTTTCCATCCCATTCCCCACTCCCTAAAGATACTTTTCACTCCTAATTCATCTCCATAGGTATTCTAGACCAAGAAACTATGGAAGAAGAAAACAAAGAATTCAATGAGGAATAAGAAAGGGAAGAGAGAAGGCCACACAAAGGAGGGAGAATCCTAAGGTTGGAGCTTAGCAACACAAGTGAACTAATGGCCTCTCCTATGACTATCACTTGTTTTGAGTATGTAGGTTGTCTTTATTTTTGAAACATGGTTCAGAGGGCCAACCAGCATCTTGATAAGCTCCTGGAGAAGAAAAAATAGGAGGATGATATATTGAGAAAGAGGGCCAAGCACTATTTCAAGAAAAACCAAATTGCAAGCTCAAAGCTACAAAAGGCCAAATCAAGACTCGAAACCCTAATCAAGCAGAAAGTGAAGGGAAAGTTGTATTTTATCATTGATACATCCATGATAGCATAGCATACCATATCAGGTCTCCATGAAGTAAGTCTGAAGCAATTTTGAGGAAATTTGAAGAAAATTTGGGAAAATTTGAAAAACTCTCCGAAGGCACATTTTCCAGAAATGTCTTGTTTGGTCACCTTTTTGCAGAACATATTGTGGCCAAACAATTTTTTGGAAACTGGAGGAGGTTTTTGTTCATAAGATATCAAATTACACAAACCTATCTCACTTTTTACACGGGTATTATAGAATGAGATATCAATTCACATCTTCAGAGCCTATGTTTCTGCATGTGCAAAATCATGTTTGAGACACCTTTGTGCAAAGGATTGTGGCAAAAAAAAATGAATTTTTAGAAAATGGAGGAGGTTTTTGTTCGCAACATGCAAAATAATAAAAAAAAACTCTCATTTTTTCAAAAAAACTCATGGTTAGTGAGATATCGCTCCATCTTGGAGGCCAATATTTCCAAAAAAATAAAAAAAATTACACAGCTTGATTGTCCTATGGAGGAATATTTTGGTCAAAAGGATACCACCATTAGGTTAAAAATGGATAAAACATGCAATAAAACCACTTTTCTAGCCTTGTTTGGTCAAACTAGCAGGTGAAAAAGTCAAAAAACCTTCAAAAATTCACAGTTCTGCCTCCTTTTTCATCTTGGCGCTGTGTATAGAGCAGTCTTGGGAGAATCACTTTTTTGGAGGCCAAATTAAGTCAAATTTTCAAACCAAGCATTGATTTGGGAATTATACTAAATAATCTTTCCAATGAGCTATCCTGAGCTCATTTTTGACATCAAAAACCACTTCAAAAGTTAGCTTGGCATTGGCACTACGTGTAGGACAGTGGTGCTGCTCATAGGACACTTTTTCTCAATTTGCTGATATTTTTCAATTTTCTCACATTTTTCCAGTTTGACCATGGTCAATGAGATTTTTACCAATGTAAATTATGAATGTAAAATTAACTATGATTTGGTTGACTTACCTGTGGTAAATACATTAGGTAAAAAGTTTTGATGACATGTAATGCATCAGTTTGAAAAAAGTGAGGGATGAGTCAGTTTGACCTCCCTACACTCTAGGTATTCAGCTCAGTTTTTTATGAAACACCTCCTTAGCTTTGGAATTCGACCCCTTAGGGTGGGAGAGCTTTTTTTAGGTCTATATCTTGTACTTTTTTACTCATTTCAGAGGTTGGATTTTGTTGGATGTTGATGCATTGATCAAAGACTCTAATGTAATCTATTTGGCAGGAAATTAATGAAAAGGTTGCACCTATTTCTTTGGGATATATGTGGTATGGAAATTTAGCATTTTTCTTCTTATGTCTCATTATTTATGAATGTTTTGTTTCATGAACCATTTCATTTCTATGATATGCTAGTTTTTAAGTTGATAATAAGAATACATATATCATGCTCTACTTTGGGAAAACCTTCATAGTTTGTCCATCTTCTTAAGTTTAGAAAGAATTCATGCTTAGACTTGCTCTTTCTAGTTCCTCACCTATCTGATCCATCAAGAAACCCTAAAGTGTTAGGTTTTCTACCTACCATGCCCCATTGAAACTCTGCAACCCTAATCTTATTTTCCCTGACCTAGCCTCTTTGACCTAATTCACCCATCCAGCAACCCAATCCAGTCAAACAAACCCTTGTAACCATACCTAGCCTAAATCCCTAATTCAACCAGCTCTCTTGATTGTGACTTTGTGGAGAGAGCCCTCTTTGATTTGGTAGGGCTAGATACCAAGCCAAAAGATTGGCCTGTGGTTACCTCTATTGGGATTTCTTCAAATTAGGGTAATTTTGAGGTCTAAAATGGGCCTCCTAAGGAAATTATAAAATAATAGTGGAAATAATAAAATAATATTTTATTACATCATCGAATTTTAGAGGGAAAAAAAAGAAAAAAGTACTTTTTCAACTCGTATTTTCAACTTATCTCCCAACGTTTTTACTCAAATTTCGAGCTGGAGTACTAGTTGAATGCAAAATTTAATTCCTCATCCAAGGAGTACCCATGTTTCATACTTTCGATGGATCCTGCTACACAAAAAATAAGAAATACATGAAAAACGTGATTGCAATCACGTTTTTTCATTTATTTCTCATTTTCCATGTAGCAGGGCCCATTAAAAGTATGCAACATGGGTACTCCTTGGATGAGGAATTAAATTTTTCATCCAATGAGTACTCCCGCTCGAAATTTGAGTGAAAATTTTGGGAGATAAGTTGAAAAAGTAGTTTTATTAATTTATTATTTTTTAATATTTTTACCCTTTTACTTAAAAAATGGTGAATCATCCCCCATGGTTGACATCATCATCTTAAATCCTATTGGTTCTTATAAATTTTATTTTCATTGTACATTTTTCTTAAGAGGACCATTTTAGACCTCAAAATTCCCCTAATGCTTTAGCCTTAGAGATATGACGGAGTGATAACAAGTCCCACATTCATTTTTGGAATATGGAATGGGGGTGATTAGCTGAAGTAGATTTGGCTCAGCCAATCTATGGTCGAGTGGAACATGGAAGTATCATCTCCAATTGGTTTTTACATTCGGTAATGAAGAGCTCATTTCTTCCGTATTCGGTATGCAAATATACTAGTTTATGTATGGAATTCATTACTATTGTATTCATGGTATTTTTGTCTTTAATTTGCTAGTTATAAGCAAGTATTCGATCAATGATGATGTATGGCTTTATTCATGTTTTTTCCTGTAAATGATTATCCCATGTATCTATGGTGAAATTAATTTTATGATAGCTTATGATGTAGGGGAGAAATGATTCTTATCCATTCTCAGATAAGAAAGAGACCCCTTGGTTTAAATATGTTGTCTATGCATGTAGATGTCATGTTTGTAACATGTTTAACGAAATTCATATCATTTTTGGGTGGGTTCAGATGAATTCCAGTTGATGTGATTGCTTCCATATGTTTTTTTTAATCTTATTTACCCTCTCCTGGAGTTACAGGAAGTTCTGGGTAGTGACCTGGGCTCAGGGGCTGAAAATGTGGCACAGATTTGAGAGCTATTGGCGGAAAATTTGTTGTTTGGGTCTTAGCTGCTACCTTGACAAGGCTAGCCCCCAACTATCGGGTCTATAGCTGCTACCTTTCCCTTACAAGCCCACGACTCAGCCTCATAGTGGCTAAAAATCAGTTCCCCCTTAAAGACGAAGGCCCTGGAAGGTTTGGTTACCCCCTGGGGATGTCAATGATGCAGTGTAAGGTGTGTTTTTGGTGTTTTCATAGGTTCCACTTCCTGAAGGTCACCTAGGAGGTTGAATCTCATATTATTAGCCTCTCATCACATATTTACCCCAGTTGGCCGGTTACTTGGGTAGATGTGGGAAGAGGGTATTACAGGGCGGTATTAGAGCATGGTTCAACTTTCGGACTTGATTGGGTGGTGTGTTGGTCATGCTTTTGTGTTGATTGCTTATGTGTTTCATATCTATGTTGTATATGGTTGTTTCATCTATGTTGTGTTGGCCATGGCGGTAGTGGTTTCGCCATTGAAGTGGTGATGATGTTATTTTTGACATGTTGTCATGAATGTTTTACCGATGGAGTGTTGTTCTTGTTCATGTATAGTGTATGCACTCTTGTTTACATGTTGTACATATTGTGTGTTCATTGATTGTTTATGATTAGGTCATATATGGGTCATGCTTGTGTATTGTATGTGTGTGCTTGCATGTGTAGTGTTATATGTTGAATTTGCATGGGTCGGTCATGCTGGGTTATATGTTGCTTATGTTCATGAATCGCTCATGCTTGTGATTGTGTATGGTCAAGTTTTCATCGACGTGCATTTGGTATGTTCATGCATTGGACTCCAACTAGAATGAAATTTGTATGTTTATATGCCTAGACATGATATGTTTACATACCGTCATGATTATACCTATACATGTATTACGCTAATTGGTTGATCTTGTAGGAAGTATCCTCCCCAAATTACACTAAGGTACGTTAGTTTATTGTTATTTGGTTTAGCTAACATATTATAAAGAAAATATCAACATGGATATAAAGGTGATAGACTACAATGACTCTCCCTATGATTCATATGAGGAGCATGGTGGGCACTCTTCTGATTTGGTAGACACATTGAGAAGCCTAAAGGAATAAATAAGAAGTTGTAAGGCAGACAATGATAGGATCATACATGCACGAGAGAAACAAGAAGAGGTGAATATAATACTTATTCAAAGCTTGTCAAATTTGCATAAACAAGGGCCATTACGGATCAATTATGGGCATGAGGATAGAACCAATGGGGCATATCGCAGTGGGTCTCCTGGTAGACATGGGTAAGATAGATCAGATACAGTGAGAGATGGAAGGTTGTTGGACACTCCAGATAGGCAGGGTGATGAGTATAGGTATCATTATAGTTCTGATTCATATAGACATGATGATCGTCATCAGTATCATCCTTATAGAAGGAGTGATAGTGGCTACTTTCTAGATGAATTTAAGAAAGCAAAACTACCTACTTTTGATGGAGACTTGAAGAAACCAAAAGATGAAGAGGCTTGGATACTTGGTATGAACAAATTATTTGAGTTGCATGAGTACACTGATAACATGAAGGCCATAATTGGTATCTTCATTTTGAAAGGTAAAGCAGACATATGGTGGGAAGATCTGAAGCAGGTCAAAGACATCATAACAGAGGACTTGACTTGGCATGAGTTCAAGAAGCTTTTCAGGAATAAGTACTTGTCAGAAAAGTATTATGACAGTAAGGCCAAATAGTTCTATGAGCTAAGAATGGGATCTATGACAGATGAAGAGTACACCATGAAGTCATTGGAGCTATTGAGGTATGTACCATATCTTACTAACGAGAAGGCTAAATTTCAGCGATTTGTTAGTGGTTTTCCATTAGAATTTAAAGATCATATTGAATATGATGAGCCTCGGTCACTTGAGGATTTCATTGGAAAGTTGAAGCATTTCTATGAAAATTCAAAGTGTAAAAATGAGTCTCAGCAAGGATGGAAAGGAAAGGACAAAGTTAAATGGTGGCCTAAGAGAGCAAGGCCTCAACATGCAGATTAGAAAGAAAACATGACACCGAAAAAAGACGTTTAATCCAACTAGACAAGGACATAGGCCACAACAACAACATAGATCACAGCAGCAGCATGGAGGTAGTGGTGTGGGATGGTTGGAGTGTTGGAAATTTGGTGAGGAGCAGCTTAAGAAGTATTTTCCACAGAATTAGGGAAGTAGGCCTAAGATATACAGTGCACATGAGGCACAGACTGTTGGGTATGTTGGGCAAAGCATTCCTCGCATTTATGCAGCAGTGGACAGCAGAAAGACAGATCACTAGGTTTCTATTATCGAAATGGATGGTAAGATTTGTGATCAATATATTTTTTATTTTGATTGATCCTAGATATAATTATAGCTATGTTAGTTCTGATTTCGTGGATAAGTGTGGCTTGACTAAGGAAATGCATGCAGAATCTTAGTTAGCGCAGTTGGCCATAGGTTTGAAGAAGGGAGTTCACCATTGGGTAAGATCTTGTGCATTTGAGTTGAACGGTATGCCTACAGTAATGCACTTGAACATATTGCCAATGGGTTCCTACATTATGCTATTTGGTATGGATTAGCTATACCTTCTGTTAGCACTGCAATTTTTTAAATATTTTCAAAGTGACTGATTATTTCTAGATCTTTCATATTGAAAATAATATTCCATGGATGTCATTTATTTCCAGAAAAGAAAGGGAAATCCTGATTGTCAATAACTTCAAAGAAATCAATCTAACTTTTCAATTCAGTTGAAAGAGGAAAGTGTTGCTGATAAAGAGTAATGGTGAGAAAACCTCATTTCTGTCCTCATTCATTTCATTTACCCTCTTTTACCCTATATTTTTCCAAATTCTAAATTCCAACACTCAAAATTCCATTAAAACCATTCGAATCCAAATATCTATGCTTTTGGGACTTTATATCAGCTGCACCCTCCACAGCAAGCCTTTTAATATATCACATGTGATATCATCACCACACTTATGATATTATGGACCCACTTACCTTTATCGCATCACAAAAATAAAAACCTTTTGCCCTTAATTTACTCTCACTATTCGAAAGTCCCAATGCGATGAAACCTCACCCTTTTCACTTTTTTTCTTTACTTTTACCCTTACCTTTTCGCATCGGCATATCGAAAAAAACCTCACCACATTCATTTGTTGTTTATCTAGACCACCGATATAGTGGGACCCATTTCCTGCCATGTCACCCTTTCCCCACTGCCCATCGCACATCACAATCAGCGTTTTTAATGTTTATTATTTAGATATCGCAAGTTAATTATTTTATGTTGTGATGCGATGTAGTTGGGCGATGCGATGAGGTAAATCTGCAAAATTGCGACATTGTGATCCACCGTGTCTCCCATTGTCGCTGCTAACTCCCGATTGTGATATTTGTAGGGCCCGCCATTGCGTCGTTTGTCCCATCCGCGTTAACTACCACTCCGCTACCCCCCGTTTATGTATTATGCTTAAACGTTCCGACCCCGATCTACAATTGCGATATATGTTCCAGAGAGTCTTGTGCAAATGAGGAGATTGGCCACTAGGTAACTTGAAATATTCTTAAGCAAATTCTGCCCCTTTATGGGTATTGAAAAAAACATCATGGTACGCCAGAGGATGGTTTATGCTTATTTCAGTCTATGTGGATTCTTCTCAGCGGAAACATTCTTTTATGCAATATTTCCATATTTATTTATGTTAAGTGGAAAATCATTCCTTCCCGTGATTTCGGAGCCCGCCTTGGCAATTGCATTTGCACTGATCATTTCAAGTTATGGTTTTAAGTTGTTTGAATTTCTTCGCATTGGTGGTTCTATTAGAGAATGGTGGAATAACCAAAGGATGCGGCTGATCCAGTATTTATCTCCATTTTTATTGGCCACGTTCGACGTTTTAATGAAGTTACTAAGGGTTTTAGAAATAGTTTTCATGGTGACCCCCAAGGGAACTGGTGACAAGGATGATCCCTACAGGTGTCATACATTTAGAGACATGCCATTTGAGAAATAATTTTGTAGTGCATGGGTGGTGATAAATCTGTGGCCATTTGGCAAAGTATTTAGTGAGGAAAAAGGGAAAGATAGTTGATGAAGATTGTAGTGAAAATGTAACATGCAGTTCAAATGCAGTTTCTAGCCCTTCTATGGGAAAACTGGCAAATGAAGTGGAGGTACTATTCTAGGATGGAAACTGGATTGCAAAGAAGAAGAGAAGCTACAACAGGAAAGACCTAAAGGGTTTTTTATGTGTCCTTTAAATCTTATGTTTTGGTTTTAATTTTTGAAGACCATGATGCTAGTAAAATTTTACTATCATGCTTAGTTTTGTTGTACAGATTGAGCCTCATGGTTTACTGTGTCAAGAGATTTTTAGTCATTTCTATGAAATAACTGCCTTTTACAAAAAATCTAGTTTTATCAGCAAACCCAACAGGTAGGTATTTTCCCAGAAATTTGGATGCAATAGATTTAGGGGTTGGTTAGGTGGCATATTTGACCCAGATTCCAAGGAAGAGCATAAGTAGCATTTCATCAAATACTTTACAAATTTTAAGGGAATAATTGGTGCAGGTGGCAGTCAGTTCCACATTTCTTGCAGCAGTGAAGACAGTTAGGGCAGGTGGCAGAAAGAAGCTTATGTGGCAGTCAAACAGTTTCATGATTCATATTTCTAAGCCTCGAATCATTCAACAGTTCTAAATTTATGCAACAGTTTGATTTTTTTACTATTTTTAGTTTGTTTTATTTAATTTCATTCCTAAAATTTAGTTGCAGTTTTTTTTATGCAACTCTATTTAAGAGTTAAGTTTTATGTAATAAGGGAGATGGTTGGTGGCAAAGGGCCTAGTGCCCTGGCCCTATTGTTGATCCTCATGCTATTCCTGAAGATGTGTATTTTTGAACACATAATATATTCCAGTTACACTCTTGAGGATTCACAAAATCATATGGTATGTGTATTGTTTTCCCTTCTTGTTTTACATACTTTATTTTTCTTTCTAGGTTTATCATAAAAGTTCTATATTATGTTTTTATAAGACTTGTGAACCTCCAAGTCATATGGATCTGTTTTTGTACGCCTTTATTGCAAGCTTTCCTGATTCAATATGAATTGAAGATTGTTCATAAGCATTCCTTGAGGTAGAATTAAACCTTGTTTCATGTTTTTATAAGTCTTTTGATCTAGCATGCATGTTAATATGTTTTTGTCAGTCTTGATTCACCAAGCATTCCTGATTCATGAGGTCATGTTAGTCAGAAGCATTTCTTGTAATGGGACTCTTTAAATGTAAACTGAGACTCTTGTAAGTCTTTTAAAACCATTCTTTCACTATATATTTCAGATCTGGAATTTGTGTCACTTTTTCCTCCCAGCAGTGGATTCTTGTCCTAAAGACCCACTGTCTTTCTCCCATTATTCTAATCATTGAATTACAATTTTTTCTACCACATCATATATACGAGTACCCTCATATGTGCCAGAGATTTTTTATGTTTTCAATGTTCCTTTCAGATTGCTTGACTTTCCAAAAACCCAATCAAATCATAAGAAATTGCCTTAGAGCTTAGGATGTGTCTGGTCAGGCACTTGACGTTGTCCAAGTGTTGATTCCAACGCTAACACCTTCATAGGACCAAGGTATATTTCAATTACAAAGCTATTAAATGCTTGGATGATAATGGGGAACCAAGAGTCTTGGAGGGAAAGAAGAAATCCACATCATTTAAGATGGTGACAACTATGCAGGCCAAGCATAGTCGTAGGAAAGAATGTGTGCTATTTGAAGTTCATATATCTAGTGATAAAGGTAAGGAAATTGAGGATACGGAGGTGTTGAAACAATATCCAGTTTTAAAGTAGTTTCAGGATGTATTTCCAACAGATATTTCAGAGTTGCCACCACATAGAGAGGTATACTTTTACATTGAGTTGGTACCAGGGGAAGCTCCAGCATCAAAATAACCTTATAGGATGAGTACACCAGAGTTGGTAGAGTTAAAATTGCAGTTGAAGGAAATTTTGGACAAAGGGTACATTAGGCCAAGTGTATCGCCATGGGGTGCACCGGTGTTGTTTGTGAAGAAGAAGGATGGAACTCTTAGACTATGCATTAACTAGAGCCAGCTAAATAAAGTGACCATCAAGAACAGGTAACCACTACCGAGTATTGATGATTTGTTTCGATCAGCTGAAGGGAGCAACAGTGTTCTCTAAGATCGACCTTAGATCGGAATATCATCATGTACGCATGAAGGAGCAGGATATCTACAAGACCACATTCAAGACCAGGTACGAGCATTATGATTTTGTTGTAGTTCCATTCGGTTTGACTAATTCCCTAGATACATTTATGTGTTTAATTGAAATTGTGTTGTGCCCTTACTTGGACAAGTTTGTAATTGTTTTCATTTATCATATATTGGTGTATTCTAAAAATGAGGAAGATAATGCAGAGAATTTGGCAGAAATATTGACGTTGTTGAGAGAGCATCATTTGTATGCTAAGCTCAGCAAATGTCATTTCTTTCAGACTGAGGTACACTACTTGGGACATGTTGTCTCCAAGGAAGTAATTTCAGTCGATCCAGAGAAGGTAAGGGTCATCATGGAGTGGATAGCTCCTAATAATGTAGATGAGGTGAGATCATTCATGGGATTGGTAGGCTACTACAGGAAGTTCATCGAGAACTTCTCACATATTGCTTATCTGATTACGTCATTGTAGAGAAAAGGTAAGAAGTTTGACTAGACATAGGAGTATGAGGCCAGTTTTGAGCGGCTTAAGCAATTGTCGACAAATTCTCTAGTGTTAAATATTGCAGATCTAGACAAGGAGTTTGCAGCTCGTACAGATGCTTGCAAGAGAGTACTTGGTCGAGTCCTTATGCAGGATGGACTGGTGGTATCCTATGAGTCACATAAGCTAAATGAACACGAGAAAAACTACCTGACACATGATCTTGAGCTAACAGCTATCATTCATGCATTGAAGATGTGGAGGCACTATATTCTTGGCAGGTGGTTTGTACTTATGAGCGATCACATTAGATTGAGGTATTTGTTTGACCAGTCGAATTTGAAAGCCAGGAAAGCAACGTGGTTGGCTACGATCAGTGAGTTTGACTTTGAGATCAGGTACATCAAGGGAAAGGAAAATAGGGTCACAGATGCTCTTAGCAGGAAGGTACAGATAAATCACTTAGCAGTGATGATCTTCTATGGGACAGACTTACAGGATAGGATCCTGTAGGCAGGTCAGCATGATCACAAGTATATGGAGATTGTGAAAAGGTTGTAGCATGGTATAGGTACAGGTACAGGTACAGGTATAGGTCTTGGTATAGGAATAGGAATAGGTGCTGGTATAGGTAGAAATACAGGTGTTGGTAAAGGTGTTATCTTAGATAACACTTAGATATAGTTTGGAGTTAATTTGTAAAATTAGCTAGTTTTTTTAATTTTTCTCAAAAATAGAATCACATTTTTGAAGTGTGTATTTGGTCACCCAGTTAGTGTGCAGAGTCAACATGGTCAAATTGGGGTCCACAACATGAGTTAGAATCGAAATTTTTATTTTTGTCACGCTCACTTGATCATAATTATGTTTTAGCCACTTTTGTTAAATTTTGTAACAGCTCCATGTTATGAAAATTGAGTATTTTCTACAAAAGTTCCTAAAAATTCCACAACAAATTTGTCACTTCTATCATATGTTTTGCTACGAAACCTTCTAATTAATAACGGTCCATTTTTTAAAAATTCAAGGGTTAGAATTTTGAAGGTGTTAGCACAGTTCTATGTTTAGTCATGAGTGTGTTTTAAATCATTTAACTTTTAGGATAAAAAAATTGTAAATTTCAAAAAAAATTAGAACGTTACCGGAAGTTCTGGTAGCGTATGTTTTAACCCTGTCGGGCAGTCTATTTTAAATCTGTTTTATGTGTGTTTTTCCTTTACCCGATGCTACTGGAAGTTCCAGTAACTTCCCCTAATTTTTTTTTTTTAAATAAAAAAATGCACCCACTTTTGAGTTAGCCACATGTTCCCAATATCAACTAAGGTTCAAATATTTTTAATCATGAGCCACGTCACATGATAGGAAAGGTTACACGTTTGAATGATGTCGAATTAGTAGTGGTCATACGTGGAAGATTTAGGTGCCAATGTGTAGTCATGAATACCAACCGTTGTTTGTTTTGTCTGTCAGCCCAAGTCGTCGTGCCCACATGTCATAGGTACATATTTATTATCAAAATTAATCATGGATATACGATTTAATGTGGTGATCGATTGGTTAATCATGCATGTGTGCTGCCGAAACTTTAGGCCTATCATAAAAAATGCAATGGAGGTGACTGCCAACTCAAACATCATCCAACTTTAGCCACCTGTTGCAGATAATCTGAAACAAAGAAGAAAACTAAAAGATAATTATGAATATCACGAGGTGTGGTATACGATTCTCAATCACCGAAACCAACATATCACTTAAAATCACCAAAATAAAAGGAAAAAAATCAGTTTTAAAATTCCACTATTGGTGAATAAGAAGTTCCAGTGAGCAGCTTGAAGAGAAGACTGAGTTTTCAGACAGTTTACATTGAATATTCAACAACACCTGCTAAGTAAAATTTTACAATCTTGACACCTTTCTGATCTAGCAGACAACCTTCATTATTTCTCAGATGACTAAAGGAGGAAAACTTAAGCGTATTGAACCTCAAGGGGCTGATTTAATAGATTCCAAACCAAATGTGAGGAGGTTTTGTGTACAGGTTGGGTGGTACCCATTTTTCTCAAGGTTATGAAGCTCTCATCTAGGAGTATCCAAAGAATTTTCCCTCTCATTCAATGGAAAAGAAGAAAATGTTTTTCCTCAAAATGCAGGTATCAACAAAATCCTTTGTTGAAGCTTTCCACCTCCCACATGAAGGAGAGAAATGGTTCAAAAACCAAGGTATTACTGGAGGAGACCTGAACATCTTCATCAAAGATGAATACAGAGACCCTAAATGGGCTAAAGGGATTCCTTGTAGTTATCTCAAGGATGAATGGGCTAAAACTGTCAAGCTCATTAAGATCTATATTACTTGTGTGAGGAGGTATACTATTGAATTTTTGTATCACATGAGGTTTTTGTTTCACCTTGTAGGTATGAAGACTCTCAACCTACCTTACTTCCTGCTGAAAATCTTGACTAAGATGTCAGCTAGAATACAAACCCATGCAGCAGCTTCAGATTATAACATCTACCATCAAGCTCTTATCAAGGTGTTGATTGTTGAAGAACTCAAAAGAAGAAACCAGCCTTGGGAAAATTTCCTATTTTATAGGGCAGGCCAACCTATACCTAAAAAATCATTCATGTTCAGCAACCTCTAGCCTCACAGCAACATTCTCATCCTGCTAAGCAAAAGGAAGAAATTCATAAACCAACTACTTCATCAATTGGTAAAAGGACTAAAAGAAAAGAAAAGAAGGTAAATATTTACAAGAAGGCTAAGGACAAAAAGGAAAAGGAAAAGACTCCCCCAACCAAAGTTGAAGAGAAGTTGGAAAAAGGAGAAGGTTCATCTATTAGCAAGCCCAAATCAATGAATATTGTGCCTCATGTTTCTCCTTTTCCCAAGGTATATGCCAGAGGGCGGAAAGGAAATACTGCAATTGAAAAAAAATCAAAAGAACAGGTGCTGTTGGAAGTTCCGTAAGCAAACATTCATCTTATGGTTCAGAAGGATTATCATCCCACCAAATTAGATGAGGAGCTCTTGAAGAATGCAGGATATGTTGTTAGCAATACAAAAAGACAATCAAGAGCTAGCAACAAATTCAGGCTAAGATCCAAAGCCCTATATAAACCAAGCTTGAAGAAAAAATTTATAGATGTGGAGAGGCAATCTAAAGGATTACAGAGTGTAACTCATTCAATTGCAGAATCTAGTGGGTTCAATAAGAAAGAAAAGGGTAAATATCCTTCAAGCTAGAAAACAGGAACCTCAAAGAGAAGATAAATCCAAAAGAGCTCAGAAGAGAAAAAGGGCATTGCAAAAGAGATAGCCACCAGGACTACAAGGTCACAATCAGCAATTGACAGTAAAAAGGTTTATACAAGCTTGCATAAATTGCAACTCATATGGAGGAGAGGCAAAAGGATGTCCCAATGAAGTATGATTTTGCCTACTAGTTATATTTTGGAACAACTCAATTTTCAGAATGTTTTAGTCTGCACATAATTTTTCAAATATATTGTTGTGCATTTTTTAAAAGGAAATAGAGTGCTACCAGAACTTTTGGTAGCATTATAGTTTTTTTCACAATTACAGGTTTTTACCAAAAGTTTCGATAGCGTCTGTTTTTAATGATTTTTGACAGATGTCAGTAGAATTTTCAAGCTATTTCATGGATGATAAGGACTAATAATGATATGGACATGTCAAGTAATGGTTTATAAGTGGTTTTGAGGTTGTTAAATGACACATTTAATGAGGCTACATGGGTTTTAAAGAACCAAGATCATGAAGAGACAGATCAACAGAAAAGTAGGCAGGTTGCTAGCACACTCAGCAACACAGTTCAAATAGTCTTTTCCTTCCTATCTACATATGTTATGTTAGTTATATTTCGATAGGATATGTCTTTAATATGATATAACTCCTGTGTAATGAGAGGAAGAGTGGATCCTTATTTTTAGGTGAGATGGTGTTGGTGCCTCTCTATAAATATCATTTGTAAATACCATTTCAAGGTTGGATTTTGGTCGACCTAAAGACTTTTTCATAATAAAGAAAACTCCTTTTTGTACTTCATGCTGGAGGACTTTGTGTTTCAAGGACTATATAATGTATGGTGTGTTTCTCTTGTTGTTTTATTCATCTAATTTATGAGTTGCAGCAGCTAGCAAGTAGGAGTAAGAGCACTGTTAGAGGATCTAATAGTTAAATATCTACTGTTCAGTCTTCTGCAAATAATCAATATATTCTGTAGAGCATGCTAGAGAAGGTTTCATGAAGGATTTACGAGATTCTTTATGCATGTATTATGATTTATAAATGTTGTTTCCTTCACATAAAATAGAGTTTATGTAAAAGGCCACTCTTATAGCTGTGTGAATGATTTAGGATATGTTTATTTCTTAGACTTAGTACCAGCTATTTGTCACCTTTCATCTATCACAATATTTTCCCCTATACTACAAACTTTTCCATACAATTTATACTTGCCACAGCTTGCCAAATGCATGAAGGTCTAAAAGAGTTGAAATCATTTCAAACTCTTTAAGAAGCCATCCCTCCATTCAAAATATTTTTCTTTGAAATGAACTATGATGTGTAATCCTTACTCCTTTTGTAGTCAAGGAGTGAATCCTTGCGCTAATAGAAGGATTACGATTATGTGTCAGGGTTTACCTTTTTATTCATTATCCCCAAAGGATACCCACCGCAAAGGCTCATTCTCCATCATTTTAATTCTTTTTTGAGTTGGCCTTGTTGTCATAAGGAGATCTAGCTATATTTAGGAGAAATTGCAGGTGGAAAGAAGCATCTCATTAAGTGTTACAGCCAAGGAACATCTCATTTTTCGTGGAGCAACATCATAGCGTGAAGCAGCACGAGGAAGGAGCTCATGTGGTATGCATATGCGCTACACATTAAAATGGAAAACAATTAATAAATAAAAGTTTCTAGGTAAAGGCCTGAGGATGCCACAAAATTTATCTCATTTATTGATATGTCATACTTCCCTAGGACAACACATAAATTATCAAAGCTGAACTCTTAAATAGAAATCTCAAGATATTTTTTGAAGTCGATGACACTCCTTGAAAATGGTAAAATCCTCATTTTTTCTTATACTATCTTTAACCACTAGTTTAAAAAATATACAGGATTGAAAAAGATATTAAGAATGATAAGGAGGCATAAGAAATCATGAAAAATAAAAACTCAGAAATTTCACAGTTTCGTATCAACTCCCCATAGTCAAGGTGAATATTTGCTACGAAATTGTTATAGCTTTTCATGGAGGAAAAATCAAGTTAAAACCTCAGCTAAGGGAGTGCTAATGGGATATATTTAGCTTAAAAACATCAATGAAGACTTCAGAACTTGCAGAATGGTCAAATAGATAGCAGAGAGGTGTTTTTTGAAATTTTTTACAAATTTTTACTACAGAACTGTCTAACTCTATTTTTTCTGCGTTATAAAGTTTTTATTAGTTTTTGGGAAATCAGACAACAAGGAATTGTATGGGCTACAGTTCATAGGAGTTTCCACATCATCATCCAATGGACTCTTATTTTTCAATAAGATGGGTCACCATCCATGTGGAAAAATCACGACAGACCATAACCCCAGCACACATGCACCCCAGCACATTCAGCAAGTGGTTTGATTCATTGAGGTTCACCAAAAAAAAAAATTGAGTTCATAAATGATAGGAGACTCCTGTTGTGGCTCATTTTCATTTACTTTTGAAATATTTCTCAAAACACCAAAAAAGCATATATGTTAGAAAAGGTAAAATTTATGTATGTTGAAAAATAATTTTGATTTATATGTTGGTGTATTAACATTATGTCTGGCAAGCTCGGGAGAGACTAGCGCTACAGAATACAAAATAAGCTCAGGAGGGTTACACCATAGAGAAAAACAAATTATTAATCAAGATCGTTTATTCTTTAAAGGAACATATGCGAGCCTATTGAATCAAACTATGTTGTTTATCGAAGAAATCGTATAGATTTCCCGAAGGCATAGAACTACCATGTTTTCCTTAAAAACTTAACTGTTTTGGAAGAAGCGTAAAGGGGAAAAATCGGCAGTCAGGATCAAAGAACAGAATTGAAGTGGAGAGATGGACGTCGGAGATCATATCACAAAAATGCAAGTCATATGGATCAGAGGTTGTGAAGAGAAGTCATGTGTCGGCCATAGGTTCCATCACATATCGTATTCGGTAAAGGATACAAGTTTGAGATATGGTTAAACTTGCAAATATGTGATGCGAAGAGCGACAATTTTAAGATCTGGAGATGCGATGAATATCGCACATCACATGCGATAAGATATTGCAATGATCGGAGGAATTGAAAATTGGCAAATTTTTGAAGTGCTGATGAGGTAAAGGTTATAAAATCCGATCTACGGTGAGGCCTAAAGTTGCGATATTACGAGGTGATACGATCGCATATCACATGTCACAAGTTCAAGAGGAAAGGTGCTAAGAAATATGTTGTGAACGTCGAAGGCCGAAATGCGATGGAAAGGCAGACGCGATACCATTCAAAGGTTAAGCTGAACTTATTTAAAGTCCAATATTATGTGCATTTGTGTTGGTTTTATGAAGAAATGTGAATGCGGGCATTGGACTTGGGTATGTGACCCAACGCAGAGCAAAGGGAAAGAAAATATGAAACGCAATAGACATGAGAAGAAGAGGCAGAGTCAAGCAAAAGGAAACATGATAACCTTGGTTGAAACGTAGAGGCATAGGGAGAGTTGGGCAAAGAGAGCACATAGTGGCACTATTAGAAACGGAACAACTGGGTCAATTCGGGCAAGGATACATTATTGCAGAACTGTTCGAATACCGCACAAGAAGCAGAAAAGACATGACAACAAGTAGAAAATACAAATGTTGAACTCTGGAAGAAAGGCAAGGCAAGGATGTTCGATCTGTCAGGGAGACACATCAGTACTTCATGGAGACGCATCAGCAACAAATCAGATTCAGCAAAAAGAATAACCTTTCAAATTTTAATTCGTTTTCTTTGTCTGTTAAGGTCGAACCTATAGTGATGTCCTCCATTAGAATGTAATAAGTAGTTTTAACAGTTTAGGTAGTCAAAGTATTTTCAAGAAGTTCTGGAAGTTACGAACTGTTTTTTATGTATTTAAGCAAGATAGAAAGAAAGAAGAAGGGTTACGAGTTTCAAACCTCTGGAATACTAAAACTTTGGTATTTACTTTTCTGAGGAATTAATGAAAGAAGCAGCAAGTTTCCTGCAACTGTTGATGGTGATTCATTTTTCTTGTGCCATTTTGTGTCCCTTATTCCTTCAATGAAGTGAAGTAATGCAACTTTCAGTCTCTTAATTACATTTGTGAGTAAGAGGTAAATAATCCTTAATTTGCACTCCTTCACTCCAACTCCCCTCTCTTCACAAACTCTCTCTGGAACTTAAAAGTAATAGATTATGTGTTTACAGCATATTATTTTGAGTTCCCTCTCTCTCCATAAATTCATTCTAAAATTTAGAGTGGTAGATTCTGTGTTACAGCATATAATTTTGAGTTTCTTCTATAGTTCTTCTTTTCCATTTAGATATTAGAATTTAATGGCATTGTAGAGTATTTCATTATACCAGATTGTTAAGTGTTTTAAAGAATTAGTTTCCAAAGGGATTGAATGAAGACCACTTGATATAATTACCCTGTCACATATTTCTAAAAATGTCTTAAGCACTGATTCCTTTCCACAACCAAGGAATTGTCTCTTAAGATACAACATTTTATGGTGTCGTTGTTGGGGACGAAGAGAAGAAATTATTTTCCCTAGGTTTTTCACATTATTTCCTTTGGTTATTTAGTGAGGAGAAAATATTTGGTTGTGTTTGTTATTTTCAAAATTCTGGCTCATAAAAGGCCTCACACGAGGTCAGATACCTCGCAGTTAAAGGTCCCTGCTTTGTGAGACCCTGAAAGATTGGTTTCTAAAAGGGTTCGGAAACCCAAAACCCCCTCAACACCTAGTCCTACACTGTCAACTCCTCGCAGTAGTTCTAGTAATCCTTTGTTTGAATATATCTCTGAAGTAATTCCTTTTTTGGAACAAGATTCACCATTCACACCACTTTATTTTCAAGAACCTAAATTGGAAGGACACTAGTTTGAGTTTGTTTCTTTTATTTTTACTCAATCTCAACAAACTCCAGTTGTTGGTCCCTCTGCTATTGTCCATCAACCCACCCCCATATCAATTTTACCTCCACCTTCGTTCATTTTCACAGCAAGTTCGTCGACTGCATCTAACCAAGGAACATTCAATCAAGGTGCAAACATGGCAGCACCAGCCTTTTTGTTGAACAGATATGCTCCACTTAACCTTCCACAACCAATGAATGCAATTCCTCAAGAGTATCTTAAATTACTCCCACGTTTTACTGGAGAAGATTGAACAACACTTGCCTATGACTTGTAATTTTGCTGAAAATCTGAATGTAGAACATCTTGATGTTTTAGTGAGGCTTTTTGTTCAGTCTCTGGATGGAGAGGCTATAAAGTGGTTTAAGGGATTTCCAAATAATTCTATTAATACATGGGAAGAACTAGAAAATTTATTCACTCAGATATGGGGTGAAAAAAGGGATCATGGATATTCATTGACATAATTCAATGCAATCAAAAGAAAACCAGATGAGAATATATCAGATTTTATAAAAATATTCAATAATTTGTATAATAGTTTGCCTGTAGAAATGAAGCCCCCTCCTTTTGGAGCAAGGTGGTTTATTTGGGGCTTTTGAAGCCTATTTTAGTTCAACGCTTAGAGAAATGAGATCCCCTACTCTAGAGAAAATATAGATAGATGCTTTAGAGATTGAAGCTAGTATGACTAGAGTTGGAAAGGCGAAAGGGAAACAGCCAGTCCAAGAAGAGGTGAAAGCCAAAGAAGAATCAACACAAGATCAAAGAATTGAAGATATGACAAAGGTGATAAAAAAAATTTCAAATAAGCTAGTTAAGATGGAATTGGAAAGTAAAATATCCCGAATACAAGTACAAAAAAACTGAGGGGGATTTAACCCTAAATTTAGAAGGCATCCCCTACAAATTTTGCAGAGGGAAAGAAAAGATCAAGACCAGGTTCAAGCACCATTGTATATAGAAGCAACACCCAGAGAGTCAGTAGAAGATGACCAAAGGGAAGCTGAAGATAAAATATATGCTATGTAAACAATAGAAGTAGATGAAGAGGAAGATGGTGAGGGAAAATATGTTGAAGCTGAAGTATCTTTTGGCCAAGATGAAATGGATGGATACTGTAGGAAATTCATATATTTCATGCAATTTGAGTTGCATAAAAAGTATAATTTGAGGTCTAGAAAGAGATCTAGAGTGCAGGATAATGAATGAGAAAAACAAGATTCTATCCCTCCTCCAATGGTGACTCCACGACAAAAGGACCCTGTAAAACAAGTCAGTAAAGGGAAGCAACCTGTAAATTGAGATAATAGAATAAATGTGCAACTGGGTGAACCTTCCTAGAGAAAAACAGTTGATACTAATATTTTGGAGACAGATGTTCCTGTACCTGAACAAGTAGAAAAATCTAGAAAGAGTGAAGAAGAACCTGAAAATAATTTTAAACAAACCCATCCTTTCAGTTTGACAAAAGAGTTGGAGAAGGTAAAAATTCAGGTACCTCTTCGAGAATTAGCTAAAATACCAGCCTACAAGAAATAAATTTCAGAATTTATTAATCTCACACAGATTGAAGATATAAGTGACACTGTGAACTTACAAGAAGAGAAGCCAGTGGTCACCTTTGGTCCTCATGTAGAAGAAGTAGACCCCTCCATTCCACCATTCTATATTTTTGTGTTGCTTCATGATTTTACTCTCCATAATTGTATGTTGGACTCACAAGCATCCCATAACCTCATGCCATTTTCTGTTATGAAGGAATTAAACTTGCATATTACCAAACCTTACAGGGATTTGTATTCATTTGATTTCAAAAGGGTGAAATGCATTGGGTTAATTAAATATGTAGCATTTTCTTTGGCACAAATTCCAACAAAGAGTATAGTCATGGATGTAGTGGTTCCTGACATTCCAACCAGGTTTGGAATTCTCCTGTCAAAATCTTGGGGAGAAAAGCTAGGAGGTGTTCTTAAATTGGATTTCACCTATGCTATCATTCTTGTTTTGAATGGGGAAGAAAGGAGATTGTACAGGGAAATAAGGTTCGTGAAGACTACTACCAAGAAATATACAGGAAATTCCCCTATTTATAGTCGAGAAACAAAAGATCTTTCATGTTTCATGTTGCATGAAGATGCAGAATTTGCTAAATACATAGGGAAGCAGCTCTCTTCAGCAGTTACAAATAATGAGCTGCACGCAAAAAGGATTTTGAAATGCTACTTTGATGGTGCCTACTCCAAGGAAGGCACAAGAGCTGGATTCTTGCTGATATCGCCAGAAGGTAACCTCATGCCTTTTTCTTTTAAGTTAGAGTTTGATTCAACAAACAACGTGGCTGAGTATGAGTCCTTAATATTAAGCCTTCAAGTCACTAAATAGATTGGGGTTCAGTGTATTTCAATTTTCAGTGACTTTGAACTGATAATAAGACAAATAAAAAATCATTATCAGACCAAGAATTCGTGATTAAGATCATACAAAAATGAATTTTGGGATCTTATGGAGAACTATTTTGAAGCCTTCAATACTAGTTCATCCCGAGGGAGGAGAATAGGTTGGAAGATTCATTAGGAGTTGCAACTAGTACCTTTAAGCCTCCAATGAATCCAAGGTTAAGGTATGAGATTGAAATTAGACACGGACCCTCTATTCCTGACAACGTGAAATAGTGGCAGGTGTTTGAAGATGATGAGTAGATAAATCATTTCTTGACAATGATTGGAAACTTTGAAGATGTTGAGATAGATCAAGAAGAAGAACAACAAAGTAGAAAGGGGAGGTAAGAAACCTCAAGTAGTCAATAGGTGAGCAGAATATTATCCAATTGAAAGACAATAGCCTCCCTAAAGGACTCGTTCCCCTTGAAAGACAATTTAACTCTAACGAAGTTGTTATTAGTTCGAAAGAAATACATCAAGAGGAAGAGATGGAAGATTGCAATTTGGGAACTCAGCAGGAGCCAAAAATGGTGAAATTATTCAAGGGTGTTCCAAAAAATTACAAAGAAAGATACATTGAACTTTTTAAGAAGTATATAGATGTGTTTGCTTGGTCATATGAAGACTTGAAAACATATGATAAAATCATAATAAAACATAAGATCCCATTTAAATAAGGAATCAAACCACATAGAAAAAATCTTAGATAGATTAATCCATTATTGTTAGCTCGTATTGAGAAGGAAGTGAAGAAATTGTTGCAAGAAAAAATCATAGTCCCTCTCAGATATTCGGATTGGATTTCTAATATGGTTCCTGCGAGAAAGAGAAATGGAGATGTAAGATTGTGTGTGGATTTCATGAATTTGAATAGGGCATCTCTAAAGGATAATTATCCTTTACCTAAAAAGTACTATGTCTTACAGAAGGTGACAGGAGCTTACAGGATGTCTATGGTTGATCGATTCTCTGGATATAACCAAGTGGCATTGGATCAGGAAGTTCAGAATAAGACAGCTTTTACAACCCCCTGGGGCACCTTCATGTATCCATGGATGCCATTTGGTCTTATGAATGTAGGTGCAACTTTTCAGAGGGCCATGGACATAGTGTTTGTGGGAGACAAGTATGTGGTTATATATTTGGATGATGTAATTGTTTTTTCAGGATCAGATGATGAACACTTGGAACATCTACAAAGGACTTTTGAAAAGTGGAGGAAGTATGGTCTCTCACTAAATCCCAAAAAATCTGTGTTTGCCTTGGAGGAAGGTAAATTATTGGGTCATAGTTTCAAAACAAGGAGTAAAGATTGATCCAACAAGGGTGGAGGCAATTCGGACCATTCCTTCACCCAGAAGCAAGAAATATATTCATATATTTTTGGGAAAAATAAACTTTCTAAGAATATTTGTACCAAATTATGCTGATATTGTGAGAAATATAACCAGGGAAAATTTTAGGGGCTATGTTGAACCCTTAGTTAAACTGAGAGGGGGGGGTGAATCAGTTTAACACATTCATGGACTCTTGAAAATTTTTCATTAAAACTTATTTACACCTTCATTTCATGTTCAACTTAATATGTGAGTAATCTTAGAATGTGAGCAGCAAGTATTAATATAATGTAACCGCAGACTTAATATGAGAGCAGCAAGTATTAAGCAAATGATATAAACCATATCAACACATAAACATCATGCACAGAGACACCAGATATAAGTGGAAACCCATAAAGGGAGAAAACCAAATCTTATTATTGTTGTGATGCAAAGGCAAGCTCCAACTCCCTCTCACCACTGTTTTTCTGCAGGCACCAACCTACAGGAGGCTCCTACCTCAATTCTGCAAATTTCTAATGCTCCAAAGGCCCAACCTCCATCAATCTCTGCAGGCAACAACCTACAGACTCAACCTCGATCATTCTGGTGGCATTTATCAAACTACAACAGTGTGAAGATAACTCCATCATTTTATGGTACAACCTAAGACTACTCAGTGGAAAGAAGAAAGAAGAGAGAGAGAAGGAGAGGAGAGGAGAAATATAATAAAATCCCTGTGACTACAACTTGATAGGGAAGCTCCAACTTCCTTACTCTTTCAAAATAAAACACTTACTGATTTACCTTGGATATAAGCTCTGTTGTGTACCATCTTCACTGTTGTGCATCAGTCCTCATATCTTCCCTGTATCATCTTTGCATCTTCTCAGATTCTCTATCAGCTCCTCCTTCTTCTCTGCTTCACTGCTTCATTTCTGCATTCTCTTCCTCTCTATGCATAACTATGAGATATATTTTATAGAGATCACCTCTTGAATGTTTGTATTCTACAGGGAATTCAAAATGGATAGCCATGCCTCTTTGACTTCTGCCTTCTCATATCTTTTACCAACTCATTCAAAAAAAATATAACAATATGTACTAATTTCAATATTCCAGTGGGATTTTTGTTTTCCTCCAGAGACTTGCCAATGCATCACAAACAATATAGAATCAATTACAACATTTACATTCACATTTTTAGTTACATAAAACAGTTTCACTCAGCCCTTTTTCTGGCCTTTGGCTTTGCTGGTTTTGTCTTTTCTGTTGCTGTTAGGTAACTGCTCTGCATACCTCTGTTGTTCACTGCCTTTTTCAGTTTCTGCACACTCTCCTGCTTTCTGTGCATGTACACCTGTCAACTATAATTGTGTATCTACTGCATATATATCTGTTTTAAAATTTTATCTCCCCAGTAACTCTCAAAGTCTCATGCATAAATTAATCATTCAAAAGGGTTCTCAATCTATCTAATCTGGGCAATTTCAATACTTTTTAATTTCTGCACTGGAAATTTGAATCAATGTTGAAGCTGCTCCATTAGAGGTTAAAATCATTGTTGTAACCCAATTAATTTTATATCTGGGCAGAATCTTTTTGCTGCGGAAGCTCCTTGATGCCCGGGCTACCCTTACTCTTATGTTATATTGCACATTTAAAACGCTCATCCAAAATTTTTTTAATAACTTTAAAATCCATACAACGCATATACAGTGTTCACTATATAACCCAAATAACTCTCATAGCATATATTATAACTCGGGGTTCATGAAATAATACTCAAGCCACGCACTCGTTCTTATCTTATAGTTATGGAACTATATTCCAAACCCACTTTAAGAATGCGAGACACTTATATTAAACCTTGGGGTTAATATCACATATATATACGTGCTGTGCTTTTACATTTCTCTTGGTTAAAACCCATATGCTAAGCCATGACGTATCTCAAGGGATCTTTACCTTTAATATATGGTCATGAAACCATACATATACTGGGCCCACGCTTCATTCACCGCTTATCAGCATTCAACAGGGCTTAACGCATCAAGTGTATTGGCAGGTATCAACCCAACAATAGACCTTCGGTCTTCAACTATGGACATACACATATATTTATTGCCCTTGGATTAAAACCCGATTTATAACTCTGCCTATCTGAACTTAACATTCGACCATTCAAACGTTCCGTGGAACCCACCTTACATAGGGACCACGTCCATTAACAAATCGCTCGCATCCAATGGCAGACAGCTTGTCGCGTAGGGTTGGATGATCCGACGAAGGTAAACAAATATCGCGTTAATTTTCTTACTGAGGTTTAATGCTCAGAAATTGCGCGACGTAGGTGGGTTTTGAAAACCGCATATGGACACGCGTCCTCTAGCGAGTATCATCGCGTTTTTATTTTCAAAATCAGCTTACTGCTTGAGGAGTCACTCGAGACCACTCTTGGGTTCTTCAAAACCACTGTTATTGTTCGGCTTCGGTTCTATTCACTAACTCAAGGTTCCGCTCCACAAAAGGTTTTGTTCACACAGCATTTCCTTAACCTTTGCGCCCTCGGTTCACTTCTACGAATCCACTTCGCCATCGATTTATGATTTCACTTCTTCGAATTATAACATCGCTCGATCTTCACCTCCTCAACAACATTCAATCCCAACAGACATCACTCCAGTAACAGAGGTTCAATGCGATTCAACCATGCTCGTAATTAACACTTCTTGCATTCTTCTTCAAGGATCAAGACTCTGCTTCAGCTTCCAATTCACTGTGTGAGCACTCATATTTCTGGTCTGTGTACCTCTTCAAACATATGCAAATCTACTATGATCAATTTAAGCATAAGATCAACGTCAATTATAAACAAATTTCGTTGCACTCTCAGCGCTCCACATGTTAACCCACACTGTTCTATCAAAATTTACAATGTGCATTCAAGGTTCAAATTTGGGATTCTACGAAACCCTCACTCTGTCTATATATGGAATTTGCCATAAGATGAGGCATAACAAGTGGTGGAACTATGTAAGGTGTTAATAGCCTTTCAACTTCACGATGTGGCCCTGAATACTCTCCTAAAACAACTTGTGCTTCTTCCTTTGACAAATGTATGGTCCAATTCTTTCTATGTGAGCTCTTCTCTGCTGGAAGTTGTTTCAAATCTATAATGAAGTCACGATACACATAAACACCCTCTGTATCTTTGGACAGCCCTTAATGTCATCATTTCAATCTGATTTGCCCGCATCGCCTTAAGGAAGTCCTCCAAGTGCATTTTTGGCAATGTCTCCAATCTACTGTTGAAACCTCCTATCTCCGATGTATGGAACTTGAATGCCTCTTCCGGAACATACAGTTCACCTTTGTATTGTCTTAGAAGATCCTTGAGGTAAACAGAATTAGATGGAATCTCATTATCAATGTCTCCACGGGATGCTCCATGTTGTTTCTCTTCGATATCCTTTGACAGTAATTTGTTGGTAAACTCACTAAATGCATTCTTGATTCAATATTGTGGCCTTAATATAATGTCGATATCGATTATACCAATCCAAGTGCATTTTTGGCAATGTATCCAATCTACTGTTGAAACCTCCTATCTCCGATTTATGGAACTTGAATGCCTCTTCCGGAACATACAGTTCACCTTTGTATTGTCTTAGAAGATCCTTGAGGTAAACATAATTAGATGGAATCTCATTATCGATGTCTCCACTGGATCACCATGTTGTTTCTCTTCGATATCCTTTGACAGTAATTTGTTGGTAAACTCACTAAATGCATTCTTGATTCAGTATTGTGGCCTTAATATAATTTCGATATCAATTATACCAATCGACCCTTCCTCGATTTCTACTTAGAAAAAAAAAAATGATTCAAATTGTTTCGTTACAGCACTCCCAAACAGTCCTCAACCTTGATCTCATTTTGCTAGTTAACTAAACCCCTCTTCTAAGTACTTTGTATGGGACAACATTATACAAACCCCAAACTCATAAACTCAGAAAAATACATAGATACACAGTGTATATTTAAACCTAGATCAAATTCACATATGCAGTTAAGTCATCAATGCACAGATAGTTGCATATCACAACTCTTTCACATAGAATACTATCCATATAATACTGAAACCAATCCTTTTGTTTCATCTGCTTCCTAGGATGCATATTTTCCTTGTCTGTTGCTTTCTCTGTTGCCTCTTTTCCATCTCCTTTGCCATCAATGACAACATTTCCAACAAGCTAATATTCGTAGGTGCGCTAATTTTCCATGCTTTTTCCAAAAAAGGATTCGCCATTTTCCATTTTTTTTTTAATTGATTTGCCCAAATTTTATAGTATAAAATTATTTTACCCTAAAAATCGCCAAATTTTTATATATACTATTATAAAATCATTAGAAAACTAAATAGTTTTACAAAAATAGCATCAAAAATTTAACAATTTACATATTGGGGACTACTAAGATTCGCCAAGGTTTCTAAACTCTAAGATAAATGCCCATCCTTAAAATTCTCCCTGAATATAACATACATGTTGAAGAATAATGCATAAGTGAGGTGGGATAAAGTAGCAAGAGAAGAATTTGCCAGAATAAAAGAAGCAATCTAGGAAGCTTCAGTTTTAATAAGCCCTGATTATCAAATGGTATTTCAAATATTTTCATTTTCTTCCCCCACCACTATTGATGTTGTGTTATTGCAGAAAAATGACAATAGTAAGGAACATCTAGTGGCATTCTTTAGAAAATTTCTCAGTGATGTTGAGCTCAAATATAACATTTTAGAGAAACAAGTGTATGCATTGGTTAAATCACTCAAAGCCTTCAGGACTTATGTGTTGCAATCCCAAATAATTGCTTATGTACCTAATTCTGTTGTCAAGGATTCACAGTGATGTTGAAGGAAAAAGAGGAAAATGGATAGCTAAAATCCAGGAGAATTATTTGGACATTAAACCCACCAAGTTAATCAAAGGAGAGGGTTTAGCAAAGTTGCCAACATAAACAAATTTTTAAGCATTGGGAATTAATCTCTTGGCACCAGTGGATGGAGCTCACAATGAAGAAGGTCAGAAAAAGCCCAAAACAGGAATTCAATACAAATTTTTGTGTTCAGATTGGTATAAAGATGTTCTTCATTACCTGTGTTTCGTTTCTTGTCCATCTTCACTGAATAGAACCAAATACAGAGCTCTCAAGCTTAAATATCAACCATATGTCATAGTAGAAGCAAAGTTGTACTAGAAAGATCCTGCTGGTATTTTTTTGTTGTGTTTAACTGAAGGTGAATCCATTGAGGTTATCAAGGAATATCATGAAAGTATATGTGGAGGACATTTTAATTGGAAGGTCACAGCACAGAAAATCCTCAAGTCAGGTTTTTATTGGCCTACATTGTTTGCTGATGTATACAAATTGGTCAGAAGTTTTCAAAAGTGTCAATTTTTTGCAGAAAATAAGAGACTTGCTTCATTGCCTCTCATTCCATTATTCATAGAAGAGCCTTTCAGGTAGTGGGGATAGGACTTTATTGGAGAGATAAATCCACCATCAAGTGGGCAGTTCAAATGGATTCTAATTGCTACTGATTACTTCACAAAGTGGGTTGAACAAATCCCCACCAAGAAATAAAATGACCAAGTGGTGATGAAGTTTCTGGAGGACAACACCTTCAGTAGGTTTGGTTGTCCAGTCAAGATTGTAACTGATAATACTAGGGTATTTAATTCTACTCGATTCATTAATTTATGTCAAACATATAATGTAATTTTGTCACATTCCACAGCCTACCATCCACAAGGGAATGGATTAGCAGAGTCTTCAAACAAGACATTGGTCAGGATTCTAAAGAAGACAATCACTAAAAATCAGAAAGACTAGGATTCAAAGTTGAATTTTTCTCTTTGGGCAGTACAAGTAACCACCAGGATTTCAACTAGCAAGTCACCCTATGAATTGGTTTGTGGAACTCAAGCACTATTTCCTACTTAGTTGGCCAAACAAGTGATTTATTTCCTTCAAGAAGCTTAGGAATAACCTAATGCTCTAGTGAGAATATTGAATCAAGTGAAGACATGAACAAAGTTAGAGATAACTTTATTTCTTATCAGGCAAAGATGAAGTCCATATTTGACAAAAAAGCAAAATAAATGCTCTTCCAAGCAGGAGCTTTAGTATTAAGATGGGACACCAAAAGGGAACATAAAGGAAAGAATGGAAAGTTTGACCCTCTCTGGTGTGGCCCGTATAGAATCTCTAAAGCCAGATCAAACAATACTTTCATCCTAGAATATTTAGATGGAGAATCTCTACATCTGCCTATGAATGGGCAGTATCTGTAGCATTATTTCCAGCACTAAAATTCAGCATTTAACCATTGTAAATACTGGATTGCTCATATTTCATATGTCACCAAGAAATATTTGACTCCGTGCCAAATGGATAAGGCACTAATCTGCGGTTTTTAGAGCTTTCATGGGAAAAATAACTATCCCCAGTTGGAGCCAGATGTTGTGGCTCATTTGCATTTACTTTTGAAATATTTCTCAAAACACCAAAAAAGCATATATGTTAGAAAAGACAAAAATTTTGTATGTCGGAAAAGAATTTTGATTTATATGTTGGTGTATAAACATTATGTGCAAAGATGTGAAGGCGGGTCGAGTCGGGCTTATCCGCAAGCTCATGAGAGACTAATGCTACAGAATAATGAATAAGCTCATGAGGGTTACACCGTGGAGAAAAAAAAAATTAGTAATCAAGATTGTTTATTCGTTAAAGGAACATATGCGAGCCTATTTAATGAAACTATGTTCATTATCGAAGAAATCGTATAGATTTCCCGAATGTAGAGAACTGTCGTATTTTCCTTAAAAACTTAAGAGTTTTGGAAGAAGCGTAAAAGGGGAAAATCTACGGTCAGGATCAAAGCACAAAATCGAAGTGGAGAGATGGATGACGTAGATCATTTCACAGAAATGCAAGTTAGATGGATCGGAGGTTGTGAAGAGAAACCACGTGTCAGCCATAGGTTTCGTCGCATATCACATTCGGTATGTTGTGATCCTGTGATTTGGCCGATTGGTAAACCAAATGACAAGGCAACATGTAAACCATTCTTTAGAGCTCTAGGATCTAGCCCTCCTAGTCTCATAGAGGGATCTATCAATATTTTTGCAAAGATATGACTTGTGTGCTTGTAAAGGGTTTATTTTTAGGCTAGTTATTAAGCTTGAGTTTGTTTGATTGTTTTGTGGGACATGATGATCTAGGCAGCATAGATAGAAAAGATAAATCTCTAAGTCATTGGGAAATGGAGTCAAGTGGCATTTTGTAACAAGTTTGTAGATGAATCAGGGGTATCAAAGGGAAAATCTAACTTAGTTGTTGGATTAACAAATTCTTTCAGGTGAAATGAAATGAACATTAAGGGTTTAGAATGAAAAGAAGAACTAAGGGAAATTAAGAATCCTTAATTATATGTACTTATCAACAAAAGGACTTAAAGCATCATTTGAACATGAAGAAGTATTTTATAGACAGGGCTAACCATGAATTCTACAAATCACACTCCAGCAAATAATAATTTCAAGACAAACTTTCAAAATGAAATCTAAGAGTCGAGGAATGCTCTATTTCATCAAATATTTCACTTTCAAGGATAAGAAAACATTCAAGATAAACAAATAAGTGCATTCATAGAAGAGGGAAATCCTATACATCTAGGACTGCAATTAGAAAGACTTTCAAAACCATTATTTGAGAAAGTACAAAGGGTATGATCAAAACAGACCTCTTTAGCAAACTTTGGACAATGGTACTTTGAAAGGAGACTTCAAAAATAGTTTTTAAAGTGTCAACAAGAAGCAGGGAAAACCATAAATCATCTTGAGGCCGAGTGTATTGAATTACTTCTTAAATAATCAAGCTTAGAGGTTGAAAAGTAGTTTAAACTACTCAATCAAACATTCAACAGATGAAAACATAAAGACAGTGAAGAGTAAATAGGTCTAAGGTGCTTCCAGGAGACATTTCTTAGCCTAAAACTTTTACTCTACTGTGAGAAAGAGCTAATGAAAACAGAATGGAAAACAGGAAAAAACATTAACAGTTTAGAATACTTCGCCAACAACCAAGCTCAGGGATCCAATGACAGAGCTTTCTCCATCCACAAATAGGTCAAAACATCCACAGGTTACAGTACCTCAATTTCTTTTCAATCTTATCAGAACTATATATTACTTCAAAGAGTTATCAAAATTCCCCCATACAATGAGTTCAAATGTAGTATTTATGCTGAAAATGAGGAGGTGGAAACATCTAGGGTTCAGAATGTCATTAATGACACAGTGAATGCACTCTTATCCTTAAAAACCATGCAAGGCATAAGGTAGGATTGTTTCATAACTACTTCTCTGTGTATTAAATCTGTCTTTATTTCCTGAGGATGAAAACAGCTGAAAATATTGACTTTGAGGTTCCTTGTTGCCTTTTACAATAATTGTCTAACAGTTTATAATATCTTCTTTTGTGTAATAACTGCAAATTTTCCCTTTGAAACATAAAATAAGTAAAAGGTGTCTTTTTGAGTTATTAGGCGAATGTCTGCTCCTTTGATACATTCGAGGTTGTTTTCAAGCCTATCTTTTCTCTATTTTATTTATTAAAACTGCCTTTCACTGTCTTTTAACACTTTAGCTGTTTTCTTTGAAACCTTTGTTTATTTGTTTTTTAACTTCAGAACTCTGTTTAGGCTTTAATCTTCTGCTCTAAGGTTTTAATTTTGCCTGAAGCCTTTATCATTATCCTTTATGTGCTTTAAGGATCATTTAAGCCTTCTGTCTTCTAACCTTTTTAAAACCATGTTTAGGCTCTAAAACTTTGTTTTGAGGCTTTTATTGTGCTTTAAGCCTTTAACCTCTGATTCTTCAACCTTTAAACTTCATCTTTAGGGTCCTTTCTTTGCTTTTGTCATGTGCAGGTGTCGTTGGCGTGCCGAGGGTCTCATTTTCATAACCAACACCTTTCAAACCATAGAAATAACCCCCGAACGCTCATTTTTTGGTGATTGTGCAGTTACTTTGGGCTTTAGAGGTAGTGATCCTCTGTCCCGCTCCTTAATTAAATCCTGAGAGGGCCTTTTGACCTTAAAAATTTCCATTGAACCCTGCAAAACAAACAAAAAATGTTAATAAATCCTGCAGTGGAGGATCTACTGCTTTTAGAGGGTGTGTGGGGGCGGAGGAGCTGGGCGGAAGCAGATATGCAGAAGGAGAGGCGAAAACCTTTGAAAATAGGGTTTAAAAGTTCATTGGCGCGAAAAAATGAGGATGGGCGGTAATGGAAAAACCGCCGGTGGTTTTCGCGCTGCCAAAGGAAGTAAGCGGTATTATCGCAAATGAACACGATTCCATACGTTGCGTGACATCTGTCTGCAGCGAAACCACTGGTATCGCGTAATTTTTAGCTATTAAACCCCGGGATCAAAAATTGCGCGATATTGTTTATGAGCCGTCAGATGGGAAGGAACAGATCCAAAGGTGCGAACCGAGTGTGATGAAAAAGTTGCTCGAGCGAAAATGAAAGTGGGATCCATGTGTCAGTGTTTGATATGGTGAGCGCTGTGTGTGGTGGATGGTAGGCCTCGGTGGATTTGGGTCATCGGAATTAATGAGAACCATTAGATCTATAAGATCTACGGTGCGGGTTTGATGCCGAAGGCGAAACAAAGAATGTGTCGAGTGAGCAGGGGATGGAACGGGCAAGCGATGACCGTCAATGTTTGGGTTTTTATGGTGGAGATTGCTCCGTGGGGTAGGAAGGCGGGGAGAAAGAAAAGGGGAGACGACTTAAGAAAAGGCACGGGCAGTGGTCTAGTGGAGAAGAAACGACCAGGGGCTAAGGAGAAAAGTACTTATCGCATCGGCATATCGCCGTGGAGGGGAAAAGAAAAAAGGGGAAGGGATAAGCTGATGGAGCAATGCAATGAGGGCCAAGGTTAGGCCCGGGACACGGTCATGTGGAGGGTCATGTGACCAAGGGCGGAGGAGGAGGGGGCTTATCGCATCGGCAAGGAGGAATTTCTGAAAAAAAAGCAAATTTTATAGGGGAAGGCCAATGCGATGGGAATGCCCGATGCGATGGTTCTAGCGCCTGGTCATGGGTGCTCGGACATATGGGCGAAAGATCTAAGCCCTCAGGGGCTTAAACTCTTATTTGTAAAAGACTGTCTTTTTAGACCAAACAGAGGGGTTTCTGATCATTTTGGTGGATTCTAATAGGTAAAATGGGGAATCTTAAACCATAACAAGGATTTCTTATGAGTTAAAAAGTGATTTTGAAGGAATTCAGAGGAAAATGAAGGACAAAAAATGGGCAAAAATGAGTGAAATAGGTTTAGTAAATGATGGAAGAAAATGGCCTACATACAATCTCTTTTTGTTCAGTAGTGTTTCTCAAGGATTCTGAATAAGGAAAAGGAACAGCTCTTTAAGGAATAGTAAGATAATATTTTTAGGAAAATAGATGGGGATTTCAGTGGACTAAAGGACTTTAAATGATGAAGGTAGTGATATTTCTAGAAATTATTATGTTCTTGCAATTTTGTTCTAGAAATCTGGGTTTTTTATATTTAGTCATATTTGGATAAAGCCAAAATTATGGATGACTAACAGTGGCTCCATTTGGAGAGGACAGCTGTCTTTTTAGGTGTCCAGAACCTTGGGAATCTTTGAGTTTTAGTAGACCAGTGCCTCATCCATTGGGCAGATTACTTCTTTTCTTGCTGATATTTTTCTAAGAGGGACAACTTTTATCAATCTGCAACATCTAATTTCTTCAAAGCAGCATCTCTACCTACCCAATCTTACTTGTTCTAGCATTTTTTCTTCTTTCTTTGAGTGCATTTGAACTAGCAAACTCTTTGACATTTCATTTTTGAAAATAGAAATAAACTATCTAATCCTATCCTTATCTCTTCCAAGAGTTCAGATTAAACTGTTGAACTCTTTATTTTCTACCTAGCTACTACTTGTCAAGATTAAGTTGTTTGACAGATTTTATTTCTATTTCTAAAACAGGAAATTTAAACACAGTCAAATCAAGATTAGACTGTCTAATTTGCTATGATGTCTATGGTTGTATGTACAAGCTGCACATAGACTTTATTTGCAAAACAATAAAACAAAATGATGAAGGTTTTAAGATTTTAAATTTATAAATATCCTTCAAGTCTTTTTCCAGCTCTAATTTTGATCTATTTAGGGCTGTCTTTTTTCTTTTCTTGGTTAAGATTTTGAGCTTTTTAGAACCATTTCCTTTCTATCCTAATCTATTTCACTGATAAGCCAAGTCTGAAAAAATATTTATAAATATGTGCTTCTACTAACTTATCAACATAAATTTAAAGTATGTTCAACCATGATTAGGCTAGATGATTGAACAATATGTTATTTTCAAATCAGCAATGGCATTTAGATTTGCTCACTTTCAAAAACATTTATTTTTGGGTATGGGGTTGTACCCTTTTTTGAATCTACCCTCTTTTCTTTTTCTGTTTTTTTTGTGTTTTTCTTTTTTCAAATTTAAAAACAATGTTATATACAGTGGAAAATAAAAGCTCTGAAATTTAGGACTCTTGGCAGAAATAGTTCTTGAGCATTCTGTCATTGACAAGACCTCCAAATATATCTTCTCCATTAAGCTCCTACAGAAAGAATGCATTATGACCCCTGATAGAATGAATAATGTAGGGCCCTTTCCACAAATTTTCAAATTTGCCATGTTTTCCCTTTTCTTCTCTTCTAGAATCCCACTTTAGAACTACATTTCCAATTTGGAAATCATTTTCTTTAGTCCTCTTGTCAAATAATTTCTTGATACTTTCTTGGACTGTTTGTGTTCTGCTGTACACTTCCTCTCTGGTCTGTTGTAAATGAATGGTCTGATTTATCCTTCTCTGCATATCATTTTCCTCAGATTGTACTTCTTAGAGGAGTTTCATGACTGGAACTCCTAGTGAGGTTGGGAAGATTGCATCCATTCCATAAACCAGCTGATAGGGGGACATGTTTATTGACTTTTTGGTGGTTAATCTATAAACCCACAAAGCATGCACAAGCTTACTATGCCATGATTTCTGATTTTTCTCCAACAGTTTTTTGATAATATTGACAAGGCTTCTGTTAGAGGATTCAGCTAATCCATTTCCTTGGGGATAGTAGGCAGTGGAATGACCCAACGTGATATGATATTTATAGCAAAAGTCAACCATTTTCTTCGATTTGAAGGCAGCAACATTGTTTGTAATAATTTTTCTTGGAAAGCCAAATTTGGATAGTATGTTGGTTTCAAGGAACTTGATAATGATAGAGTCAATAGCATTCCTAGAGGGTATGGCTTCTATCCATTTGGTAAAATAATCAGTGGTAGTGAGGATCCATTTATGTTGGGTTTACGATGATGGGTGAATTTCCCCAATGAAGTCCAAGCCCCATTGTTGAAAGGGAGCCTCAACACTGATGGGATGTAAGGGTAAGGGTAGGAGTTTTCTTTTGCCATCAAAAATTTGACACTTATGGCAAGACATGACAAATTTCTGAGTATCTAGGAAAAGGGTGGGCCAATAGTAACTAGATCTGAGGACTTTATTTGCTATGGTCTTCCAGTACAGATGTCCTCCACATTCTCCTTCATGCAGTTCATGCATGATTTTTCCTGCATCAACCTCAAGCAAATACTTAAGCAATATTCCAACAGCATTTTTCCAATATAAAACCCCGTCTAATATGCAATAATTTAAAGCCTTCTGTTTCAAAAATCTAGCTTTAGTTTTGGACAAAGAAGGAGGAGAATTTAGATAAAGCATCACATATATGATGTCAGCATACCAAGGTGAATTCACAAATGTTTCTTCAATTAATGGAGCTGTGAATTCCTCTATTTCTTCTAAGACATCAACCATATTCATATCAAGTTCTTGGAAGTTTGACTCAGCCATGAGTTTTGCTAATCCCTACCCTTTGATTAGTTTGGTAGGCCTGATTTCTAAGTCATATTCGAGTACAATAGCAATCCATTTTCCCCTTTTACCATCAGGGTCTTGACTTAGAATATCCTTGACAACCGTGTGTGGGACAAAAGAAATGATGTGAGAATGAAAAATGTAGACTCTAAAGTATTTCAATGCTTTTACCAAGGCTAAGGCTTGTTTCTCCATGACATTATACTTGAGTGGAGCTTCTCTCAAAGCCCTACTAAAAAAGGATATAGGTTGTTCATGCCCCATGTCATTCTTTTGCAGTAATACTGCAGCTATTGTGTGTTCGGATGCAAAGGAAAAGATATAAAAATCTTTGGTGAAATTAAGACTAATAAGAACTGGTGTTTGAGTTAAAGCTTGTTTTACCAGTTCAAATGATTGTTTAGCCTGTATTGTTCACTTAACACCTACCTCTTTCTTAAGCATGTTTGTGATATTTCTCAATAGCTCGGCAAGGTTGGGGATGAATCTCCTTAAAAAAATTATCTTCCCAATGAAAGATTGTAACTCTTTAAGGTTTCTAGGATGGCTGATCTTCAATATGCCATCAATCCTTTTAGGGTATACTTTGATTCCCTTTTCAGAAATAATGTGGCCAAGAAGCTTTCCTTCTTGGAGACCAAAGAGTGTCTTTTTGGGATTCAAAGATAAGCCATATTTCTTACATTTCTCAAAAACTTTTCTCAAATGAATCAAGTGTTCTTCATCAGTTTTAGAGAAAACAGTAATTTCATCAAGGTAAATGATTACAAAATAGCCTATGTCTTCTGAGAAGGCTATGTCCATGGCCCTTTGGAAGGTGGCCCCTGCATTCATTAAGCCAAATGGCATTTTGACATACATGAATGTACCCCAAGGTGTAGTAAAAGCAATTTTATGTTGGTCACTTGGGAGTACTAAAACCTGATTATAACCTGAGAACCCATCCAGTAGTGAAATTCTTTTAGACCCAACCACTCTTTGAAGTATATGATCCATTTTTGGCAAGGGATAGTTATATTTAAGGGAGGCTCTATTTAGATTTCTGAAATCAATGCAGAGTCTAATTTCCCCAGTATTTTTCCTAACAGATACTAAGTTGGAAACCCATTCTGAATACCTGATAGGAACTATGATCCCAGCCTCATACATTTTCTTAATCTCTTTCTCAACTAAAGGCAATAAAACAAGGTTTATCCTTCTGAGTTTTTGTTTGAAAGGTTTCTGATTTTCCTTAAGAGGAATTTTGTGTTGAATGATGCTGGTATCATATGATTTTAAATCCTTGTATCCCCATGCAAATACATCTTTAAATTATTTGAACAGTTCTATGTATTGTTGTTTAATATGAGCTGGGAGAGTGTTGGACAATTTGATCATTTTGGGTTCTGTTGGGCTGCCTATGTTATGTTCTTCTATGTCTATTTCTATAGGCTCCATCCTTGGTTCTTTGGCTACATCATTGAAATCAAAAATTTGTTCTAATGGTGTAAGACCTCTTGGAATTGTATCATTTTCACATTGTAAAACTTCAAGGTATTTTTGATCTACGTTGTTAATTATTTCTGTTGTAAATGGATGTTCAAAATGGTTTATATCAGTAGAAAAAGATAGCGTTGTTTCAGGGTTTTGTTCTTTACTAAAGCAGTCTTCCTCATGGCTTGAGATAGGTGTTGGTATGGTAAATTCATTCTTTGATTGCAGAAAATCATCTATGTGTTTGTCTCCTTCAAAAACTTGCCAATAATCCTCATTGTCAAGTATTGCAGGTTTGTTCTTTACCTTTATATCGAATTGTTCATTTGTCTGTTGTATTTGGCAATTACTAGAAGCAAAGGCAAGTTCATTTGCTAGATGATTTTGAGCTCTTGGGATGAAAATAAGTTCATATTTTTCAAAGGTTTTTAGGAGATCAAAGGCAGCATTTCTATATTCTCTGAGTTTTGGATTTTTGGTTGAATACTCCCCTTTGATTTGTCTAATAATTAGCTCAGAATCCCCTTGGACTGATATCCTTTTGGCTCCTAGATCTTTGAGAAAGTGTAGACCAATAAGAAGGGCTTCATATTCAGCAATGTTATTTGTGCATAGAAAGTCTAGTTTATAAGAAAATCCTTTGTTCATGTTTTGTATCCATACACCAGCCCCTGCACTTATTTTGCTACAAGAGCCATCAAAGTTTATTTTCCAAGACATTTCACTCTCATTCTCCTTTTCTTTCTGTTATTTAAGGCTACTAAAATTCAGACTATTCTTTTCTTGATTTAATGATAGATTTGACTGTTCTGGTAGACTAATTTCTTCTTTGTTTTCCTTTTCTTGGTGGCTAATTTCATCTTCATTATATAAGATAAAGGAATCCAAATTTGAATGGATGGAGTAGATAGGAGAATTGTTTGTATTTCATGTGGGATTCCCTGTACAATCTTTTAGTTTGGTTAAATACTGGGATGGTGGCATAAGACATGTCCATTTGGAGGCTTCCCTGTAGCTTGGCTCCCCATGTTCTAGATAGAAGCATGCCATACTTAGGGGGAATATCAGCTACCACTATGTTCATTACTAGACTCTTAGAAGGAATTTGAGATAAGTTAACACACAAATCTTTAATTAGGCATAAGCATTTGACTCTGCTTGAATCAAAAGAGTAAAGGTATTTGTATGGTTTAGTAATTTATAAGCCTAGGCTTTCCATCACTACTTTGGGCATAAGATTGTGTGAAGCACCTGACTCTAACATAGCATTATGCAAGATTTTGTCATGTATATTCAGGCTGACATAGAAAGGAGGGATAGCCCCCTCTTGGTAATTCCCTTCAACTTCAGGACCAAACAATAATTCTGGTTTATCATCTGCCAAGGTCAAAGTATCAGTGTCACTACCCATATTCAAAGCTTTCAAAACTTGTTTTTTATATACATCCTGAGTTACTAGTTCAACTAAGGGTATGGTGATTTTAATCTTCGCAATTTCCCCTACAAGGCTGAAGGAACTATTGTTTTTTACATATTTACATATGTTTTGTCATTTACAACTGTTTCAGTAATTTTGACTTGCTGAACTTTATTTGAACTGTTATTTGGGACAGATTTTTTAGGGCCGCTAGTAGAAGTGCTAGGGAAACTTTGTTCAACACTTTGCTGAATGTTTTTGTCCTTATTTTGGTCAGTTTTCTTGGTTAAAGTGTTGGTTTTGGTTGTTGTTTTTTAGGCTGATTTTCTGAGGTTTTCTTGATAGCAGTACTAATGTTTTTGTCACTGGAACTCTCTGGGCTACCTTTGCTTCTAAGATTGTATTACTTGTGTCTCTCCATGATATAATTTTCAAACCCCAATATGTAATCTTCAAAATCCTCATTATTGTATTCAGTTTGTTCTGAAGAGAAGAATCCTTGTTCTTTTTCAGTGAGAAAAACATATGTCTCACTGTCACATCCTATCAAGTTTACATGATTTTCTTCCAACCTTTCAACTTCCCTTTCTTCTTCTTGATCAACATAGTTTTGTTGAAAGGGAGGCCTAATCTGTTGGTCATTATCTCTTTGCCTATCTTGATTAAGGTCTCTTCTAAGATTTTGGTTTCTATTTCTGTTTTGGTTTTCTCTAGGAGGCACTCTATCATTCAGATTTATCTTTTCAAGCATCCTCTCCATTACCTTCACTAAGTTATCAATTTTAGTATCTGATGATGAGGTTGAAGCCATTGTATCATCTTTGTATGTAACTCTTTTTTCTGCTCTCAACCTAGCTCTTTTTTCAATCATATTTGCCTCCACACTCATGGCTCCCCTCTGCATATCTTCTAAAGTTGAAAGGTCTCTTTCCCTAAGCTGGTAGGCCATTTCAGGGTCAAAGCCTTCTGGGAATTTAGCCAAGCCTAAGCCTAGTGGAGGTTTCATGTCTGGAAGAAGTGCATTATACACACTATTGAATCTAGTGCAGTAATCATGGACACTTTCCCCAACATTTCTTTTGAGGCTAGTATAGTCTGAAAGGATTTGGAGAGGGTTTTTTCTGATTTCCCATTTGTTTATGAATGTTTGATATAAGGAAGGGAGATCATATATGCTGTGAGGAGCTAAGTTTTTAAACCATTTCTTGACTTCTCCTCCTAAACTTTGAGCAAAAATTCTCATCTTAATGGTCTCTTCTTCTATTTCCATGTAATCGAAGGCATCATTCATTTTTCTACATGCTGCTGGGTAGTAGTAGGTTCATTTGTAGTGAAATGGGGAATTCTGGACTGGTAATCATTTGGTAAATGAGCCATAGGTTGTGGTAACACTAGTGGAGCATACCATGCTGCCATGATTGGAAATAATGGGGGGTTTACAAGAGGTGGATTTATAAGAGGGAAAGTGGGCTGAAATGGATTGTTTTGAACAGTTGATGTGTGGATATGAGTGGAAGAAACACTTGAGTCAGCAAACTGATGATGAGCAGATTTGTTATGGAAGGCGCTGAAATGATGGAGAAGCTGAGAATCAGGTGGATTAAAAGGTAAGGCTTCTCTGCTAAAGCTCTGTTGTAAATCTGTGGTTTCGAAATCAGCTTGGTTTAAATCACTTTGAGACTTATTTCTAAAGAGGTTCTTTGTGTGAGGTAAGTCAAAGTGAGGATCTTTCAAGGCTGTGAGGTTTTCAAGGATAGATCTTGTTCTTGGAATGGTTCTATCAATATTTGGTTTTGCAGGTCTAGGATTTTGCCACAAAATCCTCTCTACATTGTCAACTATGGTAGGGGGGTTAAGATCTGGATGGGATCTAGTGTTAATCCTATGTGAAGCCATATTTTAGTTTTCCAAAATTTAGAGAGGAAGCGGTTTTTCAGGACTGTTTTCCAAAAAATTTCCCCTCACAGTGATCTCTATAATAGAGGAATAGGTTTCTAAACTTCCTCAAGACTGGTTAACACAGTTTCAAAGAAATTTGAAATACTAGTAAGGTAATAGGCCTACTGGGGCTAGTGGAGTCGCTAGGTGGAAATTTTAGTGTTTCTGAAGGTAAAATGTTTTATGGTCCACCACCAATGGTTTACTCGAAAACCAATTTGAAATGTTTTTGGGTTTTTTTGAATTTCTATGTTTTTTTGAAGGACTAATGAGTCTATAAGAGCTTTTTAGGCAACTATGAATTCAGAGGTCCCACCGTGATCGCCAAAATGTTGTGATCCTGTGATTTGGCCGATTGGTAAGCCAAATGACAAGGCAACATGTAAACCGGTCTTTAGAGCTCTAGGATATAGCCCTCCTAGTCTCAGAGAGGGATCTCTCAATATTTTTGCAAATATATGACTTGTGTGCTTGTAAAGGGTTGATTTTTAGGCTAGTTATTAAGCTTGAGTTTGTTTGATTGTTTTGTGGGACATGATGATCTAGGTAGCATAGATAGAAAAGAGAAATCTCTAAGTCATTAGGCAATGGAGTCAAGTGGAAGTTTGTAACAAGTTTGTAGATGAATCAGGGGTATCAAAGGGAAAATCTAACTTAGTTGTTGGATTAACAAAGTCTTTCAGGTGAAATGAAATGAACATTAAGGGTTTAGAATGAAAATTAGAACTAAGGGCAATTAAGAATCATTAATTATATGTACTTCTCAACAAAGGGATTTAAAGCATCATTTGAACATGAAGAAGTATTTTATAGACAGGGCTAACCATGAATTCTACAAATCACACTCCAGCAAATAATAATTTCAAGACAAACTTTTAAAATGAAATCTAAGAGTCAAGGAATGCTTTATTTCATCAAAGATTTCACTTTCAAGGATAAGAAAACATTCAAGATAAAAAAATAACTGCATTCATAGAAGAGGGAACTCCTAGACATCTAGGACTGCAATTATAAAGACTTTCAAAACAATTATTTGAGCAAGTACAAAGGGTATGATCAAAACAGACCTCTTTGGCAAACTTTGGACAATGGTACTTTGAAAGGAGACTTCAGAAATAGTTTTTAAAGTGTCAACAAGAATTAGGGAAAACCATAAATCATCTTGAGGCCAACTATATTGAATTATTTCTTAAATAAACAAGCTTAGAGGTAGAAAATCAGTTTAAACTACTCAATCAAACATTCAGCAGATGAAAACATAAAGACAGTGAAGAGTAAATAGGTCTAAGGTGCTTCGAGGAGACATTTCTTAGCCTAAAACTTTTACTCTACTGTGAGCAAGAGCTAATGAAATCATAATGGAAAACAGGAGGAAACATTAATAGTTTAGAATACTTCACCAACAGCCAAGCTCAGGGATCCAATGACAGAGCTTTCTCCATCCAAAAACAGGTCAAAACATCCACATGTTACAGTACCTCAATTTCTTTTCAATCTTAGCAAAACTATATATTACTTCAAACAGTTATCAAAATGCCCCCATACAATGAGTTCAGATGCAGTATTTATGCTGCAAATGAGGAGGTGGAAACATCTACGGTTCAGAATGACATTAATGACACAGTAAATGCACTCTTATCCTTAAAAACCATGCAAGGCATAAGGTAGGATTGTTTCATAACTACTCCTTTGTGTATTAAATATGTCTTTATTTCCTGAGGATGAAAACAGCTGAAAAGATTGACTTTGAGGCTCCTTGCTGCCTTTCACAATAACTGTCTGACAGTTTATAATATCTTCTTTTGTGTAATAACTGCCAATTTTCCCTATGAAACATAAAATAGTAAAAGGTGTCTTTTTGAGTTATTAGGCGAATATTTTCTCCTTTGATACATTCGAGGTTGTTTTAAAGCGTATCTTTTCTCTATTTTATTTATTAAAACTGCCTTTCACTGTCTTTTAACACTTTATCTGTTTTGTTTGAAACCTTTGTTTATTTGTCTTTTAACTTCAGAATTCCGTTTAGGCTTTACTCTTCTGCTTTAAGGTTTCAATTTTTCCTGAAGCCTTTATCATTATCCTTTATGCGTTTTAAGGTTCTTTTAAGCCTTCTATCTTCTAACCTTTTGAAAACCATGTTTAGGCTCTAAAACTCTGTTTTGAGGCTTTGATTGTGCTTTAAGCCTTTAACCTCTGATTCTTCAGCCTTTAAACTTCATCTTTAGGGTTCTTTCTTTGCTTTTGTCATGTGCAGGTGTCTTTGGCGTGCCGAGGGTCTAATTTGCATAAATAGCACCTTTCAAACCACAGAAATAACCCCCGAACACTCATTTTTGGTGATTATGCAGTTACTTTGGGCTTTAGAGGTAGTGATCCTTTGTCCTTCTCCTTAATTAAATCCTGAGAGGACCTTTTGACCTTAAAAACTTCCATTGAACCCTGCAAAACAAACAAAAAATGTTAATAAATCCTGCAGTGGAGGATCTACTACTTTCAGAGGCTTTGTGGGGGCGGAGGAGCTGGGCAGAAGCGGATATGCAGGCGGAGAGGCGAAAACCTTTGAAAACAGGGTTTAAAAGTTCATTGGCGCGAAAAAATGAGGATGGGAAGTAATGGAAAAATCGTCGGTGGTTTTTGCACTGCCAAAAGGCAATAAGCGGTATTATCGAAAATGAACGCGATTCCATACGTTGCGTGACATCTGTCCGCAGCGAAAACACCGGTATCGTGTAATTTTTAGCTGTTAAACCCCAGGAGTGAAAATTGTGCGATATTGTTTATGAGCCGTCGGATGGGAAGGAACAGATCCAACGATGCGGACCGAGCGCGATGAAAAAGTTGCTCGAGCGGAAATGAAAGTGGGAGCTAGGTGTCAGCGTTTGATATGGCAGGTGCTGTGTGTGGTGGATGGTAGGCCTTGGTGGAGTTGGGTCATCGTAATTAATGAGAATCATTAGATCTATAAGATCTACGGTGCGGGTTTGATGTCGAAGGCGAAACAAAGAATGTGTCAGGTGAGCAGGGGATGGAACGGGAAAACGATGACCATCAGATGGTCGGGTTTTGACGGTGGAGATTTCTCCATGGGGTGGGAAGGCGGGGAGAAAGAAAAGGGGAGAGGGCTTAAGGAAAGGCGCTGATAGTGGTCTGGTGGAGAAGAAACGACCAGGGGCTAAGGAGAAAAGTGCTTATCGCATCGGCATATCGCTGCGGAGGGGAAAAGAAAAAAGGGGAAGGGATAAGCCAATGGAGCAATGCGATGAGGGCCAAGGTTAGGCTCGGGACACGGTCATGTGGAGGGGCATGTGACCAGGGGCGGAGGAGGAGGGGGTTTATCGCATCGGTTTGGAGGAATTTCTGAAGAAAAATCGTATTTTATAGGGGAAGGCCGATGCGATGGGAATGCCCGATGCGATGAGTCTAGCGCCTAGTCGCGGGCACTCGGACATATGGGTGAAAGATCTAAGCCCTCAGGGGCTTAAACTCTTATTTGTAAAAGACTATCTTTTTAGACCAAACAGAGGGGCTTCTGATCATTTTGGTGGATTCCGATAGGTAAAATGGGAAATTTTAAACCATAACAAGGATTGTTTATGAGTTAAAAAGTGATTTTGAAGGAATTCAAAGGAAAATGAAGGACGAAAAATGGGCAAAATGAGTGAAATAGGCTTAGTAAATGATGGAAAAAATGGCCTACATACAGTCTCTTTTTGTTCAGTAGTGTTTCTCAAAGATTCTGAATAAGGAAAAGGAATAGCTCTTTAAGGAACAGTAAGATAATATTTTTAGCAAAATAGATGGGGATTTTAGTGGACTAAAGGACTTGAAATGATGAAGGCAGTGAGATTTCTAGAACTTATCATGTTCTTGCAATTTTGTTCTAGAAATATGGGTTTGTCATATTTATTCATCTTTGGATAAAGTCAAAATTATGGATGACTAACACGGTAAAGGATACAAGTTTGAGATATGCTTAAACTTGCAAAGATGCGATGCAGAGAGTGACAAGTTTAAGATCTGGCGATGCGATGAATATCGCACATCGCATGCGATAAGATATTGCAGCGATCAGAGGAATTGAAAATTGGAAAAGTTGCGAAGTGTTGATGAGGTAAAGGTTATAAAATTCAATCTACGGTGAGGCCTAAAGTTGCGATATTATGAGGCGATGTGATCGCATATCGCACATCGCAAGTTCCGGAGGAAAGGCGCTAGGAAATATGTTGTGAATGTTGAAGGGAAAAATGCAATGGAAAGGCAGACGCGATATCATTCAAAGGTTAAGTTGAACTTTTTAAAAGTCCAAGACTATGTGCAGTTGCGTTGGTTTTATGAAGAAACGTGAACGCAGGGAGTGGACTCGAGTATGTGACCCGACGCAGAGCAAAGGGAAAGAAAAGATGGAACGCAGCATACACGAGCAAAAGAGGCAGATTCAGGTAGAAGGGGACATGATAACCTTGGTTGAAATGTAGAGGCATAGGCAGAGTCAGGCAAAGCAAGCACCTAGTGTTGTTGAGCATTGGAAAAGGTATGGATTCACTATGTATTTTCTCATCTTTTTCCTTTAAACATAATTCTTTTTATCCTAGAAAGATGATTTATTGGAGGATTATGATAGAATTACAAAGACTCGTGTTTATTGTGAAAATTGACTAAAAATTTCCTTTCGTTCTAAAAACAGGAAACAAATGAAGTAAACCATCATTCAAGAAGCAGAGCTAAAACAGGAGTAACTACTGTTCCTCCAAAAAAAGACCGTATCTAGACAATAAGAAGCAAATCTGAGCGTATAGCTAAAGGAAAACAGGGAACAACACGTTTATAGACTAAGAAGACCAAGCGCTAGCTAAAAAGAGAAAAGAAGTGAATCCCTCAGGATCTTTCGATCCTGAGGGATCGTTGTTCAATCTTATCATGTTTCTTGTTTTATCCATCGAACTGTTATAAAAGGAAGTTCCTTTAGAAATCGAGGGATGGAATGATTTATGATTAAACACTTCTTTTGTAACTCTGTAATTTCTTAACTCTCGTGATCAGAGAGCGACTGTTGTAAACGCTATTTATGTTTTGATTAATACAAGATCTTGTTGCCGTTCTATTTCTTAACTCTGGAGTAAAGCTTAGAGGCATTTCACTGGTGGTTAAGGACCCGGCCCTGGTGGATCGATCTGCTGTTTGTATCATTACCTTTCAGTTATCGTTGTGTGATAGTTCATATTCACTTTTATTACAGTTTGTAAGTTAATTGGTTTACTATGTAATTGCTTATTGATATTGGTGTGTTACGTTGATGAAATGCATTGTTGTTCCGTTCTAACAAGAATCTTAATTCCTGTATCATTTATATTATTATGTTTTACATAGCTTTTCTATTCAGCATTTGATTCCATTTGTTGTTCCGTTTGATTGTTGTTCATTTCAGATTGCTGCTTAACAGAGTTTGTTGTCAACATGGTTTGTTGGTCAATAGAATTCGCTATTTGATTCCATCAAATAGGATTTGCTGTTTAAATTCATTGAATAGGATTTGTTGTTCAATTCTTCTAAGTTACAGTTTGATGTTGATTTACATTACTGTTCAATCCCAGTTTGATGTTCATTTCTGATTCATTAGTTTACAGATTGCAAAGAGTTTGATTTTAGAGTGCTTTCATAGTTTACTTTCATTAGCAGCATTTGGTTTAAATTCTATTTTAATTTAATTACTTTAAAGTGGGATTATCAACTGTAAAGAATACTGGTTATTTCTCCCACGTTCTCAGATTGATTATCTTGTTCTTAGTTGTTTTTATCAGTTTCTAAAGGAAAGAGTTATCATTATTGTATCCTTTACTGATACTTGCTGAGTGAATGATTGAATTTTCAAGCATTTAAGTTGATGTCATTATAGTTAGATTTCTTTTCCAGGCATCCGTTTACTCTTGTATTTAGAACACTATACTACATATTTCAAAGCGTTACTCTTAGATAGAATTGCAGCCTCAAACTGAGTACACTCTTGAAACAAAAATTCGTTCCCGGATTGATAATTAATGTAGGATAAATAGGTGTTAAAAAGACACCTTTTATACCTCAACTTTTTGGCGTCATTGCCGGGGAGAGTGTAGCCATTTACAGAGAGTGATGCATATTTTATTTTTTCTGCTAGCAAAGAATTGGGTATTAAAAACAGAAGGTAAGAACCTGCGTACCGAGCAAGGAACATACTTGTTCACTGGTCCGCTTCACAGCAGGATTGGGTAAAAATTTTAGGTAGGAATGAATGCTTGTCTTTTTGAATGAATAGAAAAGCTAAACAGAACAAAATTCCTCCTAAACCCGAAAAACCTAAGGGACCGATGACCCTTGGGTGAACAAATTTCATTGACAAAATCCTTAAGAAAACTGAATCTCAGCCATCAGTAGGACCTAGGAAAGTTATTTCTAGACAGCCTACTAGTTCCCTTCAGACCACAAAATCACCATCTGTAGCCTTTGCTAAGGTACATATTCAAACTGAAGGAAATGAGAAATATTCCCAAGAAATTGAGAATTCTTGCCTAATTTCTCTGCAAGAAGGGAACTCTAGTAATATTCGTGAAGGAGAAGGGGAAACAGGGGAAACAGAAGAACCAAAATCTCCTCTTGAAATAATCCAAACAGTGAGCAGCCCAGATAAGGGAAGTGTTGTCAACATCATTCAAAACAAAGGACCTAAATCTCCTCAGATAGTAGGCCAGCAGGGAACACTTATTATTCCAGATCAAGGGAGTGTTGTCAAGGTCATTCTTATTCCTTTTAGTCAGCCTAGGAATTCCCTTGAAATCCTAAAAGGATATTGGCACATATTTGATCAAATGGCCCAGAACCAAAACCAGTAAACACCTCAAAAAACTTCCACACTGCAATATCCCATTCTGGACACTGCAATTAATGCACCTATGAAGGCCATTCCTCTTCAGCATATTCCTACATTCCATGGCTTAACATCGGAAGATCTAGATGCATTTCTGTTTGAATTCGATGTATTATGCAGGGGGTATGACTATACCACCGATCCCTAAAAATTAAAATTATTTCCTTCCACATTAAAAGGAGCAGCTTTACGATGGTTTATGGGGTTAGGTGGAGGTGTTATAAATGATTTGGATTAGATGAAAGCTGTGTTTCTAAAGAAATATCAGGATTATTATAGGTCCAGGGAATTAAAAGATGAAATATTTCAGATGATAGCAAAACTTAATGAAACACTGGAGGAATATGTAGAACGCTTTCAATACAACCTTTAGAGATCACCTTATGCATATTTACCCTTACCTGATAATGTGTTTAAAACTACATTACTTAAGGGGATGAAGGAACAATGGGTTGAAACATTAAACATTATGTGCAAAGGTGATATATATCAGGAAAATTTTGCGGAAATTATTGATTTATGTATCAGGAGTTCGAGAGGCAGCATAAGGCTAAAGTCAGCAGAACGTGATATGATCACAAGAGATAGTAAGATCTCTTGTGAAAGTATAACCCGCGTAGAAATTGGAAATCTACTAGAAGATTTCAAAACAGATATTCTAGGGACACTGACAACACAGTTAGACATTATGCAAGCCAAAAAAAAGCAAGCAAAAGAAGAACAAAATCTGGCAATACTATGCCCTAAATGCATAAAGAAACACAGCCATAAAGAGTGCCCATTGGATATAGTCAAATTCTGTGCTATCTGCACAAAATATCACTCCACATAAGGTTTCCCCTCACTCCCTGGATTGAAAGCAGTTTACAAGGAGGCAGAAGAAGAATCAGAATTAGTATGCGTACTCAATCAGCGTCGACAATGGCAGCCACGACAAACAGGTATGCCAATTGATCCATCCTCTTCTTTTCAGTTTCCTCAGTATAATGCCCAGCAATATAATGTAATGTGGCAAAATCAACCACCTTTCCCCAATTGGTCACAACAGCCATTCCCTACATCACCATGGCCAAATCAAAAGAATCAAACCAATTGGCAAAACTTTCCTTACTGTCCACCATTTTGGAAAAACAATGCTTATCCAACACAATGGTCCCCCTCCACCTCGCAGAGTCAGACTTGGCAGACAAACTGGCAAAGACACAATCGACGGTGGAACAATCCTCACTCACTCATGTCACACATTTCATTCCTTTTAAATCAGGACAACAGACACAGCAGACAGTAACCAACAAACTTCCCAGTCTCAGAAGTGGGTTCGATCATTCAAATAATGGAGCAGGGGGTGTGGTAGGGGAGGTGTAGCCTTCAACTAAGATCTAGGCGCATAGTAGAAACAAAGGGAGACAAAAATGTTCAATTTGAAGACCCATTACCTGCAGAACAAATAGTGCACAAGGAGAATGTGGTTAAACAACAAACTCAGGAACAAGCAACCACCTCTTCTCCATCATTCCCAGAACGATTAATCATACCTCGCCCAATATAATATCTTGATTTTGATCTTTTGGGAGAGTTAAAAAAATTGTGTATAAAAATCCCTCTTTTCCAAGATATCCAAGACATCCCTATTTATGCAAAAACCATCAAAGAACTATGTATAAGGAAGCCCAAGAGGAGAACAACAACTAACCCAACTATCCAAGTATTCGGTACTCTATCTGATTTATTATCGGGAATGGAAACACCTATAAAGTATGAGGACCCAGGAAATCCTATAGTGACGGTACAAATCAATGGGCAATCATTTCCAAATGCCTTAGTTGATTTGGGAGCTACAATTAATATCCTAACAACCACCACTTGTCAAAAACTTGGCATTACATCATTATATCCAACAACAACCTTGTTGGAATTGGCTGACCGATCAATAGTCAAACCAGAAGGTACATTACATGATGTAATGGTATCAGTAGATTCCTGGGAGTACCCTGCTGACTTTCTAATTATAAACCCCAAAAACCGGCTAGATGGACACCCTTTTATCCTAGGTAGACCTTGGTTGGCAACTGTCGATGCTTACATTGGCTGCCGACAAGGCAACATGACTATAACAAGGGGAAACTATGTCAAGAATTTAGCTTTATATCCCCCAACCCAACCAAGCCTATCGATAATCAAAACAAGGAAACAACCTGTATCATATCTCATGGAAAACATTATATCACCACTAACCTTAGAAGATGCCCTCAACTTTAAAGACCAAACAGAGGATGACATTATTAATAGTTTCATCAATAAACCAAAAATCAGATCCCATTTGCAATGTCACATGATCAAGGCAACATTTGATAATCAAGAAGAAGAAGATCCCCTAAAAAACATTCATGATCAATCAATACCCACTACTTCTGTGTACAATAGAAAAATTGTCGAAATTGAACCAGGAAAAACTTTAAACATTAACAAAAATCTGACTGTTGAACAAGAAAAGAAGACGGTCCAATTACTACAAAAATATAAGGGAGCCTTTGCATGGGATTATCCAGACATGAAGGGAATTGACCCCCAGTTATGTACGCACCACATCTATACAGAAAAATATGCTAGACCCATTCGCCAACCCCAACGAAGATTAAACCCTCATATTAAAGATATTGTGAAAGCTGAATTACAAAAGTTTTTGGATGTCAATTTTATTTACCCAATATCTGATAAAAAGTGGGTCTCTCCATTAGTAGTGGTGCCAAAGAAGAACGGGAAGTGGAGGATATGTGTGGACTACCAAGAACTAAACAAAGCAACCTAGAAAGACCACTTTCCCCTTAACTTCATTGACCAGTTATTAGATACATTGGGAAAAGTTGCTGCCTGAATGGCCTTCCAGGACTACAATCAATTGGGTTCTTTTGAAGACCAAGACAAAACCACTTTTACCTGCCCTTGGGGGACATTTTCCTATCGATTTTTACCCTTTGGCCTATGCAATTCCCCTGCTACATTTCAGAGGGCCATTCTCAACATCTTTTCATATTTAATAAATGAAGGGCTCGAAGTATACATGGATGACTTCACACCTTACGGAGATGATTTTGAGCCAGCATTAGAAAACTTAGAAAAGGTGTTGAAAAGATGTATTGACACTAGGCTTTGTTTAAGCCATGAAAAGTGTCACATGATGATGACTGAAGGACTCATCTTAGGTCATTATATCTCAGCAACTGGAATTCAGGTAGATCTAGCTAAAATTCATATAATTTTGTTAATGCCTACTCCTACCACACAAACAGAGGTACGTAGTATTCTCAGATTTTCTGGTTATTATAGAAGATTTATAGAACATTATTATCGAGTAGTTGCACCTTTATATGCATTAACAGGAAATGTTGATTTCATTTGGACAGACAAATGCGACCATGCTTTCGAGGATCTGAAAAAGCTTGTATCAACAGCCCTAGTGCTAAGGGGCCCAAATTGGGATTTTCCATTCCAAATTTCATCTAATGCCTCAGACACAGCTATTGGAGTAGTTCTTGGGAAGGGAGATGATAAGAAACCATATGAAATCTATTATATTAGCAAAAATCTATCTCCTGCTGAATTAAACTATACTGTGACTGAGAAAGAATTTTTAGCTGTGATACATGTTCTAAATAAATTTAGACATTATATAACTGGGTATCCTGTAGTTTTATATACAGATCACTCTGCCATAAACTTTTTAGCAAATAAACCTGTTACAAATGGTAGAGTAACAAGATGGTTGATTTTATTGCAGGAATTCGATATCACAATAAAAGATCGACCTGGAAAAGAGAACCCTGTAGTTGATTTCCTATCACGAATGCCAAAACCAACGGATGTAGCAGCAGTCAAAGATCACTTCCCAGATGAACATTTGTTCGTCGTTACTGCTAGAACCCCATGGTATGATGATATTGCAAACTATTTAGCAATAGGTAAATTACCTAAGCATCTAACGCCCAATGAACGAAAACAGATAGTACAACGTAGTACCCGATTCTCTTGGATTGGGGGCTACCTATTCCATACAGGATCAGATATGCACATCAGGAGATGTGTCCGAGAGGATGAAATATTTGATATTCTGAAAGCATGCCACAACGGGCCATATGGCAGACATTTTTCAGATCGTAGGACTAGCCACAAGGTTTTACAGACAAGCTATTACTAGCCTACAATTTTTAAAGATGCTAAAAAATTTGTACAGGCTTGTGATAGTTGCCAAAGGGCGGGTCGCCCTGGACAGTCTGACGAAATGCCTTTGAACCCACATTTATTAATCAAGCCATTTGAACGCTGGGTGCTTGACTTTGTTGGTCCTATTAACCCACCATCAAATCAGAAAACATACATCCTAGTCACAACAAAGTATGTTACTAAATGGGTTGAAGCAGAGGTACTTTCGACAGCTACAGAGGACTCTGTAATACAATTCCTTTTCCAAATATTTGTCCGATAGGGCCTCCCAAGGGACATAATTACAGATGGAGGACCGCAATTTGTAGGTAACAGAATTGCTGCAACATTAGAAAATTACCACATTCAGCACAAAATCACAACTCCATACCACCCGCAGGCAAATGGCCAGGTAGAGAGCACGAATAAAGTGATTGAATCTATACTAACAAAAACAGTTGCATCACACAGACGTGACTAGGCTTAAAGATTTCCAGAAGCCTTGTGAGCATATCGAACAACATGGAGAAGTACCACGGGGTATCCACCATACCAATTAGTATTTGGAAAAGAACCCATCTTTCCAACAAAATTTGAAATTCATAAATTAAGAACAGCCCAGGAGGTGGGTTTAGATTTAAATGAAGCCCAGGTCAGAAGATTACAGCAAATCAATGAGTTAGATGAAATTAGTCTCTCTGCTCTTCAACACACTGCATTAATTCAACAGCAGAGAGAAAAATGGCACGACGCCCTCATCAAAGAGAAAATCTTCCACGAAGGGGATTGGGCACTCCTATATGACTCCAGGTTTCAAAATTTCCCAGGAAAACTCCAGACATGATGGCTTGCACCCTACGAGATACAAAAAGTGCATGATAATGGCACCATCACATTAACCACCAGTGATGGATCTGGACATTCGTTCAAAGTAAACGATCATCGAGTGCGACTTTACCATAAACCACTTAATCGGGAGTCCTTTTACCAGCAATTACGGGAAGATTCTACCATGCAGATTCTGGTTTAGGGAGACAACTCCTCCTCAACACCCATTCACTGAATAATTTCTTTCATTTTAAAACTTGTACATAAAACTTTTCTCTTTATCTTGCTTGTTTATGTACATATTTTATTTCTTAAGTCGTTCCTTTTTAAGGAATAGCAGAAGTTTCTCTCAAGAAACAGCGCGTTGAATGTTTCTTTTTGCTGTTCCTTTCAAAAGGAACAGCAGTTTTTGCTGCGTTTTTTTAACTGTTCTTTTCAAAAGGAACAGCAGTTTTTGCCTCGAGTTTTTGTTGTTCCTTTCCAATGGAACAGCAGTTTTTCCACCTGTTTTTGTTGTTCCTTCCCAAAGGAACAACATTTCCACTAATTGTTTTTTTTGTTCCTTTCCAAAGGAACATCATTTTCACAGATTGTTTTTGTTGTTCCTTCCCAAAGGAACAACACTTTTTGAGTGTATTTTTTCTTGTTTTAGAACAGCTTTTTGAGGATTTTTTTGTGAATTCTTCATGACTCTCTTAAAGGCAAACATACAATTTATGCAAGGATACACAAATTAAAGGTTACTGGAATCAGCAAATCAAGAGAAATTGTCATTTTTAAATAATTGTTTTGTAGTAATAAGAAAAAGGAAAGGACACAACTATCTATATCACTTTGTTGTCTTTATTTTCACTAAAATTAATATGATCGGTTATCTTTATCATGTTGGTTCTTCCCTAAATCTTCATAACTCTCTTTGATTTTTATTTATTGAATAAGAATAAGGGCATATTTTCTCTATTGAGATGTCCATACTTCTTCCACCATCCCTACTCTTAAGGAGTGTTGAGCCATCCTCTATATATAAGTAGGGAAGTGCTATATGAAAAAAAAAAGAGAAAAGAAAAGAAAAATCTCTATATAATTACTAACAATTCTATGATATGGCAGATGGAGGATACGGGGTCTTATCAAGCGCCAGCCTACCATGATCATAAGGAAGTAGTGAAGTGGCATTCCCATTATGGCCACCACACCAGGGACATGATCCAATGGATAACTCAAAAAATAATAATAATAAATAGTCCTTGGAACAGGAGGTCTCATCACGAGCCGGCCTATCCACCTTTCACTCCTTCCTGGTGAATGGCATTGTGAAACATCTGGTTCCCAAGCCAGCATAGTGGCCTCCATCATGACATCACAACAGCACTTCCCTAGGCATAAATAAACGATAATGGTTCCAAGGGTGAAAAATCAACTTTGTCAAGGTTATAGACACCTGTGGGCAACAGAGCTCTGCTGATGGTATTGGAGTCACACTTTTCAAATCAATAGTAATAATAAACCCTTTTCTTATATCTTTATCTAATATCAAATGAAAGTATGCTCCTAAACCCTTTGTTTTGAACCTATTATGCATGAAATTTATTCATAAATGATCATAATAGTTTGAGTGGGTAATGACAGCATAAGTACTTGTTTTCACATCAGCTGTCCCTTTCCCTTATCTTTGAATCATTACATAAATGTTTCTATATCTATTTATAATTTAATAATATGCATCGATTTTAGTAATGCAATAATTTGATTGATCGTATCATAAGTATGTATGTTTTTTCCTACTGTACAACTACTGTGCAGTACCTTGCTCTTCTATTTGACGGTCGAGGACGACCTATCATCCTTCAGGGGGGGCGCGGATGCCTTTTAATGCCTGCATGCAGGTCAAATCCCTATATTTTATTCCTGCATGCGGATCAAATCCCTATATTCTCGGTAATAATAAAAACTTAACAGTATTGTTTCGATATATTGTGATGTATTGTTCCATTACGTTATTGTGCATTTGTGAAGAATTAACATTGTGCAGATAGAATGGGAGGATGACCAATTCGTAGTGAGCCACAGGTGCTAGCTGTTTCTAACGCTGCACAGGAAATTCTAGAGAGAGTAGGGTGGATTACCTACCTCACAAGACTGCAACAACCTCATGAAACGGTAGCCATTGAACTTTTACAGAATATACAGGAAGGTTATTCCATGGTTAGAGGTAGGCAGATAGCAGTAATAGACTCAATAATCACCGAGGTGTCTGGTCTGCCAGTGGAAGGAATCATATGGACCCATTAGAAAGTGAGGCTTCAAGAAGCCATGAACATTTTCCGAGATGAAGGGCAGACCCTGGTCGTCAAAGGGAAAGGAGTTCAGCCGGCGTCATTGGGAGAACCATGGACAGAATTGGAAAAAGTAGTACAGGGCTACATAACATGCGATGGAAGGAAAGATGTGGTAAGACCTTGCCACCTTAAGTTATTGGCAGTATTAAAGCAAAAATGTACTGTAAACCTGCCTGCATTTTTCAATTTCTTATTGCATGATGTCGCCCGAAGTATAAGAAAGTCTCGTCATATATACATGGTGGTAAGCCACCATTGCTTAATCAGATTGATAGTGAGTTACAGTCTTACCCAATAGCGGACTAGTTGGGAAGAACTGATATTCTCAATTGACGGAGGAATAGCCCTGCCTGCCCCAAAACGCAAAATAATTACTAGCACAGCAGCAGAACCATCAAAACGCAGACAATCCTCCAGGTTAAGGAGAAGTAGGGGAATGATAGAAGGTTTTCAGGGTAGCATTAGCCAACCCCTAGAATTGCCCAATTTGGAAGATGAACAACCCCCACAACTCGAAGAAGGAAGTCATCATACCGATGAGGAATAAGGAAATGACGAGGAAGAAGGAAATGAGGAAGAAGAAGAGAGTCACCATACTGGTGAAGAAGAAGAAAGTCACCACACCAGTGGAGAAGAATAAATTCACTATATCGATGAGGAGGAAGAAAGTTATCACACCTGTGAAGAGGAAGGAAGCAATGAAGATTAAAGAGAGGGAGCAGAACCTCCCGAAACCACCATTACAAGTCCACCTCAAAGCTCATTGTAGGAGGACCAATTGGCCCAAATTATCGCCAACATGAGTGAATACATACAACCCCATAGCCCACTGAAATTCAACATTGAGATAAACCAATTGCAAGAACAAGTTGTTACTGGTGAAGGTTTGACCGAGGGGATACCCGATGAAATAGAAGAAGAAAACCCTCAGGGAACAGCAGAACTAGCTGGGGTTACTTCCCCTGAGAAATGCGGACAGGAAGGTATGAACACTGAAGAAGTGTTCCAAATGGAAGATCCTCAAGGAACAACAGAACCAGTTAAGGTTACTACCCCTGAAGAACATAGCCAGGAGCATATGAACACTGAAGAAGTGTTCCGAGCAGAAAATAGAGAAGCAAGCCTAAGTGAAGGACCGGCTACTGAAAAGAAAACCCTACCTCAGCAATTAAGTACAGAGAAAGGGACAGTTGTTCCTCCCAGGAGGAAAAATAAAGTAACCGAACTTGAGAAGCTGCGGAGGGAATGGAAGAAGCTTCAAAAGCTAGTGGAACAACTAAGACAGAGTATTAGGGTTCTCAAAATGAAGAGAACCCCCAAATGAACTCCAAAACAGAGGAACATAGCCACCAAACAAACCCCAAAGAAAAGGAAAGTAGCCACCAAAGTAGAGCCCTAGAGTGCAGAGACTATGGAAACCCAAGCTGAGTCCAATCAAGAAAGTGTGGAACAACAGACAGTTGTTCCAGAGACAGCTGCCCCAACTGAAAGCGCACAGGCCTGCAGTCAAAACATTTTTATTGACCCTACTGTTAGGATTTTACTGGAGAAAAAATAAATAATCATAACCATGAAAGAGCCAGCAAAAAATCACATAAACATAAACACAAATATTTAACCAGGAAAACCCCAAACTCCGAGGAAAAACCCAACCAGTGAAATTTCATTAAACATTGGCCAAAACCCTGGCCAATCCGGCCAAGTGATGCAGGGGCATTGGACACTGGCCAGCATTGTAGGAAGTTTTGTCCACATGTTGTGGCTAGGAGGGTTTGGAAGCATTCAAATTATTACAGCTAGGTGTCAATACCTTAGCTGATTGTAACTCTTTAGATTAATTAGAGTCAGAGGAAGTCGAATAGCTTAGTTTCCTAGCTGTCATATTTCAGTTAATTAAATTATTATGGTTAGACTGTTGGTTTCTAGAACGGTCCTCTCAGCGGAACCGAAGAGTCATCAATATATGTATATAATTGTAAAACCTCGAATGTATGAGGGGGGATAGACGAGAAGAGAAATAATAGAGGAATTATGTAGTAACTCTGTGTATTTCAAATCGCTTCCAGTTAAATAGTTCTGTGTATTATCTCAGTATCGCGCCAATTTCTTAAGTGTGAAAAGATTGCCTAATCGAGAAGTGATGAACTCCCACATGATTTCCCCTATCTCTGTTGTTTGATTTCCAAATCCATTTGAATAATCCCTACGCAATTAAGAAAAAACCCTCGTGGCGTGCTCTATATAGAAAATCATGGTTAATATTGGTGACTTTTCCCGTATAAAAGAATAACCCTGTTTTATCCAATAGTTGCATCAAATCCTATCGAATACACTGTATTGAAACCCGGAGTTAATCGATACAACGGAGCTCGAACCCTGACGGACCCGTAGTTTATTACTGTAGCAGGAAAACCGGAACGGATTTGCAAAGGCGGGTTTCCCCGATTCCGCACCACCTTTGGCACGGAGGCGGTATTACCGGAGTGTGGAGCAATTCCATACAGGAATCGACACATAGCGGATTTGACGTCCGACGAAACCACCTTTCCATATATATTTCGCACGTTAACGATAGGATCGAAGTCGCCGAGCGGAATGAGTTCGAGCCGTTGATTCGAGAGGAGGTCATCGAACGGTCCTAGTTCGACAGAGATGCACGATATTTAGTCAGGTACGATGCCCACGTTGATTGGTCCACATGATATAGGTGGGGCCAGATCTACGTGTCATTCCAAAGCCAATTGATTATAATTGTGAAATTATTTATTCGTCAATTTCTTTGAAATTGACAAATAAAAACGAAAGGGGAATGCGACAGAGCCACACAGTGTTGACCGTCCCTCCATTGGGTTTTGACTTTCGGTGTTGCTGCGTCATTTGTGGTATCGGAGCCATTGTTTGAATTGTTTCGCAGAAAGCTGACATGGCAGTCCGAGTTGGTAGAGGTGCTAGCAGAAGAAGACCTATTGCCAACGCAGAGGTGTTGGGGATGTTGCAGAGCGTCGAGGCCAGAATGGATGCCATGAAGCGAAGACAGACCGGGGATCCTGAAGACACCAGTGAACCAGAAACAGAAGCAGCAGAAGAAATTGAAATTCCTCCTGATTTGAGGCTCCTTAGAACTATTCTGGGATCTGCAGTTAAGCCCAGAATTGAAGTGTCGAGTTATACAGGGGGACTGAATCCAGAGGAGCTGGTGGACTGGATAAATGAACTAAACAAGTGTTTTTATTATGAAGAAATAAGTGAAGACAAGAAGGTCAAGTTTGCAGTGACAAAGCTGAAAGGACATGCTGAACTTTGGTGGGATGGAGTGCAGGAAGAAAGGAGAGTTGGCAAGAAACCTATCAAGAGCTGGACTAGAATGATGGCTAAATTAAAAGGTAAATTCTTATCCAGTGATTATCAGCAGAAATTATATAGACAAATGCAGAACCTGAGACAAAGGTTGCTGACAGTAAAGGAATACACAGAGGAATTCTACAGAGTGAGCATAAGAGCTGGGCAGTTCCAAGATACACCAGAAAAGACTGCCAGATATGTGAATGGTCTCAATATGGAGATCCAAGATGAGATTTGTCCCTTGTCTCCTAAGACAGTGGAAGAGGCATACCAAATGGCCTTGAAAGCAGAGGAGAAACTCCTGAGAAAACAATCTGCCAAGAAGAGAGGTACTTTCCGTGGGAAGGGAAGTCAGGGTGGTAGAGGAAAGCCTACACCCAAGGATGGAGCTGACAATAGCTCACCTCAGAATTCATCTACAGAGGATGATGCAAGGGGCATAAGGGGTTCTTATAGAGGAAGAGGAAGAGGAGGCAGAAACAGAGGCAGAGGCAGAGAGCTGAGGTGTTATAGGTGTCAAGGAGTGGGATACAAGCACTATGAATGTCCAGAGAATGTGGGTGCTGGTCCAAGAAATGCTGTTGTTTCCCAGATTGAAGGAGAAGCAGAAATTGAAGAAAAATTTCTTCCAGAGAGGGGAGAGTCCTTGGTAGTTAATAAGGTCCTATTGAGACAAACCAAAGAAGTCACTGAACCTGCATAGAGGAAGACTTTGTTTAGGAGCATATGCAAAGTCCAAGGGAAATGCTGCCAGCTAATCATTGATAGTGGCAGCACAGACAATTTGGTTTCCACTGAGGTGATAGAGAAGTTGAATCTGAAGACAAGGGAGCATCCAACTCCCTACAGGGTGTGCTGGCTGCATAAAGGGCACCAGCTGGTTGTGAAAGAACAGTGTGAGATAGAGCTACAAATGGGAAAATACAAGGACAAAGTTTTGTGTGAGGTAATGCCCATGGATGTGTGTCATATACTACTGGGTAGACCTTGGCAGTGTGATAGAGCAGCAGTGCATGATGGCAAGAAGAACACTACAAGCTCTTCAAAGATGGGGTGCACTTTATATCGATTCCCATGGAAGAAGGAGAGCCATCCAGTAGATTTATTGATCCAAAGGCCTTGTTGCTGAGCGGGAAGGAATATCTGCAGCAGATAGAAGAAGAAGAGGTAAGATTTGCTTTAGTTTGTAAGCCTAAATTAGTTCTTACTTCTACAAAGATTTTTGATTTACCAGTAGAAATCCAAGAGATGTTAGATGATTACTGTGACATTGTTGTGGATGATTTACCTGATGTAGGGTCACCATGACAAAGATCAAATAATGTATAGATTTTGATTCCCACCATCAAATCGCCAAATAAGGCAGCCTACAAAATGAATCCCAAAGAAAATGAAGAAATCACGAGGCAAGTACAGGAATTGATGGACAAAGGACTGATTAGAGAAAGTTTGAGTCCATGTGATGTACCAGCAGTATTGAGCCCAAAGAAAGATGGAGGCTGGAGGATGTGTACTGATTCCAGAGCAATTAATAAGATCACAATCAGGTACAGATTCCTTTTACCCATAATTGAGGATTTGATGGACTGTTTGAGTGGCGCTAAATATTTCTCAAAGATAGATTTGAAAAGTGGACATCATCAGATTAGAATTAGAGAGGGTGATGAGTGGAAAAATACCTTTAAAACAAATGAAGGATTATATGAATGGATGGTAATGCCTTTTGGGTTATCAAATTCACCTAGTACTTTCATGAGGCTTATGAATGAAGTATTGAAAGAGTTCATTGGCAAATTTGTGATGTACCTGGATGATATATGAGTTTTCAGCAAAACTAAAGAAGAACATTTAAGGCATCTAAATCATGTCTTGAAGAAGCTGCATCAAGAGAATCTCCTGATAAATTTGAAGAAATGCTCATTCATGAAGGAAGAGTTGGTGTATTTGGGATTGGCTTCTTGCATGTGGTCAAGATGGACCCAAAAGGTTAAGGCGATTGTGGAGTGGCCTTCACCTGAATGTTTTTGAGGGTAAGAAGTTTCATGGACTTCGATAGCTTTTACAGCAGTTATAAGGAACTTCGCAAGATTAATGCACCCATAATTGAGACACAAAGAAGAGCAAACAACCCTTAGTATCCGCCGAAGGCAGACAAATTCTGTAAAGTTTAAAGAAAAATAACAAAGACAATCCCGTTTTAATTTCGCCTCCATCACCAAACCATTTCAAGTAAAATGTGATGCCAGTGGAGAAGCCATTGGAGTTGTGTTGAGTCAGGATGACAGGCCCGTGGCATATTTCAGTGAAAAGTTGAATGACACCAGAAGAAATTATTTCTCTTATGAGAAGGAATTCTATGCAATTGTTCATGCGCTGAAGAAATGGAGACATTATTTGATGTCCAGAGAATTTGTATTATATTCTGACAATCATGATTTGCAGTATATTGTACAGCAGCCCAAGTTGAAACATAAGCATGCTAAATGGGTTGAGTATCTCCAAGGTTTTAATTTTGTTTTGAAACATATAAGTGACCAAGCCAATAAAGTGACATGCTTTATAGGAGACATTTGCTTGTTCAAGAGACTAATTTTAAAGGTGGTTTGATTTTCTCAAAGAATTGGTATGTTCAGATTCAGACGTAGAAGCATTTGAGGTATGCAGAACTCCGTTTTACGTATAGAAGCCAGTGGCTGGATTATTTCCTGCAGGGGGACTTGTTGTTCAGAAGAAGCCATCTGTGTGTACCAAGATGTTCCATGAGGGAAAATTTGATCAAAGAAAAGCATAGTGGTGGACTTGCTGGACACTTTGGTACTGATAAGAATTATGAGCAGCTGAGCCACTTCTATTTCTGGCCCAGGATGAGAGCAGAAGTGGACAAGTTTGTGAAGAATTGCAAAATTTGTCAATATGCTAAAGGAAGTAGCCAGAATGCAGGATTGTACACTCCCTTTCCTATCCCAGACAGGCCTTGGGACATGGTGAGTATGGATTTTGTTCTAGGATTACCCAAGACTTAGAGAGGGAATGATGCAATCTTTGTTTTAGTGGACAGATTCTCTAAAACAACACATTTTAGTCCATGTTATAAAACTAGTGATGCCACCCATGTTGCTAACTTGTTTTTCAAAGAAGTTATTAGATTGCATGGGTTACCCAAGAGTATTGTTTCAGACAGAGACACCAGATTTGTGGGTCATTTTTGGAGGACACTATGGAAGAAACTTGGCACTAAACTGAGTTTCAGCTCAGCTTATCATCCCCAAACTGATGGACAAACTGAGGTTGTGAATAGAAGTCTGGGAAATTTGTTGAGGAGTCTTGCAGGAGAGAATCCCAAGCAGTGGGACCATATTTTGCCCCAAGCAGAATATGCATATAATGATTCACCAAACAGGAGCACAGCGCAGAGTCCATTCCATATTGTTTATGGAATGCACCCCAGAGGAATATCAGAGTTAAGAAATCTAGGAAGAGAAGAGCTAAGGAGTGCAGATGGTGAGGAGTTTGCTTCAGAGATCCAAGCCATACATGAACAAGTGAAACAGCAATTACAAGGCAGCAGCATCAAATATAAAACCAGAGCAGACTTGAGCAGAAGAGAAGTTCATTTTGAAGTAGGAGATCAGGTTTTGGCACACTTGAGAAAGGAGAGGTTCCCAAAGAAGCAGTACAACAAATTGAAGTTCAAAAAGATTGGGCCATGCAAGATACTTAGAAAGTTTTCTGCAAATGCTTATGAGATTGAATTGCCACCTGATGTTCGAGCCGTTGATTTGAGAGGAGGTCATCGAACGGTCCTAGTTCGACAGAGATGCACGATATTTAGTCAGGTACGACGCCCATGTTGATTGGTCCACAGGATATAGGTGGGGCTGGATCTACGTGTCATTCCAAAGCCAATTGATTATAATTGTGAAATTATTTATTCGTCAATTTCTTTGAAATTGACAAATAAAAACGAAATGGGAATGCGACAGAGCCACACAGTGTTGACCGTCCCTCCATTGGGTGTTGACTTTCGGTGTTGCTGCATCACCAAGTGAGCCTTCACCACTCACCTCTAGGCCTACATTACAATGAAGTATTCCCAACCCTTTATAGGCTCCATTACTTGCAATACCATGGGCCAAAACCATGGGTGCACAATACCATGTGCCCCAAAACCACTACTATTTACCCTATTCTGTTAGCCCCCCTATGGAATTCTTGACAAGCAAGTTGAAGGCTAGATTGTTCTGGAGCCTCCAAGGAATGCCTTTCCCCTGAAATTTCATCCTCCTTGGAGTCTCTCTATGCTAGGTCTAATAAATATCCCCTCTGCTGATCCATTTCTCAAATGGCCCACTATTGCCCCTTTTTACCCCTGCAAATACCCCCATTTTACCCTCCCCTTTCCTTTGTCAAAACCCCTTTTCTTCCTTCTATCCCCACCCTCACCCTCTTAAATTCTCCAAAATCCCCTCAAACTCCCCCATCACCCTTTATTTCCCTAATTCTCCACCTCGCTTCCCTATCGTTCCTTCCCTTAGGCCTAAAAACGCTTAAAAATGCACAAAAATCATATTTCGAGCCTAAGCCCATTCTCCGCTAGCCCCGCGCCTTTTCCCATAAGACCCGGTGCCGTGACCAAGGTTTTTTCCTTGCGGGGGCTCTTCTCCATCCGTGGAGTCAAACCATGGAGCCTCCGTAGTTGACTCCTTGGGATGTGGGAAAGCCCGATCAACGGTGGTAATTCACTACGGGGGGTCGCTCCAAATTTCCCGTGCCCGTACGCCTTGGCCCCCCGTAGTTGATCTCCGCCGTCCAATTAGCACCAGATCCAACGGTGCGGTGCTCACCCGAAGCAGTGGTCCCCACCCCACTTGCGCAGTTTCAGAAGAACGGTGGTTTCATTCTGCACCACCCATCCATAGTCGGCAGTATTTCCCGCGGACCCAGCGATTCCATACGCTGGGTGACGCGTGTCCGAGCGCACTATTTTGAAAACCGCCATTTCACGCATTAATCTTCGGACGAAAACTGGGTAGCGGAATTGCTAGGAGCCGTCAGATCTTAGAGCCCTCATCCAATGGCGCTCATTCATCGAAGATGCACGCTTTTTAACTCCCACCTGTCGCGTTCGGTGGCCCACCGTCCGTCGCTCCCTGTCATCGATCTCCACTATAATCGACGGTCCAGATCCATCCTCCCATCGTTGACTGTTCCTCGTCCCCCCGCCTCGCCACGTCAGCCCCACGTGCACACTCCGTACTCCCTCCCTGCCCATTACGTATAAGTAGCTCTTTTCGTGTCTTTTCACGATTATCATTCATTTCCCATGCATTTTCGCTCCGCATTCCGCCAACCCCAACCAGAGCAAGTTTTCACTGTTTCCTTTGTATTTTCTTCCGCCATGTCACCAAATGCGTCCGTTTCATCCATGCATATCACTCGCCACCCTCGTCCATGGATTTCTTCACAGTTTTTGTGTTCTTGCAGGGATATAAAGAAAGAATGGCCACCATGATAAGCTTCTACGCTACCCAGACAACTAAATCCAAGGAAGATCATTCACAACGACTGGATTTATGAACGAAGGCCCGGGAAGGTGGAGAAGAGATGTTCATTAAAGGAACAGAGTGTGAACTCTGCAGCAAATCTCCCACCACCATTAAAACCCGAGCTACCCTTTCGGAAGAGAATGGAGCGGCAGAATGTTTCAGTGCAGAAAAAAGGAAGATTAAAGCTAGCTTTTGAAGATCTTGAGCTTTTAATCCGAAGTTTAGAGGGCAAAGCAGCAGTTGAAGACCCCAAGGATCGATCAAAGGATCCCGAGCACAGGCAAAAGGTACCATCAGGGTTATTTTTCAGCAGAATGTCTTTCTTTATCAGGTACAGGGCACCCATACTGTTTTATTTACACACCGTGTCCCTGTAAAGGATTCCACCAGACAACAGTTCAAAACCACCGTAGAATTTATGAGACAGACCTTCCTAGCAGTTTATTTCATTTTTGTTCAAATCATCCAAGAGTACTTCAGCCAAAAGATGTCAAGATCAAATCTAGAGCAGATCATTCTCTCACAAGGAAGGTGACAGAGATTAAATTCATAGCAGGTCAAGCAGAATGGGTTTTGGCCCTGCATTCATTGTTATGTTTAATGATACATTTAATTTTCACCTACCCCTTCAGTCGATCTTAGGTTCATCCTTTGCTATAAAGCACAGACGGAAACATTGTAAAGGTTGTTGATGAGATATCAGAGAAAGGCAAGCATATTCCTCTTGAGACAAGTTCTCTGTGTAATATTGTAAGATAAACTGAGGCTAGATGTATTCAGACTGAATGTTCAAGCTATGGGCTATGATGTACCTGATTGGTGTTGTTTTTAATATGATAAGCATGTTTCTTTGCATCCTGATCTAAAGCAGCTGGTGATGTTTTCCTTTCTCTGTATTTGTTATTGACTTGCTTTCATTTCATCATGTTTCTTCAGGCTCGCATCAGAAGTTTGGCATAAGATTTACCCTTGATAGGTACCTTATGTTGCTGCTCTCCCAGCCTTTTATGTTTTCTGCTTATATGTGTATCTGAATGTTGATTTCAATTGGTTTAACCAGTGTAGTGGATGTTATTGCCTACTCTCTGATGTATGAATTAATGAAATCTGTGTTTAGATGTTCTTGTTAGGATTTAGTTGAATGTGTTGAGAATCCTGGAGGTCTAGAACCTGATCTCTGTCTCTCTAGGAGCTTTCCATCCCAATTAAACCTTTCCAAGATCCCTTGTTTCACCTCTAATTCTGTCCAAGCAGGCCTGGAGTTAAATGACCTCTGGTCTAGTCTATAGACAGAGTTGGTTGGTTCTCCTCCTTTCATCTTCTGTCCTTAATTTCCCACTCCAAATATCTCCTTTAAGATCCAAATGCTCTAGATGACTAGCCCAACTGAAAGCTTGTACATTGAACACAAATAAATCCTTTCTTGACTCCATAGCCCAAGGGCTTTGATATTCTTTGAGTTATCTATCTCTGCCTAAGCTTCCCCTTTGCTCATCCTTGTCTTATATTGGTCCTTATTTTCCTGATTCCCTCCAACCAAACACAAACAATCAAACAAACAACCATGAGCCTACAACTAGCCTAAAATCATAACTTAGAGCTTCAAAGACATATCCTTTTACTTGTATAGAGAGATCCCTCTCTAGACCTAGGAGGGCTAGATCCTAAGGCCTGAAAGTGGTTCTATGTTGTCTCATCTTTTGGTCTCTGTCAACCTAGCCAAAACATGGGAACCCCAACATAATGGCGACTCCGCTGGGGAATCCTGAGTACATTTCACCTTAAACATTCGTAAAAACCTCAGAAACTTAGAACTCTGGTTAGGTTGACAGTAAGTCACCCCTTTCTTGAATCAACCTCCATTATTGAATATCCACCATACTCTTAGACAGGGCCTGGAAAGGGCCAAGTAGCCTCCAGATCTCATCCTTTTTTCAGAGGTGACATATCTGGCAAATTCCCTCCCAGTCAATCTCTGGTTGGAGCTTGCTGATTCAGAGGAGATTCCTGAAAGGTGATAGTGCCTGAGCACTGTGGTGGACAGTGTACTCCCTAGAAACATCCTAAACCCTCCACCTGGTGACTCCCTTGTTCCTAAACGAAAAGACTCCACTGGTGATCAGTAGGCCTGCTGATTATCTTGGTTTCACAATCGGACTCCACTGGGAGACCAGTCCCTGAGACAACATTAACCACAGCAGAAGTGACAAATAGGGTTAAGCTGCTTGGCTTATAAACAACATTCTGGCTTTCAGAACCATTCACACAAGAGCTTATCCCAACCCAGTCCCACCTGAAATAGTTGACAATCCAGAGAGTATCCTCAGGAGAGCCCCTACACCTAAAGGATCAACTATTTCCAGCCACATTCTTAGAGCTAATTCTGCACCAGAAAACCTAACAGCTCTAGCACATTTCCCCCCTGACCTAGACATACCTAATAGACTACTGAGAACTAGGTCATTCAATCATCTAGACCAGCAAGACTTAGAGGTTTACAATACACCATCTAACAGTGGTAAAAACACTAAGGACAGTGAAACCCCTCCTTCCACACCACCTGATTTTCACTTCCTTCAAAACTTGGGGCTCTCTCACCCTAGATCTGCTCAACAGACTTCTACTGGTCCAAACATCCCTGTCATCCAAATACCAGCTGCTCAAGCTAACCTTATACCCCATCATAGCATCATTATGGCAGCCTGGTATGCACTTTTTCTTTTACCTCAACCCTTGTTACCCTTGCCCAATGATTATCAGTCAAAAATCCCACACTTCACTGCTAAAGAGTCCATAACAGCTCAGCAACATGTAGATAAAATGGAGGATTCTTTTGATTATATGGAAATTGATGATGAAATAATCAAAATGAGGATCTTCGCCCAAAGCTTAGGGGGTGAGGTGAAAAAGTGGTTCAAAAATCTACCTCCTGGCAGTATTCAAGATCTCCCTGCATTATACCAGACATTCATAAACAAGTGGGAGGTTAGAGAAAACCCTCGCCAGCTCCTAGCAGAATACATGTCCCTTAAGAGGAATGTAGGAGAGAGTGTTCACGATTACACCACTAGATTCAACAGCATTTATAATGCTCTCCCTCCACACATGAAGCCTCCACAAGGAATGGCCCTGGCCAAGTATCCTGATGGATTTGATGCTGACCTGGCCTATGAGCTTAGAGACAAAGAATACACCACCCTGGAAGACATGCAGAAAGGAGCCATAACCATAGAGGCAAACCTAATGGAAAAAAGGGCAAGACTAAAAGCTGAAAAAAGGGTAACATATAGGGATGACAATGTAGCTTCCACATCTGATCCCAAATACGATAGACTGTCTAAGAATGTGGAAGAACTGGAACAAATGATAAAGAGGATGGTTGTCCAAAACAGCAACCAAAATAGAAACCAGAACCAAAACATTAGAAGAAACAATGCTGCCCCCAACAGACAAAGAGAGTCAGATCAACAAATCATTCCCCCATTTCAAGAAAACTTTTTAGACGAGGATGAGGGAATCATAGAAGAGTCTGAAGGGAATGCAATAAACTTGTTTGAATCTGAGGATTCGGTCCTAAACTGTGATATAGAGGAAGATCAGCCCTCACCCTCATATTGGGATGAGGAATGGTTAGAAACTGAAGATTACAGACTAGGATTTGAGAATGCCATGATGCAGGTCCAAGAACAATATGAACTTATGAGCAAGAAAAATCAAGATACTTCCAAAACAAAGACTCCTGAGGTAACCATCAAGAAAAGACCTGATAAATCCTCTAAAGCATCTGCTGCAGACAACAATACAGCGGCCGAAATTTCTTGTAAACATAAGGAGAAGGATAACCAGGACTCTGGAAAACGAGTCCAACCAACCAGCAGTACTAGCACCGCAGTTAGTGCTCCTGATACAACAGTTCCCAACCCTGTACATAGTGAAAAATCACAAACTGATTCAGCTGCTAAGGCAGTAGCAAATGAAACAGAATTGAGCATCACAAAGGTCCAGTCCACTTTCAATCTGGAGAGTGAGATTGCAAAAATCAAAATCTCTGTACCATTATCTGAGCTGGCCACTCAGAACATGTACAAAGGCCAAATTTTGAAAGCATTGAATCTAGGAGAAATAAATGATTCTGTAAATCTGAGTGATGATCAAACAGCCCTACTCTTTGGTCCTAAAATTGAAGGAAATTTTCAGGAAGGGGTAGTTCCACCTTTTTATATCAGTCTCAACATTCATGAAAAGATCCTTCATAATGCCATGCATGACTCTGGTGCATCACACAATCTAATGCCTAAGGTAGTGATGGAGAGGCTAGGCCTAGAAATTACCAGACCTTACAAAGACTTATACTCATTTGACTCTAGTAGAGTAAAATGCTTAGGCCTAATCAAGGACTTGTGTGTAAGCCTGACCCAGATTCCTGTCAAATGCATGGTCATGGATGTTGTAGTGGCGGATGTGCCACCAAAGTATGGTATGCTATTGTCAAGATCATGGGGAGCCAAACTGCAGGGAACAATGCAGATGGATGGCTCTTATGCCACTATCCCCATATTTGGCCAACTTAGAAGACTGTATAGAGAGTCTCAGATGAAATTCTTAGTCAGTAGCCCCGAGAAACCTGAAAAATCACCATTACACTCTGTACATACAAATTTGGACTCTTTCATTCTCTACAATGACCAACCCTTAGAAGAGCCAAGATCAGAAAATGGAGATACAAACGTAGAGCCCATGGATTTCAACATAATGGCTACTCTAGAAGAATATGGTGAAGAGGACCATGGGCAAACTGCTGAAAATATAACTCTGAATGAAACAGAAACAGAACAAAAACAGCAAGCCAACCACCTCCCTGATCTCCATGCCCATAATGAACCACAAAATAACCCCTATCCTAGTACAAACCTTACAACTCAACATAATGGCAGACCCAGCTGTAGGGGGGGGGATGAAAACGAATTAAACAAAGAACCCCTGTGGGAAATGAATTTCGATGGGTCCTGTACTAGGCAAAGTGCTGGAGCGGGAGTGTTGCTACATAGCACAGGAGATGATCATGCAGAGATCCACGCTGTGAACCTGCGTTTTAAATGCACGAATAACATTGCAGAATATGAGGCTCTGATCTTGGGCTTAAATCTGTTGAAAAAATCAGGAGCCCGTAGGATAGCTGTGAGAGGAGACTAAGAGTTAGTGATCAAAGAGGTGAATGGTGAGTATTCAGCAAAACACCCCAGGCTTAGGGCATACAGGAATGATACTCTAGATCTGTTGAAAACATTCGTTGAATATAAATTAGTGTTCATTCCTAGGGGTCAAAATGTTGTTGCTAATGGATTAGCTTGCCTAGCTAGTTCATATCCTAAGGCCCCCAATGACCAACAGATCATCATCCAGACCAAATTCAGACCTGCAGTGCCAGACAATGAAAAATACTGGTAGGTTTTTGAAGGAGACAAACAGATCGAGGATTTCCTGATAGGCATAAATGAGTTTGAATTTTCTGATTCAGACCCCAAATCTGATAGCTTCTGCCTAGATGAAGATTCCTCAGATGAGGAAGAAACACCCTGTAACCTAGAAACTCCCTGTAACATAACAATAAATCTTTTTTCTGATAAAACTGGAAATTTTAACGAAAATAGTGAAAACGCAGAAAATGAAGGGGTCGAAGTGCTGCAGGAAAAAGACAAGAATATACCCAGAGGCCTGGCACCCTTGGAGGACCTTTTTGACTTTAATGACGTAGCAAAAAAGCCCACAATAGAACATGTTGATTTTGATGTGGAAGAATGCAACATCGGCACTGAAGATAAGCCCAAAATGATAAAACTGGCTAAGTCTATACCTGCAGACATGAAAAAGAAATACACAGACCTGTTTAAGGAATTCATTGATGTGTTTGCATGCAGCTATGAAGACTTAAAGGCCTATGACACCAACATCATACAACACAAGATACCACTAAAGGAAAATCAGAAGCCTTTCAGACAAAAAATTTGAAGAATCAATCCAAAACAACTGCCTGCAGTGGAGAAGGAAATTAAAAATATGTATGATGCAGGCATAATAGTCCCTGTAAGGTTTTCTGATTGGGTGTCAAACTTAGTGGCTGTAAGGAAGAAAACAGGTGAGATCAGACTATGCATAGACTTCAGAAACCTCAATAGAGCCTCCCTGAAAGACAACTACCCTTTGCCTAGAATGGAGCATATCCTACAAAGGGTAGTAGGCTCTAAGAGAATCTCCCTGCTTGATGGTTTTTCAGGATACAACCAAGTTCTGGTACTCCCAGAAGATCAACTCAAAACAGCTTTTACCAATCCATGGGGCACCTTCATGTACTTGAAAATGCCTTTTGGATTGATGAATGCTGGAGCTACCTTCCAGAGAGAAATGGATATTGCTTTCTCAGATGAGATTGGACACTTTATAGTTATCTACTTGGATGACTTGACTGTCTTTTCTAAAACTGAAGAAGAACACTTGAAACATCTGAGGAAAATCTTTGAAAAGTGTAGAAGGTACGGTCTGTCCCTAAATCCTAAGAAGATTGTTTTTGGGTTGCAAGAAGGTAAACTTCTGGGCCACATTATATCTGAGAAAGGGATTAGGATAGACCCACAGAGAGTTGAGGGAATACTTAAAATTACACATCCAAGGAACATCAAGGAGTTGCAGTCCTTTATAGGGAAGATCAATTTTCTCAGGAGATTCATTCCTAATTTTGCTGAGCACCCTAGAAAAATGACTGAAATGCTAAAGAAAGGTGCAGGAATTAAGTGGATTGTTGAAGCCAAGAAATCTTTTGAGTCAGTAAAACTTGCGCTCACTCAGGCCCCTGTACTTATCAGCCCCGACTTCTCAAAAGATTTTCTGATCTTTTCATTTGCTTCCCAACACACAATAGCTGCAGTTTTGCTGCAGAAAAATTCAGAAGGTAATGAACAGCCTATAGCCTTCTTCAGTAAAGCCTTAAGAGATGCACACTTAAAGTACAACATCATGGAAAAGCAGGCATATGCCCTGATTAAGGCCTTAAAAGAATTTAGGGTTTACATTCTGCATTCTCACACCATTGCCTATGTGCCAAATATAGTGGTCAAAGATATCTTGTCCCAGGACCCTGATGGAAAAAGGGGCAAATGGATTGCTACAATCTTAGACTATGGCATTGAAATAAAACCCACCAAGCTGATCAAAGGTCAAGGCCTGGCCCAGTTAATGACTGAATCAAACTTGCAGGCCCTTGACATTAACATGACAAATGCCCTAGATGAGCAGGAAGGATTGTCCCATCCAACTGTTGAGAAGCAGTTTCAGAACTCTCCTTGGTATACTCATATCCTTTATGTGCTCACTAATCTCAATGCCCCCCTAGAACTGACAAAAACAAAGGCCAGATTCATAAAACTCAAAGCTAGAAACTACTGCATTATGAATGAGAGTCTATATTGGAAAAATCCAAATGGCCTTTTACTGAAATGTTTGTCTAAAACTGAAGCTGAAAGAATCAAAAAAGAATTCCACGCTGGAGAATGTGGAGGCCACCTGAGTTGGAAAGCCACTGCAAACAAGATACTCAGGGCTGGTTACTACTGGCCTACCCTCTTCAGTGATGTCCATAAAATGATATTTTCCTGTCACAAATGCCAAATCTTTGAGGGCAAAAGAAAGCTCCTTCCCCTCCCTCTGCAACCGATCACCATAGAAGGCCCTTTCATGCAATGGGGCCTAGACTTTATAGGAGAAATTCACCCTGCCTCCTCTGGACAACATAAATGGATCCTAACTGCTACAGATTACTTCACTAAATGGATAGAAGCTATACCCACTAGGAATGCCACTGACTCTGTCATCATTAGGTTCCTAGAAGACTTCATCTTATCACGTTTTGGCTGTCCAAGGAAAATAATCACTGACAATGATGCTGCTTTCGGATCCAAAAGAATGATTGATTTCTGTCACGGGTACGGAATAACACTTGGACATTCAACTGCCTATTACCCCCAGGGTAATGGCCTGGCTGAATCATCAAATAAGAGCCTGGTTACAATCATTAAGAAGCTGTTGGAAGAGAACAAAAGGTCATGGCATAAAAATTTGATACATGCCTTGTGGGCAGACAGGCTCACTACAAAGAAATCTATTGGCATGTCACCCTTTCAGCTGGTTTATGGGACAAAAGCAGTTTTTCCTACTAGTCTTGGAGTTCCAATGATCAAACTTGTCCAAGAGATCCAATCAGAGGAAAATAGTATGGTAAGGAGAATCAATGAAACTATCCATTTACAGCAAACTAGAGAGCAGGTTTATAGCAGAGCTGTCAGAGTACAGGAAGGCATAAAGAGACAGTTTGACAAAAGAACCAAAGCTTCAGATTTCAAGGTTGGAGATAAGGTTCTGAGATGGGATTCAAGAAGAGAGGACAAAGGTAAACATGGAAAGTTTGATAGCTTGTGGCAAGGTCCATTTGTCATCCAAGCCACTGTGGGTCCTAATGCGTTTTTTTTGCAAGAACTTGATGGCACAGAGTTGTTTGGGGGTCCTGTCAATGGCAGGATGCTCAAACATTACTTCTATTGATTTTCCATTTCCAGTTTCATCTCCATTGTACATACCATTGCAAGTTTTCATTTTCAGAAAAAGAGAAAATGTTCCAAAAAACAGAATGAAAAGAGAGGTTCAGACATGCTCAAAACATGAACCTCTGAAGTAAAAAGCATGGCTCAAACCTGATCAAAATCTGAGCCAAAGGAAGTAGAATAGCTGGTCCTAATAAGCTCAAAATCTGGATCAACAGCGAAAGAAGAACCAGCTCTAATATGCCCAAAACCAGAGCTGAAGCAAAGAAAAGAGGTGACTCAAATATGCTCAAAACCTGAGTCACAAGAAAGAAAGAAGAATGTTTCAAAGTTGCAGAATTCCATGTCTTCACAGTTTTGTCTTCTACAAGTTTCTGTCTAGCAAGTCAGACAGTCTAATCCTAGCTTGGCTGTGTTTAAATTTCCTGTCTTAGAATGTAGATGAAGAAACCTGTTGGACAGTTTAATCCCAATAGGTAGTAGAATAGGTAGAGAAATAGATGAGGCCAACAGTCTAATCTGGCCTCATGGAGAAATAAGGGTAGATTTAGAATAGGTTTGTTTTTGTTTTGCAAAACAAATTGTAAAGGTTCTGCAAGTTCAAATGCACCCAAGGGAAAATTGTAGAACTATAGCTTGGGTAGGTAGATTGGTTGGGAAATATTTTTGCTGATGTTTCTATCATACTGTGGTAGCTAAAATTGAACAAGAAAGATGGCTTATGACAGCAGGCATCTGGCCTACTCCAAAGATCATATCTGGTTTCTTTATTCCTCCAAGGAGAAGCCATCCCCATGTGGAGCCACTGTTAGCCCCCCTATGAAATTCTTGACAAGAAAGCTGGGGGCTGAATGATTGTTGAGCCTTCAAGGGATGCCTTTCCCTGAAAAACCATTCTCCTTGAAGTCTCTGAGTGCTTTGCCTTGTATAAATCCTGTCTACTGATCCATTTCTCAAAAGGCCCACTATTGCCCCTTTATACCCCTACAAATACCCCCATTTTACCCTCCCCTTTCCTTTGTCGAGATCCCTTTTCTTCCTTTTATCCCCTCCATCACCCTCTTAAATTCTCCAAAATCCCCTCAAACTCCCCCATCACCCTTTATTTCCCTAATTCTCCACCTCGCTTCTCTATCGTTCCTTCCCTTGGGCCAAAAAATGCTTTAAAATGTGAAAAAAATCATATTTCGGGCCCTGGCCCCTTTGGCCATAGCCCCGCGCTCCTTCATCTGCCATGTGACTCGGTGCCGTGACCAAGGCTCTTTCCTTGCGGGGGATCTTCTCCATCCATAGAGTCAAACCACGGAGCCCCCGTAGTTGACCCCTCGGGATATGGGACGACTCAAATCAACGGTCGTTATGCACTACGGGGGGGTCAGCCCAAAATTCCCGTGCCCATACACCTCGGCTCCCGTGGTTGATCTCCGCCGTCCAATTAAGACCAGATCCAGCGGCGCGGAGTGTGCTTGAAGAGGTGGTCCCCCCTTCCCCGCCTTCATTGTTCATAAACAGCCGTGGTTTTTTCCGCACCACCGTTGGGCGCTGAGTGGTTTTCCCTGGGCACCCAGGAATTCCACTCATCTCCTGCCACGCGTCCTCCTGTACTATTCTGAAAACCGTCATTTCGCACAATATCTCCCGGACGAAAGCCGAGCAGCGGAATTCACGATCACCGTTAGATCTTTAGATCTTCATCCGACGACTTTCCTTTGTCCAAGTTGCTCGCCCGTTAATCGGTCCCCGCTATGCTAGTAGGCCCACTATCTATCGCCCTCGCCGTTGATCTCCGCCTGATCGACGGTCCGGATCTGTCTATTCATGGTTGACCATTCCGTCACCCCCGAGCTGCCACGTCACTCCACGTGCACACTCCGTACTCCCTCCCTGCCCATTACGTATAATCAGCCCTTTTCATGTCTTTTCACGATTATCATTCATTTTTCATGCATTTTCGCTCTGTGTTCCGCCAACCCCAACCATAACAGGTTTTCACTATTTCCTCTGTATTTTCTTCTGCCATGTCACCAAATGCGTCCGTTTCATCCATCCATGTCACCCGCCACCCTCGTCCATGGATTTCTTCACAGTTTTCGTGTTCTTGCAGAGATGTAAAGAAAGAATGGCCACCATGATAAACTCCTATGCTACCCAGACAACTAGATCCGAGGAAGATCATCCGCAGTGGCTGGATTTATGAACGAAGGCCCGGGAAGGTAGAGACAAGATTTTCATTAAAGGAACAGAGTGCGAACTCTGCAGCAAATCTCCCATCACCATTAAAACCCGAGCTACCTTGTCAGAAAAAAATGGAGCGGCAGAATGTTTCAGCGTAGAGAAAAAGGAAGATTAAACCTAGCTTATGAGGATCTTGAGCTTTTAATCCGAAGTTTAAAGGACAAAGCAGCAGATTACAGACCCCGAGGATCGACTAAAGGATCCCGAGCACAGGCAAAAGGTAATATCGAGTTTTCATCAGCAGAATGTTTGTTCTTCATCAGGTACATGACGTCCATATAGATTTATTATACATAGCATCCCTGAAAGAATTTCCGCCCTAACTACAGCTCAAAAACAGTCAGACATTTATGAGACAAACCTTCCTAGCAGTTTATTTCATTTTTGTTCAAATCATCCAGGAGTACTTCAGCCAAAAGATGTCAAGATCAAATCTGGAGCAGATCATTCTCTCACAAGGAAGGTGACAGAGATTAAATATACAGCATGTCAAGCAGAATGGGTTTCGGCCCTGCATTCATTGTTGTGTTTAAAGATACATTTAATTTTCACCTACTCCTTCAGTCGATCTTAGGTTCATCCTTTGCTATAAAGCACAGAAGGAAACATTGTAATGGTTGTTGATGAGAAATCAGTGGAACGCAAGTATTTTCCCCTTGAGACAAGTTCTCTTTGTAATATTGTAAGATAGGTTGAGATTAGATGTATTCAGACTGAATGTTCAAGCTATGGGCTATCATGTACCTGATTGGTGTTGTCTTTAATATGACAAGCATGTTTCTTTGGATCCTGATCTAAAGCAGCTGGTGATGTTTTCCTTTCTCTGTATTTGTGATTGACTTGCTTTCATTTCATCATGTTTCTTCAGGCTCGCATCAGAAGTTTGGCATAAGATTTACCCTTGATAGGTACCTTATGTTGCTCTTCTCCCAACCTTTTATGTTTTATGCTTATATGTGTATCTGAATGTTGATTTCAATTGGTTTAACCAGTGTAGTGGATGTTATTGCCTGCTCTCTGATGTATGAATCAATGAAATCTGTGTTTAGATGTTCTTGTTGGGATTAGTTGAATGTGTTGAGAACACTGGAGGTCTAGAACCTGGTCTCTGCCCCTCTAGGATCTGTCCATCTCAATTAACCCTTTCCAAGATCCCTTGTATTGCCTCTGATTTTGTCCAAGCAGGCCTGGAGTTAAATGACCTCTGGTCTGATCTATAGACAGAGTTGGTTGGTTCTCCTCCTTTCATTTTCTGTCCTTAATGTCCCATTCCAAATATCTCCTTTAAGATCCAAATGCTCTAGATGACTAGCCCAACTGAAAGCTTGCACATTGATTACAAATAAATCCTTTCTTGACTCCATAGCCCAATGGCTTTGATGTTCTCTGAGTTATCTGTCTCTGCCTAAGCTTCCTCTTTGCTCATCCTTGTCTTATATTGGTCCTTCTTTTCCTGATTCCCTCCAACCAAACACAAACAATCAAACAAACAACCATGAGCCTACAACTAGCCTAAAATCATAACTTAGAGCTTCAAAGACATATCCTTTGACTTGTATAGAGAGATCCCTCTCTGGACCTAGGAGGGATAGATCCTAAGGTCTTAAAGTGGTTCTATGTTGTCTCATCTTTTGGTCTCTGTCAACCTGGCCAAAACATGGGAACCCCAACATAGTCAACATTGACTCTACCCTGAGTCATTTTTACCTAAAACCTACTATAGCAGAGCTCCAAAAGGAGCTGGCACAGGCTCGACAGGCAAGAGAAAAGCTTGAGGAAAAGACTGTCCCAAAAAAGAAATATCAACAGCTACAGCAGCAACTAAAGGACATCAGTGCATCAGAGGCTGAAGCCTATGATAAGTGTCAGAAGGCAGAAGAGAAAGCTGAAAAGGTAAGGAATGAATTAAAAATGGTCCGGAATCAAATGGATATTCTCAACTCCTTATACACAGATGTTCTAACATGTAGATGCCATGCCAAGAATTATGCTTTGTTTTTATTAGAAAGATATTTAAAGTTGAAAATTAAAGCAGTTAGGGCAGGAAAGTCTATAGAATTAAACACTGTAGATGATTTTGTAAAATGCTACAAACTCTATGGGGTTAAAGTCCAGCATCTGCTATGTGAGTTCTATTTGCACAATCTTATATTGGAGAATGATATTGAGATAAACCCCAGCCCTTTTGTGGGTTACATCCAATATCAAGTATTTATTTCATTTGTTGTCAATCAGTTGAAATGGCTCAAGGCCTATAATACTTTCCAAAGGCAGGAAAATGGGTTAGATCTTTGGGTTAGGGGTGAACTAAAACACCCATTACAACTATGGGCTAGGCAAAAGAGTCTAATGGCAAAGGAGGGTGTGATCCAAACTTTGGGACCCCTCCACAAAGCAATTGTCTTAGATGGGGTAGAATATTTTATATCTATCAGAAACCAGGCTTATATAGCAGCTAAAGTCCGATGGAATACTTCCAATCGGAATGTTCAAGGCAGAGAGCCATTTAATTATAGAAATTTTGGATTAGCTGCTGACTGCTTGATTCTCTATAGTAACCTCATCTTGAGGGAAGAGCCATGCTGGCTAGGTTGTAGGTTTCGAAGTCCCATTATATGGTATCCTGCAACAGACTATAAAGCCATTTATGAGTTACCTGAAGGACAGACAGGGCACATCTTTGAAGCTTTAGCTGCAAACCATGGTTTTAGACCTCTTAATGAAAAACCTTCTCCAGCCTATTATCTAACTGCTTTACATGTAAACTATGGTTTTCATGAGGCCATGAAAAATGGTAAGCAGGGGGGTGTGTTGAGCATTGGAAAAGGTATGGATTCACTATGTATTTTCTCATATTTTTCCTTTAAACATAATTCTTTTTATCCTAGAAAGATGATTTATTGGAGGATTATGATAGAATTACAAAGACTCGTGTTTATTGTGAAGATTGACTAAAAATTTCCTTTTGTTCTAAAAACAGGAAAAAAATTAATTAAACCATTATTCGAGAAGCAGAGCTAAAACAGGAGTAACCGTTGTTCCTCCAGAAAAAGACCGTATCCAGACAATAAGAAGGAAATCTAAGCGTATAGCTAAAGGAAAATAGGGAACATCACGTTTACAGCCTAAGAAGACCAAGCGCTAGCTAAAAAGAGAAAAGAAGTGAATCCCTTAGGATCTTTCGATCCTGAGGGATCGTTGTTCAATATTATCATGTTTCTTGTTTTATCCGTCAAACTATTATAAAAGGCAGTGCCTTTAGAAATCGAGGGACGGAATTATTTATGATTAAACACTTCTTTTGTAACTATGTAATTTCTTAACTCTCGTGATCAGAGAGCGACTGATGTAAACACTATTGATGTTTTGATTAATACAAGATTTTGTTATCGTTCTATTTCTTAACTCTAGAGTAAAGCTCAGTAGCGTTTCACTGGTGGTTAAGGGCCCGGCCCTGGTGGATCGATCTGTTGTTTGTATCATTACCTTTCAGTTATCATCGTGTGATAGTTCATATTCGCTTTTATTACAGTTTGTAAGTTAATTGGTTTACTGTGTAATTGCTTATTGATATTGGTGTGTTACGTTGATGAAATGCATTGTTGTTTCGTTCTAACAATAATATTAATTCCTATATCATTTATCTTGTTATGCTTTACAGAGCTTTGTTGTTCAACATTTGATTCCATTTGCTGTTCTGTTTGATTTCTGTTCATTTCAGATTGCTGCTTAATAGAGTTTGTTATCGACAGGGTTTGTTGTTCAATAGAATTCGCTATTTGATTCCATCAGATAGGATTTGTTGTTTAAATTCATTGAATAGGATTTTCTATTCAATTCGTCTAAGTTACAGTTTGCTTTCTATTTACATTACTGTTCAATCCGAGTTTTTTGTTCATTTTCGATTCATTAGTTTACAGATTGCAAAGAGTTTACTTTTAGAGTGCTTGCATAGTTTACTTTCATTAGCAGCATTTAGTTCAAATTCTATTTTCATTTAATTGCTTTAAAGTAGGATTATCTACTGTAAAGAATATTGGTTATTGCTCCCACGTTCTCAGATTGATTCTCTTGTTCTTAGTTGATTTTATCAGTTTCTAAAGGAAAGAGTTATCATTAATGTATCCTTGACTGATACTTGCTGAGTGAATGATTGAATTTTCAAGCATTTAAGTTCATGTCATTGTAGTTATATTTCTTTTCCAAGCATCCGTTTACTCTTGTATTTAGAACACTATACTACATATTGCAAAGCATTACTCTTAGATTGAATTGCAGCCTCAGACTGAGTACACTCTTGAAACAAAAATTCGTTCCCGGATTGATAATTAATTTAGGATAAATAGGCGTTAAAAAGACACCTTTTATACCTCAACAAGTGTCACTGTTGGAAACGCAAAAGTTGGGTCAAGTCGGGCAAGGATACGTTATTGCATAACTGTTTAAATACCGCACCAGAAGCAGAAAAGACATGATAGCAAGCAGAAAAGACAAATGTTGAACTCTGGAAGAAAGGCAGGGCAAGGATGTCCGATCTGTAAGGGAGACACATCAGTACTTCACGGAGACGCATCAACAACAAATCAGATTCAGCAAAAATAATAACCTTTCAAATTTTAATTCGTTTTCTTTGTCTGTTAAGGTCAAACCTATAGTGATGTCCTCAATTGCAATGCAATAATTAGTTTTAATAGTTTAGGTAGTCGAAGGAGTTTAAAGAATTTATGGCAGTTACAAACTGTTTTTGATGTATTTAAGCAAGATAGAAAGAAAGAAGAAGGGTTCCGAGTTTCGGACCTCTAGAAAACTAAAACTTTGGTATTTACTTTTTCGAAGAATTGATGAAAGAAGCAGCAAGTTTCCTACAAATTTTGATGGTGATTCGTTTTTCCTGTGCCATTTTGTGTCCCTTATTCCTTGAATGAAGTGAAGTAATGCAATTTCTGGTCTCTTAATTACATCTGTGAGTAAGAGTTAAATAATCCTTAATTTTCGCTCCTTCACTCCAACTCCTCTCTCTTCACAAACTCTCTCTGGAACTTAAAAGTAATAGATTATGTGTTTACAACATATTGTTTTGATTTTCCTCTCTCTCCATAAATTCATTCTAAAATTTAGAGTGGTAGATTTTGTGTTACAGCATATCATTTTGAGTTTCTTTTACAGTTCTTCTTTTCCATTAAGATATTAGCAGTTAATGGCATTGTAGATTCTTTCATTATACCAGATTATTAAGGTTTTTAAAGAATTAGTTTCCAAAGGGATTGAACAAATACCACTTGATATAATTACTTTGTGACACATTTCTAAAAATGTATTAAGCATTGATTCCTTTCCACAGCCAAGGAATTGTCCCTTAAGATACAACAACTCCTATTTGTATTCAAATTCTCTTAAAACATAAAATATACCCAGAAAACCTCAATGTTTTGTAACTCAATTAGAATGAGGTCTCTTAGCTATGCATCGATCTAGCCCAAGTGGCAGATTTTTGTTATGAAGACCTTTCTCTATATTTGTGTAACGTTTTCACTTTTATGAGGTTGATGGGTGATGTGAGAAGGCCACTTTATGTAAATATTTTCTCCAGTTTATAATATACTTTTGCAGCAAAAAAAAATTTCACCTGATAATATGTTTTGTCTTATATGTTATATCTTCATGTTTTATATGTTGTTATCAGTTTCATATCATATTGATTACTTGGAATTCATATCAGATGCTCCAACTTCCTTCATTTTTTGTGTTTTACCATAAATGATTATGTCACATCAGTCTAAATCCAAAATTGCCTCAACTTCCATAGAGCAGTGTTGTTTTAATTGAATTTTTTCTTAACTGAATCCATGCCCAACGGTGGTAGCCATCACACTTTCCTTCACCTAAAAAATCACATGAAGTAGAAACAAAGTTAGCCATCTGCAAAATTTAATATTATTTATAACATGTTACTATTTTCCTTGAGAGAGACCTCTTAGACTGGAAGGGCTAACATCCAGTTAAAAGTTGGTTTTAAATAGTTATGCTTGGTTGGAGATTGACACAACTTAGCCTGTTCTAGCCTAGTGATAACATTTTGGTGTGTCTACTGGGAGTCTAAAGTTATATTATCCTGGGTGTTTATTTTCAAAGTAGCTTAACTCTTGAAGGTAGGAGGAGATCAGAAATTTTGAGGTTTTACTTCTACCTTGGTCATTCCACTAACATTTTCAACTTAAAGGTGGATCCCAAGAAGATTTATACGAGGATAATTCTAGGCACAAATCCATCAAATATAGTTGATGATCCAAAGGAAATTGTAGCTCATCAAAATTAGATCGACAAATATTAGATCCAACTTTTGATGGTGAACAGTAATTGGACAACATACATCATTCACTTGGCAATTCCAAACTTGAGGAATTCAGAAATTCATAGCTTCATGATAACACCACTGGGGAAATGAGAAACTTAGATGAAACTACAATTTCTTTAAGGTATGCATGTGTGGACTTTTCAAAAATTTATGGATTTCCAAATCTTTTTCCCAGGGATGCATATCTTTTAAGCATTGGCCCTAAATTTGGTGGAGAAGATTTAAGTTTGACTTTAGAGCATGTATCAAATTTTCATGACTTTACAAAGCTCCTTAGATTCAAACAAGAAGATGTATTCATTAGACTTTTATATGATTAATTTCAAGGAAAGTGTAAAAGATGGGTGGAAGGGTTACTTGCTAGATCTATTAAATCATTTTCATATTTTTGGCTTGTTTTCTTGGAAACATGGATGGAGAAGATAGAGTTTGTGGCGGGCTCTCTTTCCATTTAGGAGTTCACAGGATGAAACTATATGTGCTCTAATGTGGAATTTGGTGAGAACTTTTCGGCATCACTATCTTTTTATTTAAATTTATATAAAGAAAATCCTGAAAATAAGATCAAAATTTTAGATGAGTTTGCTTGTGAGCTTGAAAACGATATTGAGGATATAGGAGCTCAAATTTAGTCTTATCATTTTCAAGATCATATGCAAACCTTTGAAAGTTTTTTCCAGCCAAAACAAAAAAAGGAGGTATTGTCTTTTGACATCAAGATGGAGAAATGTTTTGTTTTAAAAAGTAGATCTAATGACACACAGCTAAAAGCATATGATGACATGGAAGACAAGTGTGAATTTTTCACCTATGAGGATTTCTTTGCTCAATATTTTGAAAATATTCATCAAAAATATCATATCTTTATTGATATTGTAGCAGAATATATGGAGGGTTTTTTCAATTTGAGTTTTTAGCCATGTTTTCACTCTGAGAAATAGATCCATTGTCAATTGCCATTATGTTTTCCAACTTTGATTTTGTTGATGCACAATCAAGAGGTCCTTTTATTTTAGCAGCTACTTGACTGGCTTCACTGGAATTTTTATGTCATTTGATTCAGAAACTTTTCAACATTATAGGGTAGGTGGGTATGTGTGTAAATAAGCTGAGCATTCTAAGCATTTATTTTTAGCATGTACAAATTTATTTTTCAGCTTCGATTGCAGTTTGGTTCGGTTGCAAACAGTTTAAAGTTGCAGGGTGAGTATGGGATCGACCCAATGGATAAGGCACCTGATCTACTGGTTCTTTGTTTCACCACAGGGGACCATCATCCCCATTGGAGCCATTGTTATCTTAGATAACACTTAGATATAGTTTGGAGTTAATTAGTGTTGGAGCAGGGTCCCTTGGGGTCAATTTTGATATATTTTTGTATATATTTTGTTGTGCACGCTACGCGGAAGAGTCAAAGGGGCTTTGGGGTAGGTCAAAGTCCATAATCAAGGTAAATGGGTTATAAGGGAAAACTATGAGTCTCAAACCATGGTTTGAGACCATGGTATCTACGCGCTAAGATTAGTATAAATATAGATAGATCGAGTCAAGTGAAGACAAGCTTATGTTTTATAATGAATGTTTTGTAAGGATTTCGGTCTACGTCTAGGTTTTTGGGTAGAAAGGCTCCTGTTGGTTGTGTGCATGGAGACCTTACTTCTGGTTGTGTGTGGACTCTGCAGGCTATGTGCGCGGAAGGGTAATGGTATTGAAGAATTGAATGTATTTAATTGTTGGATCTCTTAATATAAAATATTGTTTTGGCGAAATTGAATATGTTATGCGCTTAATGTGTTATGTATCTATTATTTGCTTTGAGATCTAAATATGTTATGTGATGTGTTATATTTACTTATGTTTATGATTAAATGCATCTACGCTACTAAATTAATTAGTTTATGCGTGAAGTATATTGTTGATGAATAGATCTAATTAAGTACATTTGTTTACTGCATGTGAATATATAATAAAGTACTTTGAGATAATCTGTGACAAAGTTGATATATTTTTCTGTTGTTGCGCACATCTGCATATTATTTGTGATAAGTTCTGTTATAGGTCTATTTAATGCCACCACATTAAATTATTCCTTAGGATGCGGAAACATGTTTCTAACACCCCCCCCCCCCCCCCATAATGCTTCAGGTGAGACTTTGATCTACACAGGCAGGTCATTGCCGAAAGGGCTGCACTCTTTGACTGCAACTGATATGTTGTTTGTTGGTGCCTTGACCTCTGCAACATGTTGTGCTCTAACCTCTGAAGGTGTTTTCGGCTGCAGCTTCATCTGCAAGTCTGTGATTTGTTATTCAAATTTCGCCTGGACAGCATGCACTTCCTCACGCGATGCTTTCAACACAGTGGCCAACCCTTCCAATTTTTCTGCTGGTGCGACTGAGGCAGGGACCACTGGAAAATTACTCCAAAATTGATAAGTCTTTGCCTCCAATGTGGCGCGTTGATCCTTTGTTGCACGACACACTTCCTTTTTTGTCTGCTTATTTTGTTGAAGTTTGGTTGCTTGTTGTTGTGACTCACTAGTAGTGCGGTAGACTCAAGCTTCTCAGAACTGTAATTCATCCACAATCATATTGTGGACCATGTGGAGCTTTCTTGCGAGCAGCATAGCCAGATCAACATTGATTTCGCCGCAGGCTCTGAGGTGCACGTGCAGAAACGCCAACTCGACTCTGATGGCAGGCTCGGGGATCTGGATTAGGTGGTTATCCCCGGTCGATCGTATCACTGTGTTGATCGGTTGCACACTGGTGGCAGGCACGCTCGCTTAAAGTTGGCTCACTTGGGCTACGCTCGCTTGAATCAAGCTCTCTTGTACTTTGAGCTCTTGGATTATAGTCCGCACTCCTTCAAGTGCAGCTTTGTATTGTGCCTCCATATTTGTCCACAAATCCTCGGCGGTGGAAGCTATGGTATTGGTGATCTCATTAAGGTCATCTTCAGTCAATGTGAGGTCATATGCTTCAGTTGCTTTAGATACTTTTTGCGTTTTCTGCGGATATCCCGTGGCCTAAGAATTGCGCTTGGTCCCCTTGGCGATCTGCACTTCAGCTTTCTCGACACATGTACTGTTGTTTTCAGGCTCTGCGTCTTTTTCTAGATCAATGGTCTCGTCGGTTGTGGTCGGCGTGGCCTCTGCACCAGTGTCTTTACCTATTTGTTGTGTACCTTTTTTGTGCTTGGTTGGGGTCTTCAGAATGGACGATGCAGCACCCCTAGTGGTGCACAGCTCCAACCAAGATGTCAGCCACTCTGGCGTGATGCACACTAGATCATCTTCGGTGACCAAGTATGGAAAATCATGTCATACACTTTCGACGATGCCTTTTGCATGGATATGAACATTTTGGAATGTCGCCTTGAAGTCTGCGATCAGTTTTTATTGCTCATACAAGGTTGGGGACAACCTCAGCTTCAACTGAATCGCCTGACACAACATAGAGTAAAAAAGGACCCAAAAGACTTTGTTTTCAGTTATTCTTGCTGGAATCTTGGAATTCCGCAAAGTGGAATATAGCACGGTTTTGCACATCTATGGCTCTATCTCAAGGAATTGTGTATCTTCTGAGGTCTTCCATCCAATGAGGGTGACGACGAGGATCATCCAGGCATAGTAGAAATGTTTTCCTTCCTCCTGTGCCTCGCGCACATTTTCCAAAAACTTTGTGCATAAATATTGTGCCCAGTTGTAGTGGACACCCTTCTCACATTGTGTGGCAAGCGCAATAACATGATTTGGGACTTCCTTCAGCCTGCACTTCCTCATCATTTTACAGACAAGAACTATGGTTCCAAATTGGACAGCCGAGTCATTTATTTCGCTTACCACGAACCCTCGAGTGTGGCACGACACTTTGTAGTCTTTGTTTACTTTTTCGGCGACCTTCTTCTCTTGACCCTTCCCCCTGAATGTTTCCACAAGGTCTATGCCCTGGTCAGGAAAATCGGTGATCTGACAAATCAATGCGACATCAATCGGTATGTGTTCACCGAGCCATAGACACTCCTCATGAATCAATGCAAGTAGATTTCGCACCAAATATCGTTAATCGGGTTGTGCCCAACGTGAGGGATCTGTAACATATTGAGAAATCTAGACTTATGCAAGCCCAGGGCCTAGTGCATCGGCTCAACCTTCACCACACCAACATCATACTAAATGCGCTCCAAATACATGTCAGGAGTGTGCTCTGGAAATCTCTCTTGGTCAGCAAGTTCCCAATCTTCCATTTTCAGTAGTGGGATTTTATCCAACATGTCACCCTCAACTGGGATGTTCTCTGGCAGCAATGGCATGTTGATATAAGATCGCAATTTGTCAAGTTCCTTCAGGATATTTACCAAATATTTTTGTGGTACAACATATGAGGAAACCACGTGATAGGATTGGCAACCTCTACCACATCCTCTTCCTCTGTTACTGATTCTGGAAACTTCGCCATTGGTTTTTTTTTACGCTTCGTTGCAGTGGAGCGCAGCTTAGAGGTCTTCTCTCTTAGAAATTTTTGGGACCCTGAGGTCTGTCCCTTCTTGGTTTGAGTTGGCGTAGGGGTATCAACTGTCTACGTAGAGGGTTCCTCTTTTGGTTTGGTGGTTGTCATACTGGGTGAGATTACGTGGCCTAACCTCTATGGTGTAGCTCCTATTCAAACAACGGATCAAGACCAGACATAGACTTCAAATAGAGTTCAAAAATCACAGCGCTCAGTTCACAAAAATCACACGGAAAGTAAAGGGAACTAATGCAACCCCTATAGTCATATTTATAGCTTAGGCACATCTTAAACGGTCCCTTATGCATTAATGTAGCTCCATAAATGATAAAATGGCTCCAAATCTGGCATAATCTCCTCATTAAATGAAATTTAGACGCTCCTCCAAACGGTAAGAATCTTGTCTTGTCTATATTTACTGTTCCAATTGGCTATATTATGGCACCTCTACAACTCAATCATCCTCCATGCACAGCTACCGCGAGTGCACCACACCTGTTGGCACATCTGCCATCCCTTCTACGTAGATCCGATTCTTCGGCCATATAGTCATTTGGTGTGTGTAGGAAGAGGGTCATCCCTGTACGACTTCAATCGGATTCCATTAACATACCCAGGAATATTTTCTCCGCTAAACGTGGTCAGGCATATTGCGCCTCCGTCAGCGATCTCCTTAACAATATATGGTCCTAGCCAATGCATCTTGAACTTCCCTGGGTGGCACACAAACTTGCTGGCATACAACAATACCAAATCTTCTTCCTTAAATACCTTCTGTCTAATATGCCTATCATGCCATGCATTTTCATGTGCTTTCTGCACTTGCTGATGGAAATTTGAAATAAATTTATCCTCTTCTAGTGTGACCAACTGCAAACACCATTCCTCCATAATATCCTTCTCTTCCATATTTGTGAATGTTGTAGTGAGCGGACTCAGAACAATATGCTCCATTAGCATCACAACTTCCTTCCCATACGCCATTCTGAACGATGTATTTCCTGTCAAATTCTTGCATTTGGTTCTATATGCCCAAAGAACCACAGGTATGCGCACATCCTAATAATGCCAGTTAGAATTGCAAATCTTAGTGAGTGCAATCTCACCTCCTACCGCACCATTCGCCTATGGGTGATATGGAGTGCTCTTCTGATGATGAATCCAGAATTCTTCTGTCTGATCTTCAATGGTTTCATTCACAAAGTGTGTACCTCGATCACTCATCAAAATATTAGGGCATCCAAACCAAGTCAATAAGTTTTCAAAAATGAAGTGTGCAGTTGTGTCCACACTACAATCCTTCACCAGCTTAGCGTTAGCCCATCTAGTCACATAGTCTGCCACAGTGATTATGTAACGTGCACCTATTTTCTTCCCTGGAGGGTCAATAGGTCCAACAAAATCTATGTCTCATTTATCAAATACTTGCAACGCCATCTATGGGTGAAAGGGAATATCATCTTTGCGCAATGGCTTTCTTTTCCTTTGGCATACATTGCATGCACGACAATGCACATATGCATTATTGTGCAGTGTGGGCCAACATAAACTAGCTCACAGAATCTTCTGCGTAGTGGCTTCCCCTACATAGTGACCTCTGACAACCCCTCCATGAGCTTCAGTTAAGATATCTCAGCGTTCAAATTCTACACATACCACCAAAAGATCTCATCTGCACCCATCTTGTACAGCTGACCAAAAATGAGAGTAAATTCAGCTGTGTGCGCCACTAGCTCTTTCTTCTATTACAAGGTATACTCCTCGGGCGCACGTCTAGTAGTCAGGAAATGAATGAGATCAGGGAAATGATCATCAACAACCTTTATAGAAAATAACTACGCATCGGGTAACCCATCTTCGAATCTAGTATGCTCTTCTCCATTCTCGATGCGCGACATATGGTCTGGCCCAGCATTCAGTCTCCCAAGCATCACAATAACTTCAAAATCATACTCCTAAGACAATAGTAACCACCTACAGATCTTCCCCCCCAACACAGGCTTATTGACCAAGTAATTCAAAGTAGAGTGGTCAGTAAACATCTTGAAGTATTCTCCTAGCTGATAGTGGTAGAATTTCTGTAGCACATAAACCATAGACAATCCTTCTCTTTCTGTAGTTGAATAATTACGCTTCGTGCCTGATAGCTTCCTACTTGCAAATGAAATAGGGTGATCTATCTCCCTAGATCCTAGCTACGCTAAAATGGCTTCGAGCATGATATAGGAGGCATCAACATGCACATGGAACACCTTTGACCAATCTGGAAATACCAATATGGGTGTAGTGAAAATCTTTTCTTTCAGCAATCCAAAGCTCTTCTGACATTCTTCATCCCAACAGAATGGTGCATCCTTCTTGAGAAATTTTTCCATGGGCGCAGTGATCAACGCATAACCTTGAATGAACTTCCAATAATATGCAGTATTCCCTGAAATTGAGTGTAGTTGATTGACATTAATAGGAACTTCTATATTAACAATCACTACGATCTTCACGGGATACACCATCAATCCTTACTGGTAAACAATATGACCCAGCAATATCCCGAATGGCACACAAAATATGCACTTCTTCAAATTAAGTGAGATCCAATAATTCCTACAAGTATCTAGCATTAGGCACAGACTTGATACATGCTTTTTCGACAACCCAAAGACAGTCCAATCATCAAAGTAGACTTCTAAGAACTTGTGGATGTACTCCTTAAATGTCGCTACTACGACGCCAGAGAAGATATCAGGCACATTCTTCAATCCAAATGGAATAATTGTATAATGAAAATATCCCCATTCTTTTGCAAAGGTTGTCTTACTTATATCCTCTAGAGCAATCCTGATCTGATGATATCCTGAGAAACCATATGCAAATGAATAAGCCTCCTGTCCTCCTACTTTTTCGAGGATCTTATAAGAAAATGGGGTTTGGAACGGATCATGAACATAAGCATCATTTAATTTTCATAGATAAGCACAAATCCTTATTTCTCCTTTATTATTCTTATCTTTTACCACCATAGGACTTGTTGTAGACAATTTTGTCATCCCCTAGAGACAGTCTAGAGTTGCCATAGACCAGTGCCTAGGACATCTTATCATAGCAAGAGAACATGAAATATAGCTTGGGTGTCAATCCAAAAGCTCTCTTACTATCTCTTGTAGAACAAGGAAATTATTTTAAATGGAACCAAACTCTCTCAGAAGCTGATACAAAGATAAGAATAATGTAGGAACAACACGCAAAACTCCAATACAAAAGCATCAGACAGTTTAGAGACAACTTACTGCAAAGAGGGCCAGTTCAAATAGTATGCCACATAAATAAAATATCAGAAAGTGGATGCGGTGAGGAAAACATGAAGGAGATACTAGTTAACATGAGGCTGATACCCAGATACACAACAGAACCACATATGGGCTTATCCAACTAAGAATCCATACATGACAATGGCGTTTTAAAAGCACCCTCCTCAAGTAACTAGTATAGCAGAAAATATGAATGACATGAACATGGAACAGTATATCATGACTAGGCCTATTTAAAGCGCTTGACTAATCCAAGTATGGGCACCAACTAGGATGAATCCTTAATTAAGATCAGTGAGCCACTCGCATTCTAGAACATGATACAAGAAGATAAATGCAATGAAATGAGATATTATATTAACACATAAGAAAATATTACATACTGTGGGATACCAAAGACCAGAATCCTCATTACAGTTATAACTCCTCCTCACTGAAACCCCACGGGCTCTGAGCTCTCATACAGAAACTTTACAAGATGTATACAAAAGCCTTTCACTGCACAGTTTGCTAATAGAAATCTGGAACCCTTACAATGTCTTTTTTCTGGGTTTTTATAGAAAAGATAGAGAATTCTAGAGAAGGAGGTAGATTGAGCACATTTAATGATTTGATTTGACAAAATGGCGGAAAACATTCGCGCCCACACTGTGAATGACTAAATATAATTAACTGTACTTTGCAATCTACCTCCAGAAATAAATGTTGCGGATGAAAATCTCCTTATAAACAAGACACAAATAATAAAATATACAAATGTTTTGCCCTTTGCTGAAAGGGAAAAAACTGCTGCCATGAAACCTTGAGATTGCTTTTGATTGTGCATAGTACTCTCAGCCCTCTAACTTTGAATTTAAACCCCAGACCTTTAATGCAGGGCGCTGTGTCTCTTGATCTTTCGTTGATATTTCATGCTGCCCCATTAATGTTCCCTCCTACCCAAATCTGTCTCTTGATTTTCTCTAGAGGGTTCTATAGATTCAAATCCTTGCTCTCTTTAATGGTGGTCACATCATAGCAGCTCCCGGATCTTTACCCACCAATTCTGCTCCTGAAACATGGTCCTGTCATGCATTCTCAGCTTCTGTAATGGCAATGACGAGTCATGATAATTTTAGCCATGGTGATCCTGCAAAAACAAAAACCCGTTAAATAAAACCAATCACAGGGATGGCGGACATGGAGGGGTCGATGGAAATGAATGCGAAGGCATGATCAAGCGGGAGGAATGCACAGGGTGGCAGAGGGATCGAAAGATGGAGAAGAAAATATAGCGGGATAGCGAGGAGAAGAGCTGGCGGAGGTTTTTAACTTAGAACCCCAAAAACAACGTATTAGTGTAATATATGCATGGTGGAGAAAATATACGGTGAGCACGTGGGATGGTGACATGGACGGTTTAGTCAATTCCGTGGGGTTCAAATGGATCTGAACCGTCCAACTCCAGAGTAATATCTACGGCTACAAATGCATTGAGGCAATGGAAAGGTGGGCCATGGACGCAATAGACACGGGTTAAAGTGCTTGCAGCTTCGGAGACTACCCACCGTTGGATGAAAGGTGCAGGATCGAACGACGATGATTGATTCTGTTGCACATCCTTTGGCCGAAATTTAATGCGCGGGGAAGGCGGAGGCCTGAGATAAAGCGCGTGCATCTTCGAGGCACGATGGTCGTCGGATAGAGGCCCCGAGATCTGACGGTCGCCTTTTATTCCGCTACCCGACCTTTGAATGATCATTAACGTGCGAAATGGGAGCAGTTTCAAGCCCGTACAAAATACACGTGGCGCACATTCAATGGAATCGCTGGCCCTGCGGAGAATACCGCCCTCTCGGCAATGGTGGTGCGAAATAAACCACCAGTTTTTGGGCGCGGGGACCACCAGGCGGGCAAGCTATGGGACCGTTGATTTGTGACTGATCGGACAGTTTATGGTGCATCCGATGACTTTATATGTAGAGCGCCTTTGTGATTAGTGCTTGGTCCCGGGCTGTGGTCACGTAGATTAATAGAATATGGGGGCTAAGGCCAAAAGGGGTTGGGCCTGATATAAATTTTTACTGCGGGTTTTAACCTTTGCACAGTGTATTTTATGGGTGGAAAGGGGAGTGTTAAGCAGAAATATGGAGGCTGTAGGCCACGGCAGAGGTTCGAAGCGGATTCAGAAGAGGCTGCAGGCCAAAAATTTATATGTAAGGGCTGACATGTACAACATCGGCTCCATCTGGGGACGGTGCGTTCCTCCGTGGACGTGCCGAGAACTCTGCAGACCTTCAGATGCTCTTTTGGATGGCTCTGCTACTTAGCCTTTCTGCAATTTACTCCATAATTCATCGGCGTTCCCATCAAAACAAAACTGAAGCAAAACTTATATACAGTATGGTACATCAGGCTTGTTTTTCCTGAATCAAAATTGGAAATATGGTTTGAGGAATTGTCCATTTACAGGGGATTCAAGCAGATCACCCTGTAGGTCTTCCAATATGAACGTTTTATTACCTTTTAGTTCTACAATTTTAAATGGACCAAACCACAGTGGATCGAATTTATCATGTTTGCCCTTTTCTGCTCTTCGAACATCCCATCTGAGAACTAGATCACCAATTTGAAATTTCTTGTCTTTTGCATGCTGGTCAAAGATGTTTTTCATTTTCTCCTGATACTCCGCTAATCTCTGATTCACTTGACCCCGTGTTTCCTCCAATTCTACCAGTTGATTAATTCTTCTGACCATGTCATCTGGTTCTTCCTGATTTTCCTGCATAAAGCGTGCCACTGGCAATGCCAGCTGCACCAGAAACACAGCTGCTCGCCCATATACCAGTTCATAAGGAGATTTCCCAGTTGCTCTCTTGCTAGTTACTCTATTCGCCCACAGAGCAAATTTCAATTGGGAATCCCAATTCTTTCGATTCTCATTAATTGTCTTCTTCAAGGCCCTCACCAGAGTTTTGTTGGAAGATTCTGCCAAGCCATTCCCCTGTGGATAGTAAGTTGTGGAGTGATTTAATGCAATATTATACTGCTAGCATAAATTTATAAATTTGTTGGACTTGAAGGCCTGTGCATTATCAGTTACAATTCTAGCTGGACAGCCAAACCTGGATATGATGTTTTCCTCCATGAACTTGATTATTATAGCATCTGTAGCATTCCTTGTAGGTATGGCTTCCACCCACTTTGTAAAGTAATCTGTTGCAGTCAATATCCATTTATGTTGGCCACTTGAAGGGGGATGTATTTCTCCAATAAAATCTAATCCCCATTGCTGAAATGGTTCATCTATATGAACCAGAATTAGGGGCAAAGCAGGCAGCTTTTGTCTCTCAGCAAATTTTTGACACTTATCACATGCTCTAACCCAATTAAAAACATCTCCAAATCATTTAGGCCAATAAAAACCAGCTCTCAATATTTTATGTGTTGTGGCCCTCCAACTGTAATGTCCTCCACAAATTCCTTCGTGAAACTCCACCATTATATTTTCTACTTCATTTTCTGTAAGGCATAATAGTAATATACCTGAAGGATCTCTCCAATATAGCTGACCATTGGCAACTATATACTTTTGTGATTTCAGCCTCAGAGCCCTGTATTTTGATTTATCACAGCTGGGTGGACAGCTGAGTGTTAAAAGTTATTCAACTATTTCTTTGTACCAAGGACTGGTGAGATATTTTATGTGTATCTTTTGAGTAGCCATCTCTAGTCCATGCTGCTCTTCTCCCTTCTCAGACTCCTCATTTGCTATCATGGATAAATTTATGCCCAGAGCCTGATGATTTGATTCAGATAAAATCTTGGCTAGCCCTTGTCCTTTAACCAGCTTAGTAGGTCTTATGTCTAGGTCATACTCTTGTATTTTTGCAATCCATCTTCCTCTTCTGCCTTCACTATCTCCTTGAACGAGGATATATTTGACAGCTGCTATAGGAACATATGCAGTAATGTGGGACTGCAAAACATATGTTCTAAAGGCTTTGAGGGACTTCACCAGGGCATATGCCTGCTTCTTGAGTATGTTATATTTCAATTATGCATCATGCAATACCTGACTAAAAAAGGCTATTGGCTGCTCATATCCATCTTCATTTTTCTGCAACAGGACTCTGGCTACTGTATGAGGTGAAGCAAATGAAAAGATCATAAATGACTTTGTATAATCAGGCCCAACTAGCACAGGAGCTTCAGCAAATGCATGTTTTATCCTTGTAAATGCATCTCTAGGTTCCTGAGACCATTTTACTTCGTTATTCTTTTTCAACATATCAGTTATATGCCTAACTATCTCAGCATAGTTAGGAATAAACCTTCTCAGAAAATTGATTCAGCCTAGAAACACCTGCACTTCCTTCTTATTCCTGGGTAAAGGAATACTATTTATAACTTCAACTCTCTTAGGGTCTATTTTCACACCTTCTTTAGTTACAATGTGCCCTAAGAGTTTTCCTTCATCTAATGCAAATAAAGATTTTTGAGGATTGAGGGAAAGACCATACCTTTTGCATTTTTCAAAGGTTCTCTGCAAGTGCTGAATGTGTTCAGTATCATCCTTTGTAAATACTGTGATATCATCCAGATATACCACCAGAAACTTGTCCTGCTCTCCAACAAAGGCTATGTCCATTGCCCTCTGAAAAGTAGCTCCTGCATTAATTAATCCAAATGGCATCCTGGCATACATAAATGTTCCCCATGGTGTTGTAAATGCAGTTTTCTTCTGATCCTCTGGGAACACAGCTACCTGATTATAACCAGAAAACCCATCCATCATTGACATTCTGGAGGCTCCGACCACTTTCTGCAGAATGTGATCCATCTTAGGCAATGGATAATTGTCTTTTAAAGATGCTCTATTTAAGTTTCTGAAATCTACACACAACCTTATTTCTCCATTTTTCTTTCGAACAGGAACAAGGTTTGCTACCCATTCTGAGTATCTCAGTGGCACAATTATTTTGGCCTTCAGCAGCTTCTTGATTTCTTTTTCAATAGAGGGAAGCAGTAGAGGATTTATCTGCCTGAGCTTCTGCTTATAAGGCTTTGCATCTTCTCTCAAAGGAATTTTATGCCGCATTATATCAACATCAAAAGTTTTAAGGTCTTGATAAGACCATGCAAATACATCCTTATATAACTGAAATAATTTCAGATATTTCTCTTTATATTCTTCTGGGACCTTTTTGGATAATTTGACAATTTTGGGATCAGCATAAGTGCCCAAATTTAAATCTTCCACTTGTTCTTCTTCTATTGTTTTACTATGCTGCAATGCAACATCGTTTTTATCAAACAATCTTTCTAGAGGCACTAGCCCTCTAGGTATGATATTTCCCTTTAGCTGCAACACTTTATTGCCTGCTATTTTTTCTTCCCATTCGTTTTCTACAACATTTTCAGCTTCCTCTTCTTCATTATCATCAATCTCCATATTGGAGAATTCTCCCACTGTCTCCAAGAATCTCTTCATTTGTTCATCATCTTCAAATACCTGCCAATGTTTAACATTATCTGGGATTGATGGTCTATATCGTACTTCAATTTCATACCTCAAAAGAGGATTCTGTGGAGGACGAAATGTGCTAGCAGCCACAGCAAGAGAATCTGCCGTTCTGTTCTGCTCCCGGGGCATGAACTGTATATTAAAAGCCGAGAAGAAATTTTCCACCATGTCCCATACTTCATTTCTATAGGCTCTCAGTCGTGGATGCTTAGTTTGACATTGATTTCTGACCTGCCTTACCACCAGCTCAGAGTCTCCCATGACTTTTAAACTTTGTATGCCCATATTATTGGCTGTCTGTAATCCCAACAAAAGTGCTTCATATTCAGCTACATTATTGGTAGCCTCATATTCCAATTTAAAGGATAGTGGGACCCATTTGCCTGTAGGAGAGATTAATAATACCCCAGCTCCGTTTCCTTCTCTAGAATTTGCCCCGTCAAAATGTAAAGTCCAGATTCCAACTTCATAATTTTCTGAAGGCTGCTCATCCTTAATTTTGAAGGAGGATTCATGCACATAATTTTGATCTTCTTCTAGCATAAAGCATGAAAAATCTCCTTCTTTACTATAGACTGGTGAATTTTCAGAGTTATCAGCCTTAGTAACTACCTTGACAAATTTAGTCTCTCTGTATAACCTCCTCTCCTGTCCACCAAAAACTGGGATAGTGGCATATGTTAAATATAACTTGATTGACCCACCAATTTTTGTACCCCAGGACCTTGAAAGCAACATGCCAAAGCAGGCTAGAATATCAGCCACCACAATGTCCATGACCAAACTCTTTGCTGGAATTTGGG